>CM064573.1:26851764-27451764 GCA_032716605.1 Paralithodes platypus | reverse complement strand
TAAAGAGTGCTTTGCATGTCACAAGGAGGGTCACTTTGCAAATGCTTGTCCGAACAAGTCACCAAACAAGGTTGTGTCATTGGCCCACAGCATAGGGGTGTCGCCTATATCTTCTGAGTTTGCCAAGGGTAGTTCGTCAGAGGTTGGGACACAGCCTGTGTTCAAGAGTCCGGAAGGCTCGAACCCTGTCCGCGAAATCTTGGGGGGTCATAGAGGGCATGGTTTTGTGAGGTGGGCTGGCGAAAGGCGAGGAGTTAAGCTATTGCGTGACACTGGGGCTTCTCAGACCTTGTTAAGGAACTTTACTGGTAGAGCGCTTAACGCTGCTCGGGTGGTGGTAGTTCAGGGGATCAATGCTACGAAGTCCTACCCGCTGGTGCGGATGGAGCTGGAGGTGGGTGGTGTGGCGAAGGAGCTGGATGTCGGAATTGTAGAGAACTTGCCTGTTGGGGGCGTCGACCTCCTCCTCGGCAACGACTTTGCGGTGCCTGCTTCTAAGGTTTCACCCTTGGTCGTTGCCGAGAAGGCGGCCGACGTTAGTAGGGAAGAACAGGAGTGGGTTGAGAAGTGTAGTGTACAAACCATGCCATGTGTTGTGACGCGTTCTCAGACATCCGGAGCCTTGCAGCCACCACCTCAGTCTATCAAACCGTGGGGGAAAGGTCACAAGAAAACGGGAAGTGTTGGTCAATTGGAGAGTTTTGAGCCGGCATTGTTTCTTGGTGACTCATTATTGGCACCTATGTTAGAGTCTGGAGAGGCCCCGGGGCCTGTCACCGCTAGTGCAGGTGCAGGGCAGGAAGAGACTCTGCGACAGCATCGTTATGCGCAGCGTGAGGAAAGGATGGCTCAGCGGGACATTGGAGGTGGAAATAAATTATTTAAGATGAACTTGGATAATCTCGCACCTGCTGATATATGTTCCTAGCAGCTGGAAGATCCTGAAGTCAGGGCATGTGGTAATGGTGCTGTCGAACTGGAGAGCGATGGGGATGCGCAGCCTGGTGATTTTTCTTGTCCGAGGGGATCTTGTATCGGAGACATCAGGATCCCAAGAAAAAGTGGGATGGCGGGTCAGGATTAGTGGACCAGTTAGTAGTACCGAGGGTGTGCCGTGAGAGCTTATTGAGATTAGCTCATGATGTGCCTTTGGCAGGGCACCTGGGGGCACGTAAGACGGAGGCAGCTCTGAGCAAGCTTTTCTGGTGGCCTGGGTTAAAGGTGAGTGTCGTGTCATGGGTGTCACAGTGTCACACTTGTCAAGTTGTTGGGAAACCCAATCAGGTCATCCCGAGAGCCCCGTTACAACCCATCCCTGTCATTGGGCCGCCCTTCAGCAAAGTAGTTATCGATATGGTTGGCCCATTGCCCCCCACTAGTGCCGGCAATAAATTTGTACTAACTGTAATGGATGTAGCAACACGGTATCCAGATGCTTACCCCATGCGCAACGGGATGGCTAAGACTGTTGTCAAAAACCTACTTGTCTATTTCTCTCGTTATGGCTACCCTCAGGAGATCCAGTCTGATCAGGGATCCAATTTTACTTCTGCTCTGTTTAAGCAGACCATGCAGCAACATGGGATAGTGTCTGTGGTGTCATCTGCCTACCATCCCGAGAGTCAGGGAGTTTTGGAAAGGTGGCACTCGACTCTCAAGAGTATGTTGCGGTGTTATTGCATGGAAAATGGGAAGGACTGGGATCTAGGTCTCCCATACGTTTTATTTGCTGCGAGAGAAGTACCTGGGGAGAGCTTGGGATTTAGCCCGAACGAGTTGGTTTTTGGACACAGGGTCAGGGGGCCCCTCCACATAGTCAAGGAGATCTGGGAGAGAGTCACAAAGCCATGCTCGCTTCTAAAGTATGTAGTTGAAAGCTGTGAGAGAATGCTAAAGAGCTTGGAGGTAGCAGGTCGGAACCTTAAGAGTTCACAAGCTCAGATGAAGGACAGATACGACCAGAAGGTGAAGCTGAGGGAGTTTGAAGTAGATCAGGAGGTACTGATACTACTGCCTCTGGTGGGACACCCCTTGTCTGCCAAGTATTCTGGTCCGTATCGGGTTGTAAGGAAGGTTTCTGATCTCGACTATTTAGTAGCTACTCCTGATCGTAAGAAAAAGAACCAACTTTGCCATGTAAATCTGATGAAAGAGTATGTGAGGCGCCCCTCCGAGCCTCTCACTGTCCCGGTGTTGATCTGCAGCGATCGTGGTGGAGAAGGAGGAAGGGACAGTCAAGCTGTGGGGGAGGATAATTGGAATTGTCACGTTTCCGCGGATCAGTGGGCGGGGAATTCTAGACAAGTGGCTCACGAGTTGATATTGCACCTGCCTGAGCAACAGCGTGTAGCTGTGCAGCACTTGTCTAATTTAAACCCAGCTGTTTTCGCGAAGCATCCTGGCCTCACTACTCAAGCGGTGCACGATGTCGATGTTGGGGACCACCCGCCCTTTAAATCAGTGCCATACCGTGTTCCCCCTATTAAATTACCAGCACTTAGGGAAGAGCTGGATTATATGCTGAAACGTGGGCTGATTTCTGAGGGTGCAGTAAGGTGGACTTCCCCAGTCACACTGCAGCCCAAACCAGATGGCAAGGTGCGGTTTTGTATAGATTTCCGCAGGTTGAATGGTTTAACCCCCACAAATGCCTACCCTCGCCCTCGCGTGGACGACAGTGTGGATAAGATAGGAAAAGCCAAGTTCCTCACTAAGATAGACCTTGTTAAGGGTTATTGGCAAGTGCCCTTGTCTGAGCGAGCGCAAGAGGTGTGTGGGTTTGTGGTGGACGGTGCCACATATCGTTGCCATGTTATGCCATACGGGCTGAAAAATGCCCCTGCAACGTTTCAGAAATTAATGAACGACATTGTAGCCGACATTCCCAACTGTACGGTGTACCTAGATGATGTCATAATATACGACGATGATTTTAACAGTCACTGTGCTCACATCGGACAGCTTTTTAACCCTTAATTAGCGGCGAGCAACATAAGTCGAGTTAAATTAAGCTGGACTATGTGGCGGCGCTCGACATAACTCGAGTGGCAATTTCAGCACGTAATGTGGCTGAGAGAGAGAGACAAGTGGTGGCAGGAGACTAGCGAGCGTATGACTGCTCCAGACCACCGCGGCGAACCTACTGACACAAATCTCAGCTCCCTCCTCCCTCTCTCACTCGCTACATACTCAATTATGTACCGAAAGTACCGAATTACCTGCTTTTTGCACTCGCGTTGCACGGTTATTGCAAGAAAACTATCCATCATACAAGGATCGTTATGGTGTCATTCGAAAGCTCTGTTTATGCCCTTTCAGGGATAGGTACTTGTTTTACGTTCTGGGTCTTATTTAGGCATGAAAATGATCACGTAAACAGCCCTATTTTGGCTAAAAACACCCCGCTGTGCGGTACACATAAATAAACCGCATAGGCCGCTCGTAAGGTGTTAATAAACTGAATGAAGCAGGTTTGGTGGTAAACCTGGGTAAGTGCGATTTTGTCAAAGCCACAGTTTTGTACCTGGGGTTCGTGGTGGGGATGGGTCAGGTGTGCCCTCCACAGACAAAGATCAAAGCCATCGATCAGTTTCCCCAGCCTACGACTAAGAAACAAATCATGCGGTTTCTAGGTATGATAGGCTATTATCGTCAAATCATCAAAGGCTATTCGACTGTACTTGCACCTTTAACTGACTTATTATCTAAGGACAAGAAGTTCCGGTGGTCTCCTGAGTGTGCAGAGGCGTTTTCCTTGATGAAACACCTGTTATGTACCCAACCCCATACTCAGGGCCCCGGACTTCAGCAGACCTTTTCAGCTGGCGACTGATGCCAGTGGCGTAGGGGGGGCTGGGGCTGTCTTGTTACAGACAGATGATGAAGGTATCGAACATCCAGTGAGTTTTTACAGCAAAAAATTCAATAGTGCACAATGGAATTACTCTGTAATTGAAAAAGAACTCCTGGCGATAGTGCTGGCGCATCAGGCACTTCGATGTATATGTTCCTGCTTTCGGACCAGTCGTAGTGGTTTATACCGATCATCACCCTCTGAAATTCTTGAATCAGTTTCATAACCGGAATATGAGGCTGACTAGGTGGTCACTCATGCTTCAGGAGTATAATCTGGACATACGCCATATTGCCGGTTCTGATAACGTGATAGCGGATTGTCTATCAAGTGTGGATGATGTTGGTTAGACTGCCACAGGATTGAGGGTTGAGTGTGGAGGAAAATAGGCTGTCACTGTAGTTCAGCCGAAAAAAAAAAAAAAAATTATAAAAACTCTTTATTTTTATAACGTGTAGAATTTTGTATAAGATGTTGTAGCAGTATCTAAGTTGAATGTTTTCGCTTATTGTCGCTAAGTTAGTTGAACTTGCTCGGTGGAGCGCAACAGTCTTTATTTGTTTTATATATAGTGCCTTGTGTCGCAACAGTGTGTGGTACTATGAGAAGCTTTCTGTTAGATATGAAGAACTTAGTCAAGGGTCTTATATCTTGGGGGAGGTGTGACGCTTCTGCATAGTAGCCACGTGCGGGCATGCGTGCGCGTCGGCTGCCCAGCCATTTAGAAACCGGCTGGCGGCAGCCGGCCGGCTGGCTTTTCCTTAGTATATATCCTACGACAATGTAACTAATGTCTGGGATATTCTTATGTTGTTTCACAGCTTGAAGCTGCCCTTATACTTAACCAACGCATCTTAGTATATTTTTTCTCGATAGTTGATTGTTTCATTATAATATATAAGATGTAAGTCTAGTGAGAGTGGGAGGAGACGAGCGGGAGAGAGAGACCGGCTGGGGGACGTTGCTTCGCGCGGAGAGTCTAGCTTGGGACGAGCCTGATGTTGCCAATTTGATTGCAACGTTTGGATTAGTTTCGACTCACGCACGGGGTAGAGGATTTTGACCCGGCAACTGTGTTGAGTGTTGCCAAGCATGGGATGTATTTTGCATGCCTAGGGTGGGGTCCAGACAGATTCAAGACTCAGAGCTCACCTCACTGTCGTACCCTTCGGACCCCCTTGATATCTATCCCTCTCAACCCCACTTAGAAACTTTCTCTCTTACTTTGTATACCTTCCTTCCACTACTTCACCAATTTATTTAATTATCCCTTCCCCTTGATAGACCTTATATCTATTATTGTATTAACGACGAGCTCTCAGATAACTAGATAGGATTTTGGGCCTTATGCAGAGATGTAATTGTTAATGAGACCTAGGAAGCTTTTTTGTTGTCTCATATTTGGTGGTTTCATGCTTGCTAGTGTGTTCTTGTGTCAGGTTAGCAGGGGCTAGACCGGAGGGGAGGCTTTTTGCGATCCTTTAAGTAAAGTCTGCTGGTGCGAGTCCTGTGGACCCGCACGACTTTACTAGGATACCCGTGAGAGTCTGGGGGCATTTTCTTGTCTGTGTCCCTGTGTGTCTAGTGTTGTGTTGTGTATGGGCCCTTGCCTAGTCCACTCAGCACTGCGCTAGCACGTCTTGCTTTTGTTTTAGGGTCGCCAGGAGAGAGTCAGATACTTGCGATCTGAGTCTCTCAAGAGAGCACCCTTTCAATTAGAGTAATTTGGCGCACAGACTTGGGAACGTCCCTAGGCTAGAGCAGGTGGCTCAGCCCGGGTATCCGAAGCCTATATCCTTCCGGCTAGACCTCTGCCACCTGGCAGATTAACAGCTAGGGGTTTATTATCTCTGCATGCTTGTTATTGTGCCACAGTTTACTGTTTTTGTGAGCATTGTGAGTCAGGGTGTGGCTTAGAGACTCTGTCCGAGCAGGCTTGCCTGACTAAGAGTGAGAAGCACACCTGTATGTGGTTATGTTGCGAGTTGCTGCCTTTATTTAATTATACCTATGCCATTATACACTGTATGGCCTATCACTAGTATTTATTCCTGCTTATGAGTTAAGAGTTCTCTAAATCCGTAACGTACTTTCTTTGCTAAGCATCAGATCCTACAGTAGCCGCATGCAGTTTAGAACCCCGCATCTTGTCTACCGGTACGATGTTTTGAGGACTGTTTGCTTTCACCTTCTTTCACGCAGGGGTGATTAGTTGTATTAATTAACGTAACGTTAAATGTACTTTCTTCTAGTTTGTTATTAAATTGTTACTGCAATTTAATTCCGTTATCTACCTTTTCCTTGAAGCTTTAACCCGTGGAGCCCCGGCTAGTTTTGTAATGTTTGCGCACCAGAACCCGGCCGGTTTTCAAAAAATGGTTTTATTCCAGAAACAATAGCGAATGGGTTAGGAATGAAGGAAAAACCACGAAAAACCGCTCAAAAAGCTTAAAAAATGGTCCTACAGAGCCCCCGAAAATGGATTTTATAAGAGTAAAAAATTGAAGGCAATTATCCCAAAAAAACAGGTTATTGCGCGCTCGCGCGCACGCACGTGGACTTTGAGAGTTTTCAACCATCGGCACGGTTGCGTGGGATACGTACACAGTTCCCATACAAATCTGAGCCCTCTTGAGTGGCTACACCTGAGGTTACGGTCGGCGCAATTAGGGTGACGCGCCAGGCGCGTCTCTGGGGCTGTGCGTTACATACATCGCCGACGCGTCAGGCGCGTCGCTGGGGCTGTACGGGTTAAGTCAACTTAATTGTGTAATCTTTTATATAGCCTGCTTGACTATCAGCAGTCTATAGTGCGTGCACCCTGTAACCGAGTCATAGGATACCTTGTTGTCCAGGCAGGACTCTTGACGGTTTAGGGTGGTTTGTTGCCTGGGTTTATAGATAAGGGTTGGATCTAGCGTTTTTCCGTTGTTGCTTGTTGCCGCATACCTAGTCCAATAGAAAGAGCCCAGTGTTTATATATCCCAGGACGTAACAATATGATAAGGAGTTGCTGGAAATCCTGTTTCATTTGCCTGGCTTCCCCCACTGTTTCTATGTACGCCTCACCTACAAAGAGTAATTTACATAACTCTCACAACACCTCATCCTATTAATTTCACTACACATTACAAGGACACCAGACCTCCTTCGAAAACATATAAATTACCTATAATGTACACTATCTTGACTTTTGCACTCTATTATTTTTCAACCTTTGGGGGAGACACTTGTTACAGGCAGTTTTGCATGTAGTCCACTGTGACGCATGTCCAGTGTGAGCATGCTGTACAGAACGCCTAGTCATGCCCCACTCTCGCTAGGATCGTCAGGGCAGGAACTTTGGCTGTAGTCTATGTAGAGTTTCCTAACTTAGTTCATGAGAGCCGTTGTACTATAAGTAATATGAATATGTATTTTGTTTTCATCTGAGTCAACGAGTTCTATTTTATATCATTAGTTATAAGTATTGTGTGTAAAACTTATTTGTAATGATGGGAGAAGCAGCAGCCACAGTTGGGGGTCAGTGGGTGCGCCATGCGGGAGGTGGGTCTAACTCACTAGCACTCCTCCCTCCCCCCTCCCCTCAGTGCTAGGGGAGCCTTTGTCTATCCCAGAGGAGAGAGAGAAATTACGTAATGGTTGTCAGTGGGCGGTCCTTAGTAGTTCACGTTGGGCTCACTAGAGGGCCGGGTATAAAAAGGGAAGTCTAGACATTTTTTAATCAGAACTCATTAGGCAGAGCGACTTCTCATTTCCCTTGCTAACTATATATATTCTTCTGACTGATGTGAACTTTCTCTACTACCTTACATTCTTATCTCCTCTTTTCCCTGCCTGTTTAACTTCCATGGTCCCGTTGGTGCAGAGCTAGTCAGCCAACGTATTATCGCTTGAGTTCTCACTAGATACTTGCCTATTAAATAGCCTATTTTGGAAAGGTTAACTTAGAATAGGATTGATTTATGTTTGTTGCACTTGTATATGCATTTCCCTGTGTGTTATTATTATTATTCCTGTTTTCTGCTAGTCTAGGTAATGCTAGACTGGGGTAAGGCTTTTCTGTGTTACGAGTTGTTGTTTGATGCAGTGGTTAAGCGATAAACCTGCATACTCGTTTCGGTTCAGTGAAGCCTAGGTTGTCTTCGCGGCTGACTGTGTTGAGTTAATAATTTACAGTGCGTGAGGGCAAGAGCCTAACCACCCTGTATTTTATTATCAGTTTGTTTTTACTTTGTCAAGGAGCCGGGAGAAAACCAGATACAAGGGATCTGGATTTCTCAAAGTGCACTTGTTAGTGTTAACGTAATACTTTAAACAGTTGTGAGGACTTCGCTAGGCTACGAGCCATTTTTGCTCAGTCACTGCTACCTTTTGTCCACAGTACCCCAGCTAGACTTTACTCGATTAGTAGATACAGAATAGTATTGAAGCTTTCCTTATGTATGATATTGTTTATGCACTATTGATTTCATGTGTTGCACGCTTGGCTACTTTAGTGATTAGTGGCCCACGAGCACAATCCGAGTAGGCTATTGCCGTTGCATTTGCGGAGTACTTCTTTTTAATGTTTGCCATTTACTATTGCATATTCTTTTAATTATTCTTATGCCAATTTAAACCTTTAATAGTATTTAATTGCCAGTGTTTTGCTTATTGAATTACTGTTCAAAATCCGATACGTACTTCTTACGAGCATCCGAGAAGCATCTAACTTTTTTCAGAAGATTCCTTGCTCGATGCTTAAGGACTATTAATTAACGTAACGTAATAGTGCCGATCCGAAGTAGAGGGTGGAGGACTTCTTAAGTTCTTAGTCAAGGGTGGATTACTTCGGCTTCGGCCAACACTATTCTTTGGTGTTGTTGTTTCTTACTTCTTTGTTTGATTGTTGACCAGACTAGAGAATTCCTGTCTCTTTATTAGTCTGTTGTTGAACACTAGTACCGAGTTCTTGTATACCCCGTTATAGCAGATTGAACTCTGGAGGGTATTGGTGTTTTTTGTTCGGCTGGCAGTACTCAGGGGTTGGGATCGTGTGTTTCCGTTGTGGCAGCGAGCCGTACTCGAGTCCTGATTGAGAGCCCTTGTGTACCCGAGTGCCAGGTCGTAACAAATGGCGACCTTGCTTAGAATTTTGTGAACAGTATAAATTTTTGCAGAGTTGTACAACATTTGTTTGTTTGTATTTTAGCGTGCATATTGAAGATTTTTTTTTTTGTATGGCAATTAGTAAAGCATTTAAGAGACTCCAGTTAATTTAGTAATTAGTGCTTGCATAGGAAGTTTAACACTTTTGTCTCGAGAATTTTTTTGTGGACTTCAGTATGTCGTGCATTAGCACTGACGATGAGCGAGAGATGCCATTTGAAGGTGTGCCGTTAGTAACCAGTGAGGAGGATGCTAGAGTTTTTGTGAGTAAGCGGTACCACGTGACGGAGGAGAGGCTGACTGGGGTGGATGTTTGTGGCTTGCACCTGATAGCCAAGGTTTTGGGCATTTCCAATGTAGTAGGGATGTCCAAGGGGGAGCTGATTTCCTGGGTGTTGCGTGGGCGACATGGGGTTTCGGAGGAGAGGGCGTTTGGGAGGGTTCCTCCCCAGATTCCCTCTCACTCGACTCCCACAGTGCCGTCCACTCAGTTACCGGAGGTTAGCACTCTCCCACAGGGGGATGAGAATTGGCAGATTGGAGTGCCCTCGGGTGGTGCACATGGTGGTTCCCCAGTTTTTGCCCCCCCTCCTTCAGTAGTGGCAGCTCCCTCTTCGTGCCTGTTTCCAGATATGGTATTTAGACTTGAGCTTGCTAAGATTGAGGCTAGGAAGCAGGAGATTGAGGCTAGGAAGCAGGAGAATGAGACCAGGAGGCAGGAGGATGAGACGAGGAGGCATGAGATTGAGGTTAGGAGGCATGAGGCTGAGCTTAGGTACGACTCGGAGAAATATTGTGCTAAATTAGATTTAGATAAGACTCGTGCAGAGTCGACAGGGACTCGGATGGGCCGTGAGGGCCAAGTAAGAGAACAGTCCTTGGCCCACTTAGTCAAATTGGTGCCGGTATTTAGTGAAACTGAAGTCACAGAATTTTTTAATCATTTTGAGAAGAAGTGTAGGGAGCATAATTGGCCTGAAGAGAAGTGGGCAGCTCTAGTCTCCTCAAGACTTACGGGTAAGGGTCTGAAGGCTTATGATGCACTGCCTTTAGAGTCTTGCATTGACTACCCAGAATTGAAGAGAGCTGTCTACGGGCATACGAGTTGCAACCGGAAAGATATCGATTGAAGTTTCGGGGTGTTACAAAGACTAGGGAGGCGACCTTTCTTGAACATGCCCGGGACTTAAAAGATGCACTTAAAAACTGGACACGTTCTGAGAAAGCTGAGACGGCAGAACAGTTGACTGAGCTGTTTCTGCTCGAGCAGTTTTATAAGTGTACTGGTGCAGAAATGACTTTAACTATTAAAGAAAAGAACCCAAAAACTCTACAGGAGGCAGCTGAGATGGCTGACCTCCGGCTATCACTAATTCGTGGGTGCGGGTCTGCCCAGCGTAGTGAGGCAGGTAACAAGGGGCGTGACGCCCCACCCCCCCGAGTTAGTGATATACCTTATGCAAACAAGTACAAGAGCCATGATACCAAGACTGACCACAAGACTAGCACCGTCCCATTAAAGAAGGGGCCGGGCCCTTCCCAGTACCAAGGGAAGCCCAAAGGGGAGTTGGAGTGTTATCAATTTCATAAAAAGGGGCACTTTACAAGAGTCTGTCCTAGCAAACCACCTACAGCAGCTGTGTCTTTGGCCTGCAACATTGGTGTGTCTCCGAAGTCATCTGAGTTTGCCCGGGGCAGTTCGTCAGAGGCTGAGGCACAGCCAATGCAGAAGCACCTGGGAGGCTCGAACCCTGCTCAGGATGTTTTTTGCGACCATAGAGGGCGTGGTTGCGTGATGTGGGCGGGGCGCAAGCATGGAGTAGAGGTCTTGCGTGATACAGGTGCTTCCCAGACTCTGATGAAAAACTTGACTGGCTACCCTATAAACGCGGCTCGGATGGTAGTGGTGCAGGGTATTAATGCAACTCGGTCATACCCGCTGGTGCGGTTGGAGTTGGAGGTGGATGGTGTGGCACGTGAATTGGATGTCGGTATTGTGGAGAAACTGCCAGTGGAAGGCGTCGACCTTCTTCTCAGCAACGACTTTGCAATGCCCGCTTCTGAGGTTCTACCCTTAGTCGTTGCCGAGAGGCCGGCCGACGTGAGTAGGGAAGAGCAAGAGTGGGTCGAGCGGTGCCAGACACAACCCATGGCGTGTGTTGTCACCCGAGCTCGGGCAGCTAAAGTGTCACAGCCTAGTCCTCCGTCTTCAGACCAGCGGAGGAACGATCAACAGGAGAAGGCTAAAGCTGGAGTTGGTTTTAAGAGTTTTGACTCGGCGGCTCTCCTGGGTGATTCAGTATTAGCACCATTACTTAATTCTGGAGTAGCCCCTGGGCCTGTCATCGAGAGTGACGAGGCTGGGCATGACGAGTCTCCACGACAGCAACGTTATGTACATCGAGAGAGACAGAGGGAGCAGCCCAGTATCGGGGAAGGTCATGCATTGCTCCGGGAGCAGTTAGATCGCTTGGCACCCTCAGATATACGTCGGTTGCAACTAGAGGACCCTGAGCTCCAAACGTGTGCTAATGGAGCTGTAGAGCTCGACGAGGACGGCGATACACAGCCAGGAGATTTTTTAATTTAGAAGGCATCCTCTATAGGCGTTTTCAAGACCCTAAACGTAGTTGGCAAAAGGGGTCCGGAGTAGTGGACCAGTTGGTGGTGCCACGGGAGTGCAGGGATAGCCTACTGAGGTTGGCGCATGACACACCACTGGCAGGACATCTAGGGGTGAGAAAAACGGTGGCGGCTTTGGGGAAATTGTTTTGGTGGCCGGGGATGAAGTCTCATGTGCAGTCATGGATAAACTCATGTGATATTTGTCAACGTGTCGGGAAACCGAACCAAGTTATTCCTAAGACTCCGTTACACCCTATTCCTGTGATTGGGCCACCCTTTAGTAAAATTATTGTTGACATGGTTGGTCCACTCCCTCCCACTAAGGCTGGAAATAAATTTTTGTTAACCATAATGGATGTTGCCACTAGATACCCCGATGCATACCCTATGAAAAATGGAATGGTTAAGACGGTAGTCAGTAACTTGTTGTGGTACTTCTCAAGGTACGGGTACCCAGAGGAGATTCAGTCTGATCAGGGATCTAATTTCACCTCCAACATGTTCAAGCAAACAATGCAACAGCATGGGATACGAGCAGTAGTATCGTCAGCATATCACCCTGAGAATCAAGGGGTGCTTGAGCGGTGGCAAGCTACACTTAAAACCATGCTCAGGTGTTATTGTGCTGACAACGGTATGGATTGGGATCTTGGATTGCCTTATGTGCTGTTTGCTGCTCAGGAGGTACCTGGTGAGAGCCTGGGATTTAGTCCAAACGAGCTGATTTTTGGACACCGTGTCAGGGGCCCCCTTAACATGCTGAAAGAAATTTGGGAGGGGACTGTGCAGCCTTGTCCATTATTAAAGTATGTGCTTGAAAGCCGTGAGCGCATGCTTAATAGTCTGGAGATGGCAGGTAGAAATTTGACAGAATCACAAGCTTTGATGAAGGACAGGTATGATCGCAAAGTGAGGCTCCGGAAGTTCACTGTAGGACAAGAGGTATTAATTTTGTTGCCTTTGGTTGGTAACCCCCTCTCTGCGAAGTACACTGGACCTTATAAAATTGTAGAAAAAATTTCAGACTTAGATTACCTTGTTGCCACTCCAGACAGGAGGAAAAAGAACCAGTTATGTCACGTGAACCTTATTAAAGAGTATGTGAGGCGCCCCTCTGAGCCTCTCACTGTCCCTGTGTTGGCTTGTTGCGGCCGTGGTGGAGAAGGAGAGGGGGACAGTCAAGCTTCAGAGGAGGATAGCTGGGATCACCATGTTTCAGCGGATCAGTGGGCGGGGAACTCGAGCCTAAGGGCTGACGAGGCTATAGCTCATTTGTCTGAGCCGCAGTTTGATGCTATCCGTCAGTTGTTCGGTTCATACCCCACTGTATTTGCTGAACACCCAGGCCTCACTACTCAGGCTATGCATGATGTTGACGTGGGGGACCATCTACCCTTTAAGTCAATCCCGTACTGTGTGCCCCCCATAAAACTACCAGCTCTGAGGGATGAGTTGGAGTATATGCTCGGTAGAGGGTTGATAGAGAAAGGCACAGTTAAGTGGACTTCCCCCGTAACACTGCAGCCTAAGCCAGATGGCAAGGTACGCTTTTGTATTGATTTCCGTAGGTTAAACGGTTTGACTCCAACTAACCCATATCCTCTTCCTCGGGTTGATGATAGTGTTGACAAAATTGGTAATGCTCGTTTTTTGTCTAAAGTAGATTTAGTAAAAGGTTACTGGCAAGTACCTCTGTCCGAGCGTGCTAAAGAGGTATGTGGTTTTGTTGTGGACGGGAGTACCTACCGGTGCAATGTTATGCCTTACGGACTTAAGAATGCACCAGCAACGTTTCAGAACCTGATGAATGAAATTGTAAAGGACATTCCAAATTGCACCGTATATTTGGAGGATGTAATAATTTATGATGACGACTTTGAGAGCCATTGTGAGCACCTTGAGACCTTGTTCCGGAAACTTAGTGAAGCAGGTCTGGTAGTAAATTTGGCAAAGTGTGACTTCGTAAAAGCCACTGTGCAGTACCTTGGGTTTGTAGTGGGAAGGGGACAGCTGTGCCCTCCTCAGAACAAGGTACAAGCTATCAATAAATTTCCGCACCCAACAACCAAGAAGCAGATTATGAGATTCTTGGGTATGATAGGCTACTACAGACGCTTCATAAAAGGTTACTCAACGGTGTTGGCACCTCTCACAGATTTGTTATCTAAAGACAAAAAGTTTTTGTGGGCACCTGAGTGTGAAAAGGCTTTCACTTTGGTGAAACATTTGCTATGTACTCACCCGATACTCAGGGCCCCAGACTTTAACAGGCCTTTTCAGCTGGCAACAGATGCTAGTGGTGTAGGGGCTGGTGCCGTCTTGCTACAGACAGACAATGAAGGTGTGGAACACCCAGTAAGTTTCTTTTCTAAGAAGTTCAATGCTGCACAAAAGAACTATTCTACAATAGAAAAGGAATTACTGGCGATTGTGCTGTCGCTCAGGCACTTCGAGGTGTATGTTCCAGCCTATGGCCCAGTCGTGGTTATCTACACTGATCATCACCCTTTGAGATTCCTGAATCAATTTCACAATCGCAATATGAGACTGACCAGGTGGTCTTTGATGTTGCAGGAGTATAACCAGGACATCCGTCATATTGCTGGATGTGACAATGTGATCGAGGATTGTTTATCAAGGGTGGATGATCAGTCGTAGGCTATCACAGGTGTGTGGGTTTGAGTGGAGGAAAATAGGCTGCCCTTATAGTGCAGCCGGGAAAAACATATTAAAATATAAAAATCATATAAAAACTCTTTCTTTTGATATAGATAATCGTATAAGTTTGTCATAGCCTATAGAGTTTGAGTAGTCCACGAACTATCAAACGGCTGAGCTGCTGTAAGCTCGCTTTGGGAGCATGATATTGTGTCTTTTTGCTATTGTTGGGAGGAGTTATAAAATGTGATTTTTTTTTTTAATAATAAGATGTGTTTTGGTGATAAACTCAGCTTTGTTTTAGTGCCATGCGGTCGCTGGGTGTGAGGGGATTGATGGGGTTCTGTGTTTGTCAGATTTTAGCTCAGGGTTGAGCAAGTAAAATCTTGGGGGAGGTGTGACGCATGTCCAGTGTGAGCATGCTGTACAGAACGCCTAGTCATGCCCCACTCTCGCTAGGATCGTCAGGGCAGGAACTTTGGCTGTAGTCTATGTAGAGTTTCCTAACTTAGTTCATGTGAGCCGTTGTACTATAAGTAATATGAATATGTATTTTGTCTTCATCTGAGTCAACAAGTTCTATTTTATATCATTAGTTATAAGTATTGTGTGTAAAACTTATTTGTAATGATGGGAGAAGCAGCAGCCACAGTTGGGGGTCAGTGGGTGCGCCATGCGGGAGGTGGGTCTAACTCACTAGCACTCCTCCCTCCCCCCTCCCCTCAGTGCTAGGGGAGCCTTTGTCTATCCCAGAGGAGAGAGAGAAATTACGTAATGGTTGTCAGTGGGCGGTCCTTAGTAGTTCACGTTGGGCTCACTAGAGGGCCGGGTATAAAAAGGGAAGTCTAGACATTTTTTAATCAGAACTCATTAGGCAGAGCGACTTCTCATTTCCCTTGCTAACTATATATATTCTTCTGACTGATGTGAACTTTCTCTACTACCTTACATTCTTATCTCCTCTTTTCCCTGCCTGTTTAACTTCCATGGTCCCGTTGGTGCAGAGCTAGTCAGCCAACGTATTATCGCTTGAGTTCTCACTAGATACTTGCCTATTAGATAGCCTATTTTGGCAGGGTTAACTTAGAATAGGATTGATTTATGTTTGTTGCACTTGTATATGCATTTCCCTGTGTGTTATTATTATTATTCCTGTTTTCAGCTAGTCTAGGTAATGCTAGACTGGGGTAAGGCTTTTCTGTGTTACGAGTTGTTGTTTGATGCAGTGGTTAAGCGATAAACCTGCATACTCGTTTCGGTTCAGTGAAGCCTAGGTTGTCTTCGCGGCTGACTGTGTTGAGTTAATAATTTACAGTGCGTGAGGGCAAGAGCCTAACCACCCTGTATTTTATTATCAGTTTGTTTTTACTTTGTCAAGGAGCCGGGAGAAAACCAGATACAAGGGATCTGGATTTCTCAAAGTGCACTTGTTAGTGTTAACGTAATACTTTAAACAGTTGTGAGGACTTCGCTAGGCTACGAGCCATTTTTGCTCAGTCACTGCTACCTTTTGCCCACAGTACCCCAGCTAGACTTTACTCGATTAGTAGATACAGAATAGTATTGAAGCTTTCCTTATGTATGATATTGTTTATGCACTATTGATTTCATGTGTTGCACGCTTGGCTACTTTAGTGATTAGTGGCCCACGAGCACAATCCGAGTAGGCTATTGCCGTTGCATTTGCGGAGTACTTCTTTTTAATGTTTGCCATTTACTATTGCATATTCTTTTAATTATTCTTATGCCAATTTAAACCTTTAATAGTATTTAATTGCCAGTGTTTTGCTTATTGAATTACTGTTCAAAATCCGATACGTACTTCTTACGAGCATCCGAGAAGCATCTAACTTTTTTCAGAAGATTCCTTGCTCGATGCTTAAGGACTATTAATTAACGTAACGTAATAGTGCCGATCCGAAGTAGAGGGTGGAGGACTTCTTAAGTTCTTAGTCAAGGGTGGATTACTTCGGCTTCGGCCAACACTATTCTTTGGTGTTGTTGTTTCTTACTTCTTTGTTTGATTGTTGACCAGACTAGAGAATTCCTGTCTCTTTATTAGTCTGTTGTTGAACACTAGTACCGAGTTCTTGTATACCCCGTTATAGCAGATTGAACTCTGGAGGGTATTGGTGTTTTTTGTTCGGCTGGCAGTACTCAGGGGTTGGGATCGTGTGTTTCCGTTGTGGCAGCGAGCCGTACTCGAGTCCTGATTGAGAGCCCTTGTGTACCTAAGTGCCAGGTCGTAACACCACTTAAATGTTTTGCCGTATAACTTCGGTTAGATCCGCCTCAGTGATTGAGGTTACCGGGCTGGGTTAAGTGAGTGCACACTTGGTATTCTAGTCGTAGTTATTTGGCAGAACTCCTTTGGGGAAACTGTGTGCACTTCTTGTCTCCAGAAAGCCTGGAATCATGCGTTAAGTGCTCTATCTGTTGAGGAATAGCAAATGGTTGTCAAAGAGACTGCAAAGGTGCTGGTAGTCTAATAGTCTAGTAGTTCACAAAAGAGTCTCACCTGTTATTCGTAACTTTATACAGAATATATATATATATATATATATATATATATATATATATATTCACCCATATACCCCCTATTTTTTTTTTTTTTTGCTACACGGTTGCTTAGAATGGGTCAATATGATTTTTGTCAGACTTAGTGTACTTTGATGATGAGTGGAAGTTGATATTTTACTTGAAAATGTAGCATTAGAGTGTTATCGTAATATGTACATGTGAGGGCATTGATGATGCCGCAGACGAGTTTACCTTCGCACTCCGTTTTCTGTAGACCCACATTCGTACGACGCGCGATCTCAAAGGTGTTTTTCGCTCTCCCACAGTACTTTTTAGTAATTTATGTTGTCTACATCATTATTGAAAGCAGCGGGGTCTGGGAGCGGCTAGGAGTTAGGTTAGGATAATGACAATATTGTCATCAGAGGAGGCAGGTGAGGGTGTGTTGAAGTTTGTTTGTGTCCCCCGCACGGTCTGCGAGAGTCTGCCTTACCGACTCACATTATCAATGAAAGCATTAATCTATCTTGACAACCTAACTTAACTTGGGGGCTGCTGGAACCAGATTCCCACAATTTGTGCATTAGTAGGGCTTCCCGAACAAGGTTAGATTAAAAAATAATCTGTTTGCAAAGGAGAATAACGAAAAATAGGGAGAGTACAGGTGTAGATTTTCCCTGCACATACAGTATATAGACAGATAGATACATATATGATATATATATATATATATATATATATATATATATATATATAAATTGATATATATATATATATATATATATATATATATATATATATATATATATATATATATATATAATGATATAAAATTAGGTTAAAATAGTGTATAAATAATATCAATTTACCCATAAAATATAGTCATTTTCTACGAATTATCGTTAAAGAAAATGGCAAAATATGGTTAACTAAATTATTATGAAGAGCCATTATGAATTGGTTCAGTCAAGTTTGAACGTATGGTAAAGCAAACAAAATACTAAAAGAATGTATGAGACTGAGGTGTCTATCAGGTATCAGAGGACAGTTTTGCGTGCCTACAATGGCAAAAGGAACCTCGTAATGGTTAAAGAAATGGATGATAAAGCACTGGCCTACAGAAGATCACGAGGAGACCAGATTGAGGCCTACAAGATCATAACCCAAAAATACGACCGTGACTGCACAGAGGGAATATTTTGGATGAGGAAAGACGACGTCACCAGAGGTAATACGAAGAAAATCTTCAAACCAAGGGCAAGACTCAACCTCAAGAAATACTCCTTCTCACACAGGATTGTCGGTGACTGGAATGTGTTGCCAGAGTGGGTAATGAACGCCAACACGGTGGTAAAGTTTTAATTTGGCCTGGACAAAGTGTGGAGTGGCCAGGCTAAAAAGTTCAATTATAGAGCACAAATAACCACTACACACAGGCGAAGCCTAGAGGAAATTAAGTTGAGTAAGGGGAAAAGGGAGGAAGTTGATGAACATTTTTATTCATGGCAGGTTGTTAAAAATACGGGTGGGAAAGTCACACTCAAGAAGCAGGATAGTAGAATAGGTATGAGTGTGACAAATACATTCTCTCCTTTGCGAGACGAATGTGAGTGAAAAGATAGTCAGGATAAGGGAGGGTTAGACGAAGTGCCTGCCGCCGACTCAGCTCCTACCGCTGACGCTGTGCTACCTACCACCACCACCACCCCCACCACCACCAAGGGAGCTTCTGCCACCACCAGGGGTTCTCCAACTGCAGCTGATGGATCCTCCCGAGGGAAAGGTAAGTCTGTGTCCCGAGAAGGTAAGTCTGTGTCGATTGTGGGCGACTCCATGGTAAGACATTTAGTTAGGGCTACCCGCACTAAACTTAGGAAGGTTGTGTGTCTGCCTGCCCATGGAGTTGGGAGGGTTTAAGAGAAGATGGACCACATCTTGGAAGATAGTGGAGATAACCCCATTATCTGTCTCAGTGCCGGGAGTAACGATGTTGGTAAGGGTAGAAGTGAGGAACTGCTGCAGCAGTATCGGGATGTGTTAGATAACGTTAGGATGAAGGGAGGGATCCCTGTAGTACATTGTATCCTACCCAGAAGAGGAGGTCCAAAGGAATGGACATCCAGGGCGATTGGTATCAATTGCCGGTTGGAGAAATATTGCAAAGAAAAAGCAATACCATTAATTGATAACTGGGATACTTTCTATGGTAGAGATAGGATATACGCAAGGGATGGGGTTCATCTTTCACGGTTAGGGGTTTCCACATTAGCTAGTTCTTTAGACAGGGTGGTTGTGGGGTTTTGAACAGAAATATTGAGAGTGTAAAAGAGAGGTTAAATGGATTTTATTTAGCGTCAGGCGAAAGCGATAAGGATATTCAGTCTCCTGCTAAAATATATGACAATATTGCTAATGATAGTAGTGATGGTGCAACGAAGACGGAAATGTAGTTATAAATAAAGGTAAATTAGGTATAAATAAAATAAGTAAATTGAGAGTATATTACACAAACTGTAGGAGTCTATGTAACAAAATGAACGAACTTAGAGCCCTTCTTATCAAAGAAAATATAGACATAATAGTGCTAACTGAAACGTGGATTAATACAGAAACCAGGCATTTTTTAGCAGAATTTGATACACCAGGATATAGTTTGTTTAAATATGACCGAACAAGTAGGAGGGGTGGTGGTATAGCAGTTTTTGTCAGGAGTACATTAAAAAGCTGTATTAAATCAGGTATTAGACTAAATAACTATAATGAAAGTGTTTGGGTAGAGGTAAACGAAGGTAGTGAGACCATATTTATTGGGGTTATGTATAGACCGCCAAATACGAGTAGAAATGACGGAACGTCATTATGGGAGGAAATTAAAATGGCATCAAGGTTTAGCAATGTGTGCATTATGGGGGATTTAAATTTTCCGAATATAGATTGGCAGCATCAAATAGGCGACTCTGATTCTGAGGAGTTTATTGAGGTAGTACAAGATAGTTTTTTATTTCAATTCATAGATACGCCAACTAGAGGTAATAATATTCTCGATTTAGTTTTCAGTAACAATGAACATATGATAAATAATGTACAGATAGGGGACCACCTAGGAAATAGTGACCACAATTCTGTGTATTTTAATATACAATGGAAATGTAATACCAGAGAGAATACAACATTAATACCTGACTTCAGAAAAGCCAATTATGGGGGGTTAAGAAGAGCCCTATTAGCGGACCCTATGGTCAAAAAATTAAGTCGATCCATGTGTCCAAATCAGTGTATCCCTTCTCAGGCACCTGTCATCTTAAGTCAGGAAGAGACATCAAACTTGGTAGATATATACAATAATTTGATCAAGTCAGTATTCAATGCGCAAAATAAATATATCCCCAAAAGAAAATTTAGATCAACACAGAACCAACCCAAATGGATGAATAATAGACTATTAGATCTTCTAGGAAAAAAGAGAGGAATATATAGAAAAATTAAGAAAGGCGAAATTCACCTACTTGCTTACTATCAGAATCTATCACGACAGGTAAAAAAGGATATTAGGAAAGAATAAAGAAATTATGAAATTAAGGTTGCCAATGACTCAAAAAATAATCCTAAAGCTTTTTACCAACTATATGAATCCAAGGTTAGAGATGTAATTGGTCCCCTTAAAACTTCGATAGGAGAAATGACAGAAAATGATTTAGAAGTGTGCAGTACTGATATTTGGTATTGATAAATACGCTCACGTTTTCACAAATGAAAATTTGGCACAGTTTCCAGAAGTCTGTAAGGTATATAGCGATAGTATAGAAAATAGGTTAAGTACGGTTACTATAAGTAGAACATTTGATGTGCTTAAGGAAATTGACAGACTGAAACCTCATAAATCGCCTGGTCCTGATGAGGTATATGCTAGAGTATTAAAAGAATGCAGAGATGAGTTAAGTTACCCATTAACATTTCTATTTAACAAGTCATTAGAAACAGGTATAGTTCCAGAAGCTTGGAAGCTTGCAAATGTAGTTCCAATCTTAAAAAAAGGTGATACATCAATAGCATCCAATTACCGTCCCATTAGTCTCACTTCAATCATAGGAAAGCTAGTAGAGTCAATTATTGCTAGGATTTATTATGTTCCTTCCAACAACCAACTATACTCCTAAAATCGATTAATGAAATTCACAAACACATGTGGCAGTCCGTGGATTCGAACCCAGGACGCTCACACCGAAAATCATCACCTTATGCATCGCACCACTAAGACAGTTATATGACAGTTAATATGAGAAACCACTTAGAAACATTTAACTTAATCCATTCTTCTCAGCATGGATTCACTCAGGGACGGTCTTGCCTTACAAATTTGCTTATTTTTTTCTCAGAGGTATATGAAGCAGTAGATAATGACAAGTCATATGATATTATATATTTAGATTTCAGTAAAGCTTTCGACAGAGTCCCTCATGAGAGATTGATGAGAAAGGTTGAGGCACATGGAATAGGTGGGGCGTTGTTAGGATGGATTAGGTCATGGCTAACTGGTAGGAAGCAGAGAGTCAGCATAAATGGTACCAAGTCAGAATGGGGAGCAGTCACAAGTGGTGTCCCCCAGGGATCTGTATTAGGTCCTCTGTTGTTTATTATATACATAAATGACATTGATTTAGGTATAACTAATAGGATAGGTAAATTTGCAGACGATACCAAAATGTGGAGAAAAATTGATTCAGATAGATATATAGAGTGCCTCCAAATGGATCTAGATACCTTACACGAATGGTCAGTAAATTGGCAGATGAAGTTTAACATTGACAAATGCAAGTTAGCGGCTCACCACATAAGTCGAGTTAAATAAAGCTGGACTATGTGGCGGTGCTCGACATAGGTCGAGTGGCAATTTCAGCACGTAATGTTGCGGAGAGAGAGAGACAAGTGGTGGCAGGAGACTAGCGAGCGTATGACTGCTCCAGACCACCGCGGCGAACCTACTGACACGAATCTCAGCTCCCTCCTCCCTCTCTCACTCGCTACATACTGAATTATATGGGGAAAGTACCGAATTACATGCTTTTTGCACTCGCGTTGCACGGTTATTGCAAGAAAACTAGCCATCATAAAAGGATCGTTATGGTGTCATTCGAAAGCTCTGTTTATGCCCTTTCAGGGATAGGTATTTGTTTTACGTTCTGGGTCTTATTTAGGCATGAAAATGATCACGTAAACAGCCCTATTTTGGCTAAAAACACCCCGCTGGGCGGTACATATAAATAAACCGCATAGGCCGCTCGTAAGGTGTTAAAGATAGGGAAGATGCATAAAATGTTTAAATATAAACTAGCTAATATGGAATTAGAAAACTCAGACTGTGAGAAAGATCTAGGTGTGTTTGTTAACAATGATTTGAAGCCTAGAAAACAATGTATAAGCGTTCGTAACAAGGCAAACGGATTATCGGGTTCATCTCTAGGAGTGTGAGTAACAGAACTGCTGATGTTATCTTAAAACTTTACTTGTCATTAGTGAGACCCCATATGGATTATGCTGTTAAATTTTGGTGTCCTTATTACAGAATGGACATAGATTCATTGGAGAGAGTACAACGTAGAATGACAAAAATTATCCATAATATTAGAAATTTTCCGTATGAAGAAAGGTTGAAGAAATTAGGCTTACATTCGGTAGAGAGACGCAGAGTTAGAGGGGATATGATAGAGGTATTGAAGTGGGTTAGTGGGATTAATAAAGGGGACATGAAAAATTTACTAAAGCTCAGTGATAGCGAAAGAACTCGTACAAATGGTTTCAAATTAGATCAATTTCGTTTCAGAAAAGATATAGGCAAATATTGGTTTGGTAACAGAGTTGTAGATGGGTGGAGTAGGCTACCAAGTGATATAGTGGGATCAAGAACGATAGGGAGCTTTAAGATAAAATTAGATAGGCATATGGACGATATGGGTTGGGTTTGAGGGGGATCTACCAGGTGTGGGCCAATCGGCGCTCAGCAGACCCCCGTAATCTTGTGTATTCACGAAGAAACGTGAACAGCTGCTAACATTAAATTAATAATAATTCTGAATTCAGAATTATTTTTAATTTAGCAGCTGTTCATGTTTACACGTGACCAGTGGGCACAGATAATACAAATTTTAACTTCGAAATTCATGTGAAAGTGTTATAGTTTCACTAAAATAATTATCCGAGAAGTTAGTTGCCCAGATATCGCAAGTTAACGATAATTGGTCTATTCATCAAAGCTAGGTGCCCATAGAAGCACATCATCCAGATAGTTTCTGACCCAGCCTTCCTTTGCCAAGGGAGCCAGGACAGAACCCATCTGCCGTGTGAATATGGCCGGGCTACAACTGAGCCCAAAAGGTAGCCGCTTGAAACGATATATCGCTACTCCATCGCTGAAAGTTGTCAGATCTCGGCTCTCATCATCCAGGGGAATCTGGTAGTACGCGTCCTTGAGATCCAGCGTAGCATAATTCTTGTGTCCAGTAGTCAATTCCACTAACTCATCTAACCTGGGCAGTGCGGCAATGCGGGTGCCCAACTCCGAAAGGAGTTGAAGTAGGGGAGCTATCCCCCCGCCAAAGGCGGCTTTCTAGGGACTTTCCTAGCTGATGCTGAGAGGATTGGGTTCTAGTCATGTGGTGGTGGGCTGGTCTATCAGAGTGAGAGCTGAGCGATCTCTGCCATACCCATAGCTTACTCTGACTGTTCCTTTTACTTATATATCTTCTAGATCTCAAGTGACGGCGTCTTTTCCGTGGATCGACCTCCCTACTGCCAACCTAAAAGTTGGCAGATTGGGAGCCAAAGCGTCACATTTTCCCCTTGCCCCTCAACTTTCCCTTCATTATTGCTGAGGGGCACATGGCCTTGGGTGGGGCTTTGGTTTCCCGGGCATTTCCGCGCCCTCCTCAGCTCCCTGCCTTAGAGTGGCTTTGGTCACCTGGGTTTTGTTAGTGGTAAGCAGGGAGGGTTTTGTGAGGGCACTCTATGGCCTTGGCCTTGCTCGGGACCTTGGGGCTGTTCGGCCAGGCAGCCTGGGGAACAACAACAACAACAACAACCTGGGCAGTGGCTGGATGTCGGCCTGTAGTCTCGTATTGACCTGACGATAATCCAAAGACATGCGCTTGGTGCCATCAGGTTTAGCAACTAAGACTATGGGGCTCAACCAGGCCGCCGTTGAAGGCTCGATGATATCCTTCTTCAACATGTCGTTCAACATCTGTGCGAGAATTGGCTTTGCTTTCTCCGGGGTCCTATACAAAGGGCTTCTCGTAGGGGTACGGTCTGAAACATGAATATGGGCCGGGGGAACATTCATAGTGCCTAATTCGTGTTCACTCAAGATGAAAATCGAATAATTCTCCTTGAGAACATGCCCCAACTGACCCTTCTGACCATCCTCCAAGTGGTCCCATTGACACTTGTCAATCAAAGACTGTAACTTTTCCTCTCGGGTCCCCGAGGAGGAGGGCTGATCCATGTCAGGTAGCATAGCATTGCTGACTTTGGTCTTCATGCACTGGGGTACATCGTGAATCTGACTCTCTACCAGTTTCTCGTACGTAGCTAGGAGGGTGCCAGGCTTCAGGAACATTCTCCCACGGGAAGGATTTGCGAAAGGGAGAAAGACTTCGGCTTCACTGGTAACTCGCACACATATTGGAAGTTCTTGTTGAAGAGCAGGGTTCCGGGGCTGAATTTCAAGAATGCTGTTTATGTCCTCACTAACAATAACAGGGAGCATGACAGTCTGGTAAGGACCTATTACCATTCGACGGGGGAGCCGAATGCAATTTTCTTTCAGGGGCTTCACCTCGGGGAGTGTAGCCTTGACTCGGCGAACAGATCTCGCTTTTCTTTTGCTTGTAGTAACATGATGGATGTCGTAGGTAACATCCCCCCAACGTAGCGTCTGACGTGGATGATTCCATAACATAGGGTAGCGACCCAAAAGGTCGACCCCAAGAAGCAGGTCAGTGTCCATATAGTCGTCTGGGATCACCACCGCCAGGTGCTGTATTGTCTGGGACATTCCTACGCATACCGCCAGGGAGACCGTGCCCAAAATCCTTAGGGAGGTACCGGTAATTCCAACGAGGGAGGGAATATTCTTGCTGAGAGAGATAGGGAGCCCCAACTCAATCACCAAGCACTGCTTAACGAGCGTGAGCTCACTACCGGTATCTACCATGGCGCGACACGATCTCTGGTTTACTACGAGGAAAATGGTTTGAGATTTGTTCGAGGTCTCGAGTCATCGTGTTGCTCTACCATCTCGCCCTGGGCAGTCAGGTCTCCCACGTCTACAATTCTCTCTCAGGCAGTCGAAACATGCTAAATGTGGGGGACGGAGGGGACAATCTGCCCTGTTGTGCTCCTTGGTTCTACAGAATGGGCATCCTGTATACTGAGGTCTTCGTGCTAATCTCTGGAGATCCTGTGACAAGGTCGTCAGAGACTCCTGGAGGCGGATGAATCTATTGTCCACTCCCGTTGGTGGAAGGAGAGGGGTCGTCAGGGAAGGTTGGCTACTCCTGGGAGGCGGGGTAGTCACTGGGGCATGGTGTTTCATTACCTCACAAACTCGTCCTGCTGCGACCATTCGTTCCGCATGGTTCTGCAGCTGACGTTCAAGGTTCAGGTGCCTCAGGAACTCCTTCAGGGGTATCTCAACAGGCATGTATCGATCCACCTGTTGCTTAACGGACGAGGGGAGGGTCGCGTGGAGTCTTATTTTAAGCCACTGGTCGCGTGGGGCTAAAGTTTCCCCTGGGAACATTGACTGGATCATACTATAGCTATACGTCATCTTATGGACGTAATCATAAGGATCTTCTCAGATGACGTATATGTTCTGTTCTGCTTCTCGGAACTACTTGGACATTGTTGGTGTCTTATGAAAGAACTGCTTCAGGAACTGGATTAACTCGGACCAGGTCTTTAACTTTCCCTGAGCTGTCTCTACTTGTACCAGAACAGCTTGGTCGGAATCCAACTTGAACTTGGCCAGGTTCAACCTTACCTCGTCATGGGACATACAGGCTTCGATCCGCATCTGAAAGACTTCAATCTTAGTGGAAGCCATATCGGATCGTAACTCATTCATGTGAAGCATGGGTACATCTCGGGAACTAATCCCTTCACTACGTCGGGGGTAGAGCTGACAGAGGGGAGCTGGGGGGTGTGAAGAAGAATGGGAGGGTGAGACTGGGGGATTACGAATCAAGGGTACTGGAGGGGGGGAAGGAGCGGGAGGTGTTGGGGTTGAAGATCTTAGAGGGTCCGCAAAGGCAAGAGGCGGAGGCGGAGAAAGGCTCTCATTGCTGGGGGTTGGTTGTGGAGTACCAGTTGGGCTCTGGAACATCTCTCGGTCTCTCAAGTCTCGCACTTGGTCTGCCAATGCTGACATTCCACCGACTAATTGTTCTAGTACGGCTTTTATCTGGTCTATTTCACTCTGAGCTTCCTCCCACTGGTCGACTGTGACAAACCGGGAACTGTCCGTATCCTCAACTGACACTTCACTTCCTTGTTCCTCATTCCTCCTGACTAAAGCGTCTTGCACATCGTGCCTTGGCTCTAGATTAGGAATCTCCATCTCGGACAGGAAGAAGGACAATTGATAGACAACTAATGACCGGAAAGCTCTAACCACCGCTATCTCAACTTTGCGGTTCCTTCACAGTCACTGTGACTCTTGCTGGTATCTGCTGCACTTAAAGATTCCCTGAAATATTACACTAACCGTATTGAAATGTGGTAGCATGGCCAATACTGTTTGTGGTAACTGTTTCAGGGGTTGGTAGCGTGAAAAGGACAACTGCAACGTACTAATTCTATACACCCGAGCGAAAGTGTAAGAACCAGTAATGTACAGTCTCTTCTACGGGGGGTACGGGATTAATTCTTGAGCCCTGAACGGAACAGGAGCATGTCAAACCATGGACTCCTAAAGAAATCTCACCGCTGCACACCACTGTAACGGGGGGGTTATCAGGTTTCACCTTCCCTTCTACTGCGAACAAGAGAGAGAGAGAGAGAGCGAAAAAGAAGGATTAAACTGCGAAGGTGGAAAATAGAAACTACAGGTTAGAAATGAAGATATTGACGACAAACCCGTTACTGCATTCTAATTAATGAGAGGACAACCCTGTTTGGTTGACCCACATCCAACATCCTTCGTGGAAGGGGAAAAGCGGCAACTCCGGCACGATGATAAGCCCAAAGAACCACAAAAACCCCACTGAGACCTAGCATATTCTTAACTTTCTAGATATCACCTAAGGATGTTTTGGGGAATAGTAATTCATTTGAATTATTTGATCGCCCACCTTCAGGTGAACTGGCCGTCCCCGTGGTTTTCTTATTCTTCATGCAATCGTGACTCATGCCCATTATTCAGGTACATTAATTGGGACAGTAGGATAAATCGGAGGCTAGCAAAGACCAAGGAAGAACTTCACCTTCAAGGTTGGTTGACAAGACTTTAACTCTCGGTTAGGCTACTGGTACTACTCTTAAACCAATTTAATACTGACGGTTCCGATTTGCCATCCTGACAACACATTTAGATCCAAATTGGTACGGAATTATAGATACAAACATGTTGCAGTAATCTTAAGCTTGATATTAATATGAGGAACATTTACCGTTTACCAAACTCTTGTCCTTGGTACAGTATCTACTTATATTGTGACGTCTACCAGCGTTGGCAGAATCGCCTCTCGTTGGCCACTAACGCTCGCCAGGGACATCGAAATGGGCTACAGTTATCAGAGAATGTTGTTCTTTCTTTCCTAGTAATCGCATTGTCACAGACAGTCCATTGGTGGTCTTTGTTTTCGTCTGTGACAACGGGTTATATTTTATATCAACAGTAGTGATAATAGTACCAGCGTGTGAAAGAGAGAGACTTTCAGAGCGAGGAGGTAGTGAGTGTATGTATGTACGGGTGCATTCCTGCCTCTCGCTCGCCATTGGGCGGCGTGTCTGGCTGTGTCCTGTGACGCCTGCTGTCTTGTGACGTCTCGGCCCGTGATTGGCCGACCATCGTGCCTTTGCGGTCTCCTGTGTAACTTACCTCCTCCATGAGGGTCCCCAGGAGCTGTCCTCATCAGGACAGGCTTGGCGCGCGTGCTTCTAACATCCCTTTGCAAACTCTCTCCCGATCACCACCTTTATCACTGTTTCTCTCACTCGATTCTCTCTTTCCATACTCTAACCTTTATTAACTGCACAACACTCCCCTTGGGTTCTGCATACGGTTTTCATAGCCGGCCCATTGTATTGCATGCGCCGTCCTCAGTGATATTTACATGTACTTAGAATAGGTTTGAGGGTTCTTAGTTAGTATAGATTAAGAACTTTGTGTGTCTCCATTATTGATTTAGTGTTTCTGCTCTTTTATTTAATGCTAGACTGGGATAAGGTAACTGTAGTCGTTGTCTCCGATGTGTGTACGGTTTGCTTATACCTACATGACTTCGACCGGTCCTGTGGTAGCCGGGGTTGTCTTTTCGGTTGCGTCCTTTGCTAGTGCAGCATTGTGTTGACTGAGGGTTTTTGCCTGTACCAGTTCCACACTTTGCTGCCTCTTTGCTTGTCTTTAGAGGGTCGGTCGCCAGGATAGAACCAGATACTTGTGATCTGGATCTATCGAGAGAGCCCCCTAGTCAATTAACGTAACTTAAAGGATGCAGTGTTAAGGACATCGCTAGGCTACGAGCCTGTCTTGCTCAACCCCAGTTCCTTACCTAGAGTATCCCAGCTAGACATTATTAATCGAGTAGACATTTGTTAGTATTTAACACCTTACGAGCGGCCTATGCGGTTTATTTATGTGTACCGCACAGCGGGGTGTTTTTAGCCAAAATAGGGCTGTTTACGTGATCATTTTCATGCCTAAATAAGACCCAGAACGTAAAACAAGTACCTATCCCTGAAAGGGCATAAACAGAGCTTTCGAATGACACCATAACGATCCTTGTATGATGGATAGTTTTCTTGCAATAACCGTGCAACGCGAGTGCAAAAAGCAGGTAATTCGGTACTTTCAGTACATAATTGAGTATGTAGCGAGTGAGAGAGGGAGGAGGGAGCTGAGATTTGTGTCAGTAGGTTCGCCGCGGTGGTCTGGAGCAGTCATACGCTCGCTAGTCTCCTGCCACCACTTGTCTCTCTCTCTCAGCCACATTACGTGCTGAAATTGCCACTCGAGTTATGTCAAGCGCCGCCACATAGTCCAGCTTTATTTAACTCGACTTATGTTGCTCGCCACTAAATAAGGGTTAATATAAGCTCTTTGATATGTGCGCATTATTATTCACAGCATTTATTAGTCTAGGTTGTTGCTGAGCCGCACAACCATAGCAGACTGTTTCGTTGATGAGGAAGTACTTCTTTTAGTGTCGAGCATTGTTACCGTTGCGCATTTATAGTATTCTCGTGTCAGTTAACATTATATGTCCTATCTTTTAGTGTATTCGATTTACACGTGTGGTGTCCTGCCTCCTGCCTTTATATAGTTCTAAGTACGAGCATCTTATGAGCATCAGACTTTCTTCAGAAGTTTCCAGGTCTATGCTGTAGGACTATACTTCACTTTCTTTCAGATAGGAGTGAAGAGTTTATTGTTGTTTAGAGTAACTGTATTGAAGCATCTTTTTATTGTATTAAATCTTGCAGTGATTTAATTGATCTTTCCATAGATTCCTTTTTATGCATTTTAACGTAACTTGCATCTTGTTTGTTATCAGGCTATACGAATGCAGGTTAGCCTGAAGTAGAGTACATTTATGCCCAGTTAAGGATACCCCGCTATCGCAGATTAACCCTGGAGGGTATAGGTGTTTTTGTTCGCCAGCATATAAGTTCGAGGGTTTGGATCTAGCGTACCGTTGTTGCATAGTGCCCTATTACTAGTCCAATCATTGAGTGCCCTTGTTTTATTCGTAGTCCCGGTCGTAACAAATGGCGACCTTGCCTAGTATCTTATCTTAGTCGTCATAACAAATGGCGACCTTAGTCTAGGATTTAGTGAACTAAGAAATAATTGCAGAATTTTTTTTGTGGAGATTTTTTTTTGTTTTTAATCACCGTTTGGGGGTCGATTGTTATTTCTCACAGTTTGGCAGTGGACATTTGTGTTTGAGGAATATTTTGGACACGTTGGAATTTTTTTTTGGCAACGCAGTATAGCACTTGAGTTGTCTTCAAGCATATTTTGAGTGAATAGTGCTACATGAGAGTTTAGGTACTTTTTTTTTATAAACGTTGAGAATTTCCGGTGGACACTATGTCGAACGACGGATCTTGGCACAGTGAGGACACAGTACGGGAAGCAGGCTCTGAGGTGCAGAAGCTGGGTTTGTTAGATGGCATTAGAGTAGTAACTAGTGAGGAGGATGCAAGGAAGTTTCTGGAGATGCCTATTACTGTTGACCGGGTGTCGGGGATTGATCGGTATGGTCTCCAGTGTTTGGCCACGGTCATGGGCATGTTGGCACTAGCAGCATAACGAGAAATGACCTGGTGGCTTGTGTGCTGGGCAGGGTGTGTGGTGCACAGGGTGGAGCGGGTGCTTTGGCACCTTCGGCCAAGCCCCCCTCCACCTTACTCCCATCATGCTCTCTAGAACACCGGATCCGTGGACGTTCCCGCAGGCCGATAGTCACTGGCAGCGTGGTTTGCCCCTGGGTGGATCACTGGGTGGGTCTCCAATTGTTGCATCTCCTCCTCCTCAAGGTTTAACTCCAGATATGCTCTTCCAGCTTGAGATGGCTAAGCTTCAGCAGCAGCAGCGGGAATCTGAGCTTAGGATTCAGGCTGAGGAGAGAAAGGCCATACGTGAGGCTGAGCTTCAGGTTGAGGCTACGAAGTACTGTGCAGACATGGAGCTTGAGAAGTCTTGGGTAGAGTCGACAGGGCAGCATCTCGGTTCTGGGAATCGAGGTCTTGATCAGTCTTTATCGCACCTTCTTAAGTTAGTCCCTGCATTTGACGAGTCGGGTGTCACCGAGTTTTTCCTGCGTTTTGAGAAGAAGTGCCGGGAGCACCAATGGCCCGAGGTTAAGTGGGCAGCCCTTGTTTCCTCTAGGTTGGTTGGCAAAGGACTCAAGGCATATGATGCGTTGCCCTTGGAGTCTTGCATCGATTATGAGGTATTGAAGAAAGCTGTTCTGCGGGCGTACAAGTTACAACCAGAGACATATAGGTTGAAGTTTCGGGATGTTACGAAGGGTCGTGAGTTCACTTTTCTAGAACATGTCCGGGAACTGTCTGATGCTTGAGAAATTGGCTGAGGTCAGAGAAGGTGACGACGTTCGAAGAGCTTGAGCAGTTATTCCTTCTAGAGCAATTTTTTAAATGCACAGGCGGCGACCTGACTTTGAACCTCAAAGAGAAACATCCTAAAACTCTACAAGAGGCAGCTGAGTTGGCTGACCTGAGATTATCGCTGATTCGTGGGTGCGGGTCTGCACAACGGACCGATGCAGTTAACAAGGGGTGCAACACTCCACCCCCCCGAGTCAGTGATGCAACATTTAATAACAAAAGTAAGAGCAATGATACTAATTTTGATCACAAACCAAAAACCGTCCCATTTAAGAAAGGTCAGGGCCCTTCCCCACCTCAGGGGAAGTCCAAGGGTGAAGTAGAGTGTTTTAAGTGTCATAAAAAGGGTAATTTTGCACGTTTCTGCCCTAGTAACCAACCTGCAGTAGTTGTGTCTTTGGCTAGCAACATTGGGGTGTCTCTGAGGTCTTCTGTGTTTACCCGGGGTGATATGTCAGATGCGGGGGCACAGCCAGTGAAGGAGTGTCCGGAAGGCTCGAAACCTGTCCGCGATGCTTTTTGCGACCATAGAGGGCGTGGCTGCGTGAGTTGGGCTGGTTGCAAGCATGGGTTGGAGTTGTTGCGTGATACAGGTGCATCCCAGACTCTGATGAAAAACTTTACAGGCCAACCTATAAACGCGGCACGGGTAGTTGTGGTGCAGGGTATTAATGCTACACGGTCATACCCGTTGGTTCGAGTGGAGCTGGAGGTTGATGGTGTAACACGAGAGATAGATGTTGGAATCGTAGAGAAACTGCCAGTAGAGGGCGTCGACCTTCTTCTCGGCAACGACTTTGCGGTACCTACTTCTTAGGTTCCATCCTTAGTCGTTGCCGAGAGGGCGGCCGACGTGAGTAGGGAGGAGTTGGAGTTGGAGGAGAGGAGCAGGAGTTGGTCGAGAGGTGTCAATTACAGCAGATGGCGTGTGTTGTCACCCGATCTCGTGCATCTAAGGTGTCACAGCCTATTCCTCAGTGTCTAGACCAGCGGAGGAACGGTCAGAAGGAGAAAGCTAAAGTTGGGAGAAGTTTTGTGAGTTTTGATCCAGCGGCTCTTCTTGGCGACTCAGTATTAGCACCAATGTTTATGTCCGGAGTGGCCCCAGAACCTGTCACACTTGGTGAGGAGGTAGGGCGTGAGAAAACTCTGAGACAGCAACGTTACACACTTAAGCAAGATAGGATCGAACAGTCCAGTATCGGGGGAGGCCATAAGTTGCTCCGGGAGCACTTAGATAGATTGGCTCCTTCGGATATCGGTCGGCTGCAGATAGATGATCCTGAGCTTCAGAAGTGAAGTAACAGTGCGATTGAACTTGATGAGGACGGGGATGTAAAGCCGGGGGACTTCTTTCGTGTGGAGGGCATATTGTACAGGCGTTTTCTAGATCCCAGACGGAGTTGGGAGGGTGGGTCGAGAGTGGTTGACCAGTTGGTAGTGCCTAGTGTGTGCCGTGATAGCCTACTGAGGTTGGCGCATGATGTACCGTTGGCAGGGCATTTGGGTGTACGTAAGACGGTAGCAGCATTGGCGAAATTGTTTTGGTGGCCAGGTATGAAGGCACATGTGGCGTCATGGGTGGCAATGTGCAGTACCTGCCAGACAGTAGGTAAACCAAACCAGTGTATTCCCAAGGCTCCGTTACACCCTATTCCTATAATCGGGCCACCATTCAGTAAGGTTATAATCGACATGGTTGGCCCTCTACCCCCTACTAGCGCAGGCAACAAGTTCCTCCAACCAATCATGGATGTTGCCACTCGTTATCCGGATGCATACCCCATGCGAAATGGTACTGCTAATACTGTTGTTCGTAACTTGCTATTGTACTGTTCTAGGTACGGGTACCCGCAGGAATTGCAGTCAGACCAAGGGTCCAACTTTACTTCTAACCTTTTCAAACAGACCATGCAGCAGCACGGTATCAGTACAGTTGTCTCTTCAGCCTATCACCCAGAGAGTCAAGGGGTGTTGGAGAGGTGGCACTCGACTCTGAAAAGCATGCTGCGTTGTTACTGTGTTGAGAATGGCAAGGATTGGGATCTTGGGTTGCCCTATGTATTATTCGCTGCTCGGGAGGTACCTGGTTAAAGCCTAGGGTTCAGTCCCAATGAGTTAGTTTTCGGACATCAGGTCAGAGGCCCCCTCAACATGGTTAGAGATATCTGGGAGGGCACAGCAAAACCATGTTCCATGTTAAAGTATGTCCTCGAGAGTAGAGAGAGAATGCTGAGAAGCCTAGAGTTGGCAGGTAGGAATTTGGTAGGGTCCAAGCACTTATGAAGGAGAGGTACGATGAGAAGACAAAACTCCGGGAGTTTAAGGTGGGACAGGAGGTGTTGATTCTGTTACCTCTGCCAGGTCATCCGTTGTCTGCCAAGTACGCTGGTCCTTATAAGGTGGTAAAAAAGATCTCTGACCTAGACTATCTTGTGGCTACTCCAGATAGGCATAAAAAGAATCAGCTGTGCCATGTGAATCTGGTGAAAGAGTTTGTGAGGCGCCCCCCTGAGCCTCTCGCTGTCCATGTGTTGACCTGCAGCGGTCGTGAAGGAGAAGGAATGAGGGACAGTGAAGCCCAGGTGGAGGATAACTGGGAGTGTCATGTCTCTGCTGACCAGTGGGCGGGGAACTCCAGACAGGTGGCTGACGCTGCTCTAGTGCATCTGCCTGAGCAACAGCGTGCAGCCGTGCAGCGCCTGTTTGCTTCATACCCCACTGTGTTTGCAGAGCATCCAGGCCTCACAACTCGAGTGGTGCATGACGTGGACGTGGGAGATCACCCCCCCCTTTAAATCAGTACCCTACAGAATTCCACCCATTAAACTCCCAGCCCTCAGAGCGGAGTTAGAGTATATGTTGGAACGGGGGCTGATTGAGAAGGGGGCAGTTAGGTGGACATCTACTGTCACTCTGCAGCCAGCCCAAGCCTGACGGGAAGGTTCGCTTCTGCATTGACTTTCGGAGATTGAACGGGTTGACTCCCACCAATGCTTATCCCCTTCCCCGTGTTGATGATAGTGTAGACAAGATTGGTAAGGCACAGTTTCTAACTAAGGTAGACCTAGTGAAAGGCTACTGGCAGGTGCCCTTGTCTGAGCGGGCGAAGGGGGTATGCGGGTTTGTGGTTGATGGGAACACCTACCGTTGCAATGTGATGCTGTATGGCCTTAAAAATGCCCCAGCAACCTTCCAGAGTCTTATGAATGAGTTAGTAGCTGACATCCCTAACTGCACTGTCTACCTAGATGACGTTATAATCTACGATGACAACTTTGAGAGTCACTGTGAGCACATAGAAGCCTTGTTTCGGAAGCTCAGTGAGGCCAGCTTGGTGGTCAATCTGGGCAAGTGCGACTTTGTCCAGGCAACTGTGCAGTATCTTGGGTTTGTGGTCGGGTTAGGCCAGGTGTGCCCCCCCCCCCCCCCCCCAAAAAAAAAAAACACAAAAAAAAAACAAGATACAGGCTATTAACCAGTTCCCCAGGCCGTCCACCAAGCGGCAGATCATGAGATTTTTTGGCATGATTGGTTACTATCGCCGCTTCATTCGAGGTTATTCTACTGTGTTAGCTCCCCTGACAGATTTGCTAGCAAAAGAGAAAAAGTTTAAGTGGGCACCTGAGTGTGAAAGGGCTTTTTCGCTGGTCAAGCACCTACTATGCACTCACCCAATCATCAGGGCCCCTGACTTTGAAAGACCGTTCCAGCTGGCAACAGATGCCAGCGGTGTAGGGGCTGGTGCCGTCTTAATGCAAACAGACGAGGAAGGTTTGGAGCATCCAGTCAGTTTCTTTTCCAAGAAGTTTAATTCCGCTCAGAAAAACTACTCTGTGGTGGAGAAAGGACTGCTGGCAATAGTGTTGGCGCTCAGGCACTTTGAAGTATATGTTCCTGCCTACGGGCCAGTCGTGGTGATTTACACCGACCACCACCCTCTTAAATTTCTTAACCAATTCCACAACCGGAATATGAGACTGACACGTTGGTCACTCATGTTGCATGAATACAATCTAGACATTCGCCATATTGCCGGTTGTGAGAATGTGATTGCAGACTGTTTGTCGAGGGTGGAGGATCCGGCGTAGATCACCACAGGTGTGTGGGTTTGAGTGGAGAAAAACCAGGCTTGCCCCAGTAGAGCAGCCGTCAAAAACAACATTAAAATTATATACAAATTCACATAAAAACTATTTCTTTTTGATAGTTAATTGTAAGTTGCCAATGTTATAGCTAAAGTCCTAAGTTGAACCTGTCTTTCACTTAGTAGGTTGGGCTCTGTGAAGCTCGCTCAGGGAGCATAGCAGGCTAAATTATACTATTGTGTTTGGGAGGGGTTGTAAGATCTTCTTTATGCTAATATGTTGTTTTATTTAAGATTGAGCTTTGCATTTCATTTCTGGTGGAGTGGCTAGGTGTGGCGGGTCTTGTCGGCATTCTGCCTTGTCAGATATGGTGCTCGCCTAATGTTGAGCATCCCATATCTTGGGCGGGGTGTGACGTCTACCAGCGTTGTCAGAATCGCCTCTCGTTGGCCACTAGCGCTCGCCAGGGACATCGAAATGGGCTACAGTTATCAGAGAATGTTGTTCTTTCTTTCCTAGTAATCGCATTGTCACAGACAGTCCAGTGGTGGTCTTTGTTTTCGTCTGTGACAACGGGTTATATTTTATATCAACAGTAGTGATAATAGTACCAGCGAGTGAATGAGAAAGACTTTCAGAGCGAGGAGGTAGTAAGTGTCTGTATGTACGGGTGCATTCCTGCCTCTCGCTCGCCATTGGACGGCGTGTCTGGCTGTGTCCTCTGACGCCTGCTGTCTTGTGACGTCTCGGCTCGTGATTGGCCGACCACCGCGCCTTTGCGGTCTCCTGTGTAACTTACCTCCTCCATGAGGGTCCCCAGGAGCTGTCCTCGTCAGGACAGGCTTGGCGCGCATGCTTCTAACATCCCTTTGCATACTCTCTCCCGATCACCACCTTTATCACTGTTTCTCTCACTCGATTCTCTCTTTCCATACTGTAACCTTTATTAACTGCACAACACTCCCCTTGGGTTCTGCATACGGTTTTCATAGCTGGCCCATTGTATTGCATGCGCCGTCCTCAGAGATATTTACATGTACTTAGAATAGGTTTGAGGGTTCTTAGTTAGTATAGGTTAAGAACTTTGGGTGTCTCCATTATTGATTTAGTGTTTCTGCTCTTTTATTTAATGCTAGACTGGGATAAGGTAACTGTAGTCGTTGTGTCCGATGTGTGTATGGTTTGCTTATACCTACACAACTTCGATCGGTCCTGTGGTACCCTGGGTTGTCTTTTCGGTTGCGTCCTTTGCGAGTGCAGCATTGTGTTGACTGAGGGTTTTGGCCTGTACCAGTTCCACACTTTGCTGCCTCTTTGCTTGTCTTTAGAGGGTCGCCAGGACAGAACCAGATACTTGTGATCTGGATCTATCGAGAGAGCCCCCTAGTCAATTAACGTAACTTAAAGGATGCAGTGTTAAGGACATCGCTAGGCTACGAGCCTGTCTTGCTCAACCCCAGTTCCTTACCTAGAGTATCCCAGCTAGACATTATTAATCGAGTAGACACTTGTTAGTATTTAATAATTATAAGCTCTTTGATATGTGCACATTATTATTCACAGCATTTATTATTCTAGGTTGTTGCTGAGCCGCACAACCATAGCAATCTGTTTCGTTGATGAGGAAGTACTTCTTTTAGTGTCGAGCATTGCTACCGTTGCGCATTTATAGTATTCTTGTGTCAGTTAACATTATATGTCCTATCTTTTAGTGTATTCGATTTACACGTGTGGTGTCCTGCCTCCTGCCTTTATATAGTTCTAAGTACGAGCATCTTATGAGCATCAGACTTTCTTCAGAAGTTTCCAGGTCTATGCTGTAGGACTATACTTCACTTTCTTGCAGATAGGAGTGAAGAGTTTATTGTTGTTTAGAGTAACTGTATTGAAGCATCTTTTTATTGTATTAAATCTTGCAGTGATTTAATTGATCTTTCCATAGATTCCCTTTTATGCATTTTAACGTAACTTGCATCTTGTTTGTTATCAGGCTATACCAATGCAGGTTAGCCTGAAGTAGAGTACATTTATGCCCAGTTAAGGATACCCCGCTATCGCAGATTAACCCTGGAGGGTATAGGTGTTTTTGTTCGTCGGCATATAAGTTCGAGGGTTTGGATCTAGCATACCGTTGTTGCATAGTGCCCTATTACTAGTCCAATCATTGAGTGCCCTTGTTTTATTCGTAGTCCCGGTCGAAACAATATCTACACACTTAACCTGGGACATATCCATTGCTGTACTGGGAGAGTCTCTTAACCTAGGAGTAGGGCTCGAATCTTGCTGTCTGTATCCGCCCCATTCCTCTCATTATCATACTCCCAATTTTGGGTGATACCGGTACAGGCCAGGTTTGCCTTTAGGTCTCTTCGGCCTACCGTATCCTGGCAGATGGGGGGTAATCACACGTCTTCCTGCGGTCCTTGAACCCTCGTACAGTACACAAGTTCAGCATCCTGCCCTCAGCCGATGGGAGGGGTGAATCTCCGATTCACCGCCATGAGCATCGCATCGACTCCGTCCCAAACTGGTTCCCTGTTAAGTTAACACTTCTTAACAGTCTGGTTGACATATGTCTAACCCTTAATAATGGGGTTAATCAATGTCCTAATTAAGGTACACAGTAATACTAAAATAAATACATATACAAATATATGGATTCCTATTAATGTATAACAATAGATGAGCTAATATAAGTACAAAAATACAATGCCAGATCAAATTATGACATTACAGTACAGTACCGAAATAATCTCTTAAGGCACCCAAAGATCCTCTCATTAAGTACAGGTACATATGTTACTCAGCAGTACTCTACAAACAATTGAAAATACATAATTACACAGCATATCTATGGAGAAATGATTCATACAAATTTTAGTTAAATCAATACAATAATGGCATAAATCAAAGGTAATTGTCATGGTCAAACTTAAAAGGTTGCACTGCCCGACACGGAGGGTACTACACAAGGCTCAAACAAAGCTTAACGTTATTCCTACTGTAACTCGAGTCACTTATCCCCTGAAATCAGCTGCCCAGAATCTCACTACAGCTTCCATCCCTTGCAATGCAACTCTGTACATTAGACCATGTCAAACAAAATTATATCATAGCAATCAATACTCATAATAATCTCTAAAAGCACAATAATTAATAATAGCCTACTGTACTCTCAATTAGGTCACAATAGGGTAGCCTAACTTCAGGTATTTATCTTGTACCAAAGTAAAATCATATAAACATAACAATTCAGCAAATATCCATACCTAACCGGCCTTTTCACTAGTTAACTTTAAGTAACAAGAGGTAAGAACAAGTAATCATCTGAAATAAACCCGACCCAAAGGGGGTCGGAATTTGACGGTACTGGGGTTAGGAAATGAGGACCTCTAAATCAAGATAAACAGTAACTCTTTACACTATAACCCAGTAAAAATATCTAAAATGAACAATAAACAGACCTAGGAGACGTTAGTTATACAAACTTATCTGAATAGGCCTAGGTGGGGAACGTCGGATACACGAGAGGTAAACAAAACTAGGATACTATCTCAAACGAAGGTCCTTTGCGGATTTACACGTTAAAATACAATAATATTCACCAAAATGCATGGTTCTATAACCTCAAAGTATCCAACAAGCTCTAAACATACAATACAGCTGTTACATTAGTAATTTACTCAACCTGGTCGTCTCTCCGAAATGCGAGATGGTCTAAATCCTAAAATGGCGGTCAAGCTTCAAAAGCATTTTAATCAACATTCATCGCCCTCAATTCTACTCTTAACTGGTGTTCTCACGCTACCTCAGGATGATGTAAACTGTGAAAGACAAACTAGCAAAATAGGCTAGCCTAAGTTTGGTCGGGAAATATGGAAAAACACAAGAATTGGAAGGCCACCAAATGGCTTCCCTCTGACTGAAATAGTTACACACAAGTTAATTTGACGTTAATTTGGAATAACAAAGTCTAAAATATCAGAAAACACTTAGCAAAGGTGCACATATTCAAAGTTTTACAGAACACAAGAATAATGGGGATATTTGACTGGTTGTAGGCACTTGGTAGGTGGGGGGGGGTGGGGGGGCTTGGTTGACCCAGCCTAGGGTAGGCTCGAGTTCACGAATATGTAAATCACAGTCATACATCCTACATTACGCACCTAGTACTCCTAATTCTGAATAATCAATGCCTTTCAATGCTATAAACCTTATTTACGAACCTCTGAATGGAAGGAAAGGAAGCCTAAGTCCGGAGAAGAAGCGGGGAATGATGACAGAGTCTAGACGTTGTGGATACAACGTAGCGGCTGGGTCACAGCAGTGAGAGCATTGACCACTAAGGGTGACGTGGCTTGGGGAGGATAATGGCGGTATTTTACACAAGGGAGCATTACTATAAATTCGAAAAGGAAAGACTTTTACATGGAATAACAAAAAGGGGTGACAGGATAAATTAGGCTTGAAAGTATGTAGATAGATTTGAGAATATTAGTTCTCCTCCTGATCTAGGCTAATTCCCTCTTTACATAGACAAGGGTTACTTAACCCTTGTTAAAAGATACATTTCCCTTAAATATAGGGAAGAGTGAATGAAGGGGAAAAAGTCTTACAGTTAAGTCAAACCTTACAAAAGATACTAAAAGGGAAAGTACATGTCTCCCTGTTACACACCAAAAGGGGGAAGTACAATTTCTTCCCATTACAAGAGTCGATGGTGGACTCTGAAATATATTCACTGGGTCGGGAAAATTCCAGAGTCGCTTAGCCTCAAAATCGGCTTAAAAGTAATAAATTCAGAAATCACTGTTAATGGTTGGGAACACTTCAGTAAGTTATATAGCGTTGGTAAAAAGTAATCCCTTTCTTTTAATTCCGAATATTATCACTATAAATGATTTATGATCTTTTTAGAACACTTGGCGGGACTCTGTTTTATTTTACCACGAACTTGGATTTTTTGTCAGAGTGGCTTGGGGAACTCTGCTCTATTTTCGCTCACTTGGTAGATTACGTTTTAGTCACTTTTCACTCTCTTATGTGGTCCTCGACTTAGGTATCTTTTCCTGACGATGATTCTGGTGGTTGCTGGCTGTAGTCTTCTGCTCCTCCGGGGGCCGTCCAGGTTGGCCAGCTGTGTGAAGATAGTTACAGATGGGCTTGGGGTCTTAAGTATGGCACTGTAACATATAGTAATTGTCTGGCAATTACAGTTGGGCACCATACCGGACTAACGCAAGTATTTCAGAGGCTTTGGAGAAATACTTGACTATCCTGACCTGTATATCAACCGTTGATGAAGTCCTGTTAAGGTACTCTTGCAATAGGATCTTGAATATCGTGCCTCAGTGAGAACGTATATGGCACGATATCGGATCAACGCAGTAAGTTTGGTAAAAGTATTCTTACTGACTGTCCTGATCTTTTTAAGAGGTTCGGGGGACCCAGGGCAGTGTTTAAACATTTTAGTTACACAGTCTAATGGGATGCCACAGACTCAGTGCACCTAGGACTTGTATTTGCAGAGTGCCCTTGAGAGTATCTCGCCAAGCCCTTTCTCTCACAGCCATCTCCGATGGTTCGAGACTACCTGTGAAAAGTGGTAGTGTTCATTTCTAATAGTAATAAGTAGGGAGGTCAGGATGCCAGAGTCTCTCAACTCTTACTAGGGAAAATGTAACCTAGCAGAGGGGACAATGTTAGGTACTGGGATGTTAGTAATAACAAAGTTCCTCTGAAAGGACACTTTTGTACAGTGTTCACTTCCAAGAGTAGTAGTAGAGAGATCGGGATGCCGGAGTCTCCCTACTTGTACTAGGGAAAGTGAAACCTAGCAGAAAAGACAATGTTAGATACTAGGATGCCAGTAGTAACAAAGTTCCTCTGAAAGGACACTGTCACAAGTTTCACTTCTAGGAGTACTAATGGAGAGGTCGGGATGCCGGAGTCTCTCCACTTTTACTAAGAGAAGTGGTACCTAGCAAAAGGGACAATGTTAGATACTGGGATGCCAGTAGTAACAAAGTTCCTAGAGTAGAAATTAGCACTTTTCACTCTAGAGAATATTGAGGACGGGATGCCGTTCTCCTCAACTTCTTTTAGAGAGGGTGCTTGTGGACTATCTTTAACACCTTACGAGCGGCCTATGCGGTTTATTTATATGTACCGCCCAGCGGGGTGTTTTTAGCCAAAATAGGGCTGTTTACGTGATCATTTTCATGCCTAAATAAGACCCAGAACGTAAAACAAGTATCTATCCTTGAAAGGGCATAAACAGAGCTTTCGAATGACACCATAACGATCCTTTTATGATGGCTAGTTTTCTTGCAATAACCGTGCAACGCGAGTGCAAAAAGCATGTAATTAGGCACTTTCCCCATACAATTCCGTATATAGCGAGTGAGAGAGGGAGGGAGGAGGTGGGATTCGTGTCAGTAGGTTCGCCGCGGTGGTCTGGAGCAGTCATACGCTCGCTACTCTACTGCCACCACTTGTCTCTCTCTCTCAGCAACATTATGTGCTGAAATTGCCACACAACCTATGTCGAGCGCCGCCACATAGTCCAGCTTTATTTAACTCGACTTATGTTGCTCGCCGCTAATTAAGGGTTAACACTCAAGCCGCGGGTCCCGACAATTGTCGAGTGAAAGAACCATGGCCTATTCAGCGGGTCCCGACAATATTCGGGTGGGATTTTGAGCACATTATCGGCTCTGATAGAGAGTCCACGCGTTGGGAGGGTGACACGCGGGCTCTGACCGCTCGGCCTGGGCCTAGCGAGGTAACTGGCATCCCTACCACACCCCTCCACATCTCTCGCCTCGCGAGGACGAGGATATTCTGAGGAAATTACCGTATTTTTGGGTTTTTGCCCTCGTGTTGCAACACCGTTGCAAGACAACCCGTGGTCATAGAAGGATGATTCAGGTGTCATTCGAAAGCACTATTATCGCCCTTTCACGGATACATAATTGTATTAAGATCTGGCTCTTGTTTATGCATGAAAAAGAGCATGGAATGAAGCTCGTTTAGGGTAAATATGCCCGCCTGCCAGGTAGTAGAAGTTACAAATATCCACGTTTGACAGGGGATAACTAGAAGGAAGGGGCGGGATGCCGTAACCCTTCTTCTTAAATTAAGGAAAGTTTTGTACTGGTAACAGTAACTATGTTAATTACTGGGATGCCAGTGGTAACAAAGTTTCCTGTAACAGGCCACAGTTTCGGTAACTGAAGAATAATAATGAAGTTCCGGGAGGCCGTCCACTTCACTACTATACTTATAGTAGACACCGCCTATCAAGGGTCTCTATGTTAAACAGGTGGTGCCTCGTCATTAACCTAAGAAGTGCGCATGGGGGGTATGAGACACCACACTCCTGTGCTGACGTATTTGAGCTGTTCCCATCACTAACATCGTTATTTTACCATAAATAGCATTAATACTTATCTATATGCACCTATTATAGGTTGTTATAAAGGTATTAACCTGTTACAACAATAAAACAAGTGGAAACAGCGTTTGGATGGTCAAAATCGACGATACAGGCCGGGAGTTACATAATGTATGGCTGAGGCAACCTCCCTCCCCATCCCTCTTTCCCAAGTCTGGAGAGAGACTGTCGATCGATACTCTCTCTCTCTCTTCCACTCGCTTGGTAACAGTGATGACAATGCCCTGCTTGCAACTCGCTAATGTTAGCACGAAAATAGACCACAGAATAAGGGAATAACAGGGAAAATAGGTGATAACTGAAGGAGGGGAGGAAAGTGGGGAAGGAGGGGAGGTGGAGGAGTGATATTTGGCATGGCCGAGGGGCAAAAAAAAAAAAAAAAAAAAATTTTTTTTTTTTTTTTTTTTTTGGGGGGGGGGGGGGGTTTTAGATGGATTTTTTTTTCTCTTACTCTTAAGAGTCTACCCGCAATCCGCCGAGGGAACTCTTAAGAGTCTCCCGGCAGTTCCCGGGTTAACAAAAATCCCTACAATAGGATTTTTTATCTCACAGACAGTATATTGAACTTCGGGATGCCGTTCGTCCAACTGAATGGAGGGATAATTATAAGACTTCTAAAGTTGGGATGCCAGTGTTTCAGAAGCACTAAAATTGCTTAACTCTCCTAAAATATCCTGACCTGGTATTGAGGATTACTGCGAGGGACTCTTCCTAACCTATAGGATGGTAAGGGCATGAAGAGGTATCCTTAAAGAGGTCTATAGAACCTTCTTGCTCTGATGGTCAAGATATCTTCTTTCTAAATCAATTTACTAAGTGATACTGTGATGCTTATATCAAAAATACATCTCAACTGTAAAGGTACTTCATCAATGGTTAATTAAATAATTGTATCATATTATATAAGTGAGCTCAATAAAGCCTTGGGAATCAATAATTATGTTCAAGCAAAAAGAGTTCCTTAAATCTTAACTTGAGCGGGGATATTTGGTGTCATGTGCACACAAAGTGAGGAAGTGTGAGATGCGCATTGGAGTAGTTTATTTATCATGCTCATTCCTGGGGGTCTGAAATGAGGATCTATTCATGTATCATTGTAAGTAGGATTTATGTTGATAATAATTCATAAAACATATCGTAGTCAGTTATCTACTAAGATAGTATTTAATTAGGCTTCCTTCCCGGAGCGTGTTGGTATGCCTGAGAGGTTTAGCATGTGATCCGCCCATTTCCGGCGCATGTGAGAGCACACCAGCGCCGTTCGACGTAGTGTCGACTTTTGTACTATTGTATAAACATAATATCTTATTTAGAAAGAAGAACATGTGGTTTGTGTAATTAGAAGAGTAATCAGAGTATACAAGAAGGCATATATGTGTGTAGGAAACGATGTCCCAAAGGTTTATTGAGGTATTATTGCATATTAATATTGCATAATCAGGTTGTAACAAAACATCATACATATTCATTTCATACATATTTCATACATAATACATATTATTCACAATCATAATTAGTGCGCATCCTTATCTTCTATACATGATATATCTTAGTTTTAGAGAGGAATATAAGTGAAGAAACATGTGTGGTGTCAGAAAGGTTGACTGAATACGATTCTATTCTTCGGGGATGTGCTGGGGCAAATCGTCTTCCCCGGCGTGATTAGACATTCTTTCTTCGGCGTTTCTCTCTTCAGCATAGCGATTCTTCAATTTCGGAGTCTCGCTACAGCTGCAGATCCTTGAGGTGTTATGTTGGTTGTTGGTGTCCTCGTCCTTGCCTTTTCTTTCTTCGGTTCGTCCGGTCCCTTTTTCTTTCTGGGTCTTCCTCCGTCTTCTTCTTCTTCAGTTTCCTCTGGTTGGGGCTCTCTCCGTTTCCGGGGTATTTTATTTCCTTCCCCATTATGAGAGGCACGTCCCCGTGCCTCAGGGGCAAATGTTAGTAAATTCCTTTGTGTTTCAACTAAAGGCAGAGTAGTTAAATATGCCCACCACTGTAGAGAACGGATGTCCGGTAATTTTGAGGGTTCAACCAGAACAGTAACTATGGGCATGGTGTCTGGTTGCATAGAAGCAGTAAAAGCTTCATGAAGATAGCGGATACGAGTAAAATGGACTTTATCAGCAGACCATTTCACTCTCTTGATAAAGGGGGTGGCGGACATCTTAGAGTTGGCGGTGGTCGGAAGAAGAGCAGGGGGTGTGCAGGTGGTGGTGGTGGTTGAGCAAGTGATCTCGTTAGGCTTGGCAGATGGAAGGTCATGACCTCGTGCGGACGTAAAAGTACCAGGTGGGCAGTAGGTGGTTAACAACGGTGCGGTTGAACACTCATTTGTGATAGTTAGCTTTGTTAATCGTAAGATTTCGAACTGTTGTTGGAACATTTCTGAGTTGATTTTTGCATGACGGCAAGGTAAAATGTCTGCAGTACAAATGGCAGATAAAGAACGAGGATATCGATCTGGTTGTTTACTTAGCCGACCTTATTTAGTGCGATAAGAGCCACGTAAAACAGGCTCAGTGCTAGTGTTAGAAGATGGTGACTGGGGTCTGGGATTGGGAGTGCGTAGCGGGGAAGACACAGGTATAGCGGTAGCTATAGGGGAAGGTATAGGTAATGTACTAGGGCAACGTTTCTTAACCTGGGGGGCGCACCCCCCTAGGGGGGCGTTTGACAATGCTAGTGGGGGCGTGCATGGGTAATCAAAGTTCATAATAGGGCTAGGCCATTCAAATGCGTACAGGGTAATCGCAATGATATATATAAATAAGAAAATTTGATAGGAAAAATTCACAACCGTCATTCCAAGCAATGGCTTGTAGGTTGACATAAAACCATAAATCAGTTTTAATCCTTGCATGCAGATTGGTTATTTTTTCGCCCTTTGTATAGTATCTTGCATCTTAAGCATCCATATGGAATGAATAAAAAAAAAAAAAAAAAAAAAAATCTAGGCATCAGAATCGTGGTGGGGGGGGGGGGGGCATCATGAATACAGTCCTGACCAAAGGGGGGCGAGGTGCTAAAAAGGTTAAGAACCACTGTACTAGGGTGAGTGAGGTTAGGGGATAATGTTGAAGGAAATGGAGACAGAATTGGAGGAGCGAGGCGCGGTGAAGAAGTATTTGCAAGGTTAGTTTGAGGTGAAAATCCAGTATGGCATGTATTATTTAATGTTGAAGGAGAGTGAGATATATTAGGAGAGGTGTGAGGGTGAGAAATGGAAGGTGATTTGCGAGCAGTTGACGATGAATGTGGTTTAAGTTGAGAAGATGATGGAGCTGTGGTATTTAACTGTGGTATTGGTAATAGTTGAGGAAGGCGGTCGTCATTCGATTAAGATGGTGAACATGAAGTGGTACGTGAAGAGCTGGAGGTGGAGGTGGATGTTGATTTGGGTGGTGAAGTGAATGGAGATATTGAAGGACGTGGCTTTGTCTTGGGAGGAGAAACTAGGTGAGTGAAGTTGAGTAGGTGTAAGTCGAGATGACGAAGGTCTGGTGGTTGATTTGGATTTCTGAGAGGTAATTAATGGAGGATGTCTGGATGGTACAGAGGGTTTAGATTTCCAATGGGGCCTCAATTTGTAACGAGAGGTTATAGTTGGTGATTTACTATTTATGGAAGGAATAGAGGTGGTGGAGTCAGATAATGGTGAGGTGGGGGTGATGTTTGGCGACATGGGTGCAGGTGGCGGAGTATGGGGAGTGTGCTGAAAGATCTGATGTGAAGTTCTGGTAGTAGGTTTTGGAGGAGTCTCGGGCAATATGGGCAAAGGCGGTACAGGAAGATTTGGAGAACTTGGTTTGTCATACCGGGTAGTATGGGTGACGGCTGATGGTTTTGAAGATGTAGGGGATTGTTGTTGTTGGCGTGACTTGGCTGGAAAGGGGTGAGAATTTTCTTACAAATCTATTACGATAGGTTCGAAATTCTCTGTGGTAATTTAGTATCACTTGATCCGGGTTAGGAATTTTCTCAATTGAATATGGGCCAACATATCTTGGCCCTAACTTATTAATGACAGGTAAATTGGCTTGAGGGAGTGGTGGGAGGGTGGGGGGTACCATCAGAGGTGAATGGGAATGGTAGTGCACTTGTGGACGTATGTGTGGGGAGGAGGCTGTGGATAGTCAACACCTTCTTCCGACACAGAATGATCCACAGGTACACGTGGACACGGATGTTGACGATGAAGGATAAGACAGTGGTGGAACGAAAGTCATTGATTGATTATGTATGTGTGGATGAACGAATGAAGACATCTGTGATGGATGCTAGGGTGTATAGGGGTATTGGAGGGGGTCTGTCTGATCATTATGTAGTGGTAGCTAAGGTTAGGATACAAAAGAAGTGGGTGAGGAGAGCTGGAGGGAGGCGAGAGAAGGGTGGAATGGTGAGGAGGGTGGAGAGGTTGCAGGAGGAGGAAGTCAGGGATGAGTACAGGAGAGCAGTGGAAAGACGACTAGGTGGGTTCGACCTGGAAGTTATGGAGGAAGTGGAGGAGATGAGCAAGGTGTTTAAGGATGAGATCTGTGCAGCATGTGAGGAGGTGTGTGGTGTGAGGAGAAGAGGGAGGGGAGTGAAAGGTACAGCATGGTGGACAGAAGAGGTAAGAATAGCTGTGGAAGAAAGAAGAAAGCATATAGAGAGTGGTTGGGTAGTAGAGGGAATGAAGATTCCGAGAGACAGAAACGAGCGAGGTACGTGGAGAGTAAGAGGGTGGTGAAGAGAGTAGTGAAGGAAAGTAAGAGAAGAGTAGATGAGGAATTTGGAAGGAATCTGAGTGTAAAATGGAGGGAGAGTAAGAAACTGTTCTGGAAAGAAGTCAAGAAATTTAGGGAAGGTAGCAAGGGAAACAGTAAGGGTGTGAAAGATAAGAATGGGAGAATGCTAGCCGAGAAGCAAGAGAGAGTCGAAAGATGGAGGGAGTACTTCAGTGAGTTGCTAAATGTAAGGAATGAAGAGCCAGCAAACATAGCTGGATATGGTATGGGAGGGAGAAGAAGAGAAGTAGTGGAGGAGGAGGTGGGGATCAGGAGGTCAGAAGTGTGGGAAGCCATGAAAAGAGTGAAGTTGGGGAAAGCACCAGGAACAGATGGAGTGTGTGGGGAAATGTTGAGGTATGGTGGTGAGATAGTGATAGAATGGGTATGGAAAATGTGCAAACTAGCATGGGAGAAGGGGAGTGCACCCGATGATTGGAAGACTGGCATAATAGTCCCCCTATATAAGGGCAAAGGGGAAAGAGGAGTGTGTGGTAACCACCGAGGAATATGTCTTCTAAGCATAGTAGGGAAGGTATACAGTATGGTAGTGATTGAGAGAGTGAGAGTGAGAACGGAGAAATGGATAGGCGACGAGCAGGGAGGTTTTAGGAAGGGAAGAGGATGTGTAGATCAGATTTTTACCCTGAATTGTGTTGTGGAGAAGTATCTGGAGAAGAAACAAAAGGTGTATGTTGCCTTTATGGACATGGAGAAGGCCTATGACAGAGTGGATAGAGCAGGTTTGTGGAAAGTACTTAGAATATACGGAGTAGAGGGCAAGTTGCTGAAAGCAGTGAAGAGCATGTATGAGGGTGCAAAGGCGGCAGTACGTGTGGAGAGTGAGCAGAGCGAGTTCTTTGACCTGAATGTTGGTTTGAAACAGGGGTGTGTGATGTCCCCGTGGTTGTTTACTGTATATATGGATGGAGTCATGAAATAAATACTATCAAGAGCAGTGGATGTTGGTGTATCGCTGAAAAGGGAGGGAACTGAGTGGAAGCTACCTATACTGCTGTTTGCGGATGATACAGTTCTGATGAGTGATAATGAATGGGAGTTGCAGGGTCTGGTAAATGAGTTTGGAACAGTGTGCGAAAAACGGAATTTGAAGGTATATGCGGGGAAGAGCAAGGTTATGGTCTTCGAAAGGGGTGAAGTCACAGAGTGTGAGGTGAAGCTGAACGGTCAGGCTATGGAGATCGTCAACTCTTTTAAGTATCTGGGCAGTGTGTTGAGTAAATATGGGACTATGGATGAAGAAGTGCGGGAGAGGGTACAACAGGGGAAGAGGGTTGTAGGAACGCTAAAAGCAGTAACAAGAAATAGGGTGGTCAGTATGGAAGTGAAGAAGTCCTTGCATGACAGTGTGGTAATCCCGACACTGACTTACGGAAGCGAAGCATGGACGTTGGTTGAGAGACTCAGACCAAGAGTGAGAGCAGTGGAAATGAATTACTTAAGGAGTGCATGCAGAGTTACATGGAGGGAGAGACAGACTAATGAGGAAGTAAGAAGGAGGTGGGGTGTGGAGGTAGATGTGCTGGAAAGTGTGAAAAGGAACAACTTGAGATGGTTCGGCCATATGGAACGTATGGAAAGCGAGAGAATGACTAAGAGGGTGTATGAGAGCGAGGTGGAGGGACAGAGAGGGAGAGGTAGACCGAATGAGAGGTGGAAGGATGGAGTGAGGAAGTACATGAATGAAGGCGGTGCTGGTTGGGGGGAGGGGCGTCGACTGACTGGGGACAGAGGTGCATGGGGCGGTTCGTTCGTGGCCACCCCTTCGGGGATCACGGCATCAGGCAATAGATAGATAGATAGATAGAACTTGGCGACCCTAACTGTATCACCAATGGCAAATGGATTTTGAATGTTGTTGGTATCTTGCTTAATATCTTGGCATGTTTGAGCAGTGTGTAGGGTATTTTTTAATTGTTTTAGGGGATCTACTTTAATTTGTGTGGTGGAAGGAGCGGCGAGATAACGAAATGGCAACAGTAATGGGGCGACGCCATATACTCGCTCATGCGGGGAAATCCCATTCTCTCTGGGGCAAGAATTTAATCCCCACTGAATCATTTTAATCTGTCCAGGCCAGTCAGATGTTTGTAGTTCAATCATTCGTGTTCGCAGCTGATTATTGATTGATCTATGGCTACGCTCACAGATCGTGTTCCCTTGTGGCCAATATAGTGAGGAATGTTTAATTTTTATTCCACATCTCGCAGTGAAGGCCACCCATACTTGGCCTGTGAACTCGGGTGCATTGTCTGATAGGAGAGCTAATGGCAGTCCAAAAACAGGAAAAATCTCTGTTGCAAGTAATTCAGCTACAGTAACAGCAGAGTGATCTTTTGTTGGACAGGCGACAAGAAACTTGGAATAGACGTCCACGAAAGTAACAATAAAACGTTTTCTGTGACTGGGTGAAAATGGTCCCACAACGTCTAGGGAGAGTACTTGCCATGGTTTATGAGCAGAGATCGTGCCAGCAGGTCCTGGTGTTTTGCATCGACCTTTTTCCATTGCACAGGATTTACAGGCTTCAGTTGCTCTTTTGGCAATACCGGAGGGATTTACTGTCCAGTATTGATTTTGGAACACTTGAAGCATTTTCTTCTGTCCCAAGTGTATACCATTTCCCTCATGAATGGAAATCATGTATTCTTGGGCAATGTCTGGTTCCAAAATGATATGCCCTGATTCAGTGGTTAATTGATCTCCCCATCTACAAATGTGTTGGAAGATGTGACGAGGAATCCACTTTGGTTTTATCTTCTCTTCCCATAGTTGCAACAGGGTTGGTTCGGATGGTGAATTGACATCAGTAGGTAATGATGGGGCAGATGTGGTGTGGGGTAAGGCGGCGAGGTTGGTGGGGGGGTGATCTGCTACAGGTAGGCGGGAGAGAGTGTCCGCGTTTGTATGAAGTTTTCCCGGTCGATAATGGATTACAAAATCATATTCTTCCAGCGTTCCTCTCCAGCGTACCAATAATGCAGAGTTGGTTTCACATCGTTTGAGCCATTGTAAAGATTGATGATCAGTGATGATATCGAGTTTAGCCCCTAATACGAACGATCTGAAATTATTAAGGGCCCAGATAATGCCTAAACATTCTCGCTTGGTGGCGGTGTAATTTTGTTGAGCGGTGTTCAAGGTCGAGCTGGCGTAGGCGATTACATGTTCCTTGCCGTCTTGTACTTGAGCTAGTACGGCACCAATGGCGTACAAGGAAACGTCTGTGTACAAGCGAAAAGGTTGTTTGTAATCAGGAAAATCTACTGTGGGGGCTTGTACTAATTTCTATTTTAACGTTTCAAAAGCCAAATTCCGTTCTGCTGTCCATTTAAATTCTGTATCCTTATGTGTGAGTTGATGGAGTGGACGAGCGATCTCAGCAAAATTTGGAACAAACCGCCTATAATAGGTGGCTAATCCAAGGAAAGATCTCATTCCTTTTACTGTGGTAGGTTGTTGTTGGCTACCGATAGCTGACAATTTCTTGGGATCAGGAGAGATGCCTTGAGCTGAAATAACATGTCCTAGGAATCCTACCGTGTTTCTGGCAATCTCGCATTTGGAAGGCTTGAGCTTAAGTCCGGCGTCTCTGATGCGTTGCAGTACCTGACAAAGTCTTTTTATATGTTCTGGCCAGGTACTAGAGTATACAATTACGTCATCTAAATATGCCAGACAAGTCTCCCAAGTAAGTCCTTTTAACACAGATTCCATTAACCGGGAGAAAGTAGCAGGACCATTACACAATCCAAAAGGCAACACGTTGAACTCATAAAGATGTCCTCCACTGGTTGAAAAGGCTGTCTTCTACTGATGTTCGGCTGTGATAGGGACTTGCCAATATCCGGCTTGTAAATCGAGGGTGGTAAACCATTTAGAGCCTTGCAGAGAATCCAGGGAGTCATCAATCCGAGGCAAAGTCGTTGCATCCTTAATTGTTACGTCATTTAGGCGGCGATAGTCCACACAAAATCTAGTGGAGCCGTCTTTTGTTTTTACTATGGGTCGTACGACTGGTAAGGAAAACGGGCTGACGGAGGGAGTGGCGATTCCGGCATCCAACATCTTGACTTGGTGTTCTTCCTCTTGTCATTGCACAGTATTATTTCTGCGAGAGGGCTGACGAAGAGGGGTCCTGTGGTATGGATGGTGTGTTCCTCCATATTTGTCTTTCCATTCTCGATGGACGTTTGTGCGAAAACATCACTGAATTCGAGTAGGAGTTTGCTCATTTGATTATGTTGGAGATCATCAGGAATTCGGGAATGTTGGGTAAAACAGGGGAATGATTTGTTTCTTCAGGAATGGGGGTGATATCATCGAAAGTTTCGAGGTCTCCTATAATGAGGCCTCTAGGTAAAGTTAGCTTTTCATCTGATATGTTGGCAATTAATATTGAATTATTATGGGATGATAAAATGGCAGGCTGAATCCTACACCGATCTGGCCCATTGGAAAGGCCGTTGGGAGTTAAAATCATGGTAGGTTGCGGCATCGGTCGAATGCGAACCCATTGTTGATGTTGAGGGGGAATTTCATTTTTGTCTTGGGTGATAGCGGGACTGATTATGGTGGGTGGAGGAAAAGACTGAATCTTTTTTGTTTTGCGAGTTGACAAATTACTGGGGTAATCACTTGTGATTTTGGGGGGGAATTCACAGAGGGTTCTAACAAAACATGGGGCTGTGGTCGAGAATTGGCAGAGTTTTGATTTGAGCTTGCATTACTCTTAACATTATCTTTTGTTTCAGTAGCAACGGAAAATTTTGAGTTAGAGTCATGAAAAATGAGATCAGATTGGGCTTCAGTAGCAATATTCACGGTTGGTGAAAATTATCTTGGTCAGGAATAGGAAAAGAAAAAGCCTCAGTAGCATTACTGTCACAGGATTTTTCAGCATGCACATTTGTTGAAATCACTTGTTTTCCTTTCAGAGCACTGAAAACACTGGTGTTGGAACTCTGATCATGATCTATGCTATAAGGGATTTTGGGAATGATAGCAACAGGGTGATTGAAGCTAGGGACAACAGACTTAGTTTTCAGAGGGGGGGGGGGGGATTTGCAAGTGGAACTCATCCTATTGGTTTTAGGTTGACATATAGAACTGTGATGGCGGCAATTTGGAGTGGTAAATGCCTGGGATGATGGTATGTTCACATTGTTGATGACGTTTTTTTTCTGTGGAGTACTCATAGCTTTTGTTTTATGTGTTTTTTTTAGCACAGGAGGAGATTGATGGGGGGACTTCTGAGATATTTTTATTTTTTTAAATGGATCAAGCGTTGCCCGCAGTCTACCTGAGCTTGGAGCTTTTGCAAAAGATCCAACCCTAGATAGCCGTCGTAGTGTTGACGTTCAGAATGAAAAACCACAAAAGAATGGTAACAGTTGGCATGGGCAAATGGAGTGGTTACATGTATGGGTCGAGTTTCTCCTCAAATATGAAGGGAGTATCACCTGCACTTATCAGATTGGTGGTGGGAGGCTGAAGGTGAACAAATATTTTCTTGTGTTTAACATAGTAGGAATTGAATAAACATGATCGGGCAGCGCCAGTGTCGATCAAAAGGCGTACAGGGATACCTTTAATTTTTGCAAGGTGATAAATGGGGGGTGGACGTTCACTCTTAGATTCTCCCGCCGAAGCCATAGTGGGCGGGGGAGAATTAAAAAATCCGGAGAATCTAATTCCTCCTCCTCTAGGATGTCTATGTGTTCCTACTCCGGGAATGCCGGAGGGGCGTTTTCCTGTTCAGGGAACTCTTCGATCTCTTCCTCGCGGAATTTCTCTTCGTTCGCCGAGAGACGAGGTAGTAAGGATCTACTAAATTTTGCAGAGTCACGGATATGATGAAGGGGGCACCTTGAGTTGCAGGCAGAGAATTCATAGGGGTTTATTATCACTAGTGGGTGTGGCTTACCTTGCCGATGTTGTTGATTACGTGGGTATATTCTCTTAAGCTGGTTGATACTGAAGGTTGGCCTGTTGGGCTGATAGTAGCCTTGATGATGGTGGGGTTTAGGTGCTTGAGCTGCTTGCCTTTTGAAGTGTGCTGGTTCTCCGGTTCTGCTAGATGACTGAGGATGAGTGGTGAACCTTTTTATGGCGGCTATTACAGGTGTCTTAGGTTATAATGCGAGGATTTTCCTGATGGTCAAAATGTCTCGCTGAAAGCCTACGTGGTCGTGCACGGCGAAGTACTCTTGTACTGCAGAAGGCAGTGCTTGAACAAGATGAACTAAAACATGTTGCTCTTGCATGTGGCGATTTAACGTAGGGAAAGCAGCCCTTATCTGCTGAGTGATGTTGGTTATGGTGGCGTCTAAATCGCCTTCGTATTTTATATCTTTAATGCAGTTATGGGCTACGAAAACTCCCAAAGAAGGCTTGATTGCTTCAATGACCATGAGTTTGAACTGATCCCAGGTGAGTGCAGGGGTTACCTGCGGGGCTACAAGGGAAACGACTTTTCCTAAGTGCGTCAATAGGACGCAATAGGACGGCTATTTCCTCGCGATCCGTGGTATAGGCTAAGTCTAACACTGGTTTTACAATGTCCATATATACTTCAATCTCATATGTATCCCCATCATATTTGGGAATGAAGATGTGAGAGCGTGGAGCGGCCATATTTATATTGGTATATTATCTCTTATTGTCTTCAAAATATGTTAAATATAATGAATTCTTCTGTCCGAATAAAGAACCACCGCTAGCCACCAATGTTATGCCCTGGTTTTATTCAGAATTAGCGATTGATACAGGTGAGCTCTACTATACTAGGACTTCCGAGTTCATACAAGTACATATACTAAAAGATAACAGAGGATATATATATCGTAAAATATGGTTTTAAGAAATACAGCTTTATTTCTCTAATCACTAATACACAATGGAGTATGAAGGTAACTTGGAAAACACAACCAATGAATAGCACTTAAAACTATTTACTATCTCCGAGCACAGTCGCGGATCTGGATAGAGTGCAGGTATTTAGCACAGCTTCACAATATTCCGTTTAGCTGGAATCTTATACACTTCTGAATATCGAGAGTCATCACAAGTAATAACTTCAGCTATAATAATTCACTGTACTTGTAAAAGATTTGACTTGCGAGTTTATATTTGAAAAGAGTTATTTTATCACTATACGTATCTTTGGAGTTCTCTACCATGCACACTGATACGAGAGCGAATTCAAGGTCAACTGGAACTGGACTTATTGCTATGTCCTTCCTATTGAAATAATGGTAGAGTCGATGGTGGACTCTGAAATATATTCACTGGGTCAGGAAAATTACAGAGTCGCTTAGCCTCAAAATCGGCTTAAAAGTAATAAATTCAGAAATCACTTTTAATGGTTGGGAACACTTCAGTAGGTTATATAGTGTTGGTAAAAGTAATCCTTTTCTTTCAATTCCGAATATTATCACTATAAATGATTTATGATCTTTTTAGAACACTTGGCGGGACTCTGTTTTATTATCCCACGAACTTGGATTTTTTGACAGAGTGGCTTGGGGAACTCTGCTCTATTTTCGCTCACTTGGTAGATTACGTTTAGTCACTTTTCACTCTCTTATGTGGTCCTCGACTTAGGTGTCTTTTCCTGACGATGATTCTGGTGGTTGCTGGCTATAGTCTTCTGCTCCTCCGGGGGCCGTCCAGGTTGGCCGGCTGTGTGAAGATAGTTTCAGATGGGTTGATAAGTTTGGGGTCTTAAGTATGGCTCCGTAACATATAGTAATTGTCTGGCAATTATAGTTGGGCACCATACCGGACTAACGCGAGTATTTCAGAGGCTTTGAAGAAATACTCGACTATCCTGACCTGTTTATCAACCGTTGATGAAGTCCTGTTAAGGGACTCTTGCAATAGTATCTTGAATATCGTGCCTCAGTGAAAACGTATATGGCACGATATCGGACTAATGCAGTAAGTTTGGTAAAAGTATTCTTACTGACTGTCCTGATCTTTTTAAGAAGTTCGGGGGGACCCAGGGCAGTGTTTAAACCTTTTAGTTACACAGTTTAATGGGATACCACAGACTCAGTGCACCTAGGACTTGTATTTGCAGAGTGCCCTTGAGGGTATCTAGCCAAGCCCTTTCCCTCACAGCGGTCTCCGATGGTTCGAAACTACCTGTGAAAAGTGGTAGTGTTAATTTCCAATAGTAATAAGTAGAGAGGTCGAATGCCGGAGTCTCTCAACTCTTAATAGGGAAAATGTAACCTAGCAGAGGGGACAATGTTAGGTACTGGGATACCAGTAATAACAAAGTTCCTCTGAAAGGACACTTTTGTACACTGTTCACGTCCAAGAGTAATAGTAGAGAGATCGGGATGTCGGAGTCTCTCTTCTTATACTAGGGAAAGTGAAACCTAGCAGAAAAGACAATGTTAGATACTGGGCTGCCAGTAGTAAAAAAGTTCCTCTGAAAGGACACTGTCACAAGTTTCACTTCTAGGAGTAATAATGGAGAGGTCGGGATGCCGGAGTCTCTCCACTTGTACTAAGAGAAGCGGTACCTAGCAAAAGGGACAATGTTAGATACTGGGATCCCAGTAGTAACAAAGTTTCTAGAGTAGGAATTAGCACTTTTCACTCTAGAGAATATTGAGGACGGGATGCCGTTTTCGTCAACTTCTTTTAGAGAGGGTGCTTGTGGACTATCTTTTACTAGAAGGAAGGGGCGGGATACCGTAACCCGTGTTCTTAAGTTAAGAAAAGCTTTGTACCGGTAACATTAACTATGTTAATCACTGGGATGCCAGTGGTAACAAAGTTTCCTGTAACAAGCCACAGTTTCGGTAACTGAAGAATAATAATGAAGTTCCGGGAGGCCGTCCACTTCACTACTATACATACTTATAGTAGACACCGCCTATCAAGGGTCTCTATGTTAACCGGGTGGTGCCTTGTCATTAACAAAGATCCCTACAATAGAATTTTTTATCTCACAGACAGTATATTGAACTTCGGGATGCCGTTCGTCCAACTGAATGGAGGGTTAATTATAAGACTTCTAAAGTTGGGATGCCAGTGTTTCAGAAGCGTTAAAATTGCTTAACTCTTCTAAAATATCCTGACCTGGTATTGAGGATTACTGCGAGGGACTCTTCCTAACCTATAGGATGGTAAGGACATGAAGAGGTATCCTTAAAGAGGTCTATAGAACCTTCTTGCTCTGATGGTCAAGATATCTTCTTTCTAAATCAATTTACTAAGTGATGCTGTGATGCTTATATCAAAAATACATCTCAACTGTAAAGGTACTTCATCAATGGTTAATTAAATAATTGTATCATATATAAGTGAGCTCAATAAAGCCTTGGGAATCAATAATTATGTTCAAGCAAAAAGAGTTCCTTAAATCTTAACTTGAGCGGGGATATTTGGTGTCATGTGCACACAAAGTGAGGAAGTGTGAGATGCGCATTGGAGTAGTTTATTTATCATGCTCATTCCTGGGGGTCTGAAATGAGGATCTATTCATGTATCATTGTAAGTAGGATTTATGTAGATAATAATTAATAAAACATATCATGGTCAGTTATCTACTAATATAGTATTTAATTAGGCTTCCTTCCCAGAGCGTGTTGGTATACCTGAGAGGTTTAGCGCGTGAGCCGCCCATTTCCGGCGCGTGTGAGAGCACACCAGCGCCGTTCGACGTAGTGTCGAGTTTTGTACTATTTTATAAACATAATATCTTATTTAGAAAGAAGAACATGTGGTTTGTGTAATGAGAAGAGATAATCAGAGTATACAAGAAGGTATATATGTGTGTAGGAAACGATGTCCCAAAGGTTTATTGAGGTATTATTGCATATTAATATTGCATAATCAGGTTGTAACAAAACATCATACATATTCATTTCATACTGGTGGGTTATATTCTTACTATGCTAATACATATTATTCACAATCATAATTAGTGCGCATCTTTATCTTCTACAGTATACATGATATATCTTAGTTTTTAAAGAGGAATATAAGTAAACATATATGGTGTCTTAGAAAGGTTGACCGAATACGATTCTTTTCTTCGGGGATGTGCTGGGGCGAATCGTCTTCCCCGGCGAGATTAGACATTCCTTCTTCGGCGTTTCTCTCTTCAGCATAGCGATTCTTCCATTTCGGGGTCTCGCTACAGCTGCAGATCCTTGAGGCGTTGTGTTGGTTGTTGGTGTCCTCGTCCTTGCCTTTTCTTTTTCGGTTCGTCCGGTCCCTTTTTCTTTCTGGGTCTTCCTCCGTCTTCTACTTCTTCAGTCTCCTCTGCTTGGGGCTCTCTCCGTTTCCGGGGTATTTTAGAAATATACACCACCTACATCTTTTTTAGGGCTGTTTTTGATCAAAGTAGGCTTGACGGAGTTTTCATAATTTAATACAATATTTATATTCAAATTTTTGAGAGGTGTAGCGAGTGGTGTTAATTCATTCATCGTTATATGGCAAAACTAAGATGTTTTTCGTTGAAAAGGGAGCTTTAGTACTTACATTATAGAAGGATTTTTCGGCTTTGGCTAAGCTTTGATCAACAAGACTTTCAGGATAAGCAGAGTGTTTTGGCTAGATTATATATTTGTTTGTATTTGTTATGTATGAATTCTGGGTTACATATTCTTAATGGTCTTAGAAACATAACTGAACAAATTGACAGTTTGACTTTAATATGATGGTTGGAAAAAATAATAATATAGGAATCTACAGTAATCGGCTTTCTATATACTTTACATTTTAAGTGACCATTATTATTTATAATCATGGTATCAAGGAAAGGTAGTTTATTGTTTACTTAAACTTCAATTTTGAATGAAATCGAGGGGACAAGATCGTTAAGTTTATTAAGGAATGAATGGTGATTCTGATTGGTAGGCCAAAGACACAAAATGTCGTCAACATTATCTAAACCAAGGGAGTCTAAAGTTACATATTGTAGGTAAAAACCGAGTCTCAAAATATTTCATAAACAGGTTAGAAATGATCAGAGAGAGTGGATTTCCAATTGCTGCACAGCGGTATGTTTGATTTGTATAAAATTGTATATATGATTAGATTAGATTGTATTGTTAGGCATATTTCAATGTATATGCATATCTGTATAAGATATATATAATTTGTAAGACATTAATTTTGTATGTAAAAGAAGTATGTTCCTAAACATATGGCAACAGGCAGTAGGATGGCAACACTTTTTGTATTTATATGCTAGTTAGCAACTCACATGCTTTAGGACAGGTATTTAAGCCTCACTCTCCCCCTGTTTTCTTGTATTACCCTGAAGATGTCTTGAAAGAATAGACGACAGCTTGGTGTTCCATTGTTTCAATTTTCCTAGCGAAATTTACTACATAATTTGATCACACGTATTTGTGATTTAATCTCCATATACAGTATATATATATATATATATATATATATATATATATATATGTGTAGTATTGTGTACGGTATATGTATATATGTGTATGCATATAATATATACGCACATACACACATACACACATATATTATATGTGTGTTTGTGTGTATGTGCGTGTATTTATATATATATTGTGTGTATATATGCATCTGAATGTATATGTACAATCTAAGTTTATACCTATTTAATACTAATGTACACTTTGTTATTGTAATTTACGAGCAGAATAACCACTGTTCAGTGGAAATACACATTGTATTACTATTGTATCTAACTCTGCGCCTCTCTAACGAGTGTAAGCCAAATTTCTTCAACCTTTCTTCATATGGAAGATTTCTGATATTATGGATATTTTTTGTCATTCTTCGTTGTACCCTCTCCAAGGAATCTATGTCCATTCTGTAATAGGGATACCAATATTGGACAGCGTAATCATAACATGGTTATATGTACTATACAGTATATATATTGTGACGCATGTCCACGTGTGAGCATGCTGTACAGAACGCCTAGTCATGCCCCACTCTCGCTAGGATCGTCAGGGCAGGAACTTTGGCTGTAGTCTATGTAGAGTTTCCTAACTTAGTTCATGTGAGCCGTTGTACTATAAGTATTATGAATATGTATTTTGTTTTCATCTGAGTCAACGAGTTCTATTTTATATCATTAGTTATAAGTATTGTGTGTAAAACTTATTTGTAATGATGGGAAGAGAAACAGCCACAGTTGGGGGTCAGTGGGTGCGCCAGGCGGGAGGTGGGCCTAACTCACTCGCATTCCTCCCTCCCTCAGTGCTAGGGGAGCCTTTGTGTATCCCAGAGGAGAGAGAGAAATTACGTAATGGTTGTCAGTGGGCGGTCCTTAGTAGTTCACGTTGGGCTCACTAGAGGGCTGGGTATAAAAGGGAAGTCTAGCCATTTTTTCATCAGAACTCATTAGGCAGAGCGACTTCTCATTTCCCTTGCTAACTATATATATTCTTCTGACTGGTGGGAACTTTCTCTACTACCTTACATTCTTATCTCCTCTTTTCCCTACCCTGTTTAACTTCCATGGTCCCGTTGGTGCAGAGCTAGTCAGCCAACGTATTATCGCTTGAGTTCTCTCGAGATACTTGCCTATTTAGATAGCCTATTTTGGAAGGGTTGACTTAGAATAGGATTGATTTATGTTTGTTGCACTTGTATATGCATTTCCCTGTGTGTTATTATTATTATTCCTGTTTTCTGCTAGTCTAGGTAATGCTAGACTGGGGTAAGGCTTTTCTGTGTTACGAGTTGTTGTTTGATGCAGTGGTTAAGCGATAAACCTGCATACTCGTTTCGGTTCAGTGAAGCCTAGGTTGTCTTCGCGGCTGACTGTGTTGAGTTAATAATTTACAGTGCATGAGGGCAAGAGCCTAACCACCCTGTATTTTATTAACAGTTTGTTTTTACTTTGTCAAGGAGCCGGGAGAAAACCAGATACAAGGGATCTGGATTTCTCAAAGTGCACTTGTTAGTTTTAACGTAATACTTTAAACAGTCGTGAGGACTTCGCTAGGCTACAAGCCGTTTATGCTCAGTCACTGCTACCTTTTGCCCACAGTACCCCAGCTAGACTTTACTCGATTAGTAGATACAGAATAGTATTGAAGCTTTCCTTATGTATGATATTGTTTATGCACTATTGATTTCATGTGTTGCAAGCTTGGCTACTTTAGTGATTAGTGGCCCACGAGCACAATCCGAGTAGGCTATTGCCGTTGCATTTGCGGAGTACTTCTTTTTAATGTTTGCCATTTACTATTGCATATTATTTTAATTATTCTTATGCCAATTTAAGCCTTTAATAGTATTTAATTGCCAGTGTTTTTGCTTATTGTATTACTGTTCAAAATCCGATACGTACTTCTTACGAGCATCCGAGAAGCATCTAACTTTTTTCAGAAGATTCCTTGCTCGATGCTGAAGGACTATTAATTAACGTAACGTAATAGTGCCGATCCGAAGTAGAGGGTGGTGGACTTCTTAAGTTCATAGTCAAGGGTGGATTACTTCGGCTTCGGCCAACACTATTCTTTGGTGTTGTTGTTTCTTACTTCATTGTTTGATTGTTGACCAGACTAGATAATTCCTGTCTCTTTATTAGTCTGTTGTTGAACACTAGTACCGAGTTCTTGTATACCCCGTTATAGCAGATTGAACTCTGGAGGGTATTGGTGTTTTTTGTTCGGCTGGCAGTACTCAGGGGTTGGGATCGTGTGTTTCCGTTGTGGCAGCGAGCCGTATTCGAGTCCTGATTGAGAGCCCTTGTGTACCCGAGTGCCAGTTCGTAACAAATGGCGACCTTGCTTAGGATTTTGTGAACAGTATAAATTTGTGCAGAGTTGTACAACATTTGTTTGTTTGTATTTTAGCGTGCATATTGAAGAATATTTTTTGTATGGCAATTAGTAAAGCATTTAAGAGACTCCAGTTAATTTAGTAACTAGTGCTTGCATAGGAAGTTTAACACTTTTGTCTCGAGATTTTTTTGTGGACTTCAGTATGTCGTGCATTAGCACTGACGATGAGCGAGAGATGTCATTTGAAGGTGTGCCGTTAGTAACCAGTGAGGAGGATGCTAGAGTTTTTGTGAGTAAGCGGTACCACGTGACGGAGGAGAGGCTGACTGGGGTGGATGTTTGTGGCTTGCACCTGATAGCCAAGGTTTTGGGCATTTCCAATGTAGCAGGGATGTCCAAGGGGGAGCTGATTTCCTGGCTGTTGCGTGGGCGACATGGGGTTTCGGAGGAGAGGGCGTTTGGGGGGGTTCCTCCCCAGATCCCCTCTCACTCGACTCCCACAGTGCCGTCCACTCAGTTACCGGAGGTTAGCACTCTCCCACAGAGGGATGAGAATTGGCAGATTGGAGTGCCCTCGGGTGGTGCACATGGTGGTTCCCCAGTTTTTGCCCCCCCTCCTTCAGTAGTGGCAGCTCCCTCTTCCTGCCTGTCTCTAGATATGGTATTTATTTAAACTTGAGCTTGCTAAGATTGAGGCTAGGAAGCAGGAGAATGAGACTAGGAGGCATGAGATTGAGGTTAGGAGGCAAGAGGATGAGACCAGGAGGCAGGAGGATGAGACCAGGAGGCATGAGGCTGAGCTTAGGTACGACTCAGAGAAATATTGTGCTAAATTAGATTTAGATAAGACTCGTGCAGAGTCGACAGGGACTCGGATGGGCCGTGAGGGCCAAGTAAGAGAACAGTCCTTGGCCCACTTAGTCAAATTGGTGCCGGTATTTAGTGAAACTGAAGTCACAGAATTTTTTAATCGTTTTGAGAAGAAGTGTAGGGAGCATAATTGGCCTGAAGAGAAGTGGGCAGCTCTAGTCTCCTCAAGACTTACAGGTAAGGGTCTGAAGGCTTATGATGCACTGCCTTTAGAGTCTTGCATTGACTACCCAGAATTGAAGAGAGCTGTCCTACGGGCATACGAGTTGCAACCGGAAACATATCGATTGAAGTTTCGGGGTGTTACAAAGACTAGGGAGGCGACCTTTCTTGAACATGCCCGGGACATAAAAGATGCACTTAAAAACTGGACACGTTCTGAGAAAGCTGAGACGGCAGAACAGTTGACTGAGCTGTTTCTGCTCGAGCAGTTTTATAAGTGTGCTGGTGCAGAAATGACTTTAAATATTAAAGAAAAGACCCCAAGAACTCTTCAAGAGGCAGCTGAGATGGCTGACCTCAGGTTGTCGCTAATCAGGAGATGTGAATCTGTAAAGCGTGTTGATGCAGTTCCCAAGGGGCGCGATACTCCAAACCCTCGAGCTCAGGACAATCACTATAGATATAAACCTCAGTTTAAAAGCCAAGATACCAGGACTGAACCAAAGACTACAGCCGTCCCATTACAGGAGGGTCAGAACTCCGCCCCTTATCGGAAGAGACTGATAGGGGAAGTGGAATGTTTTCATTGTAGAAAGAAGGGGCATTATGCAAAATCTTGTCCTAGTAAGCCGCCAACTGCAGCCGTGTCTTTGGTGCGCAGCATAGGTGTGGCTGAAATGTAGTCTGGATTTACCCAGGGTAGTTTGCCAGCGGCAGGGTCACAGGCTATGTATAAGACTCAGGAAGGCTCGTCCCCTGTCCGTGATGTATTTTGCGCCCATAGAGGGACCGGTAGGGTAAGTTGGGCGGGTTGCCAGCATGAGGTGGAAGTTTTGCGTGATACTGGAGCTTCACAGACACTTTTGAAGAATTTCACGGGGCGACCAATTAATGCGGCACGGGTGGTTGTTGTTCAGGGTATTAATGCGACCAGGTCATACCCGTTGGTTCGTGTATGGAAGTTGATGGTGTGATTAAGGACTTAGATGTTGGGATCGTTGAGAAATTGCCAGTGGAGGGCGTCGACCTTCTTCTCGGCAACGACTTTGCGGTGCCTACTTTAGAAGTTCCACCCTTAGTCGTTGCCGAGAGGCCGGCCGACGTGAGTAGGGAGGAACAAGAATGGGTAGTGAGTTGTCAACGCCAACAGATGGCATGTGTGGTAACTCGTTCCCAAGCATTTAAGGTATCACAGCCTATTTCCCAGGCCACAGAACAGCGGAGGAAGGGAATTATGGAGAAGCGGAAGGCTGGGAAAAGTTTGAAGAGTTTAGAACCAGTGGTTCTCCCAAAAGACCCAATAGCAGGACCTTTGACCGAGTCTGTTGTAACTCCAGTGCCTAACACAGTTGATAAAGTAGTGGAGGAGGCAGAGACTCAGAGACAGCACCGTTACCTGCAGTGAGAAAACCGGATGTCTAAGTTGGATGTTGGGGGAGGGCATGAGTTGTTGACCAAGCAGTTAGACATGTTGGCTCCCACAGACATTCGAAAGTTGCAATTAGAGGATCCAGAGGTTTTGCAGTGTACCAATGGGGCTGTGGAGTTAGAAGAAGATAGGGATGCAAAGGCAGGGGATTTTTTTTTCGTTAATGGAATTTTATACCACCGATATCAAGATCCTAAAAGGAACTGGGAGGGCGGATCAGGTACAGTTGACCAGCTGGTCGTGCCAGAGGGCTGCAGGGAAAGTTTGCTTAGGTTGGCTCATGATTCTCCATTATCAGGACATTTGGGTGCCAAGAAAACGGTGGCGGCTTTGGGGAAATTGTTTTGGTGGCCGGGGATGAAGTCTCATGTGCAGTCATGGATAAACTCATGTGATATTTGTCAACGTGTCGGGAAACCGAACCAAGTTATTCCTAAGGCTCCGTTACACCCTATTCCTGTGATTGGGCCACCCTTTAGTAAAATTATTGTTGACATGGTTGGTCCACTCCCTCCCACTAAGGCTGGAAATAAATTTGTGTTAACCATAATGGATGTTGCCACTAGATACCCCGATGCATACCCTATGAAAAATGGAATGGCTAAGACGGTAGTCAGTAACTTGTTGTGGTACTTCTCAAGGTACGGGTACCCGGAGGAGATTTAGTCTGATCAGGGATCTAATTTCACCTCCAACATGTTCAAGCAAACAATGCAACAGCATGGGATACGAGCAGTAGTATCGTCAGCGTATCACCCTGAGAGTCAAGGGGTGCTTGAGTGGTGGCATGCTACACTTAAAAGCATGCTCAGGTGTTATTGTGCTGACAACGGTATGGATTGGGATCTTGGATTGCCTTATGTGCTGTTTGCTGCTCAGGAGGTACCTGGTGAGAGCCTGGGATTTAGTCCAAACGAGCTGATTTTTGGACACCGTGTCATGGGCCCCCTTAACATGCTGAAATCAATTTGGGAGGGGACTGTGCAGCCTTGTCCATTATTAAAGTATGTGCTTGAAAGCCGTGAGCGCATGCTTAATAGTCTGGAGATGGCAGGTAGAAATTTGACAGAATCACAAGCTTTGATGAAGGACAGGTATGATCGCAAAGTGAGGCTCCGGAAGTTCACTGTAGGACAAGAGGTATTAATTTTGTTGCCTTTGGCTGGTAACCCCCTCTCTGCGAAGTACACTGGACCTTATAAAATTGTAGAAAAAATTTCAGACTTAGATTACCTTGTTGCCACTCCAGACAGGAGGAAAAAGAACCAGTTATGTCACGTGAACCTTATTAAAGAGTATGTGAGGCGCCCCTCTGAGCCTCTCACTGTCCCTGTGTTGGCTTGTTGCGGCCGTGGTGGAGAAGGAGAGGGGGACAGTCAAGCTTCGGAGGAGGATCAACATGTTTCAGCGGATCAGTGGGCGGGGAACTCGAGCCTAAGGGCTGACGAGGCTATAGCTCATTTGCCTGAGCCGCAGTTTGATGCTATCCGTCAGTTGTTCGGTTCATACCCCACTGTATTTGCTGAACACCCAGGCCTCACTACTCAGGCTATGCATGATGTTGACGTGGGGGACCATATACCCTTTAAGTCAATCCCGTACCGTATGCCCCCCATAAAACTACCAGCTCTGAGGGGTGAGTTGGAGTATATGCTCGGTAGAGGGTTGATAGAGAAAGGCACAGTTAAGTGGACTTCCCCCGTAACACTGCAGCCTAAGCCAGATGGCAAGGTACGCTTTTGTATTGATTTCCGTAGGTTAAACGGTTTGACTCCAACTAACCCATATCCTCTTCCTCGGGTTGATGATAGTGTTGACAAAATTGGTAATGCTCGTTTTTTTGTCTAAAGTAGATTTAGTAAAAGGTTACTGGCAAGTACCTTTGTCCGAGCGTGCTAAAGAGGTATGTGGTTTTGTTGTGGACGGGAGTACCTACCGGTGCAATGTTATGCCTTACGGACTTAAGAATGCACCAGCAACGTTTCAGAACCTGATGAATGAAATTGTAAAGGACATTCCGAATTGCACCGTATATTTGGACGATGTAATCATTTATGATGACGACTTTGAGAGCCATTGTGAGCACCTTGAGACCTTGTTCCGGAAACTTAGTGAAGCAGGTCTGGTAGTAAATTTGGCAAAGTGTGACTTCGTAAAAGCCACTGTGCAGTACCTTGGGTTTGTAGTGGGAAGGGGACAGGTGTGCCCTCCTCAGAACAAGGTACAGGCTATCAATAAATTTCCGCACCCAACAACCAAGAAGCAGGTTATGAGATTCTTGGGTATGATAGGCTACTACAGACGCTTCATAAAAGGTTACTCAACGGTGTTGGCACCTCTCACAGATTTGTTATCTAAAGACAACAAGTTTTTGTGGGCACCTGAGTGTGAAAAGGCTTTCACTTTGGTGAAACATTTGCTATGTACTCACCCGATACTCAGGGCCCCAGACTTTAACAGGCCTTTTCAGCTGGCAACAGATGCTAGTGGTGTAGGGGCTGGTGCCGTCTTGCTACAGACAGACAATGAAGGTGTGGAACACCCAGTAAGTTTCTTTTCTAAGAAGTTCAATGCTGCACAAAAGAACTATTCTACAATAGAAAAGGAATTACTGGCGATTGTGCTGTCGCTCAGGCACTTCGAGGTGTATGTTCCAGCCTATGGCCCAGTCGTGGTTATCTACACTGATCATCACCCTTTGAGATTCCTGAATCAATTTCACGATCGCAATATGAGACTGACCAGGTGGTCTTTGATGTTGCAGGAGTATAACCTGGACATCCGTCATATTGCTGGATGTGACAATGTGATCGCGGATTGTTTATCAAGGGTGGATGATCAGTCGTAGGCTATCACAGGTGTGTGGGTTTGAGTGGAGGAAAATAGGCTGCCCTTATAGTGCAGCCGGGAAAAACATTTTAAAATATAAAAATCATATAAAAACTCTTTCTTTTGATATAGGTAATCGTATAAGTTTGTCATAGCCTATAGAGTTTGAGTAGTCCACAAACTATCAAACGGCTGAGCTGCTGTAAGCTCGCTCTGGGAGCATGATATTGTGTCTTTTTGCTATTGTTGGGAGGAGTTATAAAATGTGATTTTTTTTAAAAATAAGATGAGTTTTGGTGATAAACTCAGCTTTGTTTTAGTGCCATGCGGTCGCTGGGTGTGAGGGGCTTGATGGGGTTCTGTGTTTGTCAGATTTTAGCTCAGGATTAAGCGAGTAAAATCTTGGGGGAGGTGTGACGCATGTCCACGTGTGAGCATGCTGTACATGCCTAGTCATGCCCCACTCTCGAAAGGATCGTCAGGGCAGGAACTTTGGCTGTAGTCTATGTAGAGTTTCCTAACTTAGTTCATGTGAGCCGTTGTACTATAAGTATTATGAATATGTATTTTGTTTTCATCTGAGTCAACGAGTTCTATTTTATATCATTAGTTATAATTATTGTGTGTAAAACTTATTTGTAATGATGGGAAGAGAAACAGCCACAGTTGGGGGTCAGTGGGTGCGCCAGGCGGGAGGTGGGCCTAACTCACTCGCATTCCTCCCTCCCTCAGTGCTAGGGGAGCCTTTGTGTATTCCAGAGGAGAGAGAGAAATTACGTAATGGTTGTCAGTGGGCGGTCCTTAGTAGTTCACGTTGGGCTCACTAGAGGGCTGGGTATAAAAGGGATGTCTAGCCATTTTTTCATCAGAACTCATTAGGCAGAGCAACTTCTCATTTCCCTTGCTAACTATATATATTCTACTGACTGATGGGAACTTTCTCTACTACCTTACATTCTTATCTCCTCTTTTCCCTACCCTGTTTAATTTCCATGGTCCCGTTGGTGCAGAGCTAGTCAGCCAACGTATTATCGCTTGAGTTCTCACAAGATACTTGCCTATTAGATAGCCTATTTTGGAAGGGTTGACTTAGAATAGGATTGATTTATGTTTGTTGCACTTGTATATGCATTTCCCTGTGTGTTATTATTATTCCTGTTTTCTGCTAGTCTAGGTAATGCTAGGGTAAGGCTTTTCTGTGTTACGAGTTGTTGTTTGATGCTGTGGTTAAGCGATAAACCTGCATACTCGTTTCGGTTCAGTGAAGCCTAGGTTGTCTTCGCGGCTGACTGTGTTGAGTTAATAATTTACAGTGCGTGAGGACAAGAGCCTAACCACCCTGTATTTTATTAACAGTTTGTTTTTACTTTGTCAAGGAGCCGGGAGAAAACCAGATACAAGGGATCTGGATTTCTCAAAGTGCACTTGTTAGTTTTAACGTAATACTTTAAACAGTCGTGAGGACTTCTCTAGGCTACAAGCCGTTTTTGCTCAGTCACTGCTACCTATTGCCCACAGTACCCCAGCTAGACTTTACTCGACTAGTAGATACAGAATAGTATTGAAGCTTTCCTTATGTATGATATTGTTTATGCACTATTGATTTCATGTGTTGCAAGCTTGGCTACTTTAGTGATTAGTGGCCCACGAGCACAATCCGAGTAGGCTATTTCCGTTCCATTTGCGGAGTACTTCCTTTTAATGTTTGCCATTTACTATTGCATATTATTTTAATTATTCTTATGCCAATTTAAGCCTTTAATAGTATTTAATTGCCAGTGTTTTTGCTTATTGAATTACTGTGGTAAACTATCAATGGAAGTTAAATGTTACTAAGCTATAATGAATCAAATCAAATCAATCTAAATGAATACTCTATATCTAAATTGAATTCAATCTGAAACAAGCTAATTTATATCCAAAGGTCTCACATAATAAATGTATATAATTATAGGGTAAGGTTATAAGGGTTAATATTAGCCAGGAATTAACTCACCAATAGTTCCACGTGGCAATGAGGCAAGGGAGAACGTTTTACCCAATATGGTGGTGGACAATGGGGAACGAGACTTCGGTCCCGAGACACGAGTCAAGTTAAAGAAAGAATAAATGATTACATGGGAATGGACATGAATATTATGCTTATCTATCAGTCAGTCATGATGTCGATGAGAGCGTCGTGATGGTGTAGCTGTGTGTATTGCTGTATGTGTATTGTGATTAGAGGCACAAAAGCACGATCAACTGAGGGCGGAAAATTAGATGTTAACTGGTTGGTGTTCGTGAAGGCTCTGCCGTACCTCAAAAGCACACCTTGCTGCCTTGGCAAACCGCCAGGAGCCCAAATTATCGTACCGCATTTAGGTTGCTCTATACGATAAATTATATTAATATATACGATAAATTCATATATACTACATAAGACCATGGCAATATTGCTTAATAGCATATTAGGCCTTTTATAACTTAACTTATTTACAATCTTATAATATACGATCTACTCGTCCTACATCGTGCTGTAGGAGAGATCGTGACGTCACAGAGACATCCAAGATCACAAAAGAGTCATAGTCTATCGTATTTATACGATACACTCCCCCCACAAAAAAGACCTGAACCCCACCTTAAACCTAAAGTTGCCCAGAGGCTATCTTCTGACGCCACAAGTCGACAGCGCCAGCAGCAGCGCGTCTGGGACGCTTCCCGGTCCGAGAATGATCACCATCAGTATGAGGTGAGTCGTTCCTTCGAGAATCCTCGGACCCAGCAATAACAGGTGGAGCCTCAGATTGCAATGCGGAATCTAGCTCCAAAGCGTACAAACGTGCGATAGGACGAACAGTAGTTCCAGTGGCTGTCTTTAAAAGCGCCACCCGCTCTACAGAGTCTGCCCCCTTGTATACCTCCAATACGCGGCCTAATTTCCAGTATAAACGAGGACTATCTTCTTTAATTAAAACAACGTCACCAACTGTAGGGGCCGTTGGTCTACCAGAGGGAGTAACACTCCTTTCCCTCAATGCTAGCAGATATTCACTAATCCACCGTTTCCTAAAATCCTCGATTATCCTGGATATATACTGGTATCTCTTAGACACCGCTACCGCAGAGTACAACGAGGGATCCTCTAACTCTACTATGGACTGAAAATCAGATGGAAACGCAGTCAATGGTTTTCCATAGAGCAAGTGAGCTGGCGTTAATGGTAGTGGTTCTTGCAGGTCGGTGTACACATATGTAAGCGGGCGATCATTCACGACTGCCTCTATCTCTGTGAGGACTGTCGTCAACTCACTCTTCTTTAATAGAGCACGTCCTACAACCGCTCTTAGTCCTGACTTTACTATGCCGACACACCGTTCCCACATTCCACCAAACCAAGGTGCCTTAACTGGAATGAACCTCCATTCGCACTTCTTCTCTCCCAAAAAAGTGATGATAGTAGGATCACTACTCATATCCTTTAGATATTTTGATGCTTGGACATAAGTGGGAGCATTGTCGCTAAGAATGAGTTGAGGGAATGAACGACGGGCACAAAACCGTCTGAACGCCAGCATAAATTCTTCGCTAGACATATTATCACATAGTTCTAGGTGTACCGCTCGAGACGTCGCACAGGTAAACAATAATATATAAACCTTCTCATGCTCCCTCGTCTTCAATGCCCCTGTGTAATCTAATCCTACCGCTTGGAAAGGTTCTACGTGCTTTACACGGCATTCAGGTAGAGGTGGAGCTGGTCCAGTTGCATATGGTTTACCCTTTAGTCTCTGGCATATTACACACTTTCTCACTACGCGTCGAGCTACTTGTCGAACTCTGGGTATCCACCATGTGAGACGTAAATTTGATATAATATGACATACCCCGTAGTGTTTTACTTCCCTATGTGCACGTATGATCAATAGATCAGTAACGTGATGTCTTGTTGGCATAAGTATAGGTCGGTTTGTGCCGTCTGGTACACCCGACCACTTCAGGCGACCCTCACACCTGATGAGGCCATTGTCTAGGTGCAACCTTAGTTGACGCACTATATTAGGCATTAATGTCTTATTCGAGCCTGTCAAGGATTCTAATTCATTGGAAAAGGTTTCTACTTGAACCCATTTGATCAAAGTTACTTCAGCTGCTTTAAATTCACGAGCATCAATGTTGTGACCCCTGTTGCAGAGTTGGCCCGTTACTTTAAGCTTAAGATTGGATACATATCGCAACACCCAAGCTACAACTCTGACTAGTTTATTATAGTCACCGAATCTTGCCCACTTTATGATAGGACCCGGTGGCTCATTTGGTTGGGCTGTAACTGCCACTGTTTCCAGTGGCAGAAGTCCCTCACCAACAGCATGCCATATCGTCCATTCACTTTCATGGAGCAGCCACTTTGGACCATGCCACCACAATTCGGACTTCATTAACTGGCTAGCCGTTATACCCCTAGTTATGAGATCACTAGGGTTTTCCTTTGTATTTACATAATGATAAGCAACGTCTGGCAAAAGGGCTCTAATCTCATCTACCCTATTCCGCACATAAACTGGCAGAGACTTCTTGCTATGTATCCAGTTGAGTGCGACCTGACTATCGCACCATACGTGAACGATTTCAATATTTAATTCGCTCTCGTATGCTGCGCGTACATGTTGCACCAGACGTGCTAATAGCAGCATGGCAGTCAATTCCATTTTAGGGATAGTTACCTTTTTAACCGGGGCTACTTTGGCCCGGGCTGTAACTAAATGTGCCCCAAATGAAGTAACAACATATATGGCTACCCCGTATGCCGTGGCGCTAGCATCGCAAAACGTGTGTAACGTAACGTCACCGAACGCCGCCACTTTACGAGGTATAGGTTTAGTACATAGGATGGCATATTCATTCAACAACAATGTCCCTTGGTCATTCAGGTCCTCGGGCAAACTGTCATCCCATCCTATTTTACGTCTCCAAACTTCCTGCATTAGAATCCTAGCTCTTATGGTAACAGGTAATGCTAGACCCAAAGGATCAAAAAATTGCGCAACTTTGCTCAACAGACTTCTTTTTGTGTGCGCTCCTGTCTGCTGAGCAAAAGACCTTGTTTGAAAAGTTAGTATGTCATGTTTAGGTTGCCAGATCATCCCCAAATTTCTGGACTTTTCCTGGTTAAGAGATGCCGTACCATCCACCTGTATTAAACCCTGAAGATCTTCACTATTAGTAACCCACTCGCGGAGAAATAGATGTGCATCCGCAAACAATCTGCGTGCTTGCCAGTATGCATACAACAAATCATCTTGACTATCGCTAGTACCCTGCAAATTGTCAATGTATAATCCGCGAGATAGTTTACTTGTGTCCTCATGAGTGTCAGCTAGATGTTTTCTGATTGTGGCATTTAACAAAAACTGCGAGCAAGTGGCCCCAAAGAGTACAACCCGAAAACGGTATATTATGATGGGACTTTCAGAGTCGCTAATGTCGCTGAACCAAAGAAAGCGGGTAACATCTCTATCTTCCTCCTTTAGCTTGACCATCAAGAATGCTTTCTCGATGTCACTGGTATAGGCGTACTTTCCCAGCCTAAACCGCAATAGATGTTGGGACAGGTCCGACACCATGGACGGACCTGTCAACAGGCAGTCATTCAGACTGGGTTGTTGACCTTGGTGGGCAGAACAGTCATACACCACCCGTATTGGTGTGGTGACGCTGTCTTTCTTTACCCCATGATGGGCCAGATAGTGAACCCTACCCTTCTTACACGGTTCCTTGACATCGACTCTCTCAATAAAACCCCTATCCTCATAACTCCGAAATACATCGTCATACGCCTGGCGCGTGCTCGGTTCGTTAGACAATTTCCGCTGCAATGCGCGCAAGCGACCTAATGCCAAACCATAGTTGGTAGGCAGGCTTATCTCACTGTTCTTCCAGGGTAAACTAACTTTATATTGCTTGTCTGAGGCACAGTAGCACACAGACTCGTCAAACCTTTGTAGCGCAACTTCCGAGTCATAATCAGTCTCCATAGGATTAATGCCTATGTGATCCAATCTCCACAGTCGTTCCAGGTCGAACTCGGCAGCCATCTTAGGGTCACTAGGTTGGGAATCCTCCCTTCCCAACTCCTCTGCCGCGGTTACATTGACTCTATATATCGAGACCGTGTCGACCAGGACCTTTGACTGTGTAGTATGCACCTTTCCGCTCATGCAGTATCCAAATTTAGTGGGGATTAAAATTACACCACACATCTTTTTAAATCCAGGGTATACTACTTCATAATAATGATCCACACCAAGTAGAACATGCACCTCACTCTGATTTCCCATGGGATCTGACAAGTTAACCCCTTTGCTACGTAATGCGTGTTCCACCTTCTTCACACCCACAGATACATATTCTGGTAGGGTGTCTACTACGATACAAGTCATAAAGTACCGGTTTTTACGATAGAAATATGAAATCTCCGCTATCTCGTAGTCTTGTTTATCAGTAACCCCTGTGAAGCCCTGTAATCGAAGAGTCTCAGCCCCTACGATTCGGTGCTTCAGTCCCACTAGTACGGACCTCTTTATAAAGGAACGTTGAGACCCTTGATCTAGAAGTACCCGACAAACTTTGTTACTGTCATTACCTTCCATGGGAATCTGTATTGTGGGCAATATAGTGGTGTCTTGCGTGCTACCTAGTGCCACAGTTGTAGTACCCTCATTTTTGACGTCTTTGACTTTATCTGCAGTAGGACACAACTTATCAAAGTGATGTCCTTTGCAGTGCCGACAGGGCCTTAAGTATGTAGCAGTACATTGTCCCTGCTTACCATGTTCCCCACTTAGACAACCTACACATAGCTTCAATCTTCTCGCCTGTGCTAGTTTTGTCTCATTTGTCGGGTATTTTACACAGAAACTCCATTTATGTTTGTTGTTACATAGCTTACATAGAATCTGAGCAGGTTTCTTATACACACCCTCTTTCTTTACTTTAGTCCCCACTGTCATGCTTACTGTTCCCCTCTTCTCCACATTCTCACTCCCTCCCGACACATACATTCTCCCTTTGTTCAACTGTAGATTATTGATCTCCTTACTGAACTGAGTTTTGAATTCCCCCAGCTCAAATGATCTTACCTTATCAAGTATTGCCATAGGAAGCTTCTGACGCAAGATAATGACTATCATTTCCTGCGTGGTAAGCCCTAGGGTATCTAGCGATCGAGTATGGCACTCCATATTTGCCCTGAAGTTTGTCAACTCATCAACCTTATACTGTGGTTCTGCGAGCCCCAACAAGGCAACGACATGGGCCATCTTCAACTGCTCTCTATCCCCGTATGTGGACTCTAATAAGTGTACCGCTTCAAGATAACTACCACCTACTACTGCAAAACCCTCTATTAAATGTAAGGCCTCTCCTTCCATTTGTCCCTTCAGATAGTGAAACTTGCGGACATTATCCAAAGAGGATTCATGAACCGTAGATCGAAATACGTCCCAGAAAGCTAACCACTCGGTCAACTTGCCCCCAAATGTAGGAAGATTGAGCTTTGGGAGGTGTACAGTATGTTTTGGGTCAGCCCTTCTATGGGCCTCATTATCGCCTCCCTTCTTACTCGCGATTGCACGCTGTAATAGGTACTTCGCTCTAAAGACAGGTTCGTCATAGAGGGCGCGATTATCACACTCTGTAACAATCTCTTCCTCCTCGGTCATGGCAGCCACAATCACCTCACTCAGAGCCGTAATACGACCGTGGGTAACCTGGACGTTTTCTAATCTAGCCTCCAATTCCTCTAGTTCAGCAGTAGTGATGAAAGTGTTGACGTCCACTATTAGCCTATTCATTACTCCCCGAAGTCCCGCCCTTTGATTTTTAGGGGCTTTGTTCAGCACCCCACTAGACGGTGTCTCTTTACCGTTTTTATCCATTTTGCTTGCGAGCCTATAGGCTATGTATCTAAATATCACGTTACAAAAACAACGGCCAAATAATAGGCTACTTAAGAGACGCCAACCGGCGGACTTCTATGTTATGGAGAAAAAATAGTACACTAAATAGCAATACCTACTAATGGATCATATTGAACAAGAAAAAATGTTAGGTCAGGTCATATGTCACAGGAAGTCTGAAACTGAAAAGAACATTACTGGGGAAAGACGATGGGTGGGAAGCAGGACTTAGGCAGGCGCAATGACACAACCCCGGCGTCCCTCTCTAGCCAACGCTTCGTTAGCCCTACAATTTTGTTATATAGGACTTGATTGGTGTCTAAGTCGAGGTGGACACCATCCTGGTCGAGGTCTCGGATGCTGAGTGTTATGGAAACAAAGCGGTGCTTCGTTTCTATTAACCGACACCTCAGGGCGCGGTTAACAGAATTTTTTATAGCCTGATATTCCGCAGCTGAGAACCCTCGGACTTTCGTCCGGCTCTCAATTGCCACGATCTTGCAGCTTCCTCCGGACTCACGCTCCAGATCCAGCGCCACCTCTTTAATTGCGTCAGCTAACTCGCGGGGCACTGTACCGGGGCGTATATCATTGCCACCTATAAACAAAAAGATCATATGTGGCCTAAACTGTACCACTTGCCCCCACTGGGGGGAGGCTTTCAGGGTGTCAACGGTTGCTCCCGGTACCCCGAAGTAGGTCAGCCGGAAGGTTCTTTCCCCCTCTGACGCCCGATACGACTCAGTACCTCCGTCAGCTGCCCTTAGCCTAGTGGCATAAGAATGTCCCACTATGGCTATTCGCTGAGGTACCGGCGCCTGAGGTACAGGAAGATAGCCAAGCCCTACCCCTCCGGGGTCCTTGCTCCTGCATCCCTGGGCTAATCCCTTGCTCATTGCCTAAGATCCCTTACTGGTAGCTAGTTCCCGGGTCTGGGCACCAATGTGGTAAACTATCAATGGAAGTTAAATGTTACTAAGCTATAATGAATCAAATCAAATCAATCTAAATGAATACTCTATATCTAAATTGAATTCAATCTGAAACAAGCTAATTTATATCCAAAGGTCTCACATAATAAATGTATATAATTATAGGGTAAGGTTATAAGGGTTAATATTAGCCAGGAATTAACTCACCAATAGTTCCACGTGGCAATGAGGCAAGGGAGAACGTTTTACCCAATATGGTGGTGGACAATGGGGAACGAGACTTCGGTCCCGAGACACGAGTCAAGTTAAAGAAAGAATAAATGATTACATGGGAATGGACATGAATATTATGCTTATCTATCAGTCAGTCATGATGTCGATGAGAGCGTCGTGATGGTGTAGCTGTGTGTATTGCTGTATGTGTATTGTGATTAGAGGCACAAAAGCACGATCAACTGAGGGCGGAAAATTAGATGTTAACTGGTTGGTGTTCGTGAAGGCTCTGCCGTACCTCAAAAGCACACCTTGCTGCCTTGGCAAACCGCCAGGAGCCCAAATTATCGTACCGCATTTAGGTTGCTCTATACGATAAATTATATTAATATATACGATAAATTCATATATACTACATAAGACCATGGCAATATTGCTTAATAGCATATTAGGCCTTTTATAACTTAACTTATTTACAATCTTATAATATACGATCTACTCGTCCTACATCGTGCTGTAGGAGAGATCGTGACGTCACAGAGACATCCAAGATCACAAAAGAGTCATAGTCTATCGTATTTATACGATAATTACTGTTCATAATCCGATACGTACTTCTTACGAGCATCCGAGAAGCATCTAACTTTTTTCAGAAGATTCCTTGCTCGATGCTGAAGGACTATTAATTAACGTAACGTAATAGTGCCGATCCGAAGTAGAGGGTGGTGGACTTTTTAAGTTCATAGTCAAGGGTGGATTACTTCAGCTTCGGCCAACACTATTCTTTGGTGTTGTTGTTTCTTACTTCATTGTTTGATTGTTGACCAGACTAGATAATTCCTGTCTCTTTATTAGTCTGTTGTTGAACACTAGTACCGAGTTCTTGTATACCCCGTTATAGCAGATTGAACTCTGGAGGGTATTGGTGTTTTTTGTTCGGCTGGCAGTACTCAGGGGTTGGGATCGTGTGTTTCCGTTGTGGCAGCGAGCCGTATTCGAGTCCTGATTGAGAGCCCTTGTGTACCCGAGTGCCAGTTCGTAACAATATATATATATATATATATATATACCCGGTATATATATATATATATATATATATAGAGAGAGAGAGAGAGAGAGAATTGTCTAGAAGGTCGGGTAATTAATAGAACGCACTTAACCAAGGTGGCCAGTGACCTCTAGTGATGCATGCCGAGTCACACATACAGCTTTTGTGAGTGTGGAATATTTGGTAATGAAGTTGTATAATTGTTATGCCCTGATTTTATGCAGGATTAACAATTGGAGATGGGTGAGTTTTACTCCACTGGGACTTCCAAGTTCAAATACGTACATATAAAATGAACGGAATACAGAGGATAAGTATATCACAAGATATCATTTAAGAATACAACTTTATTTCTCTACCACTATATTGGAAAAATAATTTGGAACTGAGAACATAAGACAGTTTATCACTGCCAGTGAATAGCACTTAATTTTATCACTGACTCCTAGCACAGTCGCGGAGCTAGATAGGGAGCACGTATTGTTGACCAAACTTCACTTAATCTTTGAGATAGTTTTTAAGACACTGGGGCGGACAATAGAGAAGTGTTTCTAGGAGTGGAGTGACCACTGTCTCTTTCTTTCAGGAATGCCACGGTGTTTCAAGTTCAAGGTCAAGTACCCCAATAGGTATGCAGCTGGGTTGTATAGAAAACGGAGAGTCAATGGTGGACTCTGAAATATGCTCTATCACTTTGGTAAATTTTGGCAGAGTTGCTGATGTCTCAAAAGTCGGCTAAAATTGTATTAATTCGAAATGGATTCACTGTTGGATGGCAGATTGTTAGTCCGTATCACTCGTACTGAATGGGGGTATGACTCATAGCTTTAGTACCCGATTATTAACACTGGTACAGATTTATAAGTATTTAAGCCACTATTGGGGAACTGTTTATTTCGTTCACTCAACACTTTTCCTACTTGCTGTCACTCTATCTTCTTCTCCTGGTCTCCAGGCGTGGTAACTTCTCGATTGATGTCTCCGGTGAACACTTCCGGAGGTGATTGGTTCTCGTTGGCTGCTTCCCCATAGGCCGTCTAGGTGGGCTGGCTGTGTGAAGTAGTTACAGATGGGTTGATTGGGCTTGAGATCTTAAGTATGGCTTCGTAACATATAGTAACCGTCTGGCGAATTACTGTTGGGCACCATACCGAACTAACGCGAGTATTTCAGGGGTAGGAGAAACTACTCAACTGTTCTGATCAGTATATCAACCGTTGATGAAGTCCTGTTAGGTACTCTCGGACTAGGATCTTAAATATCGAGTCTTATGTGGTCGATATCGGACGAACGCAGTAATTTCAGTGTGAGTGATATTACTGTCTGCCCTGATCTTTATGAGAGGTTTGGGGGACTCGGGGCGGTGTATAAACCTTTAAGTTACACAGTCATATGGGATGTCACAGACTCAGTGCACCAAGGACTTGTCTCTGCAGAGTGCCCGTGAGGGTATCTCGCCAAGCCCTGTCTCTAACACAGCGGTCTCAGAGGCTTGAGACTACCTGTGCCGAGTGGCAGTGTTCACTTTAAATTGTGAAGAATAGAGAGGGCTGCAGGCCGGAGTCTCTTTACTTTTCACAATAGAAAATGTAACCTCGCGGTGGAGCCTATGTCACGTCGGCAGGCTGAACGACGACAAAGTTCCTCGACAAGGACACTTTTGTACGAGTGTTCACTTGGACTCCGTAAAACACAGAGAGGGCGGCAGGCCGGAGTCTCTCTATTTTTTACGAGGCAAAGTGAAACCTGACAATCGGGACTATGTTCACGCTGCCATGCCAGCCATCAACAGAGTTTTTCTATCAGGACACTGGTACCTTCCCACTCTAGAGAATATTGATGACAGCAGGCCGTTAACTCAACTTCTTTTAGAGATGGTGCTGTTGTGGGCTTCCCTTAACAAGATGGACAAGCAGGGGCGGCAGGCCGGTATCCTACTTTCCCAACTCGGAAGGAAAGTTGTTCCTATCACAATAGCTGTATGCCTCTCTGGCAGGCCAGACAGAGACAGAGTTATTGTGACAGGCCACAGCTGTCGATAACTTATAGTCTGAGGAGAAAGTTTCGGCAGGCCGTACACTTTTCCCACTAGACTAGCTAGTCACCGCCTAAGTAGGATATCTACGTTAGCTAGGCAGGCCCGGGTCTAACGAGATCCCTAGTATAGGGTTTGTGGGTTGCTGTCTCAGTATAGGTGTGTCTCTCTGGCAGGCCAGACGGAGACAGAGTACCTGGGACAGAACTCTGTTAACGGGGACTTGTAGTCTAAGAAAAAATATCGGCAGGCCGTACACATTCTTCACTAGACTAACTAGTAACCGCCTAAGTAGGATCTCCACGTTAGCTAGACAGGCCTGGGTCTAACAAGGATCCTTAGTATAGGATTTACGGGTTGCTGTCTCAGTATAGGTGTGTCTCTCTGGCAGGCCAGACGGAGACAGAGTACCTGGGACAGAACTCAGTTAACGAGGACTTGTAGTCTAAGAAGAAATATCGGCAGGCCGTACACATTCTTCACTAGACTAACTAGTAACCGCCTAAGTAGGATCACCATATAAGCTAGGCAGGCCCGGGTCTAACAAGGATCCCTAGTATAGGGTTTTACTCACAGACAGTATGTTTGGGCTTTCGGCAGGCCGTTAGTCCAACTGAATGGAGGGTAATTCTAAGACTTCAATAGTTGGCTTTCTCAGAGCTTTTGAAGCCTCAACATTTTTTTACTTTCCTCAGAAATCCTGAACTGGTATTGCGGATTAGTGAGTGCACTCCTCTGGTACCTCTAGGATGGTAAGGGCATGGGGAGTTATCCTAGATAGGGTCCTTGAACCCTTTTTACACTGTTGGTCAGGGTCTCCTTCAATAGAAGGTCAATACTCGGTGGTGGTGTAATGAGTAAGGTCAATTTATGTTCCTAGAGTAGGCTGCTTCATCAAGGTTAAATTATAAATTCATAGGGGGTTTGTATTACTTCAATAGAACTCTAAAAAACAATAATAGTGAGTGACGTGAATGAATTCCGAGTTTTTGGTTCTCGGGGAGGATTGGTGGTGTCGGGTGCATTGAAGGTGTGTCGTGTGCACCGGACAGTTGAGGGCTAGGATGCGTGTGAGACAGTGTTATTCCTTCTTCCTCCTTCTTGTGGTAGTGGTGGCTGGGTTTTGCTACTGATCTTGGATGTCAGTAATTTTAGGCATAAGAATATGTAAATCTCTCTCAGCATGGTGGTGTCCACAGGTGTGTGTACGTATCTACCCTTCCCGGTTCGTGTTGGTAGGCCTGTGTGTACGCCAGATATTTAAACGTACGGAGCGCCCCCTCTCGGGGCGCAGGAGCGGCAGAACTCCCGCGTTATTTTACTTGGAGACGATGATTTACATGGCATTCTTATATAGAAAGAAGCGTGTGTGGTTTGTGTAACTAGTAAACTAGTTGAAGAGTGTAAAAAAAAAGCATGTGTATATATGTGTGGAAAAACAAGGTTCCAGGATCTATTGAAGTATAGGTTCACATCTTATTGCATAACATAGTTTTCAGACAGGCATATAATGGTTTCATCTGGCATTGATTTCTTCGGTAGTGAAGATACGCGTTTTCTCTTCTTAACTACTACTTCTCAATTCTCCCCTAGTTATATGGTGAGTTGGGGAGAACAGAAAAAACAAGAATACTTGGTTGATCATAACGTTTGTTTATTTTTGGTATACAGGGTCATGATGATATTACTTAAAATAAAATACATATTTGCAAGGAAGTGAGTACAACCGGCTTCAGAAGGCTGGCTAAATAATACCCTCCTCTTTGTGGGGGTATTATGTTTGATGTTCCGACCTGGTGTGCTGGGGCGTTGACTCGTTGGTGAGCTCTTTTGTCCTTGGTCTGGCGTGACTTGATCAAGCGCCGAGACTCGTCAGTTGAGAGTATTCGTCTTCGCCTTCTTCTGGGGTGCGGGCGATGTCTCTTGTTGGCGTTTTCGCGGTATTTTAATAGTCAATTGGCCAAACGTTATAATCTACCTCGTACTACTAGTCTACTATATTACTTGATGGAAAATGCAATCCCTTAGCTGTTGATTTCGCGACAATGAATCGAAAACAATAAAACTACCTCGTTTCTGCATCATACTGAAAGTGTTAAAGGTACACAGACACTGACTGACAAAATGTATAACAGTATGCATGGGTCTTGGTTGTGTCGTCAACATAACTATGACGTCATCGATGGATCCTCAATGACTGTATATTGTGGGCTTGATATAATTGACAAGAATACAAAATACGGCAATTTGAACTCCAATTTTTACAAACTAACTCATGAGACCAAAACACTGACGTTTCCGTTGGTAACTATTATCTTTTTTATTTGTATATAGCAGTTATCCTTAATGTGTATATAATACAATCCGTTGTAGATTTTATCATGGTTCTGTCATGTTCGCTGTAGATTTCAATATACTGATTTTGTCCTAAACGTCCTTTGATTAAACTATACCTATTACTGGCAATTACTATGGAATATATTTTGTATCCACATGGCCCTCAACCACAATGTTCCCTTAAGTGTTTGGCATAAGAAACGAGACTCTACAAACAGCCGATTGGCCCACACAAGGCAGATTCCTTACTTTCTTATTCTAAATATACTACTACAGTGGGGGATAATTCGACAGTCATTTAGAGGTTTGTATACTTTATTTAACAAAATTTACTACTACCCTAGTAACTATTTCTCTGTTCGGGTCGAAATGAGTTCAAGACACAGATTGACTATTTTCGTCGACCCACTATAGGTTGTACATTGGAACTCTCGAGCTCCCGTTACAACCTATTTGGATTCCCGCTATTCAGGTATTGACTCACTTCGACTTCGATCCAAAGTCACGTTACTAGTCTCTAAAATAATATAGTTTTACCGGGCCCTGCTGTATCTACTCAAGAGACCAGGGTATTAATAAAACTAACCTTTATGTCCCTATATAGAACAGAGATTTATTCTTAACTAAACTCCAAAATAAGATAACTTTACCGGGCCCTACTGTGTCTTCCCAGAGACCAGGGCGTTACTACCTCTGACACTTTTAGATTCTATATTCTCCTAACCCTATACAATATATCTACTCAAACGACCAGGGTGTTACTACACTCTTAGATTATATGTTCTCTTAACCCTGTTATCAATAAATCATATGCTACATATATCACCTATTCAATAATACAAATCAGTAAATGACTTAATATGATCAGTACCTCAAACCCCTACGAGAACAAGATTCACCACTTTAATCCTCTACAATTACATAGATTCTGTGATTACTTTATTCTTCTGGACTTAATGCTTGTAACGCTTACCACGAAAATGACCGAATATTCCTTCAAACAATATAATTGATAATGTTTCCTTGGTAACAAAATATTTCGTAGATCATACGGACTAGTGTCCTCCCTACCTATTTCTCAAACTAAAGCTAAACTAATTGCAACTATTCTTTATTTCCCCTGAGCCTTACAGTTGCTTGTCTACTTAAGAATTTCTTACTTTAATTTTAATAACTAGTTGCTGTCCTATCAGATCCTATCATATTGATAGCTAATCGGCATGGAGCCTTCTCTATCAAGAATAACTAATATCCTATTAACACATCATCGTTTTATTTATATACATAAGTCTAGTATCTTTCTCTTTAGTTTGTCCTATAAGAACACATTAATTATTATGTATGGAACCACTGGGTTAGTCAAGCATTTTCTCTCTTTCTTTAAGTCTGGTTCGGGCCCAATATGGGTCCTTTAAAAAACTATGTAGTACTGCTAGGTGTTTACTGGAACAATTTCGCCACCTCAGAGCTGGCCAATAGCTCAACTGGAAATCTTCGCTCCCATCTACTATCTGCCGTCCCTCTTGAACCGCTTGGCTGTAGGTATGCAAGCCAGCGATGTGACGGCAGGCGGCCGGATACTGAAGGTGTATCCGCCTAGTAGTGGAGAACGATGCTAGACCCGAGGTGGGCTTTACTGGAACAAGTGATGAGGGCTGGGAGGCTGGAATAAGTGGATCTGAGTTCCCTTTAGTGCCCAAGCGAGAGAGAGAGAATGTGGGTTGCAAGAAGTTAGCCCAGTGGCACCCGAGAGGTGAATGACCCCGGCAACCTCCCCCACCTCCTTGATATAGTCCCGCCTCCCGCTCTCCGGTGCTGTGATTGGCCGAGCGGTCCGCTCGGCCGTGCAACATTCTGACCGTGCGCTTTGAATATTCCTACCCTTCGCCTCCACTCTTCTCTCTTCATAATACGTTCTTGGAAGCTGGTTGCGGATGTCTTTTAGTGGCTTACGGGAGTATAGGGCTGGCACTGATGCATTAGACCCATGGCAACTAGAGGAAACGGCCTGTGAAGAGAGCGAGAGTCAGTTTAAATGCGAAGCGGTACGCATAGACGTCAGCTCCGAAACTGGAGGCTTCTGATTGGTCGGCCGGGAGGGCGTGGCATGTTTACTTGGTGGGCCCGGAATGTCAAACTCAGCTGGCTTAAAGGGAGCGCGGTGATTGGCGGTTGGCCTTTTTACCTTAATCATTCACCTTCAGTATAGTGAGTTTTATCCATGCCACTCGTTAGCTATAGAAGGCATGTAATTAAGTGTTATGTTTTCTGAATATATGTTATACATTGCATACTATTAATATTATCGTAGAACATAGCTGTTTAAATACTAAACCAATATCACATCACAACATAGTTATCACATGTTGGCCGGTCAGTCTTTTTCAGAATATTATGTTCAGTAATGATGCTAAATACATAAGATGTGCAGGATTGTCAGCAAATTGGGATATATATAGATTTATGCAGAGGTGACAACCTATTCTCATACACATTGTTAAATTTGCTACTAAACAAAATGTCAAGATATATCCCAGTAACATCCGTATTTTTTATTCTTGTCAATAATATCAAGTTTGCAATGTGTAGTCATTGAGGATCCATCGATGACGTCATAGTTAAGTTGACGACACAACTGTGACCTGTGTATGTTGTTGTACAGTACATTCTAAGTCAGTCAGTTTGACATCAGTTGTAGGCAAACTATTAGAATCAATTATTGCACACAAAATAAGAGAGCATTTAGAATGTCCTCAATTAATTAAAGACACTCAGCATGGATTCACGAAGGGTCGGTCCTGTCTCACTTATTTATTGACCTTCTTTTCCCACGTATACGAGGCAGTAGCCAACGACAAAGAATATGATATAATTTATCTAGATTTCAGTAAGGCATTCGATCAAGTCCCCCACGAAAGATTGTTGAGGAAAATTGAAGCTCATGGAATAGGGGTAACTCTATTAACCCCCTTCAGACTCATATGATGCAGAGGTTGCCAGATTAGCAATAAGAAATAGAGTTCTCTCACTCTTATAATTACTTCTCCAAAATTAGTTTTCTGCCCACAGCTAACTCAAAGACAACTGCAGAGGTTGAAGAAACTAAACTAAAGATTTCTTAATACCCCTGATGGTAACAAAGGCTTTAAAGTATCCCTAATGGGCTCAAAATCGCGTCATATGTCGGAGAGAGTTAAGATGGATTAGATCATGGTTTAATGGTAGGAAGCAAAGAGTTAGCATAAATGGTATACAATCTGACTGGAAGATTGGAGTCCCACAAGGATCTGTTTTGGGCCCTCTGCTGTTCAACATATCTATTAACGACCTTGATTTTGGAATAACTAGGAAATTCAGTAAATTTGCAGATGACACTAACATAGGAAGAGTGATAAATTCTGATCTTGATATTCAGGCTCTCCAAAGAGATCTAGATACACTACACGAATCGGCAGTAAATTGGCAGATAAAGTTCAATCCCAATGAACAGGTTACGTAAGTACGTAAGTACGACGTAAGGCAATAGTGCTGGTATGGTAATGTTTCAACTTTTCCAAAAATACGTCGCAAATATATTTATTAAACGTTGTAATATAACATAAGTTAATGACCTAAAGTGCATATAGTTTGAAGACGTTGTTACTACGTAATTGGTTAGTAAATACGGATATTGTTATATGATATACGGACTACGTCGTTTGTTACGTCTATGGGACGTAACACATTAGAAATAATATAATGTATTTATGTACTCTGTATTGAACAAACAGCAAAGACGTATATATGACGTTGTTAGTACAAATAATATAAATGTTGATATTTGTCATGTGATAACATACCTACAACGTCAATCTATATGTTGTTAGCACGTAAAGATGACACTAATTTAAAACCTTTAACATAAAACATAAGGAAAACGTTAATAGTTAGTAACATTAGATGTATTTTCAGTACTGTACTAAAAAAGCACACGTAACAAAAATATGTGTAGAAAACGTACTGCAAAAGTTAATAGTGACGTTATGTTAATTCTAACATACTACATACACTTAATACGTATTTAGGACATACTCAAGAAGTCCTCTAAAACTTTACGTTACAATCATTCAGAGACGAACTAGCAGAATGTTATTTGTACCTACAAAATACGTCAAAATAGTGCTGGTATGGTAATGTTACAACGTATAAAAAAATACGTCGCAAATATATTTATTAAACGTTGTAATATAACATAAGTTAATGACCGAAAGTGCATATAGTTTGCAGACGTTACTACGTAATTGGTTAGTAAATACGGATATTGTTCTATAATGTACGGACTTGGTATTTTTTTTACGTCTATGGGACGTGCCACATTATAAATTAAATAATGTAATCATGTACCCTGTATTGAACAAACAGCAAGGACATAACTATGACATTGTTAGTACAAATAATATAAATGTTGATATTTGTCATGTGATAACATACTTACAACATCAATTTATATGTTGTTAGCACGTAAAGATGACATTAATTTAAAACATTCAATATGAAACGTAAGAAAAACGTTAATAGTTAGTAACATTAGATGTATTTTAAGTACTGAAATAGCACGTAACAAAAATATGTGTAAAAAACGTATTGCAAAAGTTAATAGTGACGTTATGCTAATGCTAACATACTACATACACCTAGCACATTTTTAGGACATACTCAAGAAGTTCTCTAATACATTACGTTACAAATGTAACCATAATATTATCCATCATTAAAATGTTGTTCCCTAACATAGTTATATAATAGCTTTATGAAATGATATAGTGTCGAAACGTAGTTGTAACATATTCTGCCGATAAATATGATAGTGGTTTTATACGTGTCTTATACATAGTTATTTTTATTTTATTTTATTTATTTGTTATTATGTTTTGTACATCTATACTACATGCCAAATCGGAAATTATGTAATGTTAGAGTGCAACTTACATTGGACGAACGGCAAGGATGTACAAAAGACGTTGTTAGTACAAATGATAGAAACGTTAATTTTTGTCATTTGATAACATACTTACAACGTCTATATTTAAGTTGTGAGGACATAAAATGTATACTAATTATACACCATAACAAAAACTTGTAAGGAAAACGTAAACTGTCGGTAACATGAGACGTTTTCTCAGTACTAAATTAACACGTAATAAACATTTGTGTAGAGGACGTTATATAAAAGTGTATAATGACGTTATGTTAATACTAACATACTACATGCACTTAACACGTGTTTAGAACATACTCGTGACATCCTCTAAAACATTACGTTACGATCATTCAGAGACAAACTAACAATGTTATTGGTACCAACAAAATATGGCAAAATAGTGCTGGTATGGTAATGTTACAACGTTTACAAAAATACGTCGCAAATATATGTATTTAACGTTGTAATATAATGAAAGTTAATGACCTTATGTGCATATCGTTTGAAAACGTTGTTACTACGGCAATGGTTAGTAAATACGAATATTGTTCTATAATGTACGGACTACATCGTTTGCACGTCTATGGGACGTGCCACATTATAAATGAAATAATGTAATCATGTAACCTGTATTGAACAAATAGCAAGGACGTAAATATGACGTTAGTACAAATAATATAAATGTTGATCTTTGTCATGTGATAACATACTTACAACATCAATCTATATGTTGTTAGCACGTAAAGATGACACTAATTTAAAACCTTCAATATGAAACGTAAGGAAAACGTTAATAGTTAGTAACATTAGACGTATTTTGAGTACTGAAATAGCACGTAACAAAAATATGTGTAGAAAACGTCCTGCAAAAGTTAATAGTGACGGTATATGTATACTAACATACTACATACCTTAATACGTTTTTAGGACATAGCCAAGAAGTCCTCTAAAACATTACGTTACGATCATTCAGAGACGAACTAACACAATGGTATTTGTAACTACAAAATACGTCAAAATAGTGCTGGTATGGTAATGTTGCAACGTTTTCAAAAATATGTCACAAATGTATTTAGTGAAGGTTGTAATATAACATAAATTAATGACCTTAAGTGCATATTATTTGAAGACGTTGTTACTACGTAACTGGTTAGTAATTACGAATATTGTTCTATAATGTATGGACTACATAGTTTGTTACATCTATGAGACGTGCCACATTGTAAATAATAATGTAATTATGTACCCTGTATTGAACAAACAGCAAGGACGTAAATATGACGTTGTTAATACAAATAATAAAAATGTTGATCTTTGTCATGTGATAACATACTTACAACGTCAATTTATATGTTGTTAGCACGTAAAGATGACACTAATTTAAAACCTTCAATATGAGACGTAAGGAAAACGTTAATAGTTAGTAACATTAGACGTATTTTCAGAACTAAAATTTTCACGTAACAAAAATATGTGTAGAAAACGTACTGCAAAAGTTAATACTAACATACTACATACACTTAACCCCTTCTGTACCGAAAAACATCTTTTTAACTTTAATCTGGCTACTATTAAACGATATTATTAAGTTTATGTAGGTCCTTGAGCAATAAACCGGCTTCCAACTATCTCCTTTAACCATTTTTACCACCACAGATCCTTCTTAAGCTGCACAAAATCGTGTGTATATAGCTAGAATAAAACTAGAAAGATGTTGCGGTACAGAAGGGGTTAACACGTGTTTAGGACATACTCAAGAAGTCCTCTAATACATTACGTTACAAATGTAACCAAAATAATACCCATCATTAAAATGTTGTTCCCTAGCATATCTAATAGCTTTATGAAATGATATAGTGTCAAAACGTAGTTGTAACATATTCTGCCGGTAAATATGATAGTGGTTTTATACGTATCTTATGCATAGTTATTTTTATTTTATTTTATTTCTTATTTTGTTTTGTACATCTATACTACATGCCAAATCGGAAATTATGTAATGTTAGAGTGCAACTTGCATTGGACGAACAGCAAGGATGTACAAAAGACGTTGTTAGTACAAATCATAGAAACGGTAATATTTGTCATTTGATAACATACTGTACTTACAACGTCTATATTTATGTTGTGAGGACATAGAGATTATACTAATTATAAACCATAAAAAATCCATGTCAGGAAAACGTGAATAGTCGGTAACATGAGACGTTTTCTCAGTACTAAAATAACACGTAAGACACATTTGTGTGGAAGACGTAGGTAAAAGTTAATAGTGACGTTATGTTAATACTAACATACTACATAGACTTTACACGTTTTTAGGACACACTCAAGAAGTCCTCTACATCATTACGTTACGACCATTCAGAGACGAACTAACACAATGTTATTGGTACCTACAAAATACGTCAAAATAGTGCAGGTATGGTAATGTTAAAATGTTTACAAAAATATGTCGCAAATATATTTATTTAAGGTTGTAATATAACATAAGTTAATGACCTTAAGTACATATAGTTTGAAAACGTTGTTACTACGTAATTGGTTAGTAATACGGATATTGTTCTATAATGTACGGACTTGGTCGTTTTTTACCTCTATGGGACGTGCCACATTAGAAATTAAATAATGCAATTATGTAACCTGTATTGAACAAACAGCAAGGACGTAAATATGACGTTGCTAGTACAACTATTATAAATGTTGATCTTTGTCATGTAATATCATACTTACAACGTCAATCTATATGTTGTTAGCACGTAAAGATGACACCAATTTAAAACCTTCAATATGAAATGTAAGGAAAACGTTCATAGTTAGTAACATTAGACGTATTTTCAGAACTGAAATGTGCAAGTAACAAAAATATGTGTAAAAAACGTACTGCAATAGATAATAGTGACGACATGTTAATTCTAACATAATACATACAATTTACAAAATGTTACGACATACTCAAGACGTCCTCTAATACATTACGTTACAGATATAACTAAAATCTTCTCCATCATTAAAATGTTCTTCCCTAACATAATATATCTAATAGCTATTTTAGACGATATAGTGTCAACACGTAGTTGTAACATATTCTGCTGGTAAATATGATAGTGGTTTTTACGTAGCTTATGCATTGTTATTTGTATTTTATTAAGTTATTATTATTTGTTTTTGTTTTTGTACAACTATATCTGGGTCTTCTCCTGGGTGACCTGGATGTGTGTGAGTTTGTGCTTTTTATCTGTGTTTATTCGTTGTTTTATGTTGTTTTTGTGTTTTCCCTGTTCTTGCTCTGTCTTGAGTTGGCTACCCCCAAAATGGGGATTGGGCCTGAGCATATAGATAGATAGATAGACAACTATACTACATGCCAAATCGGAAATTATGTAATGTTAGAGTGCAACTTGCATTAGACGAACAGCACTTACGTAAATATGACGTTGTTTGTACAAATATTATAAACGGTAATCTGTGTCATATGATAACATACTTACAACGTTTATATTTATGTTGTGAGGACATAGAGATTATACTAATTATAAACCATAAAAAAAGACACGTAAGGAAAACGTGAATAGTCGGTAACATGAGACGTCTTCTCAGTACTAATATAACACGTAAGACACATTTGTGTGGAAGACGTAAGGTAAAAGTTAATAGTGACGTTATGTTAATACTAACATACTACATAGACTTTACACGTTTTCAGGACTCACTCAAAAAGTCCTCTAAAATATTACGTTACGATCATTCAGAGACGAACTAGCACAATGTTATTGGTATCTACAAAATACGTAATTTAATTACCGAAACTATGACTAGTAAACTATTGGTTGAACAAATAATATACTGTATACATGTCCATTATACAATTAATGTTCGAACGATTTTAAGATCAACTACCTCTCGCTCAGTATGTGTGACGTCCTTTCTATTTAATTCTAGCTATATACTGTATAGGTGATTATATATAGCATATGAAGGATCTGTAATAGATATAAAGTTGTATTACGATGGTATTAGCAATACAGTTGCAATTTTTTTTTTTTTTTTTTTTTTTTTTTTTTTTAAGAGACAATGAACGGAGGAAGGAAAAACAGAAAAAAAAAGTCCATGTGCCTAAAGGCATCCTCCATTCATAAAATGTTTTGTAACAACTGGATTTAAACTTTTGTAGATTGTAAGTTTGTGGAAAGCAACTCGAGGGAAGTGAATTCCAAAGAGTAGTAGTTCTAGGGATAAATGAATTTTGATAAGCAGAAGTTCTGCATTGTGGAGGAGAAAGTGTAAATTCATGGGCGCTCTCAGCTGCCCTAGTTCTACGGGGAAAGATGTGGAGAGGCGGCACAATTGAAGCAAGTTCCTCGGAACAATTGCTGTGAAAATATCTGTACAATAATGCAAGGGATGCAACGTTTCGTTTCTTCGTATGGATAATGTAGGAAGGTCCTGTGTGATTGCAGGGTTATTGATTAATCTAATAGCTTTATTTTGAATTTTGTCCAACTGCCTCAATGCAACCACTCCACTTCCACTCCACAGAGGTGAACAGTAATCCATCTGAGAACGCACATGACTTTTATATATTACGGCCAACTGCTCGTCAGTGAAGAATTCTCGAACTCTGCACAGGAGTCCCAGTTTTTTAGAGGCATTCATAGCAATGCTTCTAATATAATGTGTCCAGCTCAAGTTAGTAGTTAATGTTACACCGAGAATGTCAATACTAGGGGAAGTGGGAATATTTACATCATTAAAAAATATATGGGTGTCAGTGAGATTCTGTCGGTTAGAAAATTGAATGTACTTGGTTTTCTGTGCATTAAAGGAAACTAGATTCTTTTGTCCCCATTCATTAATTCTAGAAAGGTCCTGGTTCAGAGAAATTGCAGTGTTTATTTTCGAATTTATAAGATCGGGTTGGGTGAAAGAATTGGTAAATGTGAAGGAACTGTGGAGTGTTGAGTCATCTGCGTAGGAATATATTGGATTATGAGTGGTAGATATGAGATCATTAATATGAATGAGAAACAGAGTTGGGGCCAAAACTGATCCCTGGGGAACACCAGCATTTATTGAGTGAAATTGAGAATAAAGGCCATCTACCATTACACATATTTTTCTGTTATGAAGATAAGAAGAAATTAGTGGAACTAATGATGCAAGGCCGTAGTGTGACATCTTCGACAATATCTATAAGGATTGATGCCAGACTCTATCAAATGCCTTTGATATATCCAGTGCTATTGTATGTGTTTCACCATGTTGGTCTGTAGCTTGGTTGATTTGATGCGTAAGAAGGCAAAGAATGTCTGCAGTTGATCGACATCGTCTAAAACCATATTGCCTATCACTGATTAATTTATTATTCTCAAGATGCTTAATTATGTGGTTATTTAATATAATTTCAAAGACTTTACCAAGAATGAAAGTTATAGCTATTGGTCTGTAGTTTGATGGATCTGAAGAGGCACCTTTTTTAGGAACTGGATGGATGTTTGCTTCTTTCCAGGGTACTGGGAAGCATGAGGTATGAGTACACAGACGAATTTTGTTTGCCAAAACCAGAGCGAGCACCAAGGAGCAATTCTTAAGTACTATTGGAGGAATTTCATCTGGACCAGGAGCCATATCTACTGAGAGATTCTGCAAAATAGTTTTGACATGTCTGGTGTGGATCTTAACCCGCTGAGTACCAGCTAAATATTAATAAATGTACCACCCAGGACCGGCTGATTCTGATTTTTTTTTTATTCCAGAAACAATAGCGAAGGGGTTAGGAATGAAGGAAAAATAAAACAAAAATTGGTCAAAAAGTGCAAAAAATGGTCCTACAGAGCCCCCGAAAACGGATTTTACAGGAGTAAAAAATTGAAGGCAATTTCCCCCAAAAACATGTTTTTGCACGCTCACACGCACGCGGTTGGACTTTGAGAGTTTTCAACCATCGCCATGGGTGCGTGGGATACTTACACAGTTCCCATACAAATCTGAGCCCTCGGGGTGCCATAGGACCGGAGTAATTAGGACCGGACCGGCCAGGACGCAAACCATGCGTCGTTGGGGTTTAGCGTTACATACATTGTGGACGCAAACCCTGCATCACTGGGGCTCAGTGGGTTAAGTGATGGAACTTCCGGCGAATTAAAATTAAGTACAGGGACATCTTTATTTATTTCATCTAAGGTTGAGTTGGTGGAGAAAATATCCGCAAGAAGGTTAGCTTTACCTCGTGGGTCACTTACAAGATTGCCAGTCGGAGATTTTAATGGTGGAATGGATGAAGCAGTAGTGAAGTTGGATTTGAATGAGTTAAGAGTAGACCAAAATATTTTGTTATCATTTGGATTATTTAGAAGTTTATTTGCCTGCTTGTGGAGAAAGTTTGATTTAGTTAGGTTTAATACAGTTTTGGCATGATTTTTTATGTTTCTAAAGTAATTAAAGGCTTCATGTGTTTTTGATCTTGTGTATGCATTGTAGGCTATTGCTTTTTTCAATTACTCTAGCACAATTATGGTCAAACCATTTAGGTGAATTAGATATTTTACTGTATTTTTGATGAGGAATAAAAGTTTCCATTCCAATTTTTACAAAATCTTGTATGTGGCTCAAGGTGGTGTGTGCATCATTAGAAAAGAAAGAGGTCCAGGGAATATCAATAAAGAAACCTTGTAGACCCTCCCAGTCTGCCCTATCGTAATGCCATTTAGTCACCAAAACAGGTTCAGAGTGGGAAGGTGTGGTAGGTGATAGACAGGTGGCCTGTATCAGACAGTGATCAGAAGATCCAAGCGGGGACCTCACTGTAACATCATAACTTTCTGAATTGGTTGTTAAAAATAATTCCAGTAGGTGGGAATTATGATTAGGATTATCTGGTACACGGGTGTGTTGGTTGACTAGTTGAGTGAGATTAAATGAGTCTGCAAATAGCTCACATTCAAGACCAGCATCATCAGTCCTGGCTGAATGAGTGAGCCATTCAACATTATGGACATTAAAATCACCCAACACAGTGATTTCAGAAGAAGCATTTAAGTTGAGGACACTGAGTTGTGAGGACAGAGAATCAAAAAGACTTTGCTCTGGAGGAGTATTTGGGGAACGGTAGATGCAACATATGTATTTAAGATGACGTATTTCAACTGAACAATTGAACTTTAATAAACTCCTAGCTCCAAGTCAGTAAGGCCATATGGCACTATATTTAAACTGTACAAAACCGTCTATTATTAGCCAGAACCACTCATGCTACTAAGGTTCAACAAAGTTTTACATATGTAACAATAATTGTGTCATTAAACTGTTTTTACCTAGCATATTTACTCTCTCTCTCTCAATCTCTTGTGGCACTTTGGTGCTGCCGACTGGGAGGCTCTTCGGCAGTACTTCATTGATTTCCCATGGAATTACTTGCTTCCTAGGTCGGGGATCCTCGGGGAGTGCTGAACATATTACCGAGGTAATCCTCTCGGATATGGAAGCATACATTCCATTTTCTTTATCTCAGTCTAATGCTAAAAAATCTTGGTTTACTCATGCTTGTTCTACTGCTGTCCGCAACAAGGAGGAAGCATTCAAACGGTACCGTCGCTTTCAAACTCAAGAATCTCAAACTTCCTATGTTTCTGCCCAGAATCAAGCCAAATCTGTTCTTCGACTTGCCAAACACTCTTTCATCAATAATAAATGCACTGAACTATCCACTGAACTATGAACTATTGGGTGGATGGGACTCGTTAGCCTTGACCGGCAACTCATCTAGTGGAGACAACCTTATACAAATCTAGGTGGATGGGACTCGTCAGCCTTGGTTGGCAACCTGTCTAGGGGAGTAAACCTGATACAAATCCGTACTGCTTACCTAAGGGTAAGGCAGGTTAGTGGATGGATTAGCCAAACACCACTGTAGAAAAATAGTGCTAACAAGATACACAGAGGGCCTCGGAGTCGGACAGATCGTAAATTGAGTGGTCAATCCTGTAAGTCCTTCACTAAACTGACTCGGGTTGTCCCTCTCACAGGGAATAGCTTCGCTTTGGGGCATTTTGTGTATGGGCCACCCTCGTAAGGGGAGTAAGGCGTCCGGCAATAGATAGATAGATAGAACTATCCAACTCTAGCTCTTCCCAAGCTCTCTGGCATATAGCCAAAAACCTCTCCAACTATTTTTTGTCCTTGTCTTTCCCTCCCCTTTTCCACTCTGACGACACCACCATCATTTCTTCCTCTGACAAAGCTGAACTCTCCGCTCAAACCTTTTGCTAGAAACTCCACCTTGCATGATTCTGGTGCTATCCCTCCCTCTCCACCCCCACATACCACCCCCCCTCTCCTACTTATGCCTAATATTGTAATCTCTTGTAAAGATGTATTTTATACCCTCTCTGGGCTTAACCCGAAAATGGCGAGGGGGGGGGGGGGGGTATTGAACTAGCTCCCCATGGGCGAGCATATTGGCTCCATTCAGGCCTATAATCGTCATTTTCCGATAAATATTGTTATTACTTATTCATATGAACCTATTTTACCTTCACTATGAAGATAGTAACCTGTAACAACAATAAAACAAGTGAAAATCTAATTTTTCTGGTCAAAATCGCGAATATAGATGGACCAGCCCATTCATGAATTATGGAGAAAATTGAGGCAACCCCTCCCTCCACGAGGCCTCAAGCCACACTGAGCCTACTCATACACACACTCGGTTATGTAACACACCCGCTAGGCACGTAAGTACATCCTCCACACAGTTTGCTAATGTTAGCACAAAAATATACCCACGAATTAGGGAATAACAGGGAAAATAGGTGATAATTGAAGGGGGAGGGGAAAGGGAGGAAGGAGGGGATGTGGAGGAGTGATATGAGGTATAGGGGAAAAAAAAAACAAAAAAAAAACATTGTTTAGTGCTACTGGGGCTGTTTAAATGTTTTTTTTAGGCCTTCCTACTAACCCGTACAGCCCCAGCGACGCATCTGACGCGTCGGCGATGTATGTAACGCACAGCCCCAGAGACGCGTCTGGCGCGTCACCCTAATTGCGCCGACCGTAACCTCAGGTGTAGCCACTCAAGAGGGCTCAGATTTGTATGGGAACTGTGTACGTATCCCACGCAACCGTGCCGATGGTTGAAAACTCTCAAAGTCCACGTGCGTGCGCGTGAGCGCGCAATAATCTGTTTTTTTGGGGTAATTGCCTTCAATTTTTTACTCCTGTAAAATACGTTTTCGGGGGCTCTGTAGGACCATTCTTTAAGCTTTTTGAGCGGTTTTTCGTGGTTTTTCCTTCATTCCTAACCCATTCGCTATTGTTTCTGGAATAAAACCATTTCTTGAAAACCGGCTGGGTTCTGGTGAACAAACATTACAAAACTAGCCGGGGCTCCACGGGTTAAGAGCTTTGCCGCCGTCGCCCAGTAAAACCTCTTACGAGCTTTGCAGCTATTTACGGGTTAATACTAAGAAGGTGTAAGGTCCGGACGGTCTTCCTCCTGTTGTACACAAAAACTGTGCTTTCGTGCTGACTCCCTGCCTAGGCCAACTCTCTCCTCTAACGTTTTCCCTTCTTACTGGAAGTTTGCTCTTATTCAACCTGTCCCAAAGAAGGGTGACCGCTCTCAACCCTCCAACTATCGTCCAATTGCTTTCATCTCTTGTACCTCTAATGTTTTTTAAACTATTCTTGCTTCCAAACTTCTTAAGCATTTCTCTTCTCATAATCTACTTTCAGATCGCCAGTATGGCTTCCTTACAAGTCGCTCTACGGGTGATCTTCTTTCATATCTTACTAACTGTTGGTCATCCTCCTTTCGGGATTTCGGTGAGACCTTTTCTATTGCACTAGACATATCAAAATCCTTCGATAGAGTCTGGCACAAATCTTATATTTCTAAACTACCATCCTTCGGTTTCTATCCCTCCATCTGTGCCTTTTTCTCTAATTTCCTTTAATTCCGGCTGTTCCATAGCTGCGGTTGTGGACGGCCATCGCTCACTTCCTCATCCTCCAACTCCGGTATTCCTCAGGGCTCTGTCCTATCTCCCATTCTCTTTCTAATTTTCAAATATGCTCTTCTCAACTGTACCTCCAGTCCCATCCATTCCTATGCAGACGACTCTACCTTACACTACTCAATTAGTTTTCCTGAACGCCCCAGCCAGCAATCCCTCAACACAAACGTAATGAAGCCATGCAACACTTATCTTCTAATCTAACTACTATTTCCAATTGGGACAGAGAAAACCATGTTGCCTTTATTGCTTTCAAACCCCAATTTATAAATCTTACTACCCGTTCAGAACTCCCAGATGACTATCCCTTACACTTCAACAATACAAAAATCAATCCTTCATCTTCTCTCAATATTCTCGGTGTCTCTTTTTCTTCTGCTCTCACTTGGAAGGACCACAATACCAGTCTTGCTAAGGCATCCTCCCAGAGGCTGGGTCTGCTCAACCACCTCAAGGTGTTCTTTACCCCTGCACAGCTTCTTGCTCTGTACAGGGGCACAGTGCGTCCTTGTATTGAGTATTTATCACATGTGTGGGGAGGATCCTCTCACACCACACTCCTAGACAAAGTAGATCTCTCTCTTTGCCGGAATGTTGCATCTCTTTCGCTATTGTATCGCTACTATAATAATCAATGTTCCCAAGAGCTTTCACCGTGTATACCACCTCCTCTACGTAAGGTACGTAGTACCAGTCTTGCAACACAATCCCATCCCTACTCTGTTCAACTCTCCAACCTAAGAGTGAAACGTTATTCTCAATCTTTCTTCTATTCAACTGCTGAGCTCTGGAACTCTCTCCCAGAATCAGTTTTTCCCTCTTCCTATGACTTAAATTGCTTCAAACTACGTGTGTCCAGGCATTTTGGTCGAACGTCCCTTGATTTTGGCCCTGTCACTCTTTCAAGTCTGGGGGAGGCACTCAATACAGGCAGTTCTGCCTTTTTTCTACCTTACTCACATAGAACACAAAATACCATCAGCACTATGATCACCATCATCATCATTACTATCATCTTTACTATTGCCACCATCATCACTACTGCTATCACCATCATCACTATTATCCCTACTAATATCACCATCATTACTATAGTATATTCGCTGTAAGAAGACGAACAATCATGACCAATAACCTATGTAACTAAAAAAACGACTAGAGTAATCGAGCTAATATTTCTACCATTTGGGAAGAGTCAGTCAAGGAATAGATGTGGAAATTTACAACCAATTTGTTCTAGCCCCTTTTGAGTTACAGAGGATAGAGGTCATGATTGTTCGCCTACTTACAGCGAATATACTATAGTCTAGTCTAGTACAGTCACATTTATGAGTAGGCCTACTCTTATTGTCATCATCACTCCATCATTACCACTACTATCAACATCACCATTGCTACTATCACCGTCACATCCATTACCACCACTACTGCTATCATTCCAAGTGCTATGACCATCATAACTATTACTATAACTATCATCACTATTATCTGTCACCATCACCACTGTATCACCATTATCTGTATCACTACCACAATTACCACCACTATTATTACTACTATCATCACTACTATAGTGTTATGACCATCATAACTATTACTATAACTATCATCACTACTGTCTGTCACCATCACCACTGTATCACCATTATTTGTATCACTACCACAATTACCACCACCATTATTATTACTATCATCACTACTATAGTCACCATATCTACTCAATTTTATTCCGATAAATCATATCCATTTGCCTACAAGGGTGGTGGCAGGGTTACCATATCCAAGTCCGCTAGATAGTAGATACAGGCCGAACATAGCTAGAACAATTCCACAATCTCTAGAATATCACTATTTTGGTTCACGTCTCTAGAATATCGCTAGAATTCATGCTGCTAGATGTAAAAATTGGCCTTTAGATCTAAGTAAATACCTCTAGATCTAGTGGGAAAGTAGCTAAATTGGCAACACTGAGTGTTCGAAATTTCAAAAGATATACAGCCTGGCGGAGCGGCCGGAGCCAGGCAGTTGGGCCGAGCTAGGCGGGCTGGGCGCCTGGGCGGCTGGCTGCAATGATCAGGTGCGGATTTGGTGCTAGGAAGGAAAGGTGGTGGGCGAGATAGAAGCGTAAGTTGTAATTCTGTCTCACCTATACTCGGTTTAATAATTATCATCTGACACATAATTACAATATCCTTACCTCTATTACGAACATTTTGAAACGAAGTGTGTTGTTAATTAAGATAACTCGGTAATTAGGTAATGCAGAGACAACACCCATTATTCCCCAAAGTGTAGACAAATCAGTTGTGTAAAGGATTATTTTGGTGTCATTTGAAATGGAACTGAATATTATTATCTTCCTATATATAGCCTACTATGCCTGTCATTTTGGAGGCAATGTTCACTATTATCCCATTCAGTAACGGTGACGTCCCTTTCATTATATTCTCACAACTATTAGATGGACATGTTCAACTTAGGAAGGATGTCTACCTGTTATTAGATTACAGATTATCTAGATTAATAATTTTAGCTACCATATAGGCTATCCGGTATATATTAAGCAAACCACCCACCAATTGTCATGACAATTTTGAAATGCATGTTGGAATCCCTATAAACGGTACTTCATTTTCATGTAAGTTTGATAATTTGGAAACATCGATTAAGGGAGAAAATTAACATTGAAAATGATGTGTAAAAAGTCTCCCATAAACGGCGGCCCGCTATGTTATTGTAATTTGCGGCCTAATTTCGTCTGTTAATTAACTTTCTCCTTAAGTGGACCCCCTATGAAGTACAACAGATTATGATGACATAAGTGACGGGTGTTTAGAGGGGGAAGAGCTCCCCCTTCAACATATTACGTGTCCCATAGTAACTTCTATTATATAAACAACCCAAGAATTTTCACAGATTTTTAAAATTTCATTTAGGATGTAATATAACCTATACTCCATGTTAAAATAGGTGTCGACCCTCGAAAAATTATATTAAGGGAGATACAGAACCTAGAACCTGTAACCTGTAACGATATTTGTCCAGTGTTTCCCACAGATGCCACCCCGCTAGGTACTATAATATTGATAGTATAATTGAGGAGCGCTTTTATCGTAGATATTCGACTATAACGCCCTCTGCCTTTCTCTATGTGAACTAATGATCAACACGTCACTATGTTTCTGCCATATTATTGGTTATTTTTTGTATACGTCACCATACGTCACGGTATTGAACGAGTCACCCAATCATGGATTAATATATGGACAATTACGTCATTTTAAACAGCCAATGAGTGTATTGAACTCCAGCTCACCGATAGGCAGCATGGTTTTAAATGTCAGTTGCAGGATGGCCAGTGTCTGTAGTGGTTGTGCACTTACCCCCGATACAATAATTATAGAAATTTCTCAAAACAACCAAGCAGCCGACTGTGACGCAGCTCAGCCTACCCCTTCCACGTCTTCTAAATAAGGTAGGTTATTTATTATTATTATAGATATAAAAATATATATAAAGTTTATTTGCACCTATAGTGTTTTTTCGGTATTATTCTAGCGTTACTCACACAGCGCACCCATCAATTCCTATGACTTCATTCCTATATAATGTCAGTAGCGGCGGAAATGCATTAAAGCAATTATAGCTACTGTAACAAAACATATTGACCTCCCCATAGACGGCACACAACACGACTCGGTGGACCTTTTTCTCCCTGCCTTTCAGTCTAATTAACACTAGGAATTTACCTAATTTTCTATCCAATGTACTATCCAACTAGCCATAATACTACCCATAATACCCATAATACTAGGTTAGGTTAATAAGGTTGGTAGGTTTGGCTAAATTTGTTAATGTTGCTTAATTGTTGGATAATGGATAATGAGCTTACTGGGTAAGTTCATTTTCTATCCCATGTACCATCCAACCAGCGGGTGTGTGGAGGCGGCAGCCCCCACCCATAATACTAGGTAAGGTTAGGTAAGGTTGGTAGGTTAGGCTAATATCTTTAATGTAGCTTAATTGTTGGATAATGGATAATTAGCTTACTGGGTTTTTGGAATAAGATCTTCAATATTCCCTTTATTTTCATGTTTTACCCCACAATTTCCCTGATCTTCATAGCCCTCCCCACTATCGGGCAACATAGATGATGATTTCAATTAATCACGGGGGTGTGGTGGGGCAGAGCTCTCCCACACCCCATCATGTATCCAATGGCAATTTAAATTAGGCCCCCTGCTGGCAACATAGATGATGATTTCAATCAATCATGGAGGGGTGTGGGGGGGGGGGGGGGGGGCAGAGCCCCCCACCACCCATCCTGTATCCAATGGCGAAGAGTTGGCTCGCATTTTCTACATTTTCAGCTTTTATGAAGCCTAATAATTGTCCAATCCGAGCCAACTTTTGCCAAAACTTGACTGTTTTTTTTCATTTTGGGGTTTTCTTAAGTTGAAATACAAGAAAACCTGAGCCAACTATTTTTTTGCCACTTTCTGACTTTTATGAAGCTGAAAAATCTTAAACTCTGAGCCAACTTTTGCCAAAACTTGGCTCGAGTTTTTTTTATTTTGGGGTTTTCTTTAAGTTGAAAAACAAGAAAACCCAGGCCAACTTCTGTTTTGCACTTACTGTCTTTTATACAGCTGATAAATCTTAAAATCCGAGCCAACTTTTGCCAAAACTTGGCTTGATTTTTTTTCATTTTGGGGTTGAAAAACAACAAAACCCAAGCCAACTTTCATCATATCTCCTTTTTATGTCTTTAACCCCACATTTTCCCTGATCTTCATAGCCCTCCCCACTATCGGGCGCCGTGTCTTAAGATTGTTGGATAAAGGGGAAAACTATTTTTGCGGAGGTTGAAACTAATGTCAATCACTATATATTGATGCAAATAAACTAAAACTAAAAAAAAATAATGAAAATAATTGGTGGGTGGTTTCCTTAATATTTTCCGGCTATCCTTCTTAAGCTTCGATAGGAAGGACGTCTACCTGTTATTAGATTACAGAATATCTCGATTAGTCATTTTAGCTACCATAAAGGCTATCCTTCTTAAGCTTCATAAAATCGCCTAAATGCAGCTGAAATATAAGCCAAAAGACGTTGCCGGTGCTACAAGGGCTATTGTCTACTGATTTTCTATTCCTATCAATATAGTTTTGAATGCTGATAACTAACCTTACAGTATTCAAGTATACAGTATATGTGCTGGTTAGCCTATATATTAAACTCAAAACAAGCGACGTGCGGTATAGGCTAGCATATATACAGTATATATATTAGAATTAATGACTAGAATACATACTTCGCTAAATGTAAAAATAGGTCCTTATGCGGACTACAGTTTGGTTGCAACATAGGCTATTATTCGATTTCTTGTTACTTTTCAAGTTGGCGAGAAGTTGGCTTGTTTCCGTCGTAATTACTTGTCTATTACAACGTGTTTATAGCTATTATGATGTAGAAGTTAATTAACAACACACTTCGTTTCAAAATGTTCGTAATAGAGGTAAGGATATTGTAATTATGTGTCAGATGATAATTATTAAACCGAGTATAGTGAGACAGAATTACAACTTACGCTTCTATCTCGCCCACCACCTTTCCTTCCTAGCACCAAATCCGCACCTGATCATTGCAGCCAGCCGCCCAGGCGCCCAGCCCGCCTAGCTCGGCCCAACTGCCTGGCTCCGGCCGCTCCGCCAGGCTGTATCTCTTTTGAAATTTCGAACACTCAGTGTTGCCAATTTAGCTACTTTCCCACTAGATCTAGAGGTATTTACTTAGATCTAAAGGCCAATTTTTACATCTAGCAGCATGAATTCTAGCGATATTCTAGAGACGTGAACCAAAATAGAGTGATATTCTAGAGATTGTGGAATTGTTCTAGCTATGTTCGGCCTGTATCTACTATCTAGCGGACTTGGATATGGTAACCCTGCCACCACCCTTGTAGGCAAATGGATATGATTTATCGGAATAAAATTGAGTAGATATGGTGACTATAGTAGTGATGATAGTAGTAATAATAGTGGTGGTAATTGTGGTAGTGATACAAATAATGGTGATACAGTGGTGATGGTGACAGACAGTAGTGATGATAGTTATAGTAATAGTTATGATGGTCATAACACTATAGTAGTGATGATAGTAGTAATAATAGTGGTGGTAATTGTGGTAGTGATACAAATAATGGTGATACAGTGGTGATGGTGACAGACAGTAGTGATGATAGTTATAGTAATAGTTATGATGGTCATAACACTATAGTAGTGATGATAGTAGTAATAATAGTGGTGGTAATTGTGGTAGTGATACAAATAATGGTGATACAGTGGTGATGGTGACAGACAGTAGTGATGATAGTTATAGTAATAGTTATGATGGTCATAACACTATAGTAGTGATGATAGTAGTAATAATAGTGGTGGTAATTGTGGTAGTGATACAAATAATGGTGATACAGTGGTGATGGTGACAGACAGTAGTGATGATAGTTATAGTAATAGTTATGATGGTCATAACACTATAGTAGTGATGATAGTAGTAATAATAGTGGTGGTAATTGTGGTAGTGATACAGATAATGGTGATACAGTGGTGATGGTGACAGACAGTAGTGGTGATAGCTATAGTAATAGTTATGATGGTCATAGCACTTGGAATGATAGCAGTAGTGGTGGTAATGGATGTGACGGTGATAGTAGCAATGGTGATGTTGATAGTAGTGGTAATGATGGAGTGATGATGACAATAAGAGTAGGCCTACTCATAAATGTGAGTGTACTAGACTAGACTATAGTATATTCGCTGTAAGTAGGCGAACAATCATGACCTCTATCCTCTGTAACTCAAAAGGGGCTAGAACAAATTGGTTGTAAATTTCCACATCTATTCCTTGACTGACTCTTCCCAAATGGTAGAAATATTAGCTCGATTACTCTAGTCGTTTATTTAGTTACATAGGTTATTGGTCATGATTGTTCGTCTTCTTACAGCGAATATACTATAGTAATGATGGTGATATTAGTAGGGATAATAGTGATGATGGTGATAGCAGTAGTGATGATGGTGGCAATAGTAAAGATGATAGTAATGATGATGATGGTGATCATAGTGCTGATGATATTTTGTGTTCTATGTGAGTAAGGCAGAACTGCCTGTATTGAGTGCCTCCCCCAGACTTGAAAGAGTGACAGGGCCAAAATCAAGGGACGTTCGACCGAAATGCCTGGACACACGTAGTTTGAAGCAATTTAAGTCATAGGAAGAGGGAAAAACTGATTCTGGGAGAGAGTTCCAGAGCTCAGCAGTTGAATAGAAGAAAGATTGAGAATAACGTTTCACTCTTAGGTTGGAGAGTTGAACAGAGTAGGGATGGGATTGTGTTGCAAGACTGGTACTACGTACCTTACGTAGAGGAGGTGGTATACACGGTGAAAGCTCTTGGGAACATTGATTATTATTGTAGCGATAGAATAGCGAAAGAGATGCAACATTCCGGCAAAGAGAGAGATTGCAGAGAGTTGGTGAGTGGATGGGGATTAATGATACGAAAGGCCTTCCTTTCTACTTTGTCTAGGAGTGTGTTGTGATAGGATCCTCCCCACACATGTGATAAATACTCAATACAAGGACGCACTGTGCCCCTGTACAGAGCAAGAAGCTGTGCTGGGGTAAAGAACACCTTGAGGTGGTTGAGCAGACCCAGCCTCTGGGAGGATGCCTTAGCAAGACTGGTAATGTGGTCCTTCCAAGTGAGAGCAGAAGAAAAAGAGACACCGAGAATATTGAGAGAAGATGGAGGATTGATTTTTGTATTGTTGAAGTGTAAGGGATAGTCCTCTGGGAGTTCTGAACGGGTAGTAAGATTAAGAAATTGGGGTTTGAAAGCAATAAAGGCAACATGGTTTTCTCTGTCCCAATTGGAAATAGTAGTTAGATTAGAAGATAAGTGTTGCATGGCTTCATTACGTTTGTTTTGAGGGATTGCTGGCTGGGGCGTTCAGGAAAACTAATTGAGTAGTGTAAGGTAGAGTCGTCTGCGTAGGAATGGATGGGACTGGAGGTACAGTTGAGAAGAACATATTTGAAAATTAGAAAGAGAATGGGAGATAGGACAGAGCCCTGAGGAATACCGGAGTTGGAGGATGAGGAAGTGAGCGATGGCCGTCCACAACCGCAGCTATGGAACAGCCGGAATTAAAGGAAATTAGAGAAAAAGACACAGATGGAGGGATAGAAACTGAAGGATGGTAGTTTAGAAATATAAGATTTGTGCCAGACTCTATCGAAGGCTTTTGATATGTCTAGTGCAATAGAAAAGGTCTCACCGAAATCCCGAAAGGAGGATGACCAACAGTTAGTAAGATTGAAAGAAGATCACCAGTAGAGCGACTTGTAAGGAAGCCATACTGGTGATCTGAGAGTAGATTATGAGAAGAGAAATGCTTAAGAAGTTTGGAAGCAAGAATAGTTTAAAAAAACATTAGAGGTACAAGAGATGAGAGCAATTGGACGATAGTTGGAGGGTTGAGAGCGGTCACCCTTCTTTGGGACAGGTTGAATGAGAGCAAACTTCCAGTAAGAAGGGAAGACGTTAGAGGAGAGAGTTGGCCTAGGAAGGGAGTCAGCACGAAAGCACAGTTTTTGTGTGCAACAGGAGGAACACCGTCCGGACCGTACACCTTCTTAGTATTAACCCGTAAATGGCTGCAAAGCTCATAAGAGGTTTTACTGGGTGACGGCGGCAAAGCTCTTAATAGGGAGGCCTAAAAAAAAACATTTAAACAGCCCCAGTAGCACTAAAAAAACATTTGTTTTTTTTCCCATATACAGTACCTCATATCAATCCTCCACATCCCCTCCTTCCTCCCTTTCCCCTCCTCCTTCAATTATCACCTATTTTCCCTGTTATTCCCTAATTCATTGGTATATTTTTGTGCTAACATTAGCAAACTGTGTGGAGGATGTGCTTACGTGCCTAGCGGGTGTGTTACATAACCGAGTGTGTGTATGAGTAGGCTCAGTGTGGCTTGAGGCCTCGTGGAGGGAGGGGTTACCTCAATTTTCTCCATAATTCATGAATGGGCTGGTCCATCTATATTCGCGATTTTGATCAGAAAAATTATATTTTCACTTGTTTTATTGTTATTACAGGTTACTATCTTCATAGTACAAAGGAAATCAAGCAATAACAGATCTAGTGACCCTTCTAGGATGCTTGTCCTCCAAAACACTGAGGATCAAGTGTTCAAACAGTGGTTTAGAGTGGGTACAAAGGAGTACAAAGGAAATCAAGCAACAACAGTAATAGTGACCCTTCTAGGCTGCTTGTCCTTCAAAACACTGAGGATCAAGTGTCCAAACAGTGGTTTAGAGTGGGTAAGGGAACATTGGAAAGGGAACTACTGCCCTGCCACTAACGTGGCAGGACTAGGAAGTTAGTAGGGTACATATGGGTTAGTAACTGAGGGGAGGATAAAATAAAGTTATTCATTTACAAACGCAGTCAGTCGCGGGTTTGATGCGAGATATTTGTCTAGGCGGAGTTTAAATGAATCAACGGTGCTGCAGTCTATAACGTCTCGGGGAAGCCCATTCCACAAGTTGACAACTCGATTGAAGAAGAAATTCTTAGATTCGTGTGAGTTAAAAGATTTACCAATAATTTTGCAACCGTTTCCCCGCGTGTAATTAGATTGGTCGATAGTGAAGTACTTACTACAGTTCATATTGTCGATGCCTTTGATGATTTTGAACACTTGAATTAAGTCACCTCTTAATCTGCGCTGGGTTAAAGGAAATAGCTTTAATTCTCTAAGACGCTCTTCGTATGGTTTGTTCTTTAGGCTAGGTATCATTTTGGTAACTCTACGTTGAACTCGTTCTAGCTTGTTTATGTCTTTTTGGTAATAAGGGCACTACTACCCGCTACTTACTTAGAGTGTCGTGCATTCATACATTGGGTACATTCGGATAAAACTGGCACACCGTACCAATGTATGTTCAGCACTGTGAGGCTGCCATTCTTTAATAGACCGTTTATTATTATTATTATTATTTTATTATTATTATTTAATGACAGAGTAAGCTGTACTTATCTCAGCTTATCCGAGATTGGCATTTAATAGCATGGGTTAGGGGTAGGGTTACACCAATAACAGACAATGCTAGCTATGTTACTTGAATTTTCAGTTTGAAATATTAATTGCTTATTGCAGTGCTTTGTGCCAGTGCATATTATAGCATGGGATTGGTCTTATATCTTAAATATACTGTACAGTATGTATCCTGTAAATTGAAAATGCTTCTGAATATTGGAAGAATTCACTATCAAAAAAAAAAAAAACATTGGTGACAACTGCCACTTTTCTCATCGAAACTGAGTTTTCAGATATATTTTCATTATTATTGCTAGTGGTAATTTCTTACAATATGAGGAACATACCAGTACACAGTTATTTCCTTGATTCTTATCCAGTGTGCTTGATATTTTATCATAATTAATATTTCTTAACAATACTGGTAGTATGCTTTATTTTTTCTTCTACCTGTTTTCAACTTCAATTTTTATGATTCTCAATTTCTCAGTAGGGGTTCCATGTCATCTCAACCAGTAGACCATTTCAACCAGCGCCAATTTAACCCAGACCAACCAAACCAGTGCCAAAATATAGTACTAACCTAACCTAACCATATTGGTTGATTTGGTACTGGTTGAGAGCTACTGGTTAAATGGTCTACTGGTTGAAATGGTCTACTGGTTGAGTTGACCGGTCACCCTCAGTAGGTAATGTATAGTGTAGTTTATGTGTGATCTTTTAACATCCTCAAATGTAAATATATAGTAAATCCTAAAAAAATATTTTGTATATTATTTAAAGCATAAGAAGTTGGTGAATGTGGACAAGCCAAACACCTGGTTAATAATTAGCAATATATTCCAATAGAAACATAGAACTGTAATGTCTTCAAAGTTCCTGCATACTGTTAATTATTATGTTCTATCCAACACCCAACTCTACTCCTAAAATCGATTAATGAAATATTACAAACACATGTGGCAGTCCGTGGATTCGAACCCAGGATGCTCACACCGAATATCAACACCTTATGCATTACACCACGAAGGCAGTTAAAGAATGGTGGACACTGCCTACGATTTATTATGCAACTTCGAATCCTGCATATCAATCTAAGCATGTACACACATCCCAACTGCAACTCACGTAGGCTATGCATATGTGAATGGAAAGAGCAATTAATGGGGCCTTAACCACTAGGGAAGGCCTCTCGATAAATTACTCCTGAACCAATATCAATTATTATGTTCTATCCAACAACCAACTCTACTCCTAAAATCGATTAATGAAATATTACAAACACATGTGGCAGTCCGTGGATTCGAACCCAGGATGCTCACACCGAATATCAACACCTTATGCATTACACCACGAAGGCAGTTAAAGAATGGTGGACACTGCCTACGATTTATTATGCAACTTCGAATCCTGCATATCAATCTAAGCATGTACACACATCCCAACTGTACCTCACGTAGGCTATGCATATGTGAATGGAAAGAGCAATTAATGGGGCCTTAATAACTAGGGAAGGCCTCTCGATAAATTACTCCTGAACCAATATCAATTATTATGTTCTATCCAACAACCAACTCTACTCCTAAAATCGATTAATTAAATATTACAAACTGTTACGTCGTGGGATATATAAACACTGGGCTCTTTCTATTGGACTAGGTATGCGGCAACAAGCAACAACGGAAAACGCTAGATCCAACCCTTATCTATAAACCCAGGCAACAAACCACCCTAAACCGTCAAGAGTCCTGCCTGGACAACGAGGTATCCTATGACTCGGTTACAGGGTGCACGCACTATAGACTGCTGATAGTCAAGCAGGCTATATCAAAGATCACACAATTAAGTTGACTTAAAGCTTCAAGGAAAAGATAGATAACGGAATTAAATTGCAGAAACAATTTAATAACAAACTAGAAGAAAGTACATTTAACGTTACGTTAATTAATACAACTAATCACCCCTGCGTGAAAGAAGGTGAAAGCAAACAGTCCTCAAAACATCGTACCGGTAGACAAGATGCAGGTTTCTAAACTGCATGCGGCTACGGTAGGATCTGATGCTTAGCAAAGAAAGTAAGTTACGGATTTAGAGAACTCTTAACTAATAAGCAGGAATAAATACTAGTGATAGGACCTACAGTGTATAATGGCATAGGTATAATTAAATAAAGGCAGCAACTCGCAACATAACCTTATACAGGTGTGCTTCTCACTCTTAGTCAGGCAAGCCTGCTCGGACAGAGTCTCTAAGCCACACCCTGACTCACAATGCTCACAAAGACGGTAAACTGTGGCACAATAACAAGCATACAGATATAATAAACCGCTAGCTGTTAATCTGCCAGGTGACAGAGGTCTAGCCGGAAGGATATAGGCTTCGGATACCCGGGCTGAGCCACCTGCTCTAGCCTAGGGACGTTCCCAAGTCTGTGCGCCAAATTACTCTAATTGAAAGGGTGCTCTCTTGAGAGACTCAGATCCCAAGTATCTGACTCTCTCCTGGCGACCCTAAAACAAACGCAAGACGTGCTAGGGTAGGGCTGAGTGGACTAGGCAAGGGCCCTCACACAACACAACACTAGACACACAGACACACAGACAAGAAAATGCCCCCAGACTCCCACGGGTATCCTAGTAATGTCGTGCAGGTCCACAGGACTCGCACCTGCAGACTTTACTTAAAGGATCGCAAAAAAACCTCCCCTCCGGTCTAGCCCCTGCTCACCTGCCACAAGAACACACTAGCAAGCATGAAACCACCAAATATGAGACAACAAAAAAGCTTCCTAGGTCTCATTAACAATTACATCTCTGCATAAGGCCCTAAATCCTATCTAGTTATCTGAGAGCTCGTCGTTAATACAATAATAGATATAAGGTCTATCAAGGGGATGGGATAATTAAATAGACTGGTGAAGTAGTGGAAAGAAGGTATACAAAGTAAGAGAGAAAGTTTCTAAGTGGGGTTGAGAGGGATAGATATCAAGGGGGTCCGAAGGGTACGACAGTGAGGTGAGCTCTGAGTCTTGAATCTGTCTGGACCCCACCCTTGGCATGCAAAATACATCCCATGCTGGCAACACTCAACACAGTTGCCGGGTCAAAATCCTCTACCCCTAGCGTGAGTCGAAACTAAGCCTAACATTGCGGTCAAATGGCAACATCAGGCTCGTCCCAAGCTAGTCTCTCCGCGCACGCGCAAAGCAACGTCCCCCAACCGGTCTCTCTCTCCCGCTCGTCTCCTCCCACTCTCACCAGACTTACATCTTATATATTATAATGAAACAATCAACTATCGAGAATAAAATATACTAAGATGTGTTGGTTAAGAATAAGGGCAGCTTCAAGCTGTGAAACAACATAAGAATATCCCAGACATTAGTTACATTGTCGTAGGATATATACTAAGGAAAAACCGGCCCGCCGGCTGCCGCCAGCCGGTTTCTAAACGGCTGGGCAGCCGACACTCGCAGCATGCCCGCACGTGGCTACTATGCAGGAGCGTCACAAAACACATGTGGCAGTCCGTGGATTCGAACCCAGGATGCTCACACCGAATATCAACACCTTATGCATTACACCACGAAGGCAGTTAAAGAATGGTGGACACTGCCTACGATTTATTATGCAACTTCGAATCCTGCATATCAATCTAAGCATGTACACACATCCCAACTGCAACTCACGTAGGCTATGCATATTTGAATGGAAAGAGCAATTAATGGGGCCTTAACCACTAGGGAAGGCCTCTCGATAAATTACTCCTGAACCAATATCAATTATTACGTTCTATCCAACAACCAACTCTACTCCTAAAATCGATTAATGAAATATTACAAACACATGTGGCAGTCCGTGGATTCGAACCCAGGATGCTCACACCGAATATCAACACCTTATGCATTACACCACGAAGGCAGTTAAAGAATGGTGGACACTGCCTACGATTTATTATGCAACTTCGAATCCTGCATATCAATCTAAGCATGTACACGCATCCCAACTGCAACTCACGTAGGCTATGTAAGCTTTGCCAGCCATACTAGTCTCGTACAGTATGTTACATTCACTGGTCATGGTACTGTATTTATTCTGATATCTACAGCAATTGGGCCTCAGAGTTTGTTCATGATATATTCTCTTGTTCTTGCATGCTTAGGCTATCTGATCATAGTTGCTAAACTAACCTGATTTGCTCACCTTTTGCACAATCTCCCAGAACACCTGAGAATTGCTGTTCGTTCTATTGAAAGCCTTAATAATAAAATAATTAATGCTGATACCTGTATTTCCTTCAACCTCGCCTGCCTTAAAGAAAACAAAAATATATATATATATATATATTATATATAATATAATTCTTATTTATGTATGTTATGCACCCTCCCCCTCCCCCTCCCCCTCTTCCACCTGCCCCCCATATATATATTATTATAATTACTAGGCTAGTATCTATTTATTATATATTATTATTTATACTCCCCCTCTCTTCCCCCTCCCCTCCCTCCTCCCCCTCCCCCCATATATATATATATATATATATATATATATATATATATATATATATATATATAATATAATTCGTATTTATGTATTTATGTATGTTATGCCCCCTCCCTCTCCCCCATTATACATCCCTCGCCCTCTTCGCCACATATATAAATATATATATTTATATTATTACCAGTATCCATTATTATTATTATATATATATTATTATTGTTATACCTCTTTCCTCCTCCCCCTCCCTCCCACTCCCCCCTCTCCTCCCCTCCTCCTCCCCCCACCCCTCCTCACCCTCCCCCCCTCCTCCCCCCCCCTCCCCTCCCCCCATATATACAGTATATATATATATATATATATATATATATATATATATATATATATATACAGTATATATATTTTTTTTGTTTTTGTTTTTGTTTTTCGATTTTTTTTTTGAATTTTTAGTTTGATATATACCGGTATATATATATATTGTTTTTTTTTATTTATGTCTTTGATTTTTGTTTTGAATTTTTAGTTTGATATTTTTTTTTATATATACAGGGTGTTCCAGTAATGCTTGTCATAAATCATATGGTGGACTCATCAGACAAAAATAAGAATACATTACTCTATGAACATGAGGTTGAGTATTTATAATAACGGAGTTATTACACGATTTAAGGATTTAAGTTAACGATAGATACAATGCCATTCAGTCCAAGGGGTAATGTTGCCATTTTAGTGGATTATATCTATTTGGCCTTCGCTATCGCTTACTAGCCTCAAGATAGTGAACAGTAGCGATCTGACATTTCGGTAGAAAAATATGTCAGGCTTCGCCGGGTTTGATTATCCTACCGAAAACATCAGCTCGCTACCACTCGCTAGCCTGAAGAGAGAACGCCGATTGGATACTGCTCACTATCTTGAGGCTAGCAAGCGATAGCCAAGGCCAAATGGATATAATCCACTAAAATGGCAACATTACCCCTTGGACTGAATGGCATTGTATCTATCGTTATCGTTAACAATAAATGAGGCGTACAATACAAGAGGGAAGAACCTCCATTTCTGCGATAGTTGTTTCGATATCACATGGCAAGTCATACAGACTGTAGAAAATACAGAAGTACAAGATAGACTGAAATATTGCCAAGACATAGCTACCTTTCACAGAAAATGGGGAACTATTGGGGCCTCAGGGCCCATACAAATATCACAACCCACACACGCACACCTTCCCATGATAATGCCCACATTGCCTCCTGCACATCAACACACATCGCCTGCCGAACAACAACCTTTCGCACCCTACATATACACAAACCCTGCCGCACATCTCCCAACACCTCCCCAGACCCAGAAAACACCCACATTAATCCCATCTATGGCCATTGACCACGCTACTGCTGTTGATCAAATACAATTGCAGGATGAACGTAGGATTCAACAAACCCCCATATCAGGCTCCCCTTCCACATCGTCTCCCCCCTCACCACTGCCACCTGCCCACCTACAACCGACCCGTAACTCCACCCCCCTGCAGGCCTCACCCACCCATACACCAAGCCTACTATCACCCACAACCACACTTAGCTCACCACATAACCCCTTTCAGCCCCAGCCCCACCTACTGGGGTTGTCTACACCAGTGTGCAGATATTATCTGGAAAGAAGGTGCTACTTTGGTCAAAAGGGCGAATATAATGGGAATTCATGTAGATTTGCTCATCCCAAAAATTTGCAACAACATAACCAGTCATGGAAAATATAGATTTGGTGAAACCTGCAAATACCACCACCCATCCCTTTGCAAGACATCACTTAAGAACAAGACCTGCTACAATATGAAATGCCCAGCTTTTCATATTAAAGGGACTTGGAGATATGCTAGACCTAACACGAATGGTAGCCCAAAAAACTATCTAGCTATGCGAGGACGAGACAGAGGAAAAAGGCAAGGAGGGAAAGGGCAGATGAAGATGAAGAGACTGAGGGAGATGGAAGAGCACATAGAACACCTCGAGCACCTCCTGGCCTCCCAAGAGTGGCCAATACATCCCGAAGACTATTAGGTACACATAGTACTCCAAACAATCCCTCCCCAATCTTGTTTGCAAATATCCAAGGCCTAAACAATAGAACCACGAACAAAGTACCATTTATTAGGGGCCTGCTAGAAGAAGGAAACGCTATATTTGCGGCTCTCACAGAAACTCACATTAAAGATCAGGAAGATAGTGAGGTATGGATTCCTGGTTACAACCTACATAGGGCGGACAGAACGCATAGATCACATGGAGGTGTAGCCTTGTACATACATGACTCACTGATATGTACTGAATTCCTAAATAACAGTAATGAAGTGGTGGAAATACTTGGAGTTAAAATAGAATCCCTAAATTTAGCAGTTATTGTTACATACAGGCCTCCAGACTCATCCCGAGAAGAATTCAAAACCCAGCTTAACAAAATAAAATCAGAAGTGGAAACCCTGGGGAACCCAACACCAAATATTATATGACTAGGAGACTTTAACCTACCAAACATTAAATGGAGACAACTAGAAAACCAGTTAGTGGCAAATAACACCGGAGAAGCAAATACTAATACGAGAGAGCTTTTTGAACTTTGTGATTTTTTTAGTCTTACCCAACATATTGCTGAACCCACACGGGAAAACAATATCTTAGACCTGGTCTTCACTAACAACGACTCTCTAGTACACAGCATTAACATATCGGACACAACATACTCAGATCATAAATTAATTGAGATCAAAACAACCTTAGAAAGTGTACAGACAACCTCAGAATCGAGAACAAAAACCGGCCCCTTCAGTAAATTTAACTTCAATAACAAAAACATTAGGTGGGAAGAGGTAAATCAAGAAATGGAGGAAATAGACTGGGAAGATTTAATGGATAACCTGACACCAGCAGAATGTCTAGTCTTAATAACAGAAACCATGACCCAAATCTGTAGCCACCTGCAAGACAAACAAAACGAAGAAGCAAACAAGATCGGGAAAGGAGGAGGCTGTACAGAAGAAGAAAATTACTCACACAAAGACACACATCAAAATCTACAGGATAGGCAAAAGGTCGAAATAGATAGAGAAATTGTGGAAATTGAACAAAGGCTAAGAATATCATATGAACTACAACATATGGAAGAGGAGAGGAAAGCTATTGCAGGTATAAAGGAAAATTCCAAATACTTCTTTTCATACGCCAAACAGAAGGCTAAAACAACATCAAACATCGGCCCACTGAGCAAAGGGGACGGCTCTTTCACAGGGGACAAAAAGGAAATGAGCGAACTCTTAAGCAGGCAGTATGAAATGGCATTCAGTGAGCCTGATGAAACAAAAGTCATCAGAGACCAAAATATATTTTTCATGGAAACCTCCCCCACGGAAACCCCTCAGATGCTGGATATTGATTTCGGTCCAAAAGACATAGAAGAGGCCATTTCCAACATGCCATCCCACTCGGCACCAGGCCCGGACTCGTGGAATTCGATCCTAATGAAAAAATGTAAGGAAAACCTCTCAAAAACCCTGGCTATAATGTGGAGAAGGAGTCTAGACACTGGTGACATACCAGATAGCTTGAAAAACGCAATAATTGCCCCACTGCATAAAGGAGGGAGTAAAGCACTACCAAAAAACTACCGCCCGGTAGCTCTAACCTCTCACATCATTAAAGTTTTCGAGCGAGTCCTGCGAAGCAAAATTTCAACATTCATGGAGACAAATGAACTACACAACACCGGTCAACATGGGTTCAGAGCGGGAAGATCATGTCTCTCACAACTTTTGGAACACTATGACAAAATTCTTAAAGCACTAGAAGAAAAGAAAAACGTGGATGTCATTTACACCGATTTTGCTAAGGCATTTGATAAATGTGACCATGGTATAATAGCCCACAAACTGAAAGCAAAAGGTATAACTGGGAAAATCGGACGGTGGATATACAATTTCCTCGTAAACCGAAAACAATCGGTAGCAGTAAACCAAGTCACTTCTGAGCCTTCGGATGTCAAAAGCTCAGTGCCCCAAGGAACAGTGCTAGCGCCCCTTCTGTTCCTCATACTAATTTGCGACATAGATACCAACACCAGACACAGTACGGTGTCGTCCTTTGCTGATGACACAAAATTAAGCAAGATAGTAAACACACAAGAGGACACGGGCCGACTGCAGGAAGACATGAATGTAGTGTTCCAGTGGACCAGGGAAAACAACATGCAATTCAATGAGGAAAAATTCCAATTAATACGGTACGGAGATAATAATGGTGTTAAAGAAATTACAAATTACTTAACAGAATCTAACCACATAATAGAACGGAAAGACAGTGTGAAAGACCTTGGGGTATTAACCCTTATTTAGCGGCGAGCAACATAAGTCGAGTTAAATAAAGCTGGACTATGTGGCGGCGCTCGACATAACTCGAGTGGCAATTTCAGCACGTAATGTGGCTGAGAGAGAGAGACAAGTGGTGGCAGGAGACTAGCGAGCGTATGACTGCTCCAGACCACCGCGGCGAACCTACTGACACAAATCTCAGCTCCCTCCTCCCTCTCTCACTCGCTACATACTCAATTATGTACTGAAAGTACCGAATTACCTGCTTTTTGCACTCGCGTTGCACGGTTATTGCAAGAAAACTATCCATCATACAAGGATCGTTATGGTGTCATTCGAAAGCTCTGTTTATGCCCTTTCAGGGATAGGTACTTGTTTTACGTTCTGGGTCTTATTTAGGCATGAAAATGATCACGTAAACAGCCCTATTTTGGCTAAAAACACCCCGCTGTGCGGTACACATAAATAAACCGCATAGGCCGCTCGTAAGGTGTTAATGTCTGAAAATATGGGTTTCCAAGTACATAACCAGGTCAAAGTGGTGGCTGCGAAACGTCTAACGGGTTGGATTCTGCGTACTTTTAAAACACGCGGTGAATTGCCTATGATAACGCTCTTCAAATCTCTAGTGCTACCGCGGCTTGAATACTGTAGCGTATTAACATCCCCATACAAAGCAGGTGAAATAAATGACGTAGAGAGTGTACAAAGAAATTTCACTTCGCATATAAGTTCGATAAAACATCTACACTAATGGGAGCGTTTAAGAGCACTGAATCTGTACTCACTGGAACGTAGAAGAGAACGTTACCTAATAATATACACGTGGAAAATCGCAGAGGGTTTAGTACCAAACCTACATACTCCGATAGTCATGAAATTCAGTGATAGGAGAGGCTGGGAATGCGAAATCCCCCGGATGAATAACAGGGGTGCCATGGGCTCTCTGCGAGAGGGCTGGTTATCACACAGAGGCCCACGTCTCTTCAACAAACTCCCACGGCGAGTAAGAGACATGAGGGACATCTCGTTAGACAACTTCAAGAGAGCCCTAGATGCCGAACTGCAAAAAGTGCCAGACGAGCCCATCCTCGCAAGGGAGCGAGCTGTCGCTTCAAACAGTCTACTGCACCAAATCACCACCCATAACGAGGGGCGTCGCGCTCCTTGGTGCCGCTAGAGGAGCGGCGAACACATCCAAAGGTATCCAAAGGTAACTTAAATTGTGTAATAACTCCGTTATTATAAATACTCAACCTCATGTTCATAGAGTAATGTATTCTTATTTTTGTCTGATGAGTCCACCATATTATTTATGAAAAGCATTACTGGAACACTGTATATATATATATATATATATATATATATATATATATATATATATATATATATATATATATATATATATATATGGGGGGGAAGGGGGAAGGGGGAAGGTACAACAATTATAATAATAATGGATACTGGTAATAATATATATATATATATATATATATATAATTATATATATTATTTTTTATTTTTTATTTCTGTTTGGTATTTGTTTTTATACCCCCCCCCCCCTCCCATTACAGATCAGTTACACATATCTATAGTAGCCATGAGTAAGAGTCGACCCATCTCAGAGGACCAGCTGGCCTCCGTCCTCGCCACAGTCCTGGACATGACAAGTAGCGAGAGTGAAAGCGAGGACGACATGGTGAAGAGGAGTGGACGGATGATTTTAGCCCTTCACCGCCCAGGGGGAAGAGGAGGAGGAGTGTCATCGACGACCCTTCAGCACCTTCACCTCCAGAACCTCCACCTCCACCCGTCCTACGTCACTTATCCCCACCCGTCCCCTTACCTCGCTCATCAACACCCGTCGCCCTACCTCACTCATCAACACCCGTCGTCCTACCTCGTTCATCAACACCCGTCGTCCTACCCCGTACAACCCCACTCGTCCTACCCCGTACAACCCCACCCGTCCCCCTACCCCGTACATCACTACGCATCGCCCCACCTCATCCATCCCCACCCGTCCTACCAGCACTAATTCAACCATCAACATCCACTCATCTCTTCACACCACAACCATCAACATCCACTCAATGCTTCACACCACTACCATTCCCGGACCTCAACACATCATCATTCTATTCTTCTCCTGCTTCACGCACCCTGCATGGCGGTCCCTTGTTATCTCAGGTAGAATCACCGGCCAGCAACATCTCAGACAGCCCCCGCATCCTGGCTTCACTCCTGCCGGTGGGTAGTCTAAACACCCCGCCATCACAAGTCCTGTCTGCTCACGTATCCTCCCCCTCGCTGACCGCCTTGGGTAGCAGCGGGGGCAGCGAGGCATGCTACATGGCGTTTGTTCCGCCTGAACATCACCAAACCATACACGACGAGATTGCTGCGGCAATCGATGAGGAGCTTCCACAAAGGCTTCCTCCTGCCCCATTTCATCTACCCACAGCACCTTCTCTATCATCCTCATCGCATCCACCATCACCCCCACGGCCTGACTCCACCACAGCACCTCCATCACCCTCATCACATCCACCATCACCCCCACGGCCTGACTCCACCACAGCACCTTCTCCATCACCCTCATCACATCCACCATCACCCCCACCCCTTCGTCTTCCGCAGAAGACGACCCCCCACCCCCTCCCCGTCCCCGCCGAAAATCTGGGCCCATGAAGGGCCAAGGTGGTAGGCCCAGGGGCAGCAGAGGTCACATACGTCGTCCAGGCGGACGATGTGGTGCTCTCCCAGCACGTGCACCTCAACGCCCCCCCACCGTGTATGCTGAGGATCACGAGTGGACTTCAGACCCGTTCACACCCAACATTGATCCTTTCACTGGAACCCCTGGCTTGCGGGTTCCAGCACCAGTGACACCACTGCAGTACTTCCAGCTCTTCTTTACAAGAGAACTGCTCAGGTTCCTGGTGAGTGAGACCAACGCATATGCCTTATTCGTTGGTTCTCTCTGGACAATATTCAGTGAGGAGGACATGGCCAAATTCCTTGGCCTGTACTTCCTCATGGGTGTGAATAAACTCCCCACTGTGCGTCACTACTGGGCAAATGACGGAGTCCATGATTACCCAACGTTTCGCAAGACCATGCAGGTCTCCAAGTTCCAAGCCTTGCTGAGCAATTTCCATACATTCAACAGCAAGGCAGTCATCAAGCAGTGCAAAGACAGGCTAGTGAAGATCCACACGGTTTGCTGGCTTCAAGCTTGCCTACGTCCCGGAGAGGAAGGTGTCCATCGACGAAGGCTGCCTTGGGTGGAAAGGTCGCCTTTCATTCAGGTGCTACAACCCGATGAAGCCTAAGAAGTACGCCATCAAGCTGTACATCATGGCAGAGTCCACGACTGGTTTCGTGTATGACTTTGAAGTCTACACTGGTATTGGTCAAACTCTCCAGAAAACGGTTGAGGGTTTAACGGCGTCCTTGCAAGGCCTGGGTTACATGTTGTTCATGGACAACTTTTACAACTCAATTGACCTGTGCCAGCACATGCTCACACACCACCAGATCTATGTGTGTGGCAACCCTGAGGCTTGCACGAGGGGCTCCGAAACGGTTGCGCGACATTGCCCATGCAGCGACACTGGAAGACGATGCAATAGAGGCAATAACAACGGCACAACCCTAGTCCTGCTTTGGAAAGACAAACGGATTGTCAACATGGTGTCCACCTTCCACGACCAGAGCACCATACCAAAGCGGTCCTTTATCAAGAAGAAGGCAGGTGGCAGCGGACTCAGAAGAATATCATGAAACTCGTTTGTATAGATGACTACAACCACCACATGGGTGGGGTAGATCATTTCGATCAGATGATCTAGTACTACCCCATCCAGCGAAGGATGGTCAAATGGATGAAGAAGATCGTATTCTACTTCATCCAAATGGCCCTCTTCAATGCCTTCGTACTCTTCAAGAAGTACAACCCCCACAGGAAGATGACTATTCTGGCGTTCCAGGAAAGCGTAGTCCGTTCCTTGTTGTTCTTCGACCCTGCAGAGTGGCCTTTGTCGGGGAGACGCATCCGGCGTGCAGAGGATTTGCCGGAAGGTCAGTATGAGCCATGCCGCCGTCGCAGGGGAGCCAGGCGGCGTCGGCAATCCTCCGCAAGCTCAGCTGGGTCGCCCCCACCGGACGACAATCCAGACTCCCCAGCCGCTCCTGCTGATGATCCTGGCACTCCTCCTGGTGCTCCTGCTTCTGGTGAAGGCGTTGGGGGAGCACTCCTTCATGACCCCCCCTCACCAGGTCCAGATGCTGCTTCTGCTGCTGTTGCCGTCGGGGGAGCACTCGCTGAGAATGCACCCCAGGCGGCACCAGTATCGGCCGATGCTGCTGATGCTTGGGTGCAAGTGGATGTCCTACCACTTGACCCCCTCGCACCAGTAGTACCGGGTGCAGCTGCTGCTGCTGGTGGCGCTCGGGAAGCACCCGTCATGGATGTCAACCGGGGTCCACTAGTAATGGACATCCAAGCTAGGGCTCAGGCACCAAGAGGACGTCGGAGAGGTCCTCTTCGAGGAAAGGGTTCAAAGATACGTCCTGTTGTACTGGACCATGACCGGTACGACATGACCTTGGAACACGTTCTCGAGAGGATCCCTGACGGCAAGCGACGGCGGTGCCATCTGTGTTACACGAAGGACCAAACTCGCAAGGACACAAGCTTTCGATGCAAGTCTTGTCTCGTTTGCCTCTGCATCGATGTCACTGATTGCTTCAATCAGTTCGATCGAGTCGATGCAGATGTCCTATAGCCAGGACCTGTGCACGATTCATTCATTAATTTATGCATTCTCCTATTCACCTTCATTATTCCTTTCCAATCACTATCACCCATTCATTCATTCAGTCTTTATGCATTCTTCTATTCACCTTCATCACCCTTTCATTCACCTTCATCACCCTTCCATTCATGTATTCAATCATTCATTCATTCATTCATTCAATCATCACTTCAGAGGTTCGGGGCCCACCTTCATTCACCCACCTTCATTCACCCATCATCATAATAAAAAAATAAACAAATAATAAAATATATATATAACAAAAAAAAGCACAAGTCAATTTCTTGGGTGACAGGTCAGTTGAATCAGTGCCACTTCAACCAGTGCCACTTTAACCAGTGCTAACTCAACCAGTGGCCACTTCAACCAGTGACCATTTCAACCAGTGACCATTTTAACCAGTAGGTTAGGTTAGGTTAGTTAGGTTAGGTTAGGTTAGTGGTTAAAATGGTCACTGGTTGAAATGGTCACTGGTTGAAGTGGCCACAGGTTCAACAGACATGGAACCAATTCCTTGCACTACAGTGGATATAGGCCTATTGGGGAAACTACTCTAAATATCATAACGCATCTAGGCCAGTACCTCCAGGGTGATGTGGAAACCTGGCCTAGACATACAATGTATATCTTCATTTATTTACACACACACACTTTACTTTAACTTATGGTAGTCCATCGTAGTCCGATGATGACACACACACACCAACAAACATTTATTTGTTTATTTATTTTGTATTTATTTACACACAAACACACATCAAAGTGGATATAGGCCTCCTGGGGACCAGGGGAAACCACTCTAAAAAAATAACGAGTCAAGTGCAGTACCTCTATGGGTGGCTTGGAAATTTGCGCATATTTTTCTGGTTTGACACCTTGTATATTAAATATATACAGGGTGTTCAGAAAACATGTGTACAAAATGAAATGGGTGATAGGGAACACAGAATTAAATATTTTGTACTCCATGGAGGTATGTCCAAAAATACTTCCTTGCGGTGCTACAGGGTAGACAGTTTCAATGTAATTTCCCTAAATTTGTACCCTAACTTCTCTGTGAGTAATCCGTTTACATACAAACATGGTAATTTAATGTACACAACAGTATGAACATTACTTTATTAATGTCAGTACACTGCAAAAACAAAAGAACATTAAATTGAAGAGAAGATTAACCCGCTGAGACCCAGCGTCGCACGTGTTGCGTCGGCAATGTTCGATCACCAGAACCCAGCGACGCAACGTTTGCGTCCTGGCCGGTCCGGTCCTAATTACTCCGGTCGTATGGCACCCCGAGGGCTAAGATTTGTATGGGAACTGTGCAAGTATCCCACGCACCCATGCCGATTGTTGAAAACTCTCAAAGTCCAACCGCGTGCGCGTGAGCGTGCAAAAACATGTTTTTTGGGGGAAATTGCCTTCAATTTTTTACTCTTGTAAAATCCGTTTTCGGGGCTCTGTAGGACCATTTTTTGCACTTTATGACCAATTTTGTTGTTTTCCTTCATTCCTAACCCATTCGCTATTGTTTCTGGAATAAAACAAAATAAAGCAAACCTCTGGGCCCTGGTGGGACATTTAATACTAACTAGCTGGGGCTCAGCGGGTTAACAATCATTAATCATCAGTCAGAACTGTTTACTGAACGAAGATGTCTTAAGTCATACTGTTGTGTACATTAAATTACAGTGTTTGTATGTAAACGGATTACTCACAGAGAAGTTAGGGTACAAATTTAGGGAAATTACGTTGAAACTGTCTACCCTGTAGCACCGCAAGGAAGCATTTATGGACATACCTCCATGGAGTACAAAATGTTTAATTCTGTGTTCCCTATCACCCATTTCATTTTGTAAACATGTTTTTTGAACACCCTGTATATGTATATATATATGTAGGCTATATATAAATACACACATTCACACATTGTTTTTACCATTTTTTTTGACACCTTGTACATATATATATGTACAGTATATATATATAATATATATATATATTATGTTCTCTCCACCAACCAACTTTACTCCTAAACTCGATTAATGAAATTAACAAACACATGTGGCAGTCCGGGGATTCGAACCTAGGATGCTCACACCGAAAATCAACACACTTATGCATTGCACCACGAAGATATAATATATATATGTATATATATAAATAATTTTATCCACACACATACATTACCATTACCATTCTTTACATTTTGTTTGACACCTTGTATATATACTGTATATATAATTATATATATATATATATATATATATATATTCATTACTTTATTTTATTTACGTGTACAATAGAATTAATTCTGAATTTATTACCTGAAGATAACCTTGCTTTCTTGTTTTGTTTTTTCAGTGTCAACCCAGGAGCCATTTCCCTTTTCGTTGGAAAGGGTAAGTTGAAAGGTAAGTAAAATTGACAACCTTCAAGACTGACATGTCTTCTATGAACATTATACAATTATTGGCAAGGAAAATTATATAAAAGTGTTGTATATTGTGGCAAAGATATACAACTGTATAAACATTCTCATATATTTTCATAACAATAACAATGCATGGAAACAATTGCGCATAGCTCGCAAACCAATTATGCTATATTATTTTGGTTTTCGCCATTAGAAAGAACACAATTTTCCGATTCCGGTGATATATACAGTTATATACGTATCCAAGAAGAGACTGTTTTGAGAGGGTTTTACAGGATGGTGGTGTTGAGGTATTGGAGAGATTCAAGGAGAAAAGGAGAGAGGCAAAACGGAAAATTAGAGAAGCGAAAAAAGATGCAAATGAAAGGTGGGGGCAAAAGTTGAGTGAACATTTTGAAGAACGAAAGAAGATGTTCTGGAAGGAGGTAAATAGAGTAAGGAAAGGAGGCCAAAAGAGGGAAGAGTCAGTGAAAGATGCAAATGGAGAATTACTAGTGGAGGGAGTTGAAGTGAGGAAAAGATATGCTGAGTATTTTGAATCTTTGCTAAATGCAAGTGATGGAAGAGAAGCCGTGGTTGATAGAGATAGGTTACCCAGGTGGCAGGAACTATATGAAAGGATTGAAGAAAATGAGGTGAAAGTAGCAGTGAAACAAATGAGAGCGGGAAAAGCAGAAGGTTTAGGTGATATCGCTGTGGAGTGTATAAATGAGGGTGGAGATGTGATAATAGATTGGTTGGTGAGACTTTTCAATGTGTGCTTTGCTGTGTCAATGGTACCAATAGACTGGAAAGGTGCATGCACAGTATTGTGCCATTGTACAAGGGGAAGGGAGATCGGCAGGAGTGTTCAAGTTACAGAGGTATTAGTTTATTGTCAGTGGTTGGAAAACTGTATGGCAGGGTGTTGATAGAGGGGATAATAAAGTGTACGGAAGTTGTAAAAGGAGAAGAACAGTGCGGTTTTAGGAGGGGAAGAGGGTGCGTGGATCAGATTTTTGCAGTAAGACAGTTATGCGAGAAGTATTTAGAGAAGCATAAGGAGATATTTTGGGTTTTTATGGATTTAGAAAAAGCGTATGATTGTGTGGATCGTGAAGCAATGTGGAAGGTGTTAAGGATTTATGAAATTGGAGGAAATTTGTTAGAAGCAGTTATGAGTTTTTATGAAGGGAGCAGAGCGTGTGTTAGAGTAGGAAATGGTGAGTTGAGTGAATGGTTTGAGGTAAATGTAGGTTTGCGATAGGATCGTATAATGTCACCATGGCTGTTTAATATGTTTATGGATGGTGTGGTGAGAGAGGTGAAAATGAGAACTATGGGAAGAGGATTGGTTTCAGTATGGAAGAATGGTAAAGATTGGGAGTTAAATTAGTTGCTGTTCGCTGGTGACACAGCGTGGTGGCGGATTCTGAGGAGAATCTGCAGCGGGTAGTCAAAGAGTTTGGTGTGGTCTATGGGAGGAGGAAACTGAAGGTGAACGTCAATTAAAGTAAAGTAATGGTGTGTAATAGGGGTGATCGTAGGGTGAATCTAGATGTGAGGCTGGATGGGGAAATATTAGAACAATTAGAGTGTTTTAAATATCTAGGAAGAACGATAAGCAGGAGTGGAGGTATGGAAATGGAGGTAAAACAGAGAGTGTGTGAAGGAAGGAAGGTTTTCGGAGCAATGGGAAGTATGTGGAAGACGAGAAATCTTGGAATGAAAGTAAAACTTGCAATGTATCAAGGAATTGTTGTGCCAACAGTGATATATGGGGCTGAGATATGGGCTCTGAAGGAAAAGGAGAGAAGAAAGCTGGATGTGATGGAGATGAGCTGCTTGAGGAGTATGTGTGGAGTTACTCGAAGAGACTGATTGAGGAATGAAGATATAAGTAGGAGAGCGGGGCAGTAGGAACATTTGTCGGCCAGAGTGGACAGAAGGGTGCTGAGCTGGTATGGTCATGTTGAACAAATGGAAGATAAAAGGCTTACAAAGAGAATATGGGAGTCGGATACAAGGGGAAATAAAAGGGCAGGAAGACCCCCATTGAGATGGAGAGACTGTGAGACTGCTTTGGATGATAGAGGAATGACTATAGATCAGGCAAAGGAAGTGGTAATAAATATGAATGAATGGATAATGCTTGTGAATAGATAATTGTAAACAGAGTCGTTTGGAAGAGACGGTCATGCGCCAGTTGGACTAGATAGTAGTCCATCAGGCACCTGGCCCGGGGAGCCGGTGGTAATGAAGGGTGCACCTGGAAACATGGTAGGTGGGCTTGTGGTGGAAAAGCTTCGCTGTGGGTCTGCCTACGGAAATCGGCGTCTCTCCGGGGGATCTGGGACCTTGGAATCTTTTGCTGTTGACCCCAAATGGGCCTGGGTCTCTGCGTATTTCTCCTGCGCGACCTAGATGTGTGTAAGATTTTGTGTTTTGTTTTTCTGATGTGTTGTGAAAAACAGAGTGTATACATACATACATACATACATACATTAGACGATTTTATTCAGCTTAGGAAGAACTTATAGCAATTAAAAGCATTTAAGCATTTTTACTACCACAGGTCCTTCTTAAACTGCACAAAATCGTTCTATATATAGCTAGAATGAAATGGAAAAGATTTCGCCGGTACGGAACGGATTAAGCGAGCACACTGTCATTCAAGATAACTCCAGTCCCTTGAATAATGTACAGATAATAATAACTCCCAGTAAGGGATTTTGTGTGGCTCATTCTGTTTCCCAAAATAGTTCACCCATGTATCATATTAACCGCTTCAATTATTTTCTAGAATGTACCCATCATATTTCTTCATTCATGCATTCATGCCCGTTTTACCCCGCCTAGTACCCTTTTGCCTGACTGTAGCATCTTTACTTTATAAGCGATGTTCCCATGGCCTGCGAAAATAAGAAAAATATATAATGTGGCCCTCCCACAAAAAATAAACAATACTGAAGAGCATTAGCTTTGAATTAATTTCTTATTTGTCTTGAGATCACCACTCAAGTTTTCGAGAGACTGCATATGTGTGTAATGCATTGCAGTAGAAAGACCTCGATTTGGTAACATCTTACACAATTGTAGAGGGAGTTCTACAGAATGAAAGAATTTTAAGAAATTAAGAGAAGTTCCAGGAGGTTTATTGAAGTGCCAAAGAAAAAGATGAATCCATCTACAATTCCTTGACAAGGTAGGAAAAAACAAGTATAGTTCCACGTTTGGCACTGAAGACCAGCGATATCAAGATGAGGATGTCTACCACCGTGTTAAAGTGTTATATGTGTTTTTAAGAGTTAGACACAATTGCGCAAGAGCTAGAAAGGTGGCTTAAAGGTTGAGAAAACACATTTAAGCATATTGCCTTCCACTGCCTGACAGAAGAAGATAACTGGAACGAAACTGTGAAAGAACAGGCACTCTAATCAGTGCAAATAATATGTCAGTTCTATGAGATAGAAGAGGTATACAACTTACAGTCTGAGCTGAAGATGTATTCGTCATTCTCTTGCCCTCCACAAATCAGTGTTGCTATGATGAAAACAATGTCCAGGAAATATTCCCAAGTTTGTTTGAGCTGATGAAAACTTATGTCACACTGTCTATCACAACTGCAACCATGGAAAGGTCTTTCTCCAAACTCAAACTGGTGAAGACTTAAGCCGGGAACGGCGAGAACACTCTTACGAGGTTTTGGTGGGCAAAGGCGAGAACACTCTTAACCCCTCCAATCCCAGCGCCGTATATATACTTCAGTACATAAGTAACTCCCCAGTCCCAGCGACGTATATATCTGTTGTGACGCCTGCAGCTTAGCAGAACGCCACGTGGGCTCAGCCGCTCGCTTGGCCACTCGCTAACACTCTCCAGGGCAGTGAATTTGGCTACAGTCTTATCTACAATGTTATACTTTCTTTCTTGTGAATCGTCATGTCACAGGCAGTCTAGAAGTGGTCTTTGTTTTCGTCTGTGACAATGCATTATATTTTATATCATCAGTTATAAGTTTAATGTATAAGACTGAATGATACAGCTAGAGAGTGTGAGTGAGTAAGTGCAGGAGGCAGAGGGTAGTACGCGTAGTGTTACATGTTGTCTCGGTGACGTCATGCCACGGCCGGTCCCTCTGAGTGGCTGGCCGCCTTGCAGTCCTCCTGCCGCGTCAGGAAGTAGGCCCCCCGCACTCCCTGCTGCCTCTGTGCCTTACTTGCTCAGAGCTTGCCTGACCAGCATACCCTTCACACCTCCCTTGCCACCTGTCCCCGACTTCCACCTATAGAACACTTTCTCTCTCTCTCAACTTCTTACCTCTTATGCTTCTAATCTATTTAATATCATAACTCCCCTTTGGTTCTGCACGATTTCATATATCGGCCATCGTATTATATGCTGAAGCTCTCAGATATTCCATGCTTAGTTAGACATTTTGGAGGGGTTAACATTTTGTCTGTAGAAGTTCGACACACTCGCGGTGTCTCCCTACCTATTCCTTGGTTGTCTGCTGGGCTATTTAATGCTAGACTGGGGTAAGGCTACTGGTGTTGCGATTTCCGATGTGTACCAGGTTTTGTTGAACTTGTACAATCGCAACGGATACGTGGGAAGCCTAGGTGGTCTTTCTGACTGTGTACCTTGTGAGTTTAGCACTGTGCTGCGAGTGAGGGCTTTTGCCTCTGCCACCCAACACTGTGCTAACTCGTTTTGCTTTGACTTGAAGAGGGTCGCCAGGAGAGAACCAGATACTAGCGATCTGGATCTCTCAAGAGAGCACCCCGTCATTTAACGTAATTTGGACCGTACAGTCTTAAGGACCTCGCTAGGCTACGAGCCGCTTGCTCAGCCATTGTTTCCTAGCCTACGACATCCCAGCTAGACTTTATTCGCCTAGCAGACACCCGATTAGGATTATAAACTCTTATGTTATGTATGCAGCATTTTTATTCACGTTGATTGTAAGCCTTGGTTGTTGTTGAGTTGCACAACCCGAGCAGGCTTTTGTGTTGCCTGAGGAAGTACTTCTTTTGTTGTTGGAGATAATACTATTGCACATTTATCGTTATTCCCGTGCCAGTTAACACTGTATGTCCCTACACTTGTCATATCTTGTTCCTGCTTTATATAACAGTTCAAAACCCGATTCGATCATCTTAAGCAGCATCAGACTTTCTTCAGAAGATTCCTGTTCGATGCTTTAGGACTTTCATTCACTTTCTTTAATATAGGAGTGACAGTTTATTATTGTTTAGAGTAACTTTAATTATACCTTCTTCTTGTTTGCATTAAATCATCCCAGTGATTTAATTAAGCTCTCTATCTTTTTCCTTGTATACATTATTAACGTAATTGTATGTTGTTGTGATCAGGCTGTATCAGAGATCATCAGCCTGTAGTAGTAGTGCATTTATACCGAGTTAGAGGATACCCCTCTATCGCAAATTTAACTCTGGAGGGTATAGGTGTTTTTGTGCGCTGGCATTATAAGTTGTTCGAGGGTTGTATCTAGTGTTACCGTTGTGGCTGTGTGCCTTTCTAGTCCAATGATTAAGAGCCCTTGTTTTATACGAGTCCCGGTCATAACAAATGGCGACCTTGCTTAGGATTTTGTGAACTTAGAGAAATATTGCAGGAGTGTTGTGGTCATTTGTTTTTTTTTGTTTAAAGGAATATAGTGGACACGGTTTTTGTTTTGGCAAGTAGTATAACACTTAAGAGTCTTCAAGCATTTTTGAGTGAATAGTGCTACATAAGAGTTTAGGTACTTCTCTTTTTTTTATAAACGTTGAGAATTTTCGGTGGACACTATGTCGGACGACGGATCAGTGTACAGTGAGGACACAGTACGGGAAACAGACTTTGAGGTGCAGCAGCGGGGTTTGTTAGAAGGCATTAGAGTTATAACTAGTGAGTAGGATGCAAAGAAGTTTCTGGAGATGCCTATTACTGTTGACCGGGTGTCGGGGATTGATCGGTATGGTCTCCAGTGTTTGGCCACGGTCATGGGTCATGTGGGCACTAGCAGCATGACGAGAGGTGAGCTGGTGGCCTGGGTGCTCGGCGGTGTGCGTGGGGCTTCGGGTGGAGCAGGAGCTCGGGCACCTTCGGCCCAGCCCCCATTCCACTCGACTCCTACCATGACGCCCCCTCGGGCTCCGGAGCCGGGTACGTTCCCGTAGGCCGATAGTCACTGGCAGCGTGGTTTGCACTTGGGTGAGTCTCCAATTGTTGCATCTCCTCCTCCGCAAGGTTTAACTGCAGATATGCTCTTCCAGCTTGAGATGGCTAAGATGCAGTAGCAGCGGGAATCTGAGCAGCAGCAGCGGGAGTTTGATATGGCTAAGATTCAGGCTGAGGAGAGAAGGGCCAGATATGAGGCTGAGCAACGAAGGCATGAGCTCGAGCAACGGCAGAGAGAGGCTGAGCTTCGGGTTGAGGCTACGAAGTACTGTTCAGACATAGATCTTGAGAAGTCTCGGGTGGAGTCAACAGGGCAGCGTCTCGGTTCTGGGAATCGAGGTCTTGATCAGTCTTTATCGCACCTGCTCAAGTTGGTCCCTGTATTTGATGAGTCGGGTGTCACTGAATTTTTCATGCGTTTTGAGAAGAAGTGCCGGGAGCACCAATGGCCCGAGGTTAAGTGGGCAGCTCTTGTTTCCTCTAGGTTGGTTGGCAAAGGACTCAAGGCATATGATGCGTTGCCCTTGGAGTCTTGCGTCGATTATGAGGTACTGAAGGAGGCTGTCCTGCGGGCATATGAGTTACAACCAGAGACGTACAGATTGAAGTTCCGGGGTGTAACGAAGGGTCGTGAGTGCACCTTTCTTGAGCATGCCCGGGATCTGTCCGATGCATTTAGAAACTGGCTGCGTTCTGAGAAGGCATCGACGTTTGAGGAGTTGAAACAGCTGATGCTTCTAGAACAATTTTTCAAGTGTACGGGCGGCGATCTGACGTTGAATCTTAACCCGCAGAGACCCAGCGTCGCACGTGTTGCGTCGGCAGTCTTTGATCACCAACTCCCAGCGACGCATCACGTGCGTCCGACATATAAAAAACACTTACGTGGCTCGTAAGGTAGGAAATGGCGGGAGAATAGGAGGGGGCGGTACCGTAGTGTGTGGGGGAGCCGGGCCAGTAGGTGTGAGCGGGCCGAGACTGCCGCGCGGCTGGTGGTGGTGGGCTTAGTGGGGATAGTTTACACCCCTAGTTTACCGCCACTTTGAACCTTCATTACTCTGGTCGTATGGGAGCTAGAGGCTTGAGATTTATGTGAGATACTCCTTAGGATGTATGCCGTACAATGCCATACTCAGTTTTTACCCTAGTGCTCCCGGGCGGGTGGTCATGCGGGGGAGACGAACTATTGAAACCCCCCCCCCCCCGCCCCCCAAATGACCGAAATGAGTTTTTTTTTATGTGTGTGTTCATTTCTCACCATTCTCTTCCATTTTGGCTCAACACATTTTTTTGAAGCTCCCCCCCCCCAACCCCCCACCGGCCCCCCCCCCAAAAAAAAATGTCAGAGGTGATTTTTTTTTGTTTTTTTTCATTTCTCATCCTTGTCTTCCATTTTAGCAAACAAAAAAAATAAGTGAAAATGGCTTGGGACTGGGGTGAACAAAATATTATAACTAGCCGGGGCTCAACGGGTTAAATTTAAAAAAATAAAAATTCTACAGGAGGCAGCTGAGATGGCTGACCTTCGGATGTCACTGATTCGTGGGTGCGGGTCTACACAACGGAACGATGCAGGTAGCAAGGGGCGCAACACTCCACCCCCCCCCCCCCCCCCCCCCCCCCCCGAGTCAGTGATACACCATATAACCATAACAACAAGAGCAACGATACTAAGTCTGACCATAAACCTAATACCATCCCGTTTAAGAAGGGTCAGGGCCCTTCCCCACCTCAAGGGAAGCCCAAGGGGGAGTTAGAGTGTTTTCATTGTCATGAGAAGGGGCATTTTGCAAGAGCCTGTCCAAGCAAGATACCTAATGCAGTTGTGTCTTTGGCTCGCAACATTGGAGTGTCCCCGAAGTCGTCTGATTTTGCCCGGGGTATAACGTCAGAGGCTGGGACACAGCCAGTGGAGAAGAATCTGGAAGGCTCGAACCCTGTCCGCAATGTCTTTTGCGACCATCGAGGGCGTGGCTGCGTGAAGTGGGCTGGTAAGAAGCATGGAGTTGAGCTGTTGCGAGACACGGGTGCCTCTCAGACTTTGATGAGGAACTTTACTGGTAGACCAATAAACGCGGCACGGGTGGTTATGGTGCATGGTATCAATGCTATCCTGTCATACCCGTTGGTCAGGATGGAACTGGAGGTAGATGGTGTGACACGAGAGTTGGATGTGGGAATTGTGGAGAACTTGCCTGTTGGGGGCGTCGACCTCCTTCTCGGCAATGACTTTGCGGTGCCTACTTCTGAGGTTTCACCCTTAGTCGTTGCCGAGAAGCCGGCCGACGTGAGTAGGGAGGAACAGGAGTGGGTAGAGAAGTGTCAAGTACAACCAATGGCATGCGTTGTTACTAGATCTCTTGCATCCAAAGTGTCACAGCCTATTCCTCAGTCTCTAGACCAGCGGAGGAACGGTCGGAAGGAGCAAGCTAAAGTTGGGAGTTTTGTGAGTTTTGCTCCAGCGGCTCTCCTTAGCGGCTTAGTACTTGACTCAGAGGTGAGCTCCGGAGTGGCCCCAGAACCTGTCACCCCTAGTGACATGGTTGGGCGTGATGGCACTCCGTGACTTAGTAGTTCCCAGTTGGAGGAGAGTTGTGGGAACGGGGCTATCGAACACGAGGACGGGGAAACATGTCATGTGAACCTGTTGGAGGAGTTTGTGAGGCAACCACCTGAGCAGCCTACTGTCCCTGCGTTGGTGTGCAGCGGCCAAGGTGGAGAAGGAGAGGGGGGCAATAGGGCACAGGTGGAGGAGAGTTGGGATTGTCATGTCTCGGCGGAGCAGTGGGCGGGGGACACGAGTCTGGTAGCTATGGAAGCGCTAGAGCACCTGCCTGAGCAGCAGTGTGCAGCGCTCCAGCACCTGCTCGGTTCATACCCCACTGGTCGTGCCGGGCACCCGAGCCTCACAACTCAGGCGGTGCAAGATGTTCCGCGGGCAGGTCACCTGAATGTTGATAGACCTTTAGCCTCGTTGTTTCGGTGGTTCAAGGTGGGCGACGAGGCTTGGACATGGTTGTCAGGTCAGGGTCGACCCATGCAGTGGTGGGCGTGGGTGCGCCGATTTGGCACTCTGCGCTCTGCGATCCGGTGCGCATTACCAATATAGAGGAGCGCGGAGCGAGGAGCGGCAAAAATCTGAACTCGGAGTGCAGGCGAGGAGCACAGCTTGAATTTTGCGCTCCTTTCTGGCGCTCCGGAAGCGATTTTTCCTGTCAACAACAGGTTCAAGAACGTCATTATCGTGTACAGTCATCGTACGGTGTTACTCACGGTGTTAGTGAACTGTGATACAGTGATACTATGATAGTGACAGACTGACAGTGTTACAGTTGTTAACTTGTTACTGACGTTTTTTGGCTTTTGCTAACGCTAAGTAAACCTTACGGGCAAGTTACGGCTTACGAAGGGGCCTATTTTAATAAATTATTAATTATATCATCATATCAATCATAAGGAGTAAGGGGTCGGGCGCAAGTTCGACTAGATAATAGTCCATCAGGCGCCTGGCCTGGGGGGACGATTAATATGAAGGGTGTGCCTGGAAGTGTGGTGGGAGGGTTGGTGGCTTTGGCTCCGCTGCATGTCTGCCTGCCGAGATCGGAACCTCTCCGGGTGGTCAGGGGCCGGGGGAGTGCTGGAGCGACCTTGGTAACCCTGGTCTCTGGGTCTTCTCCTGGGTGACCTGGATGTGTGTGAGTTTGTGTTTTTTATCTGTGTTTATTTTTTGTTTTATGTTGTTTTTGTGTTTTCCCTGTTCTTGCTCTGTCTTGAGTCGGCTACCCCCAAAATGGGGATTGGGCCTGAGCATATAGATAGATAGATAGATAGATAGATAGATCAATCATATCATATTATGATATTAAATTATTAATCGTTTAATCAACTAATCATGTTGTTATTGTATTGTTAGGCTTGTTAGCTTGATAAGTTTAACTGTTTAAGTTTCTCAGTTTGGACAGTTTCTGTAATTCTTTATGTCATATCATAGATATCAATGGACAGTCACAATGTCACAATGATGTCAATCATATCATTGATATGACATAAAGAATTACAGAAACTGAGAAAGTGAGAAACTTAAACTTCAGAAAGACACCATGACTTGTGTATGGTTGTCATGTGAAGCTACAACAACCTTGATAATCCTTTCTTGCACAAGGATGTAGAATAAAAGTCCAGAGATAAGTTTATAGGTTCTTATTAGCCAAAGATATACAGAGCTGGGGTGGCACTGCTATGCTGAGTGCCGACCGGATGTTACTGATGAAAACATGTGCAGCGGTGCCGGATATATTTGGTGCAACGCTGCCGATACTACAGAGTACGGTATATTATCATGGGATATTAAACAATGATAGTATTGCCCTGAAAGTACATGTGTGTATGTTGCAATATGATTAAGGCATGTGTACACTCTGTATATATGTTGTGTGTGCACTTAACCTATATCAACACCTCCCTCCCCCTTCAAGCTCACAAGACGTTGTCGAGCTGACTCTTTTTCTAGGAGCCTTTCAGACCTACGTGGAGCCATGGGGGAAGTGAAGGACTCTCTTTCTGGGTCCGTGCAAGACACAGGGATCTCAGGGTTATGGGGGAGGGGTTCAACACCAGGGGAATTCACTGGGCGGAGGAAGCGACGGTTCCGCCAATATATCTTACCACTGGGGAGACGAACCTCATAATCCCTGGACCTGCCGCAGCCCATGACGACCCCAACCTTGTCCCAGCGGTGAGAAGTCGGGTCTTGGATCCGCACTGTGGTGCCGACTCTCAACCTGGGAAGGGGGCGTGCGTGCTGGTCATAGTTTCTCTGAACCAGCGCAGTGTGGGCGGCTGCACGGCGGTCACAGACCTCGGCCTTGGCTTGCCACTCTGCTGCAAAGGACTGGGGATGAGCAGGGACACAAGACCGTAGTGGGTGGCCATACAAGATTTGTGCCGGGGAGCGGCCTGTGAAGTTCGGGGTGTTGCGGAGCTCCAACAGTCCACGGTCAAAGTCCTCACAGTCGATGTTGCCTGAGGGAGCCGTCTTCAGTATGAGGTGTTTGACGGACTTGACGGCAGACTCGGCATGACCGTTGGATTGTGGGTAGTGTGGGGAAGAGACCAAGTGATTGACTCCCCAACACTCCATGAAGTCCCGGAACTCACGGCTAGTAAACTGTGGGCCTCCATCTGTACGTAGGCGGAGGGGTACACCAACTTCCCTGAAGTAGCGGCAGAAGATCCTGATGGTGTTTGAAGCGGTAGTATCTCCTTCGCAGGGTACGACAACGGGCCAGCCTGAGAGTCGGTCTGTTACGACGAGGAAGGATTTCCCCGCCACAGCGAAGAAGTCGGCTGAAACAGACTCGAAAGGCCTAGTTGGGTTGTCGTCGTTGATCATGGGTTCCTGCTGCTGACTAGGCTGTAAGACCTGACACGGCTCACAAGCTTGAACTGTATTGGCGATGTCAGAGTTGATGCCAGGCCAAAAGACAGCCTGTCGCGCCCTACGCTTAGTGGCCTCCACGCCACTGTGACTATCATGCAGGTGAGCCAAGGTGCGGCGGCGGAGGGCTTCAGGAACCACAACCCTCGCTCCGTACAGGACGAGTTCACCATCTGCTGACAGGTAGTCTCGGAGTTTCCAGAATGGGAGTAGAGAGTTGTGCAGGTCGTAGCGGTTGGTGGGGAAACCCGAAGTAACGCACTCACGCAGGCGGATGTACACAGTATCCGCTCTGGCTGCGTCTCGGAGTTCCTGGAGAATCCTGTCTGTGTCCTGTGAAGGAGAGTTGACGTCGGTGGCGGCGGCGTTGACAGTCACGAGGGACCTGAGGTGAACCGTGGCGTCGGCACATGCTAACTCATCCTCTGGCGTCGGGTGGCTGACAGGGGCCCGTGACAACGCATCAGGGATGCAGAGCAACCTGCCAGCGCGCCAGACGGCTGTGAAGAGGTAAGGTGCGACTTTCTCCTTCAGACGTTGGAGGCGGGGATTTTCAACCGCATCAAGGGTGTAGTTGTTGAAGATGGGGATGAGGGGGCGATGGTCCGTCATGAGGGTGAAGTGTTGCAGTCCGATGAGGTAGAACTTGCACTTGGACATGACCCCAAACCACGGCTAGCATCTCCAGCTCAATGGTGGCATAGCGGGACTCGGGGTCGCTTAGGAACCTCGAGCCACACTGAACTAAGCGGAGACGGTTGTTGCCATGATCCTGTAGGAGGGCGTATCCAATACCGTTGAGGCGGGATGCATCAGTTTGTAGAATCACTGGTAGGGAAGGGTCGAATGGGGTCAGGACGGGTGGACTGAGCAGGGCAGCCTTGACCCGGCGGAAAGCCTCATCATGGTCAGCGGTCCACATAAACGACCTCTTCGGGCTCATCAGGGGGCGCAGGGGCTGAGCGGCAGTGGCGATGTCGGGGGTGAACTCCGCCAGCTGGTTCACCAAACCTATGAAGGAGCGAAGGTCGGTGATGTTGGCTGGTGTCGGGAAGTCCTTGATCGCTCCGACTTTGCCAGGGTCAACCTGTGCAGGTGATGTGGTGGCTGTGATGGGTAGCTCCTTACACCTGTTGATGTGTTTGACCTGTAGAATTGGCTTGGGGATTTTCGCTGATATGATGGCCAATGCTTGACAGTGGCGTTTGGACAGAAGCGGCGTCTGAACACCCTCGCGGACTTGGATTGTGGCCGAACAGGAGCGTTTGCTGATGGTGAGTTGTGCATGAAACGTCCCCAAAGCAGGAGCCATTGCAGAGCCATCCGCGTTGAGCGTTGTTGTCGGAGGCGGAGGTCGTAGGCTGCTGATAGGAATCCGAAGTATGTCGAGGTGTCGTCGGCCGATCACTGTGATGTCTGCACCTGTGTCAGGAAGCATATGGAGTTTTCTAGTGGTGCCGCTGTAGGTGAGACTCACGGATGTCAGTGTGGGTGCCTGAACAGGTGATCCCACACGTTGACAACTTGTGGTCTTCTTTGCTGTAGACTTGTTGTGGGAGGAAGCGGCGTTGCCCTGTGTGGCGGGCGTCTTGGAAGATCTGCAGCATTTGTCGTAGTGGCCCATATGGTTGCAGCGACGACACTGGGCGGTGGCAGAAGGGCAAGCAGGAGTCCTAGGCTTATGACCCCGACGGCCGCAGTTAGTGCAGGTGTAGTCTTCAGCCGGGCACTTGTTCTTGTTGTGCCGGCGAGCACAACGCTGGCAGGCGGCAGCCGACGCCAAGGACTGTTGCGATGTGGAGAACTTGTCGCGTTGCTTAACTTGCTTGTTCTGCTTGTACGCTGACACGGCGTTAACCTGGGACGGTGGGGCACGTATGGATGACGTAGCGCTTCGAGTGGCCTCGTAGGAATGGCAAGTGTTGACGATGTCCTGTAATGAAGGAGTGGCGTCGAGGGAGAGCAGCTTCTGTACAAGTTCTTCGTCGTGTATGCCCATCAGAATGACCATCTTGAGTTGGGTCTCCCTGCAGGCTGAAGAGTTCTCTGGGCAGACGTCAATTTCTTCGGCGATGTGGCAGAGGCGGACATAGAAGTTGTTGAATGACTCGCCCTGTATTTGCTTGCAACTGAACAGGTCCCTGCGACGGAGATCTTCATTGCGAGAATTCTTGATGTGCTCCTGAAGTGCATCGAGGACTGCATCAACGGTCTTGTCGGTGTCAGGGGGTATGCTTAAGGTGTGCTACAAAAGCCGCTGTGTCTCCAGGGTTAAGCACATCCGCATCTGGATCAGTTGTTTCTCCCTCGGTAATTTAGATAAGTCTACCATAATAGAGTAATCGTCCCACCGACGCCTCCATTCTCTGAAAACCTGGAAGGTGGCATCAGCACAAAGGGGCGGCGGGTTCTGGGTGATAGCCTTCTGTGGTGGAGGTGGAGCTGTCGGGGTGGAGGATGTTGTGGAATTGGGTGTTGTCCCCGTTGAGGTAGGTGTAAGTGCGGCGGCAGGTGGGGTAATTTTGGCCAGAGCCTTGACAAGGGCGGAGAACTTGGCATCGTCCATCTGTCTCCTGTAGTCCTCCTCCGTGCGTCGTCTTGTTTCCTCCTCCTGTCTCCTGTAGTCCTCCTCCTGTTGTCTGCGGTCCTCCTCCTGTCTTCTGCGGTCCTCCTCCTGTCTTCTGGTATAGTCGTCCCGTTGTCTGCATTGCTCCATATACTGTATGAGCTGAAGGAGGTATGCACTTGTGCTAGGTTGTAGACTTGCAGGATGTGGTGACAGGGGTGGCATCCCCTTATAGTGTAGGGGAGGTAAAGTGGGGGGAGGTTGGGGAGGTGGAGTAAAATGAGGGGTGGTGAGAGGAGGAGAGGTTGGAGTGGAATGAACTGACTGGGACCCCGTACCAGCAACTCCAACAGTATCTCCATCATTATCTCCACCACTATCTCCACCAGTAGCTCCACCATTATCTCCCTCCCCAGTATGGTCGTGTGGGGTGTCTCTGGGCTCCCCATTAATCTGCTCATCTCCCTCCATAATTGGTTGATAGCTGACACACTGTAGTCTTGCAGGAACGATGAAAATGTGGAGTACAACTGGAACAGTTTATTTAATAGTGCGAGAAATTATCTGTGCTAGAGTGAGTGAGTGAGTGAGTGAGTGAGTGAGTGCGGTAGGCTTGGCACCACCGTGTTGACTTGGCAGCGATGTGCGTGTGTGTCCGTGCGCGCATGTACCGGCACAGCTGGAAGGCACTGAGGGCCCAGTGAGGGGTGAGAGCTTCAGTGTTGCTGGAGATGTTAGAGGGGGAGGGTATGCTACTCCTCGCTCTTGTCCAGCAATGTTTCGGCGGCTATAAACCTCACAGCAAGTTGGGAATGGGCACAAATGACATGGGACATATAATAAAGGCACTGCACTACACTCTTAAGTACTTCACTGCACTATAAAGCACTGCACTATAATATATCCATGGCTGGAGAGGTGAGGTCTTGCAAGATGGCTGGCTGAGAATCCGGTCTTGGCTCGTATCTCCTGGCTGAATTAACACACTGCGCCATGTATGGTTGTCATGTGAAGCTACAACAACCTTGATAATCCTTTCTTGCACAAGGATGTAGAATAAAAGTCCAGAGATAAGTTTATAGGTTCTTATTAGCCAAAGATATACAGAGCTGGGGTGGCACTGCTATGCTGAGTGCCGACCGGATGTTACTGATGAAAACATGTGCAGGGGTGCCGGATATATTTGGTGCAACGCTGCCGATACTACAGAGTACGGTATATTATCATGGGATATTAAACAATGATAGTATTGCCCTGAAAGTACATGTGTGTATGTTGCAATATGATTAAGGTATGTGTACACTCTGTATATATGTTGTGTGTGCACTTAACCTATATCACCAACTTGAGTTTTTTTAAATTTTTTAAATTTTTTGAATTTAATGAAGTGAAAGACAAAGGATTGTATTAATTTAGGTAAATAATTAAATAACTTCTAGAAGCTGTTTTTTACTTCTTTTTATTATATACCTATTTTTGGGAGCGCGGAGCGCGGAGCGCAGGAGCGCAGAGCGGGAAGCGCATCGGGTCGGGTGACCAAAGGAGCGCGTGAGTGCTGCCGCATTACCTTATGTCTGAGGAGCGCGGAGCGCTGCCACATTACCGGTCCCACCGGAGCGCGCCCACCACTGGACCCATGGCTGCCGAGGGTGGTGGTCAAAAGGAGGACAATGAGCAGATTGGTGAGGTTGGCTGTGGAGTGGATGTGCCCGGTCGTCGCATAGCCTCCCAATGCTGCTCTAGTCGAATGCAACAGCCCTACCATAGACCGACTGTATCTGGCCATGTCGCTAAAAGCGGTGATGCTGCGCAGGCAGATGTAGTCGTAAGGAATGCGGGGGTGCGCATGTACGGTATCGGTGGGGAAGCCTTAGCAATAATGAACTATGGGAGTGACTGCACAGGTGGTACTGATTGTCCCTCTCATGACCTGGCTGTTCTAGGGACGAAGGTGGAGAAGGAGGGAGACTACAGGTTAGAAGCTGCGGTCTCGGCTGGGTTGTGGGAGGCCACTAGGCATGTTGTTCTGCGAGATTAGTTGTTTACTAGGCTGTGGCAGTGCATCCGCATGTTTGTTGCTTCTCCAGGCCTGATGTACGGGGTAGAATCAGACATGGAGGCTGGAGACAGTGCAAGGCTTAGTTTAATTCCCTACCGTATAAATCCTGTCACGGGAGGGTTTGTTTGCAGGAGAGCCCTCACCGTTCAGTCAGTGTGTGTTGAGAGTGGAGAAAAATCAGGCTTGCCCCTGTAAGTGCAGGTGCCATAAACATATAAAAAATGAAAATTCTATAAAAACTCTTTCTTTAATAGTTATTTTTTGTTAAAGTATGTTATAGCTGAAGTTCTGAGTCGAACCTGTACTTCTCTCAGAAGGCTGGGCTAGTAGAAGCTCGCTCTAGGAGCATGGCAGTATGAATTAAGCTATTGTGTTGGGAGGGGTTGTCATTTTTTGTTGTTGATGAGAACTGAGCTTTGCCTTCTTTGTTGTGAAGTGGTTAGGGGTGGCGAGTCTTATCGGGGTTCTGCTTGTGAGATATGGAGCTCATGGTTGAGCATCTAATATCTTGGGTGGGATGTGACGCCTGCAGCTTAGCAGAACGCCACGTGGGCTCAGCCGCTCGCTAACACTCGCCAGGGCAGTGAATTTGGCTACAGTCTATCTACAATGTTATACTGTTTTTCTTGTGAATCGTCATGTCACAGGCAGTCTAGAAGTGGTCTTTGTTTTCGTCTGTGACAATGCATTATATTATATATCATCAGTTATAAGTTTAATGTATAAGACTGAATGATACAGCTAGAGAGTGTGAGTGAGTAAGTGCAGGAGGCAGAGGGTAGTACGCGTAGTGTTACGTGTTGTCTCGGTGACGTCATGCCACGGCCGGGCCCTCTGAGTGGCTGGCCGCCTTGCAGTCCTCCTGCCGCATCAGGAAGTAGGCCCCCCGCACTCCCTGCTGCCTCTGTGCCTTCCTTGCTCAGAGCTTGCCTGACCAGCATACCCTTCACACCTCCCTTGCCACCTGTCCCCGACTTCCACCTATAGAACACTTTCTCTTTCTCTCAACTTCTTACCTCTTATTCTTCTAATCTATTTAACATCATAACTCCCCTTTGGTTCTGCACGATTTCATATATCGGCCATCGTATTATATGCTGAAGCTCTCAGATATTCCATGTTTAGTTAGACATTTTGGAGGGGTTAACATTTTGTCTGTAGAGGTTCGACACACTCGCGGTGTCTCCCTACCTATTCCTTGGTTGTCTGCTGGGCTATTTAATGCTAGACTGGGGTAAGGCTACTGGTGTTGTGATTTCCGATGTGTACCAGGTTTTGTTGAACTTGTGCAATCGCAACGGATACGTGGGAAGCCTAGGTGGTCTTTCTGACTGTGTACCTTGTGAGTTTAGCACTGTGTTGCGAGTGAGGGCTTTTGCCTCTGCCACCCAACACTGTGCTAACTCGTTTTGCTTTGACTTGAAGAGGGTCGCCAGGAGAGAACCAGATACTAGCGATCTGGATCTCTCAAGAGAGCACCCCGTTATTTAACGTAATTTGGGCCGTACAGTCTTAAGGACCTCGCTATTCTACGAGCCGCTTGCTCAGCCATTGTTTCCTAGCCTACGACATCCCAGCTAGACTTTATTCGCCTAGCAGACACCCGATTAGGATTATAAACTCTTATGTTATGTATGCAGCATTTTTATTCACGTTGATTGTAAGCCTTGGTTGTTGTTGAGTTGCACAACCCGAGCAGGCTTTTGTGTTGCCTGAGGAAGTACTTCTTTTGTTGTTGGAGATAATACTATTGCACATTTATCGTTATTCACGTGCCAGTTAACACTGTATGTCCCTACACTTGTCATATCTTGTTCCTGCTTTATATAACAGTTCAAAATCCGATTCGATCATCTTAAGCAGCATCAGACTTTCTTCAGAAGATTCCTGTTCGATGCTTTAGGACTTTCATTCACTTTCTTTAATATAGGAGTGACAGTTTATTATTGTTTAGAGTAACTTTAATTATACCTTCTTCTTGTTTGCATTAAATCATTCCAGTGATATAATTAAGCTCTCTATCTTTTTCCTTGTATACATTATTAACATAATTGTATGTTGTTGTGATCAGGCTGTATCAGAGATCATCAGCCTGTAGTAGTAGTGCATTTATACCGAGTTAGAGGATACCCCACTATCGCAGAATTAACTCTGTAGGGTATAGGTGTTTTTGTGCGCCGGCATTATAAGTTCGAGGGTTGGATCTAGTGTTACCGTTGTGGCTGTGTGCCTTTCTAGTCAAATGATTAAGAGCCCTTGTTTTATACGAGTCCCGGTCGTAACACTGTCAGTAATGTACTTTCCTTGTAACTGCCTGTACAAGGTTGTACCAGGTACCACCACCGTTTGAGCACTGCTACCGATATGGCAACATTTCTCACAGCATATATAAGGCCCGCTGAAGGGTGGCAGGGCCAGTCTTGCCTCACTCTGGAGGTGGAAAGATGGTCCCTCCTGCCAGTTTGACCACAATGCTTGAGACTGCTGGGGACTTTTATTACTGTATCCTACGGTACAGTGCGTTTTTTTCTTCTACATTCCAACTACTCCCTCTCGGGCATAGGCTGAGAGCCTTTACACTACACCGCTGAACACCGTGAGGTCTTGTTCCAGTCTAGGGAGAAAGACATGCGAAGCACTCTGGCTCGAAGCAACTCCATCTCTGAAGCCGCTTCGCCTCTACGCTTCACCTACTCATCCCCCACACTTTGACCCTCACTCTCAGAACGCCACCTATTGAGCAATTAACTCACTAGGCATTGCCCCCCTGTAACATATTTTGAATATGGGAATATTCCTACAATGCTATTTAATCAGGGAACAATGAGGGTATTTTGTTTGGCATTTCGGTGTGCTGTGGTAATGCACTGAAGTTAGGTACAGCACAAATTCCATCCCAATAATATCTTCCCATTGACATATTGGGATTCGAACCCGGGTCCATTGGATTACCAGTCCAGTGGCAAGACCACTCTGCCACACCTCCCCTATAGAAGATTAAGAGTTAAGGCCTAAAAAAAAAAAAAATTTAAAAGGCCCCAGTAGCACTTAAAACAAGTGAAATGGTGATTAACCCAGGAACAGCGAGAAAACTCTTAAGAGGTTTTGATGGGCAAGGGCGAGGAACCTCTTAACCCGTAAATGGCGGCAAAGCTCTTAAGAGGTTTTACTGGGCGACGGCGGCAAAGCTCTTAAGAGGGAGGCCTAAAAATACCATTTAACCTGACAAGCGCGATATAGACCTAGGTGCTAGGGTAGTTATTTGTGCATTTCTAGCCCTGGATTCTGACAGAATTCGTTATATTTACAATATAAACCATTATTTGTTTTCGGTATGCTTTTATTTTACATATATGATGTATATATGAACCTTCAAGAGTGCTAAAATAAGTGGGAAAAGCATTTGGGTGGTGAAAAACGAAGATATTGGCCACCCGGTCATAATCTCAGGCAAGAGAGAGCCACAGGCAGCCCTCCCCTCTCGCTGTCTGGGAGTCAACTGAGACGAGCGGGGCGGTGTGTGCCGGTGTCTGGGTGTTGCATAACGATCTTTTATGCAACCCACTTGTGCTACATTATCGCGGGAGAGAAAAATAACCGATAAATGATGATAATAAGTGGATAAATAGGTGATAATTGAGGAGGGGGGGGAGGGGGGAATAAGGTGGGGAAGGAGGGGAGGGGGAGGGGTGAGAAACACATGGATGAGTACTAGAGGGGAATTATCTCACCTAGAGACAAAATCCTTTGTTTTGATAGGCCCTTTTTTTTTTTTGGAAGGCTTTTTTTATGGTCCTGCTTCCGTGAGGCCTATCGCGTTCCCTATAGGAAGCCTTCCGTGAGGCCTATCGCGCTTGCCGGGTTAAACAGCACTAAACAAGTTTTTTATTTTTATTTTGTTTTCCCTATACCTCATATCACTCCTCCACATCCCCTCCTTCCTCCCTTTCGTCTCCCCCTTCAATTATCACCTATTTTCCCTGTTATCCCCTAATTTGTTGGTATATTTTTGTGCTAACATTAGCAAACTGTGTGGGGGATGTGCTTACGTGCCTAGCAGGTGTGTTACACAAGCGAGTGTGTGTATGAGTAGGCTCAGTGTGGCTTGAGGCCTCGTGGAGAGAGGGGTTGCCTCAATTTTCTCCAAAATTCATGAATGGGCTGGTCCATCTATATTCGTGATTTTGACCAAAAAAATTATATTTTCACTGGTTTGATTGTTGTTACAGGTTACTATCTTCATAGTGAAGGTAAAATAGGCTCATATGAATAGGTAATAACGATATTTATCGTAAAATGACGATTATAGGCCTGAATGGAGCCCATATGCTCGCCCATGGGAAACTAGTTCATTACCCCCCCTCGCCGTTCCCGGGTTAAGAGGTAAGGCCTAAAAAAAACTTTTAAAAGGCCCTAGTAGCACTTAAAACAAGTGAAATGGTGATTAACCCGGGAACGGAGAGAATACTCTTAAGAAGTTTTGGTGGCCAAGGGCTAGGAACCTCTTAAGAGGTAAGGCCTATAAAAAAAAAATATAAAAGGCCCCAGTAGCACTTAAAACAAGTGAAATGGGGATTAAGTGATATAATTCCCCCTCCATACCTTCTATCACTCTTCCACGTCTGTCAAAATCACCTCCTTCCCCCCTTTCCCCCCCCTTCAATTATCACCTATTTCCCCTGTTATTCCCTTATTCATTGGTATATTTTCGTGTCAACATCTCCAAGCCGGTTCTATGGTGTGGTCATGTGACTAGCGAGTGTGTTGCGTATGGAATTGGAATTGATTAATAGAAATCTTGGCACCGCAACAACAAGGTCATATGGCACCGAACAAGCTAACTTATATGCGGATAACTAAAATCTTGGCACCTCAACAACAAGGTCATATGGCACCGAACAAGCTAACTTATATGCGGATAACTAAAATCTTAAGCAACATGAGTAAAATTAGATATCAAAGTAAAAGAAATGCAATCATAGAAACTGAAAGAGGCCAGCCACTTTCAAAAATAAAAATACATCGTCTCCAGGGGAACCAGCCTCCCCTACAAGTACCGAAGAGAGACAGTAAGTACCATCTGCCTTCCAGTGCCGCAAAAGCAACCTCCGACGTAATTCAATGTTGCGTAAGGAAGAGTGTGGGTGAGTAAGTTAGTCAGGCTTCAGGCCTCGCGAGGGGAGGGTCTGCCTCGCTCTGCTGCACCATTCATGAATGTACCGCCCGGCAATAATTCGCTATTACGACCATCCAAACACTATTCCCACTTATTTTTATTGTTGTTACATGTTACTATCTTCATATTAAACATAAAATAGGCGCATATGAATAAGTAATAACGATATTTATCGTAAAATGTATATTTTAGGTGGGAATGGGGCATAATATTGTCGCCTGGCGGTAGGGTGTCCATTACACACAGCTCGCCTTTAAGGGGTTAAGTGAGATCATTCCCCTCCATACTTGCTATCACTCCTCCACATGTATCAAAATCCCCTCCTTCCCCTCTTTCACCCCCCTCCCTTACCCCCCCCCCCTAATTATCACCTATTTTTCCTCTTATTACCATATTTATTGGTGTATTCATGGTGCCAATATCTCCAAGCCGATCCTAGTGTGTGGTGTTGCATGTGTCTATGCGTGGGAAAGACAGAGAGATAGAGAGAGACAAGCTTCACACCCTCAGTCTCTCTCCAGGCACCGAGAGGGGTGGATATACGTCGCGGCTGCCTCACATTTCATGAATGACCGGTCGGAATATACTCTCGATTTTGACCATCCAAACACTAATCCCAATTGTTTTATTGTTGTTACATGTTACTATCTTCATACTAAACGTAAAATAGGTGCATATGAATAAGTAATAACGATATTTATTGTAAAATTACGATTTTAGGTGGGAATGGGGCCTAATATCGTCGCCTGGCGGTAGGGTGTCCATTACACACAGCTCGCCTTTAAGGGGCTAAGATGCGCAGCCTGTGCAGTGAGGAGGTGTTGTCTAACCTCTTACTGTTGGTAATAGAAAAATAAATAGAAATTAAAATAACTAGATTTGCGAAGACCCCCATAACAAACAAAAAGAAACAAGTCGAAGAAGGGGAGACCAAAACAAACAACATCCACATTCCATCAAAGCAAAGAAAACGGAGTAAGAAGGAAGAAGGAATAACTAAAGCAGAAATAACAACAACGAAGGAGAAGAATACAAAGAACAAGATCAACACGATGCCCAGGATACCTAAATTACCCCACGTCACCAACAAAGAACACCGAAATAGACACGCAAAGCAGAGCCTACACACCGAGAAGGAAAACTCATCCCCAGCACAGAGAATCACCACGCAGATAAAACAATGTGTGGGAAATACCATCGGAACTAAACCCATCACATCTAGCCGCTCAAACAAACCCTGTACATCACTACCTGACACCAGACGAGACGCCAGAATTGCCTCCATCACACCAGATATACCAACAACACCAGGCATGACCATCACCACATCACAGCAATACCACGAGGCTCCCAGAAAGAAGATAGTATACAGTCAGGGACAGAAGGCCCAACATTGCCGCACTAAGCAGGGACACTTACGCCCCTCTTCCACCAAGAAATTATCTCATCTCAACCCATACTCCAACTTCAAGTATTATTCTAGGAGTAAATGTTGAAAACTCACACACAATGATGCACCAGTGAAATAAGGTGAAACTAGCTAAAACGACAGAGTCCCCAAATTAAGACTTAAATTACACCAGTGCGACAGGTGCCATAATAGGTTAGAGTCCACAAATATTAACTCTGTTTATTTTCTTCATGAAGCGTATCCAAGTGAGTAGCTAAAACGACAGAGTCCCTAAATTTAGACTCTTATTTAATTCACATCATGGAGACTGAATATTTCCTCAGTGCGCACGAGGGTTATTTCTCAGACCGAGTCCAGCATTTTGACTCTGATTTTGATCCAGGTTCTTATGAGAGTTCCTATATATTGTGTGAGTAAATTCAAGATAGATACAGCTAAAATATTCCTAATCCCATTGCGGATCCTCGCCCATACTCGGCATATTTATGTTTTAACTATTTATTCTCGTATAAGGATTAGTATTGTTAACCTTAGGAGTAGTGTTATATGTTACCCTTTGTTTCTTCTGTGCATGTATCGTGTGATTTTGTCTTCTCCAGTTAAGTAGAACCTACCAAATCCAATCTAAAACCTAGTAAAAATCCTGTTTTAACAGACATCAACCACATTGAGGTCATCAATACAGTGTATATTCAATGACGTTGTCTACAGAAAGCTTCTCCGGTGAATTATCATTCTTTACAATTATATAATAAAATTTATGTTGAAGTCATTGGGTGATTATTATCTGTAGCTTATATAGGTTGTAATTCTGTTTTCAACTAAATTTACGTATCTTTAAGTTAACATTTTATTGATGTATGTTTGTTTAACACTCCACGAGCGGCTAGGTCGGTAACTTCTACTACCTGCCAAGCGGGTGGTTTTACCCTAAACGAGTTTATTTCTGTTATCTTTTTCATGCATAAACAAGAGCCAGAGCGTAATACAAGTATGTATCCGTGAAAGGGCGATAATTGAGCTTTCCAATGACACCAGAACCATCCTTCTACGACCACTGGTTCTCTTGCAATGATCGTGCAACACGAAGGAAAATTCGCTAAAATACGGTAATTTCCTTACATAATTCCCTGTCTAGCGAGGTAGTGGGTGTTGATGTGTGTGGAGGTGGGCCCAGTGACGGCGCGGGAGCCGTGCTGAACGGCCAGAGTCAACCTACGCTCCTCCCACCGCTCGGACTCTCTCTCAGAGCCAATTATGTGCTCAAAATTGCTACCAACTTAAGGCGGTCCCCGCCACATTGTTCTTTGTTCTCTAGACTGCCTTAAGTCGGGCCCCGCCAATAAGGGGTTGATGTCAGTCATACAGAAATATTTCCAAGTTGTATTAGTGTTGCATTGTTTGAACGTTATGAACACGATTGTCCAATTTAAGATTGATATATATAAATGTATTGTTTAGGTGTTATAGCTAATGATAGTTGTAATGTTTTGTTTTTATATGTAAAGCCTCAGTCTGAAACCTATTGCAGCCAAAGAGAGAGAGAGAGAGAGAGAGAGAGAGAGAGAGAGAGAGAGAGAGAGAGAGAGAGAGAGAGAGAGAGAGAGAGAGAGAGTGACATAGAACGAGAAAGATGACTGATTGAAGTTTTTAAAAAAATATGATCATAATGACGGCATGTTATTGACTTGTGTCACCCCCAGTGCCGGCTGATTTACCATTGTGGTTATTGGGTAAATCTAGCATGTTGGATATAAAAGGAAGGATTGTGGTAAAAACATAAACAATAACAAAATACTCACCTAGTTGAAGTTTTTGCCCGAAAACATGTAGACAATGTTTTTCTTGTTTTTATTTTTTCTGCCCGAATTCCAATTGCTCCCACCGTCTGGTTTCAAAGAATGCAGGCATTTCAAGTAGTGTTATGTTGAGTATGGACTACCATTAGTACACACGAGAGTGCCAGCACCATGGCTACGCATAGAAAAATTGCAAACACACTTTGAGAGTATATGGAGTATATCAGCAATGAGTATGAATTGCTTTTTCGATGCAAAATTGGTATGGAGCTGTAATCACACTCCGGAGACGATCTACGGGTCCGCGAATTACGCCACCCACCCATGCACACATGCTTTTATGTCACAGTATCTACAATTATTTATCATTGAAATGCATTGGACTTGTTTGTTATCCCTTACACACAGAAAAATGATTGTCACAATGTCTTATAATATAAAATAACTGGTAAATATTGTTTTATCTATATTTATTCTTAGATTCTAATTCACTTATATTTACATTGTTTGGGAGGAGTGAGGGACCTGGGGGAGTAGATTGCAAGAAGGTCGAAGGGAAGGATACTTGTGGCATGGATATGGAATGCCTGGGTGACCTAGTTTCGGCCCAACAACAAATGTTTGCCGAGTCCGTATATACAGATCTGACACTAGGCGTGACAACACGTATATAGGCTATACAGACCAGGTGCTCTAGGGGTTATGGATTATTATTTGTTAACTATTCACAGAATACTGTGCTAAAATGTACATACAAATCCTGTTCAGCATGTGAGTCACGATCACACATACGAGACTGGACATCCCAAGTTAAACTTCGTACAAGAACCGTAAAATGTTTCTGAACTTCAGTGTAGCCTACTGGTACTTTCTTTGCAACGGAACGTGAGACTGGTAAAAATCCGGGACTGGCACAACCTTCTACTTCCTCATCAGTCAAGGGATGCAAATCACCTGTTGATGGGTTAACTAGTCTGTGTTCCAGTACTAGTTTGCCAGTATGGCAAGAAGTAGAAGTAAGTAAAATTGTAAAACAAAATACATTTCATTGATCTTGTCTATTGTATAAAAATTGTGGTTGTATATCAGAAATTGCTTTCAACTGAACACTATCTGGCAGCATTGATAATTGTATTGATACCTAGGGTTGTAGAGCTTGTAGGAATACAGACAACAGAGATAAAGAATAGGATGGTGAGAATGGAATTTAGAAATCACTGCATGATTGTGTGTTATTCTCGACTTTGAAGTACGGGACTGAAGATGTTGGAGAAGCGTAATTCATGAGCGAGAGGTGTGTAAATGAGTTACTCGAGAAGTGTGTGTTAAGTCGCATTGAGAGATAGATGAAAGAGGAAGTACGAGAGCGATGTGGCGTGGATGTGTATGTGCTTGAGAGTGTGAAGAGGAACTCCTTGAGGTGATTTGGTCACATAGAGCATATAGACTAGAGTATACGAGAATTACTAAAAGAGTATGAGAGAGAGGTGAAAGGGCAGAGAGGGAGAGGCAGACTGGCCAGTGAGGTTGACGGATGGAGCTGAGATGAAGTTGAGAGATCGGCTATATCAGTGAAAGTGGTGTTGAGTTTGGGATGGGACGCTGGCTGACGAATGACAAATAATACAATTTACACCCCCCCAGTTATGGAGTTATGAAAGAAATACTATCAAGAGCAGTGGATGTTGGTGTATCGCTGAAAAGGGAGGGAATTGAGTGGAAGCTACCTATACTGCTGTTTGCGGATGATACAGTTCTGATGAGTGATAATGAATGGGAGTTGCAGGGTCTGGTAAATGAGTTTGGAACAGTGTGCGAAAAACGGAATTTGAAGGTAAATACGGGGAAGAGCAAGGTTATGGTCTTCGAAAGGGGTGAAGTCACAGAGTGTGAGGTAAAGCTGAACGGTCAGGCTATGGAGATCGTCAACTCTTTTAAGTATCTGGGCAGTGTGTTGAGTAAAGATGGGACTATGGATGAAGAGGTGCGGGAGAGGGTACAACAGGGGAAGAGGGTTGTAGGAATGCTAAAAGCAGTAACAAGAAATAGGGTGGTCAGTATGGAAGTGAAGAAGTCCTTGCATGACAGTGTGGTAATCCCGACACTGACTTACGGAAGCGAAGCATGGACGTTGGTTGAGAGACTCAGACCAAGAGTGAGAGCAGTGGAAATGAATTACTTAAGGAGTGCGTGCGGAGTTACATGGAGGGATAGACAGACTAATGAGGAAGTAAGAAGGAGGTGTGGTGTGGAGGTAGATGTGCTGGAAAGTGTGAAAAGGAACAACTTGAGATGGTTCGGCCATATGGAACGTATGGAAAGCGAGAGAATGACTAAGAGGGTGTACGAGAGCGAGGTGGAGGGACAGAGGGGGAGAGGTAGACCGAATATGAGGTGGAAGGATGGAGTGAGGAACTACATGAACGAAGGCGGTGCTGGTTGGGGGGAGGGGCGTCGACTGACTGGGGACAGAGGTGCATGGGGGCGGTTCGTTCGTGGCCACCCCTTCGGGGATCACGGCGTCAGGCAATAGATAGATAGATAGACACCCCCCCAGTACATATAATACGTGCAATATAGTACACTCCCTTTGAATAATATGCATTCGTTTTTTTTTTTTTTTTTTTTTTTTTTTTATATGTGATTGAAGGAGGCAAAAGGCATAACTGCCTATAGTGAGTGCCTCCCCCATAGTTGAAAGAAAGACAGGGCCAAAATCAAGGGACGTTCGAGCCAAAATGCCTGGACACACTGAGTTTGAAGCAATTTAAGTCGTAGGAAGAGGGAAAGACTGATTCTGGGAGAGAGTTCCAGAGCTCAGCTGTTGAGTAGAAGAAAGACTGAGAGTAACATGTTACTCTCGGGTTGGAGAGTTGCACAGAGTAGGGGTGGGATTGAGTTGTAAGACGGGTACCACGTTCCCCACCTTATTTCGCGTAATTTATTTACCGATTTATATATATTATTGTTTTATAAAAAACAAAATAATAATATTTGAATTATTATTATTAATTATTATTTTGTATTGTTTTATTTTGTTCGTGTAATTATTTCGGTTAAGTTAGGTTAGACAACTATCGCCCAATAAGCCTCACCTCAATTATAGGCAAGCTCCTCGAAACAATAGTCCGAAAAAAAATGTTATGCCATCTAGAAACTAACAACCTTATAAAGGACACGCAACATGGTTTCTGAAATAAGCGCTCATGTCTGACAAACCTCCTTGACTTTTTCCACGATATCCTAAATGTACAGTAGGCTATATGATGAAAATTTAGCAGTTGACCTGGATTTTCAAAAAGTATTCGATAAAGTGCCTCATAACAGACTGATAGCAAAACTTAAAGCTCACGGTATTCATGGGTTTGTTCTTCATTGGATTCAGGATTGGCTAAATAAGCGAAAGCAACGATTAGTAATTAATGGCAAAGTGTCAAACTGGATAAATGTTACAAGTGGTGTACCACAAGGCTTAGTTCTCAGTCCAGTTCTGTTTCTTATTTATAGTAACGATATTGATGATGGACTATCATGCAGAATCTCCAAATTTGCTGATGACACAAAAATTGCAAACAAAGTAAATTCTCTATCACACATACAAGAGATTCGGAATAATTTAGACAAGCTATCAAACTGGGCTCAGACATGGCAGATGAATTTCAATATAAATAAATGCAAAGTGCTTCACATCGGCAGTAAAAATTAAAGCGCTCACTATTCGATATATGGAATTCAATAATGAATGTAAATAAAGAAAATGATCTAGCGATTTAAAACCTGTCCAACAATGCGCCAATATTGTTAAAAAAGCAAATAATTTGTTTGGTTTCATTGGGAGATCTTTTGAATATAAATCCGAAAACGTTTTACGCACTTTATATAATTCATTGGTTCTTCCGCATTTGGAATATTGTGACCAGTTTTGGTCGCCATACTATAAAAAGGACATTGAAAAACTAGAGAGTACAACGGAGAGTAACTAAAAATATTCCCCGACTAAGAAATAAACCATATGAGGAAGACTAAAAGAGTTAAACATATTTACCTTGAAAACCCGCAGAATACGAGGGGACCTAATCCAAGTTTTTAAAATGTTCAAAGTAAGTACTTCACACTAGATCACTCAAATTACACAAGAAGTTATGGTTACAAAATTGTCGGAAAGGCATTTCACTCACATGACGCTCTTTTTCAACAGAGTAGTCAACTTATGGAATAAATTGCCTAGAAATGTTGTAGAGTGCCATACAGTCCAGACATTTAAATATCGCCTTGATAAATATCTCGCCGTAAATCCCCGACTAACTGCGTTTGTGCCCGAGTAACGTGTGACCGTATCAGTATATATACTGTATAGTGCTAATATATTGTTTTCTGACAGCAGTTTTTCTGGAGCTGAAACCCTCCAGTTGATGGTTGTGTGTGTGTGTTTTTTTGTTTTTCAAGCAGCCTTGAAAAGGCCATTAGGTATGTTGTTGCTTGCCTTCCTTTGTTAGGTTAGGTTAACTTAGGTTAGGTAGTAACTGAGGGAGTGCAAATATTTCAAGGGGAGTATAAATTATATGTTTAATAATAACTGAGGGAGTTCAAATTATACGTATAATAACGACTGGTGAGTGCAATGTCTGGGGGAGTGCAATGTCTGGGGGAGTGCAATGTCTGGGGGAGTGCAATGTCTGGGGGAGTGCATTGTAAATGCTACACCGACAAAGATAATGTTAAGGTTGATAACAGACTTATTATACAGAATATAACCAGGCACAACACCAGTCCTAACATCATACCACGTAAGGCATTTATTTCTTTTTTACCCCTTCTTCCTCATTCTTAGCTCATATATTTTGAGATTTTATGACGTCGACCCATTAATTTCACCCCATTTCTTTGTCAATAACTGTTCGTGCCATTTAGGGGTCGTTTTTATTCTGGCGAACGACAGAGAACTTGTAATTTAGGAGGAACGCCTAGACATTTTTCTACCGAATAATGTCCACATTTATCTCGAAGGGAGTCTTTGGGGGTGTATATTCAATTTTGATAGATGTCTAAGGAGCAAACTAAAAATATAAATAATATATAAACAATTAAAATACAACTGAAGACCGATGTCACACGAGCGCGGTTTACGGCAATTTCGGATCAGCAAGTTTGTTTTCTAGTAGTAATTAGAGTCTCTTTCACACTGGCATCGGAAGCTAAACTAAAGGAAGATTATGCTAGGTGGCTGATTTCTGATAACACTTCAATTTGCAAGAGGCGGGAACAAAAGAGCTCATATAACACCGCTTTATTAGTCATTATTATTAAATAAAACAAAGTTGAAATTATGCTTCACTATGACTGGAAGTGATGCAATGGCCAACAGAATGCCTTTCTTGTTTATGTTCATGTATTACCTAGTTGTCATATTCAACCCAGTCTTAACACCATCTGGTTTGACGTCTTGTGAATTTTTATATTTTGCTTAATTATTATTAACGATTTGGTTGCCTTTGCCATTTTCTAGTAACTTATTTTAGTTTGTCCCCTAGCTAACATAAACGCCCTCCCAGACCCCTTCCAAACCATAGTTTGGGAGGGCGTTTATGTTAGCTAGGGGACAAACTAAAATATATTGCTCGAAAATGGCAAAGGTAACCAAATCGTTAATAATAATTAAACAAAATATAAAAATCCACAAGACGTCAGACCAGATATTGCATAGCTATATGTGTACATTTGTCGATAGAAGCATGCATATACTGTATGGCCAAAGTCCGATTTCTTCTTATTTACAGGCTCGCTATCGATCGCCCAGAAAAAATTGACACCTGAACGGGATGAAACCTCTTGATGGAGAGAAACAGTGGAGTTCCAAAAAGACCCCTCTAGGACCTAATCGGGTCAGAACCAAATTATTCCCATTTTAGACCCTGATCGCAACACTATACAACTTGCTTGCCACTTCGTCATTATCTTCTCCATTATCAGAAAAATATATCCCATTCATTACAGGTAGACCGAAAATCGTAACCTTAAACCTCTGTAGATAAAAAAGGGCTAAATTAAATGGCTTTAAAATTGTACACTTATTCCCTGCCTGACCCTTCCCAAACTGTATAAGATTACTTATGTGTAAGTAGGTGGTATCCGGCTTGCAATACACTCTCGATACTATTATGTGCATATGTGTGTGTGTGTGTGTGTGTGTGTGTGTGTGTAATGCTGTTGGGCAAAGAGATATATATGCTGCTAGCGTGTCATCATCATAACCTAGTGTCACGCATACAAACGTGCTTATATATACTTACACCCACACAGCCATACACGCACATTTACACACACATATACAGTACGGGTGAACCAGTCGACCAATGAAGTACTAGCACCCCTTGAATCATAAAGGACAGTTAGGTGTTCTCAAGGTAGAAGTAAGGTAAGTACAAAGGGTACAATGGAAAGCAAGCAACAACAGGTTATGCGACCCCTCGAGGTTACTTGCCCTCCAAAACTCTGCTCTTCCAAGTGTTGCAACAGTATTTTGGAGATAATATGGGAAAGATGTGAGAAGAAAGTGCTGCCCTGGGGCTTAGTTCATGGCAGGAGAAATGATATTAAGATCTATTAGGTTATTGAACAAATACTACTAATTTTTTTTTGTTTATTCAATTACAAATTAATGCAGTCAACCTTGGGTTCAGGGCAAGGTGCTTGTCTAGGCGAACTTTAAAGAAATCAACGGTGTTGCAGTCACATCTCGGGGAAGCACATTCCACAAGTTGACGACTCGATTGAAGAAGAAATTCTTGGATTCGTTAGAGTTGAATTATTTATCGATGATTTTGCAGCCATTTTCCCATGTGTAGTTTGATCGGTCAATAGTAAAATATTTATTACAGTTCATGTTGTCGATGCCTTTAATGATCTTGAAAACTTGAATAAGGTCACCTCTCAATCTGCGCTTGGTTAATGGATATAAATTTAGTTCTTTAAGACGTTCCTCGTATGGTTTGTTTCGAAAACAATCATCTTGGTAACTCTACGTTGAACTTGTCCCAATTTGTCTATATCTTTTTTATAGTAAGGGTACCAGAACTGAACGCAGTATTCCAAAACTGGGCGGACTAATGAATTGTAAAGGGTGAGGATAATGTCTTTTGATTTAAGTTCAAATGATCTACCTATGAAACCTACAATTTTGTTCGCCTTCTTAACCCTTTCACGCATTTATGAAGCAGAGGTTGCCAGATTAGCAATAATAAATAGAGTTCTCTCACTCTTATAATTACCTCTCCAAAAATTAGTATTCTGCCCAAAGCTAACTCAAAGACAACTGCAGAGGTTGAAGTAACTAAACTAAAGGTTTATAAATACCCCTGATAGTAACAAAGGCTTTAAAGTATCCCTAATAGGCTCAAAATCGCGTCATATGACGGAGAGGGTTAACAACTTCAGCACAATGTTGACTTGTTTTTAACCCCTCCAATACCAGCGACGGCGAATCGCCGTCAGTAGATAAGTCACTCCCCAGTCCCAGAGACGGCGAATCGTCGTCAGTAATGTACTTTCCTTGCAACTGCCTGTACAAGCCTGTACCTGGTACAGTCACGGCGGTAAATTGTGGACCAGGGGATGAACCCCTTTCTAGATACCACGCATGTGTATATCATCCGAACACAGTCTACACTCAGTGAAACTGGGTAGTTTATACTGCCAGGCCCCGCCCACTACTGGGTCGCCAGTCAGTTGGCAGAAAACATCAAGTAGATAAATCGTTTAGAAACCCACACACACACTTCACTATATGCTTTTAGAAAGAGTGTGTATAGTAGAAGCTAAACAAAAATATGTAGTATTAAGTCCCGCAGAGAGTGTAAATTTGGCGTTGTATATCGTAGGTATGCCAAGTTATATATTCAATGCTACATAATGCAGAGACGATTTTAGTTATGTATCGAGTATGTTATGTTCAGGCACATAAAGGAATAGGCATCAAGATGAAGACGAGTGTAATGTTCAATACACACATCCCTTGCATAATGTCTACTGTAGTTAGGTTGTAACCTTTTTAGCGCGAGTAACGTCCGTTTTAATATATTACAGTTACCATTAAGCGATATTATATAGATTAGGAAGAACATCTAGCGATCAAATGTTGTTAATTATATTAATATATCCTTATAACAAATGTTGTTAATTTTTTTTTTTTTTTTTTTTTTAAGAGACAATGAACGGAGGAAGGAAAAACACAGATAAAACAAAAAGGTCCATGTGCCTAAAGGCATCCTCCATTCATAAAATGTTTGTAACAACTGGATTTAAACATTTGTTGATTGTAAGTTTGTGGAAAGCAATTCGAGGGAAGTGAATTCCAAAGAGTAGTAGCTCTGGGGATAAATGAATTCTGATAAGCAGAAGTTCTGCATTGTGGAGGAGAAAGTGTAAATTCATGGGCGCTCTCAGCTGCCCTAGTTCTACGGGGAAAGATGTGGAGAGGCGGCACAATTGAAGCAAGTTCCTCGGAACAATTGCTGTGAAAATATCTGTAGAATAATGCAAGGGATGCAACGTTTCTTCGTATGGTTAATGTAGGAAGGTCCTGTGTGATTGCAGGGTTATTGATTAATCTAATAGCTTTATTTTGAATTTTGTCCAACTGCCTCAATGCAACCACTCCACTTCCACCCCACAGAGGTGAACAGTAATCCATCTGAGAGCGCACATGACTTTTATATATTACGGCCAACTGCTCGTCAGTGAAGAATTCTCGAACTCTGTACAGGAGTCCCAGTTTTTTAGAGGCATTCTTAGCAATGCTTCTAACATAATGTGTCCAGCTCAAGTTAGTAGTTAATGTTACACCGAGAATGTCAATACTAGGGGAAGTGGGAATATTTACAGCATTAAAAAATATATGGGAGTCAGTGAGATTCTGTCGGTTAGAAAATTGAATGTACTTGGTTTTCTGTGCATTAAAGGAAACTAGATTCTCTTGTCCCCATTCATTAATTCTAGAAAGGTCCTGGTTCAGAGAAATTGCAGTGTTTATTTTTGAATTTATAAGATCGGGTTGGGTGAAAGAATTGGTAAATGTGAAGGAACTGTGGAGTGTTGGGTCATCTGCGTAGGAATGTATTGGATTATGAGTGGTAGATATGAGATCATTGATATGAATGAGGAACAGAGTTGGGGCCAAAACTGATCCCTGGGGAACACCAGCATTTATTGAGTGAAATTGAGAATAAAGGCCATCTACCATTACACGTATTTTTCTGTTTTGAAGATAAGAAGAAATTAGTGGAACTAATGATGCAAGGCCGTAGTGTGACATCTTCGACAATAAGGATTGATGCCAGACTCTATCAAATGCCTTTGATATATCCAGTGCTATTGTATGTGTTTCACCATGTTGGTCTGTAGCTTGGTTGATTTGATGCGTAAGAAGGCAAAGAATGTCTGCAGTTGATCGACATCGTCTAAAACCATATTGCCTATCACTGATTAATTTATTATTCTCCAGATGCTTAATTATGTGATTATTTAATATAATTTCAAAAACTTTGCCAAGAGTGGAAGTTATAGCTATTGGTCTGTAGTTTGATGGATCTGAAGAGGCACCTTTTTTAAGAACTGGATGGATGTTTGCTATTATATTAATATATCCTTATAGCTACCACAAATGTTGTTAATTATATTAATATATCCTTATAGCTACCACAAATGTTGTTAATTATATTAATATATCCTTATAGCTACCACAAATGTTGTTAATTATATTAATATATCCTTATAGCTACCACAAATGTTGTTAATTATATTAATATATCCTTATAGCTACCACAAATGTTGTTAATTATATTAATATATCCTTATAGCTACCACAAATGTTGTTAATTATATTAATATATCCTTATAGCTACCACAAATCCTTTTAAAGCTGCACAAATCCGTCTAAGTATAGCTACAATAAAATAAAATATACGTCTCCCAGACTGAAAGGGATAAAGTTCTTACGTATAATTTATCATAGAGATGAGTAAAAGCGAATGGCGAAACACCTGGCCCAATGGCAAACAATGGCCCATGTTACCTTTTATGTAAACTACCATATATTACACGTTTCTGACCTCGTTTTAGGATACCGTACGTCAGTCTTTCCGTCCACCTTTTAAAACCACTTGTCATCACCATAACCTTGTTTCGCTTCCCCGCTTACCTGTACACTTTTCGTTTTTATGACATATTTATTAATATTATTAGGCATACGGAGAGAGGGCGATATTTACATAGATTTACACAGATCTTGCGATCCCTGCGAGGTGGCAGGACTTAATTTTCGTAGAGATAGCAGCCCTAAGAGTAAGATAAAGTGGAAGGGAAGGATAGCAAAGATGAAGGGTCTCTCTCTCTCCCTCTCTCCCCTTCTGCTCCCTCCGGCAATTTGCCGTACATGAAAACAGAAGTGAATAACCTTGCAAGGCTTAGAAATCGCATGAAGGAATGTATAGAATAGCAAGAAATGGAAAGGATATGACATGTTATGCATATCTTCATCTCTTTTGTTTCTGCTCTCTTCAATTGAAAACCGTGTTAATTTCTGCCAGGTTCTCTTGTCAGTAATAATTTCGTACTCCAGACCAACTTCTCTGTGGTATGAGTTTAACCTTTATTTTAAAATGTGTATATTGAGCCACTGTCTATAACTTCATTAGGGAACTCATTCCACTCACCAATTATAGTGCGAGTGAAGAAATCTTTAGTTGTGTCTAGGTTCGTTTTCCTGCCTATTAGTTTTAATGTGTTTCTTCTTGTGGAACTGTCCTTGGCTATTTAAGTAGATTATTGGAATTTACGTTACTAAATATTTTCAGAATCTTAAACCACTATCAGCTGCCCATTTATTCTCCTTTCTTTACCGAAAAGAGGTAGAGTTCCCTTAATCTCTCATTGTGTAGTATATTTGTAAAGGATGGGATTAATCTTGTTCTGCGCTGAACGGATTCTAGTTGTTATGTCTTTTATTTAGTAGGGAGACCAAAAATGCACAACATACTCCAGATACGGCCTCACAATATTTTTGTATAATGGTATAATGTGCCTTTACTATGACAATGCAAATTTCTTCTAATGAAGCCTAGTGCTCTGTTTGCTTCGTTAGCTGCTTGTGGAGTTTATATTTCCATTTATAAGCACTTATTGGTGTTTTATCTGTGATACGCTCTTTACTTTTTCTCCATACATGTGAGATTCGCATTTGTTGTTTTAGGAGCCTATTTGTAGTATCTGACATTTGTAGCTTCTGACGAAAGAGAGAGAGAGAGAGAGAGAGAGAGAGAGAGAGAGAGAGAGAGAGAGAGAGAGAGAGAGAGAGAGAGAGAGAGAGAGAGAGAGAGAGAGATAATGTGCTAATACAAAACAAGATTCAAGAGACTGGGCTTCTCAAATGGGACTCCAGACTTCAATGTCCTGATGTGCAGGTTTAGCAATATTTAAGGGTTCACATTCTCCTAAGACCTATTTTTAATAACTATCACTGTCATTACCACTTTCCATTAAAAAAGTTATTTTCCATGCATCACTACCCCATGAAAAAGTACTATGCTATGTGTAACTGAGATTAATGTATTCCTTGATTTCTATAATACTGGTGTAAAATACACACATTTGTATTCGTAGTTAAAATAATTAGTTAACACTTCTGGATTATTAAGCCAGGATATGTCAGTGGGCAAATCAAGATTGGAGCCTCTGTTCGATAATTCCAATGTGGTGACGCAACATCGACCTCATATAAGTCGTGTGTCACCGCAGTTCATCACCGTTCACCTCAGTGGTCAATAAGGAAGACACGAAATGACACATTAAAAAAGTAATTACTTGTTATGTGTATTCAGTAAAATGTGAATGTGTATGGAGTAATACTTATATTGTTGTGCTAAATATTTCTAAATCCCTGGTTGTCTCAGTAAAATTGCGAGGTGATACGTTGTGTAGCGCTCGTAAAACTGTCAGTTACCTGCTGTCACTTGAGTTTATTGTATACATGTAAATTGACCTACGGTATGATAATATATTATTTGTCGTTTTCATTAACAGTAGTTACTTATTATTATATTTCCATAATTATATTATCATAATCATCACCATCAGCAGCCTTAGTTTGTCCAAAACGTTTCTAATCTAGCTGGTCAGATGTTTTCCTGTTCCACCCTACTTTAGCAAAGTTTCCGATTCATCCCTCCATCTGGTCGTTAGGATAAACTTTGTCATCAGCGAATCTGAGGTTAATTTGATGTTCCCCATTAACGTTAACAACCACACGTGAACAGATTTGATATTGTATTATGTAGTCTACCTAAGTACTGGAGTTTCAATGCACGTTATAGTCTGATAATTTGTATTGCAAACAGTAGCATTTCGACTGTAAGGAACCTCAAACAAAACTATTATATAATAAAATAAATAAATTTATAAGTAAATAAATCGGAATACAATAATCACTATTACCGCTTTCTATGTTGTTGCTGTTACATATGCCTATACATACGCAACTGTGTGGGTGGAGCTTATTAACTATCAATGCACTTGTTTCACTGGCGTCGTGACCGCTGAACCAGCAGATAGAAATTGTTCGAACCTGCTACCAATGAGTGGCTAGGACTTAGGCACACCCCTGGTCTACGACTTACTGCCGTGAGTGTACCACAACCGTTTGAGCACTGCTCTCGATATGGCAACACTTCTCAGCTTATATAAGACCCACTGAAGGGTGAGAGAGCCAGTCTTCTTCCATTCATCTCTTGAGGTGGAAAGTCGTTATCTCCTGCCATTTTGGCCACAGTGCTTGGGACTGCAGGGGACTTTCTGTACTGTATCCTATGGTGCTGAACGGGTTAAGTTACTGGATATTGTTACTCCTAAATTGGTTTCTCTGTCTACACTCTTTAGCTGGGTGCCATTCATCGAGTAGTCTGCTTTTTCATTGCTGTATCCGATATGAAGTACTTTACACTTATCTTCATTGAAGCACATTTGCCAGATTTTGGCCCATTGTGAAAGTTTGTTTAGATTGTTTTGCATATCTTCAACATGTTCATTCGTCAGTACGGCATTTGCAATTTTTGTGTCAGCTGCATACTTTGAGATTGTACAGGTGAGACTCTCATATATGTCGTTAATGTAAATTAGGAAAAGGACTGGCCCCAGCACTGTTCCTTGAGGTACACCACTAGTTACATTGGTTCACGTTGATGCTTCCCCATTAATAACTACTCTATGTTTCCTTTCACTAAACCAATTTTCTATCCACTGTAGAACCCCACTGTGTATTCCATGTGCTTTAAATTTCATCACTAACTGTATGTGTGGAACTTTATCAAAGGCTTTCCGGAAATCTAAGTATATAATATCTACAGCTTTACTTTCGTCATATAGATTTATGATGTCATGGAAGAAATCTAAAAGGTTTGTTAAGCAGGAAAGTTTTTTGCAAAAACAATGTTGTGTCTTTTAGTATATTATTTTCCTCCAAGTGATTAACGAGTCGGTTTCTTATTACTGTTTCTAGTATTTTGCATACTACTGAGGTCAAGTTGATTGGACGATAACTGCTAGGCAAAGATTTGATGCCTTTTTTAAAAATTGGTGTTACGTTCGCAAGCTTCCACTCATCAGGTATTTCGCCGGTTTCCAAGGATTTGTTGAAGATCAGCGTCAGGTGTTTGGAGAGCTCGCATTTAGCTTCTTTAAGAACTCAAGGAGAAATCGTATCGGGTCCAGGTGATTTACTTTCATTGAGGTCATCTAAACATCTCAGTACCTCTGCCTGATCAGTAATGCTGATATTCCTAAGAACTTCCAAATTGTTTGTCTGTACTGGTGGTACTGTAGGGATATCACTTAGGTCTTCTGATGCAAAGAAGTTATTGAGAGTATTACTCATTTTGGCATCTTCATTGGTAAAATCTCCATTTTCATCTACCAAGGGTCCAATCGTTGAAGTCACCACTATCTTCTTCCTGATGTAACTGTAGAATTATTTTGGGTTAGTCTTGCTTTGATTCGCAACATATAACTCCAAAGTGTTTTTACTTTGTTTAATTAACCTTTTGGATTTACGTCGTAGATCTCTGAAGGCCTGCCTATTTTCATAGTTATCGGAGGCTTGTAATCTCTCATGAGCTTTCTTTTTAGCGAGTAGACATTCAGTTATTTCTACATTCCACCATTTAGGTTTGTTACTATGTGCAGATCTTCTGTTTATTTTATGGTATGCACTCGCGTACTGCGTTAGTGTAAATTTCTGTGAAAATGTTCCATGATTTGTTTATCTCATTATTGTTTAGAAAACTCCAATTGGCTTCTTTAAATTTTGATCTGAGTTTATGGAAATTTGCATGCTTGAAATTTGTAACTTTCTCATTGCTGGTATGGAGTTTATTGCTATTAAATTTTATACTGAAAGTGATCGTACGGTGGTCACTATGGCAGAATTCATCACCAACTGTCACGTTATCGATCAAGTCTTCTTTTGTTGCAAGTACAAGGTCAAGAACATTATTACCGTGGGTTGGGCATTGAGCAAATTGATGAAGGGAGCTTTCTTGTAGGTTGGCATGCAGATCATGTCCGGAGTGTGAAGTAAGAGTGTCGGCCCACTTGGTCACTGGTAAATTAGTCACCAAAAATTATAGTATCGTGTATGTTACTTATTTCTGCAATTTGCTCGTAGATTTCTTGATCGGTTTGCACTGATTGGGCTGGGGGCCTGTATATTAATGCTAGGATTATTTTTGTTCCTTTATTGGTTTTTATTAGCACGTAAGATGAATCAATATTTTTCAATTTTAGGTTTTGACAAGAGAATTGGGCTAAGACTTTCTTTGATAACAAATATAACCCCGCCTCCATTTTTATTTACTCTGCTTTTCTCAAACATTACATAGCTGGGAAGTGAAAACTCTGCTAAAAAGTCTCTGTCTTCCGTATTTAGCCAAGATTCTGCTATGCCAATTACATCAAAATTTTCTGTAAACATGAGTTCCTCTAGTTCTGAAATTTTATTGCGTATACTTCGAGCATTCATGTAGAAGACCTTTAGAGAGGTGGTTCTTGATATCATTTGATGCTCGCCACATGTATTTGATGATTTTGTTTGTCTTGGGTTTGTATTTCTTCTGAGATTTAAGTTGTCAGAAATATGGGTTTTCACATTGTATTTTTAGTGGGGAGAGTGTGAGGTGGTGGTGAAGGCAGGCGTGGGGGAGGACCACGCCGCACTCGTTGTGTAGCAGCTTGACCCCTCTCATCCTCAGCTCGTCTCTTCTGACCCCTACGATGGCCTGGCGAAATTTTGAGGAATGCCATGGGGTCTGGGTCATCCTCTTCCCCACTTGGTGGGGAGTCAACTATGTCATGGGGAGCAGTGGAGGAGCGATACCCACTCTCCTCCCTTTGTTCCAACATCGCGATACTACGACAGATGGGAACAATGGGCTCCTCCTCTTGCATCTCCTCTATCTCCATCATAGTTGGCTGATACACCTCCCCTGAATCCTCATCTGACGATCCAGTGTCACTATCAGGCACATCACTTTCCTCAACTATAGCCAGTGCATCCTCAAGGCTAACACCCCTGCGAGGGTAGCGACGAGGTAGGTCAGGCATGATGTATCACTTGCTCGGTCAACGGGAAAACTGTCTTCCACCCTGCCAAGTATTGCCACTGTCCGGCAACATCCCGAGGAACATACCATACAAATCTGAACACTCTAGCTACCATTGGACAAGAGTAAATAAGGTCGAAAGTGCCGACGCAGGTAGTGAGATAAGTGGGTAAACTGGCGTCCCCCACCCGCTAGACTTGGGGGTTGCCGAGTAATGCCACTGTTCGGTAACATCATAAGGTATATCCCATACACATTTGAACCCTGGCAGGGGCGGACTTGGTTGTCAAAGCAGCCTGGGCATTTTGGGATTTTAGCAGCCCATGATAATGGTGTGGGGGGCGAGCGAAGCGATGCGTTGCAGCTGGGGGGGGGGGGGGGGGGGGGGGGGGGGTGTAAGGCCCCCCAGGAAAAGTTTAGAAAATGAGCATCTTTAAGAGGCAATTGGAGGCCTATCAAGAGCTAAAATATTCCAATTTATATGATACTCCAAAGAGTGAAAATGGTGTAGGCTACAACAGAGATACAATAATCTTGGGTAAAAAAATATCCTATAGATCATTTAGGAAAAACATTAACAAGATTTGTTTTTAGGTGTTACTATCAATAGGCCTATATCCCCAGACATTTTAACCTACCCTAAATTTAAATTATGCTAGCCTAATCCAAACAACATAACTTACAATTTGTATCCAATATTTTCCTGATCTTTACAGAGTTCCATAACAATGGAGACAGTAACAGTGTTTTAAAATAGATAGCCTAAAGGATAAATATTAAACTGAAGACAAAATTACAGACACTAATTAAAGAACTGGTTTTATAAATAGGCTTATGTCATCTAAAATATCTGTTCTAAATTACTTATCTTCATAAGTTGTGATCTAAATGTTTTGTTCTAAATTACTTATCTTCATAAGTATGGGAGATACGGTAGAAGTTATACATATATATATATATATATATATATATATATATATATATATATATATATATATATATATCAGCACAGCCAGTAGCCTATTAGGACAAATCAAGTACAAGGATATGTAATTCTGTCTTTGGGGCCGAGGAATTACATGGATTAATAGGTAGGCTGTACCGTATACTGTCTCAATATATATATACTTTCAGAATTTCATATAGGCCTAAATCTCATGGGTAGTGTAACCTGAATAATATACAATAATTGTTAAATAATGGCCTTGTCATTAACCCTGAGAGTAGGCTACCGGTGAGAGGTTTTATCTTGTTTTCGCTCTAGACAATTTCATGAAGCTTAGAAAGGATCTGTGGTTCAAATGAAGGACCAAAACAGTTTGAAGCTGTGTAATGGCTAGAGGTCATAAGCTGAATGAAACCCGAAAATTATATATATACAGTATATATATATATATATATATATATATATATATATATATATATATATATATATAGCCTATATACAGTATATACAGTATATATATATGTATTTCTTTATTTATTATAATTATTATGTTCTCTCCACTAACCAACTTTACTCCTAAACTCGATTAATGAAATTAACAAACACATGTGGCAGTCCGGGGATTCAAACCTAGGATGCTCACACCGAAAATCAACACACTTATGCATTGCACCACGAAGAGAGTTAAAGGATGTTGCACAAGCCTACGATTTATTATGCAGTTTCGAATCCTGCATACCAATCTTAGCATGTACAATATCCCAACTGCACTATCGGAGGGTATGTATAGGTGAAAGGAAATAGTAATTAATGGGGCACTTAACCCTAGGGGAAGGCCTCTCGATAAACTACTACTGAATAGGTACTTTATGAGTTACCCAGAAGTTAGCCTAGGCAGTATCGTAAAAAATAACATTTGCTGAAGTATTGTCTAAGGCTATTTTGCCTTGCCTTTACAATTCAAATTAGACAGATACTCCATGGAATTCGTATTACTGTATTATCCAAAGTCACCAAACTGGACACAGGAGATTATCAATATTCAATACGGAAGAGATTACTATCGTTATAGGGATTAGGCCTATGATGCTTCCCACCATAGCGGCGTAGCCGTAACCAACTCAACGGTCGGTACAAAAAAGGTTCGCTGAATAATGCTGGTATATTATATATGTATATAATTATGATAACAATATGTTTTGCTTTTGTATTCTGCTCACAAAAAAAAACAATATTAGTATTGAGTGTTGCACGTAAATTATGGTTCCATGTCATCTCAACCAGTAGACCATTTCAACCAGTAGCTCTCAACCAGTGCCAAATTAACCCAGACCAACCAAACCAGTGCCAAACTATAGTACTAACCTAACCCCACCTAACCTAACCTAACCTAACCGTATTGGTTGATTTGGTACTGGTTGAGAGCTACTGGTTGAAATGGTCTACTGGTTGAGTTGACCGGTCACCGTAAATTATACCTACTCACTCGAACTGATATGCTCTCATCACGTGTTGTTTACAAAATGATGCGCGCGTCCCTGGCCATGGCCCAACCTAAAGTTACATCCGGTCTCTGTACCGGCCCAAACACGGAAAAAGAACCAGCCCTTCGGGCATTGCCCAAATGCCCGGCTGGCCTGTCCGCCCCTGTCCGGGCGACGCAGGTGCTGCGGCGCTGGGGTTTAGCATTAAATACATTGCCGACGCATATGCTGCAGTACTGGTGCCCAGTGGGTTAACCCATTCAGTACCGTTGACTTCTTTTTCATCATATTCTTGCAACTTTTAGATAATTTTATTCAGATTGTGATGGACCTGAAGTAGCTAAAAGGAATAATTGATACAGAATGTGGCCTTTTAATTCTTAGAGGTCCTTCCCAAGCTGAATACAATCGTCTACTACTTGCCAGAATATAATGATAAGAACGTCCCTGGTACTGAATGGGTTAATAGCTTTATCAAAACCAAACAGCTCTACAGTAGAATTAGCAAACGTAGAAAGTAATATTATAAGTAATAGTGTATTAGGGAGGGTGGGCTTATTTATTGGTCGATTTATGTATATATATCTACTATTTCTTTTAGTTTCCTCCCTAGACCTCCATCAAGTTTAAAACAAAAATCCCCAAGATAAATGTGTACATTTTGTCGATAGAAAAATGTCCCAGCCGAAGGCCGGTTGCTCTTAAATTACAGGCTTGCTATCGCTCGCCAGTAAAAAGATCGACACCCCAATTGCATGAAAGGACTTAATATTGACAAAGAAATGGGGAAAATAGTCTTAAAATCGCCAAACTAATGAGCCAAACATCGTCAAATTTGAAAAAAAGTATAATGGCTAATCATGAGGGAGAAGGGGGGCCAGAAACTCCAAACATCTCCCCTTAACTACAACAAATATATATAAAATAAATAATAATAATAATAATAATAATACCAGGAAAAAAATGGCCTTTATAAGTATGGCATAAAAATCCATTATCACTATACAATTATGACCCCATTAGTAGCCTGCTAGAAGATGCACAGTCTCCCACAAAAGACCTGCTTCACTCCCAGAGAAACCACGCAAAAAACACAAATAATATGATCAAATTACAAGTTTAATTTGACAGTTGGTGGTTAATTGGTACAATTTACTAATTATTAATGGGGTAGCAGTTATATTTTGGTCTATTATTAATTTATCCATGTATGTTTTAGTTCCTCGCTACTAGAGCTAGAATTCCATCAAGCTTAAAAAACACTCCCTAAACACCTTTTTAAGATTTGTTTTCCTAAAAAACAGGCTCACTATTGCTCGCCAGGAAAAAATTGACATCTAAATGGCACAAAAGGTCTTAAGGTCGCCAATCTGATGGAGCGAACGTCTTGATGTATACAACATAATGGGGCTAAACATGCAACTACCTCCCCCTTAAATATAATATGTTACTAGAATGAAAGCACACCGATCCTACCTCAACTCCTACAATTACCGGGAACAGCAGAACTCCTGTAGAAGAATGCACGGCAAATACGATATCACTCAAAAGTAATCAAGCAATTGATTTTCTAACATTATATTCTTTGAATTTTATCTTAAATTTCTGAACATTATTTCACTTGTGAAATCTGTTTTGAGTGAAAATTCCACAGTGACACTTCTTTTTATCTATAAGATCTGTGTCCAAGTGATGTTCTCCCTCTACTAATTCGTAACAGGTTGCCTTGCCTTTTTGGATAATTATGAAAGTCCTCATTTCTTGCAAATAAGCCATTAAACACGAGTGGCATTACATTATTAATGAATGTCTAAATCTGCACTATAACAGTGCAAAGTCATTAATAACTTAATGTCACTAGTTGTTAAATAAATGTTTGTGACAAATGAGGACTTTCATAATTATAAAATTATAATTACTGTGAGAAGCTCTTATGTAGCTATAAAATAGACAAAGAATATGGGGTATAGGTTATAATTGGAGAAGTTCTTAGGTAGCTATAAGGTATATGAAGTGTAGGGGATATAAGTTATAATATCAATGCTTAGGTAGCAATATGATATATGAAGTGTGGGGGATATTAGTTATAGTGGGAGAAGTTCTTAGGTAGTATATGTTATGTGAAGTGTAGGGGATATAAGTTATAGTGGGAGAAGTTCTTAGGTAGCTATATGATATGTGAAGTGTGGGGGATGTAAGTTATAGTGGGAGAAGTTCTTAGGTAGCTATATGATATGTGAAGTGTATGGGATATAAGTTATAGTGGGAGAAGTTCTTAGGTAGCTATATGGTATGTTAAAGTGTGGGGGATATAAGTTATAGTGGGAGAAGTTCTTAGGTAGCTATATGATATGTGAAGTGTGAGGGATATAAGTTATAGTGGGAGAAGTTCTTAGGTAGCTATACGATATGTGAAGTGTAGGGGATATAAGTTATAGTGGGAGATGTTCTTAGGCAGCTATATGATATGTGAAGTGTGGGGGATATAAGTTATAATGGGAGAAGTTCTTAGATAGCTATATGATATGTGAAGTGTGGGGGATATAATTTATAGTGGGAGAAGTTCTTAGGTAGCTATATGATATGTGAAGTGTGGGGGATATAAGTTATAGTGGGAGAAGTTCTTAGATAGCTATATGATATGTGAGGTGTAGGGGATATAAGTTATAGTGGGAGAAGTTCTTAGGTAGCTATATGATATGTGAGGTGTAGGGGATATTAGTTATAGTGGGAGAAGTTCTTAGGTAGCTATATGATATGTGAAGTGTAGGGGATATAAGTTATAGTGGGAGAAGTTCTTAGGTAGCTATATGATATGTGAAGTGTAGGGGATATAAGTTATAGTGGGAGAAGTTCTTAGGTAGCTATATGATATGTGAAGTGTGGGGGATATAAGTTATAGTGGGAGAAGTTCTTAGGTAGCTATATGATATGTGAAGTGTAGGAGATGTACGTTATAGATAGTGGGATAAGGTCACAATGTAGGCAATAACTAACAGGGATGTAGGGAAGAAAGGGTTTGACCCGGGTGGGCCAATAAGCCTTTTGCAGATGTCTACGCTTCCTATGTGTTTATGTATGTACAGTATATACAGTAAAAACACAGACAAAAAAATATATAAATATATATATAATATATATATATATATATATATATATATATATATATATATATATATATATATATATATATATATATATATATATATATATATATATATATATATATATATATATATATATATATATATATATATATATATATATATATATATATATATATATATATATATATATATATATATATACCGGTATATAATATACATAATTATATATATGTGTTTCTAATCTCTCAGTGGGAACACCACTGCCGTGGTGTAGTTGATTAAAGCGTCGGCTATCGTCCTGACGGTCGGCGGTTCGAACCCCACTGAGAGATTAGAAACATTTAGTGGTTCACGTGTATTTGTGATATATACTCAATATATTATATATATATATATATACATACAGTATATATATATATATATATATATATATATATATATATATATATATATATATATATATATATATATATATATATATATATATATATATATATATATGAACACATATTGAAAACGATATTGGTCGCACGTACAACAAAATATAGCTGTTCGTGTAAGGCCACCTTTAAATGAAGTGAAGTATTTCGTTGGACACATGGAATTCAGTACGGTCTCGTTTTTTTGGCATAATAATGGGGTAGTAAAGCACGATTATATCTACATTTTGAGTGTTGTTTTTTTGTGTGTGTTTTTTTTCTTATGGTAAATTGCTTTCTCCCACTTCTTTGTCGATTATAAGACCTTTCGTGCCATTTAGTTGTCGATTCTTTCCTGGCGAGTAATAACGACCATGCAATTTGGAGGAACTTTTTTTCCGAAAAATGCAGAATTTTTGTTTTCGAAGAGGGGTCTTGGGGGTATTTTTTAAAAGCTTGATGTAGGTCTATGGAGGAAAACAATTGATAAATTAATACAATCTCACTAATTATCGATAAACCTGCTTCTTAAGGATTACATTTTCCGCGAGGTGAACACAAACATCCACTTATAAGTTAAGAAGGTTCTGTGAAAGCCAAAATGTTAAGGGGTTATTTTTTCTTAATATTTGTATATAAACTATAATGTATATATATATATACCGGTATATATATATATATATATATATATATATATATATATATATACAGTATATATATATATATTTATTTATTTATGTATTTATTTATATATTTTGCTCACTAGACATCCATCACAAAAACAAAAATAATAATAATAAATAATAAGATACCCAGACCCCCCTTCGAGAAAAATGTGTACCATTTTCAGTAGACAAATGTCCTGGCCGAAAGCCAATTCCTCTTTAATTGCAGGTTCGCTATCACTCGCCAGGAAGAAAATTACATCTAAATGGCACGAAAGATCTTAAAATTAACAAACAAAAGCGGCGTAAGTTTTTAAAAGTTCTAAACAACTTCTTGAAATGTCAAAACTAATGGGGCTAAGCATAAGAGAAATGCGGTCCAGAATTAAACACAAAAACCTTATGTATATCAATTTTCCACTTTTTGGTTCTACACTCTAAAATATATGGGTATAACAAGTGTTGATAAAGTGTCCATGATAATATACCCTGATCCAGTAGGTGTATTGACAGTAATGTATGGGGGTCTTTTGTCTGGACCTCCTTTTCCTCTTCTTTAGTCTTATTCAATTTGAGGATTTTAGACTTTCACCCCCTTTGTTTAGCTATTTTTAAGACCTTTCACCTCACTTCTTTGCCAATTATAAGACCTTTCGTGCTATTTGGGTGTCGATTATTTCCCGGCGAGAGATACCAAGCTACAATTTAGGAGGAACTGGCCTTTGGCCGGTGCCTTCTTTTACCGAAAAATAAACACATTTATCTCGAAGGGGGGTCTTGGGGGTATCTATTAATGTTGATGGAGGTATTGGGAGCAAACTAAAAACAAATATACAGTATATCTATCTCTCTCTCTCTCTCTCTCTATATATATATATATATATATATATATACTGTATATATATACTATTTATAAATAAGGATAAATATAAACTCTCCCTTTAATAAAGATAGAGAGGTAAATCAATACCAACATACCCAAATATCTTATATACCTACTGTATATTGTACCTTTCTATTTTCCATAGAGCAGAGATTATTAGTTTCCTTGTTGTAATAGTCTATTATAATAGTTTTATATATATATATATTATATATATATATATATATATATATATATATATATATATATATATATATACTGTATATATATATGTCTTTATAATAGTCTATGGTCTATTCATGATAATTAGGCCAACCATCTTGTACACTAACCTATATAACTCAATAACGACTAGAGTAATAGAGCTAATATTTCTACCATTTGGAACAAATCATCCAGGGAATGGGTGTGGACATTTACAGCGTCCGAAGACCGATTTCTCCTAAATTGCATGCTCGCTATCGCTTGCTCCAAAGAAATCGAAACCTGAATGGTGTGAAGCATATACTAATCGCCAAACTAATGAGGTAAAACGTCTTAAAATCTCCCAAATATCGCTTGTCCTGAAGAAATCGAAACCTGAATGGTGCGAGACATAAGATAATCGTCAAACTAGTGAAATAAAACGTCTTAGAATCTCCTAAACCAATGCAGTGAAATATGGACTCTGCACTAGATAGGGTTAATGGGGGTAGGGTTATTTTAATAGTAAATTTATTTTATGTGTTTTTCATTTATTGTTTTAGTTTCTTCGCTTGACCTCCATCAATATTATAAAAACACCCACTAGACCCCCTTTCAAGATAAATGTGTACATTTTTCGGTAGAAAAATTTCCTGGCCAAAGGCCGGTTCCTCCTATTATTACAGGCTCGCTATCGCTCGCCAGAAAAAAATCGACACTTATATGGCACGAAAGGTCTTAATATAGACCGAAAAATGGGGTGAAAGGCCTTAAAATCGCTAAACTAATGGGTCGAAAGTCTTAAATTCTGAACACAAATGGGGCTAAACATGAGGGGATAGGGGGCCCAGAAAATCGAACCATACTCCCTTAAAGCAGGCATGTCTGAGTGTCGCCACCTCAACTAGTTTTTATGAAGTGAAGGAATGCGTTTTAGCCAGACAGTAAACGGGTTTTGTATATATTTTTATTGAAGAAATAAGTTTGGGTGAGACCGCATTTTGTTAAATGTTTTACCCCTTCTGTACCGGAGACGTCTTTTTAATTTAATTATAACTTAATTTAGATGATTTTGTGCAGTTTAAGAAGGATGTGTGGTAGTAAAAAAAAGGCTAGGTGGGATAGTTTGAAGCCTGTTAATTGCTGGAGGCCCTTATTAAACATAATAATATCGTCTAATAGTAGCCAAAGTAAAGTTAAAATGACTGTACCGTTACTGTTTGAGTTAAGTGAAGGAATGAGTTTGGACAAGACAGTATTCAGTTATATTTGTATATTTTTAGTGAAGCAATGTGTTTGGGCTAGACAGTATTTCGTGTTTATTGCAAGTGAAGGAATGTGTTGGAACAAGACATTCAATACATATACTGTATACTGTATATATATTTTGTGTGTGTTTTTTTTTTAATGTGAACCAATGCGTTCGAGCAAGGCAGCGTTCAGTATTTTATTCGTGGAATACCTTAAACATTTTTTTATGAGGTCCATGTCTGATATCTTGCTGGTAGAATGTAAAATATAGAAAGATACAATACAGGTACTGTATATCAGATACTTGGGCATTATGAGCGATATACCTCTCTATACTTACATTAAATGGGTATATTACTGCTAATATACCTAACTGATAAAGATATAGCATTATGGACACTGTTTATACCCTTTGCATAGCCATATTTATTTAAACGATTCAAACGATTTTATTCAACACTATGGAAAATATCCTTAAGGGTATTTGTATTTCATTTTTACTAATTTGCTCCCTAGATATTCAATTGTAAAGCAAATAAAAATAAAACAAATACAATAAAAAACAAATCATAAAATGGAGCAAAAGGTCTTACACTCGCCAAACTAAAGGGGCGAACGATTTACAATATCCAAACTAATGGGGCTAAACACGAGGGAGGAGGGTGTCCAGAAAACCCCCCCACTCCCATATAAACGACCGTAGAGAACCACTATCGAATGCCGTGTTCAATATTACGACTACTATTATTATTAGCATTATTATTATTATTATTATTATTATTAGTAGTAGTAGTAGTAGTAGTATAAATTGTAGTATACAATTTCGAAATATTTTTACTAATAGGGTTGGAATAATTCGACAGTTGTTCAGAAGTATGTACTTCATTTAATATACTCAAAGGCAATCAATATTCCTCATAGCTAATGCTTCTCGATCCGGGTCGAAATATGTTCAACTTGAAGAGTTTGAATACCAATGATAATACAGTATGCATTGTAAATCGGAGTTTTTTATTCCCACTACAACCTCTCTGTACGATCGCTATTCAGAGTTCGACTTACTTTTCAGAGTTTGACTTACTTCGACTTCGGTATCAAGGCACAATAACTATTAATCAAATCAAGAGAAACTATGTGAATAAGGTGTAGATTTATTTCTTATAACAGATATTTCACGCGATCGATAGCATGCTTTCGACAAGGTTATGTCTATATTGATAAGATAGTTTTCTTACAACAGAAATGTTTCCAAATGTGGAGGCCTGATTGCCTGTCCTATTTATTACTCCAGCTAAAGCTCTCCTACCACAATTCTTATTATTCTAGCCTGCATAGATTGCTGGAATCGAATTAGATTCTAAATAGTCCACTTGTCTAATCAGCCTAGACTCGTGTGATAGCGGGGTTCGTACGTCCCAAAACTATCTGTTATACAACCGTAGCTCCTGGATAGCTGGGTGCGTACGTCCCGAAGCTATCGACTTCTAGACTCTGAAAGCTGGTCATGTACGTCCCGAACTCTTAATTACATAAACTTGGTTACTTCAATAGCAGGGCACGTACGTCCTAAACTATCGATTGAATACAATATAATCAGCTACAGAAAACTTCTCGGCATTATAAACATATATTTAACTATCTCTTGATCTTACTATAAATACCTGACACTATTGCTAACTGAATAACTTTCACTATGCTAACCAAGAACAGCTATACACTAACTCTTTGTAGTTTATTTCATCATTTGTCTAAACATTATTTGAATAGGTTGTACAAGAGGACACATTAATTTTATTATTAAAGGGCCAGGACAGTCAGTCTAAAACATTCTCTCTCTCTCTCTCTCTCTTTCTCTGGCTATGTAGGTTGACCAGCGGTTATGCCTTCTCCAGCTATCTTCTCGTTAGTGTGTGAAAACTCTGATTAATAGCTGCCCCCTTTTAAAGCTTTGCTGTCTTCTTTCCTCATATATTTCTTATCTTTATGTTGTTGTTTTTTTTTTTCTATATGAATGAGGGAGACAAAAGGCACAACTGTCTGCAGCGAGTGCCTCCCCCAGATTCCAAAAAGTGACAGGGCCGATATCAAGGAACGCTCGATATAAAATGCCTGTACGCACGGAGTTTGAAGCAATTTAAGTCATAGGAAGAGGGAAAGACTGATTCTGGGAGAGAGTTCCAGAGCTCAGTAGTTGAATAGAAGAAAGTCTGAGAATAGCGTTTCACTCTTGGGTTGGAGAGTTGCACACAGTAGGGGTGGGATTGTGTTGCAAGGCGGGTACTACGTACCCTACGTAGAGGAGGTGGTATACGCTGGGAAAGCTCCGAGGAACACTGATTATTGTAGCAGCTTCCCCTTTAAAACAGCTTCTTCGGTCTTCTCGTTTACGGGTATCTTTTCTTTATTGTGGGTAATAGCTGTCTCTAGCTCCCCTCTGCTGGCCAGGGACTATCTCTTCTTTAACCCCCCCACCCCCCCACCCCACCCCGCATGGTGGTTGGGGAAGGTAATAGGCAGGCAGCTAGTGCCTTTAAAGATGGAGGTGATGTCGCCACTGGCGCGTGCCTCCGAGTGACTCCACCAGAAGGACTGGGAAGGAGCATATTACCAAGCTAGGTGTTCTCAACTGCCTCAAGGGGTTCTTTACCCCTGCACAGCTTCTTGATCTGTACAGGGTTACAGTGCATCCTTGTAATGAGTATTGTTCACATGTGTGGGGAGGATCCTCTCACACCGCACTCCTAGACAAAGTAGAAAGGAAGGTTTTTCGTATCATTAATTCCCGCCCACTCGCCAACTCTCTCTCTTCGCTACAATGTTGCATCTATCTCGCTATTCTATCGCTACTACAATAATAAGTGCTCCTCAGAGCTCTCCCAGTGTATACCACCTCCTCTACGACGGGTATGTGGTACCCTTCTTGCAACACAACCCCACCCCTACTCTACCGTGGAATTACCTATTAAATTATGAACTTTGCGCACACAGATCCAGAGGCGTAGCTAGGGGTGGGGGGTAGGGGCTGTTTGAAATTGCCACCCGGGCCCCCAAGAGAGGGGGGCCCCTAAATGGATCTTAAAAGTATATTAATAATACTAATAGTATAGACATAAATGTAATAACGAGTAAAATAATCGCCATGTGGGGTTTTCTGATTTAACCTCTTCTTTTTCTTCTCTCCTTGACGTCATGGCATTGTCTTGACTAGAAGTGGTAAATAAAAAATAATAATAAAACGATCACTCGATCAGTATTGATTTGGTGGTGCGTGGGGGAACATTGCCGGCCACTCTCTCTCCTTCCTACCCGCTATACTTTCTCAGGACGCACTGGTTAGGTAGGCCTAATGATTATAATAATTTATATATATTACATTATAGCACTATTCAGTTTGGCAGTTGATTATTATACTGTGTTTTCCGTAAGCATGTGTGAAGGAATAATAAGACATATTTTGATGTATTCAAAATATGAAACATGTAGGCCTAATAGTAGCTAGTAAGTTGAGTGTATAATCAAAGATTAGGCCTACATACCATATTTATAAATATACGACCCAGGAATTTCGGTATTATATTCTCCTTTTTCATGAACTGTAATTGTCTAATCATTAGCTATATTTCATAGATAACCTATGAACAACTTTGTGAGAAAGTTGAGTGGTATCGAAGATATTTGTAAAGTAGGCTAAGCTAGATAACGGTTTTATAATCATTGTATATCACTTTAAATATTACTTCAATATAGATTATTCGATAGCATCAAAATGCACCTAGATAGGATTATTTTTCCAACAAAATTATCGGGGGGGGGGGGGCTTACAGCACCCTCCCTGAGACCCCCCAGCTGCCTTGGCTCGCTAAGCTTCCCCCCCCCCCCCCCCTTAACAAATCAGCAAACCCTGGAGGGGGCCCCTCCAGGAAGCAAGGCCCCCCAGGCCCCCAAATCTCTGCACAGATCCCGCCCATATACTGCGCACCACTAGCAAGCTTGTCCGTCGTACGTTGTCCGTCTGTCTGTCCGGAAACTCCTCCTAGACCGTTCGATGGATTTTCACCAAATTTCATATATTTACATTTGGTCAATGCGAAGGTCAGTCAAAAATATATTTTCAATTGAACTTAAAGGTTAAGGTCAAATGTGGAGGATAAAAATATGGTAAATATTTCATATTTGTCAGTTTTTACTCAAATTTCTTAATTTTCACAATGAAAGTTACTGGTAACTTTCATATCTTATTAACCAAATTTTAGATAACTATTCTAAAGAGTAAGGTCAAAGGTCAAGGTCAAAGGCCAAAATAAGTTTTTTACTATAGGTAGCCTGTACGAACTTGACAAAAATCTTGATCCTTGACCTCATCGTAACTCAAAAGCGCCTAGAGCAAAAAAAAAAATCTGGCTGTAAAAATCCAAACCTATTTCCTGGTGGACTCTTCCCAAATTATAGGAATTTTAGCCCGATTGCTTTCATTCATTTTAAGTTATAAGAAGTTAAGGGGTCAACATGATTGTCAAGTTCGTTAGTGCTACCTATAGTATTTATTATACTAATTGTTAGATTTTCACTAGGCTTACGATTTATATTCGGAATACCTAGGCCAAGGTCATACAAGAAACTATACAATTCCATATGAAAGGTCAAGGTCACTGGTCAAGGTCAAATCAAAGGTCAATATGCTAATTTCTTCACTTTTCATGCAAACTTCACAACATTTGGTGAAATAGTTGCACTTTAAATGAAAAGGAAAATATTACATTTTGAGACACATATCATAAAGGTCAAAATAGAGGTCAAGGTCAACTATTTTGTTAATATATATGAAATTAACTCATGGGTTTAATAAAATTAGGCATGCTTATTTGATGTTCTGGGGCAACATCAATGCAAAACAAAAAATGTACTCTTAAATAAAGGTCAAGGTCACAGGTCAAGGTCAAAGTTCAGCATTTATAATTAATAGAAAGATTACTCAAATTTTAGAAAACTATCTATTAGTTGCTTGTTACTTAAATAACATATACTGTATAATAAACTTCCTATATACTGTATATTCCAATAGTTAACCCACTGAACCCCAGCTAGTTAATAATAAATGTACAGTTCCGGACAGATGAAACAGCAACACCTCGTCCACCCGCTATGTGGTGAGGGGCTCTGCGGATTTGGTAACACTGGCAGGAGGTGGGAGGGATGTGGGTGGGTGGGTGATGAGGGGAGGTATGTTGGGGGGTTTAGGGGGGAATTGGGAGGGTGAAGAGGCAGCAATCATGGTGTGGCTGGTGGGAGGGGGCAAAAAATCGTTATGACATGTAATACCATGTTAGGACATAGTCGTTAAATGTAGCATACATTGATATTGTAGGTGTGTGTAATTTACAATCCTGTGGGAGTAGCTTGTTCTATAGGAAAATTTGCTTGTCACTCTGTTCTCCCCTACCCCATCATTCGTTTGCCCCATCCCACCAGCCATACCATGATTACTGCCTCTTCACCCTCCCACACTCCCCCCTAAACCCCCCACATCCCTCCCCTCATCATCCACCCACATCCCTCCCACCTCCTGCCAGTGTTACCAAATCCGCAAAGCCCCACACCACACAGCTGGTGGACTGGGTGATGCTGTTTGATCTGTCCGGAATACCACCCAGGACCAGAGGGTTGTCAAAAACAAAAATTTCAGACAACACCAGGAATGGGTTAGAAATGAAGGAAAACCCACAAGAAACCGATCCCCTAGGTCATTAAGGGGTCCTACGGTGCGCCCGAAAGTCGGAATTACAAGAGGGGTAATGGGTAGGCAAAAACAGGGTTTTGCGCACTCACGCGCAAGCGGTTGGACTTTGAGAGTTTTCAACCATCGGCATTGTTGCGTGGGATACTTACACAGTTCCCATTCAAATCTGAGCCCTCTAGGTGCCATAGGACCGGAGTAATTAAACCCCGACGCAACATATGCGTCCTGGGGTTCAGCGTTACATATATTGCCGACGCACTGTTTGCGTCGCTGGGGCTCAGTGGGTTAAGGGCCAAGGTCAACGGTCAAAACAAGAGTGTTCGTCATTTTCCCTAAACTCCTCCTAGATTGTTTAATGTATTGTCACCAAATTGTGCTGGCAAATTCAGTTGGTCAATGCGACGACCCTCCAAATATATGTGTTTTCTTTTTAGTCAAAGGTCAAGGTCACAATTTATGGTTACTATTTCTTATATATATAAGGTTTTATATAAATTACACCATATTCATAACGCTTGTTAATACTAATTATGGTGTTAAGCTAACTAAATTCTCAATAAGAATTTCTATGGTCGAAGGTCGAGGTCAAAGGTCAAAGTCAAAGGTCAAAATAAGATTTTACTAGTATTTCATATAAACTAAGATTTTCACAAGGCATATCATGTATATTCGGAATACCTAGGTCAAGGTTATATACGAATAAACATATTTCCATTTGATAGGTCAAGGTCACAGGTCAAGATGATATATAAGGTCAATATGCTAATTTCTTTACATTTCATGCAAACTTCACAAACTTTGTTGGGACAGTTGTGCTATAAATGCAAATTAAGATGTTACATTTTCAGACATGATATCATGCAGGTTAAGATGAATGTCAAAGGTCTAGGTCAACTATTCCTTAAATACCTCTGAAACTAACTGATGATCCTTAATGAAATTTGCCACGCTTATTTGATTTTCCAGGGTTACATCAATGCATTCAAAAAATGTAATCCTTCAAAAAAGTCAAGGTCAAAAGTCAACCTTAAATTTTGTTTTTTGATAAGCTGACTGTTAGTTGCATTTTACTTAAATAACATACAGTATATATGAATTTCATTTAAATACTCAAATACTAAAAGTCAAAAGTCAAGGTCAAAGATCAAAAGAAGAGTATTAATAATTTGGGTAAGGATGTAGTATTCGTGTGTACCACCTGCCTTGTTTACACTACTTGCACGCTCGCGATCATTTTCCTGTCTATTTTGACTGCCGTGGGATACAATAATAGGTTGAAGGTGGGCTTTGCACCCCCTCACCCACCTATGACTTATTATCATTATCATATATTTTGCCAGCAGGGGGCAAATAACAGAATCAAAAACAGTAAAAATAGACGGGAACGTAACCGCGAGCGCACAACCTATGTAAACATGACCTTACACTCGGATATTATATCCTTCCCATAATTTTCCCTAAACATTTCCAAGTTTGTTTGACCCTTTCTGTACTGGCAACATCTTTTATATTATATTCTAGCAATAATTAGACGATTTTGTGGAACTTAAGAGAAATCTGTGGTAGAAAATGGATTAATTAAGATAGTTGAAAGCCTCATAATTGGCTGGAGGCACTTTTTAAACTTAATAAATTTGTCTATTATTATCCAGTATAAAGTGAAAAGGACAAAAACTGGTACTGAACGGGTTAATGTATCGTCATCAAATTTTGCAGGCAAATTCGGTTGGTCAGTGCGACGATTGTCCAAATATTGTTTTTGTTATTCAAACATTAAGGTGAATGGTGAAGGTCACAGATTATGGTGACTATTTCTTTCTTATATATATATATATATATATATATATATATATATATATATATTCAAAATATGCTACAGGGGTGCAATGCCTAATGAGTTCATTGCTCTGTAGGTGGCGTTCTGAGAGTGAGGGTCCGAGTCTAGGAAGTGAGACAGTGAATCACTGGAGCGAGGCAGCTTCAGAGATGGGGCTGCTTCGAGCCGTGAGTGAGCAACTAAGCCCTATGCACCCTGCGAAGGCAAGATGGCAGGGGCTGGTTGCAGCTAAAAAGTGTTTCACATGTCTCACCCCCTAGACTGGAACGAGACCTCATGGGCTTCTCCGTTCAATATAGAACGGTTGAATGTAGAGGAGTACAAAGGAGTACAAAGGAGTACAAAGGAAATCAAGCAACAACAGATCTAGTGACCCTTCTAGGTTGCTTGTCCTCCAAAACACTGAGGATCAAGTGTCCAAACAGTGGTTTAGAGTGGGTAAGGGAACATTGGAAAGGGAATTACTGCCCTGGAACTAATGTCCGTGGCAGGATTAGGAAGTTAGTAGGGGACAGATGGGTTAGTAACTGAGGGGGGGATAAAATAAAGTTATTCATTTACAAACGCAGTCAGTCGCGGGTTTGATGCGAGATATTTGTCTAGGCGGAGTTTAAATGAATCAACGGTGATGCAGTCTATAACGTTTCGGGGAAGCCCATTCCACAAGTTGACAACTCGATTGAAGAAGAAATTCTTAGATTCGTGTGAGTTAAAAGATTTACCAATAATTTTGCAACCGTTTCCCCGCGTGTAATTAGATTGGTCGATAGTGAAGTACTTACTACAGTTCATATTGTCGATGCCTTTGATGATTTTGAACACTTGAATTAAGTCACCTCTTAATCTGCGCTGGGTTAAAGGAAATAGATTTAATTCTCTAAGACGCTCTTCGTATGGTTTGTTCTTTAGGCTAGGTATCATTTTGGTAACTCTACGTTGAACTCGTTCTAGCTTGTTTATATCTTTTTGGTAATAAGGGCACCAGGATTGAACGCAGTATTCCAGAAGAGGGCGGACTAAGGAATTGTAAAGGGTTAGGATAACTTATTTGGATTTATGCTCAAATGACCTGCCTATAAAGCCAATGATTTTGTTTGCCTTCTTAACAACTTCTGAACATTGTTGACTCGGTTTTAGGTTACTCGATATTGTTACTCCCAGATCGGTTTCTCTGTTTACATTCTTAAGCTGAGTGCCATTCATCGAATAGTTTGCTTTCTCATTTAGGTATCCGATATGTAGTACTTTACATTTATCCGCATTGAAACTCATTTGCCAAATTTGGGCCCAACATGACAATTTATCTAGATTGTGTTGCATATCGTCAACTTGTTCTTTTGAGAGTACGCTATTTGCAATTTTTGTATCGTCAGCAAATTTTGAGATTGTACAGGTGAGACCCTCATCTATGTCGTTGATGTAAATTAGAAAGATAATTGGTCCTAGTACCGATCCCTGGGGTACCCGCTACTTACATTGGTCCATTTAGATGCCTTACCGTTTATGACTACTCTTTGCTTTCTGTCGCTGAGCCAATTTTCTATCCATTTCAACACACCGTCTTGTATTCCATGCGCTTTTAGTTTTAGCAGTAAACGTTTGTGGGGAACTTTGTCAAAGGCCTTTTGAAAATCAAGGTATATAATATCTACAGCTTTACTCTCATCGTAGAGGTTGAGGATATCGTGGAAGAAGTCTAAGAGGTTTGTTAAACAGGAACGTTTTTTACGAAAGCCGTGTTGAGTATCTTTAAGTATGTTATTTTCCTCTAAGTGATTTACGAGTCTGTCTCGTATGACCGTTTCTAGCATTTTACATACAACTGAGGTTAAGCTAATTGGACGATAGTTAATGGGTAGGGATTTGCTGCCTTTTTTGAATATCGGTGTTACGTTGGCTAGTTTCCACTGATCGGGCATAGTTCCAGACTGCAAGGATTTATTGAATAGTAATGTCAGTGGTTTGGAGAGCTCATCCTTAGCTTCCTTTAGAACTCTAGGCGAGATTGTATCAGGTCCAGGCGTTTTATTTACCTTGAGTTTATCTAAACAATTCAATACTTCTCTCTCTGTAACGGTGATATTGCTTAGAACATCTGAATTATCAATCTGAATCGGCGATGGTGTAGGGATATCACTGAGGTCTTCTGTTGTAAAAACTGATGCAAAGAAGGTATTGAGGGCATTACTCATTTGTACTTCGTCTTTGGTGTATTCTCCATTTTCATCGACTAACGGTCCAACAGTTGAAGTAACTACTTTTTTCTTTCTGATATAACTATAGAATTCTTTCGGGTTTGTTTTACTTTGATTCGCAATATGTAACTCTAATGTCTTTTTACTTTGCTTAATTAACTTTTTGGCTTTGCGTCGTAGCTCTACAAATTTCAGCCGTTCTTCGTCATTTTGTGAGGATTTTAATCTATCATTAGCAAATTTTTTAGCAAGCAGGCAGTTTGAGGCTCTCAGCCTATGCCCGAGAGAGAGTAGTTGGAATATACAAAAAAAAATAAAAATAAAAAAATAAACTATACAGTAAGCTTATATATATAATTATATAGTAAACTCCAATTTAAGAATTCGAGGACGCATAGTTGGTTATGCATTTTTTTTATATTATTATTTTTTTAATTGCGAAAACTGCACATCTACTGTACAGTAGTATATCAACTCTGACTAAGCAGAGTGGTATTGACTCGCCTACATACATACATACATATAATTTTAAGACTGAGTGCTCCACACATACATGCAGTTTCAGTCTCTCTAATGGCTGTGTTCCAGGCAACCGTGTTAAGGGCTGCTTCACTTGTCAAGTTTTTAAATTCGAGATCGGCACGTATAGTCCGATCCCAGGTCTTCCTTGGTCCACCCCTTGGTGCAGCTCCCTCCACAATCACAGACTTGCATCTTTTCACTCAATTTTGTTCATCTATTCTCTCCACATGCTCATACCATCCCAGTCTACTTGTACGCATCTCATCACTAATACTCTTTATACCTAAGCGTCTCCTCAGCTCATCATTTGTTATTCTATCCTGCAGTTTGGCCCCACACATCCATCTCACCATTCTCATCTCATTACGTTCCATTCTGTGGACATCCTCTACTTTAACGGCCCATGTTTCCGAGGCATACGTCATTGCACTTCTAACACATTAGGCATACACCTTTCCCTTCAGGGGGAGAATACATTCTTTTCATGGTCAGAATTGGTAGCAGTTCTCTGAGCTTCCCAAAGCCAAATCTAATTCTAGCGACAGTGACAGCCTCGGCCCCACCACCGGCAGAGATGGTATCTCCTAGGTAACAAAACTTGTCCACCAGCTCCAATGACTCATTTCCAAAATTTACAGCCACAGGATATTCATTTAACACAAGCTCGCCCTTGCACACCAAGCACTCAAATTTCTCGATTTCTGACATATCCTTCGGCAGGGATCCTTTTATTTTAGTACAGCGCTTACTCCCATGGTGCACTCAACATAGACCGACGCTACACAGAATCGAATTAGCGCCCATACCCTTTCCACACACTGCACCTGGGTATGCACCGCCCTTTTCCACATTGCCTCGTTTCAATATACAATGCATAACCTTGGTTTTGTTAATATTGAGTCTTAAGCCCTTGCTCGCCATGCCCTCTCTCCTTCTTCTGAATTTGGCCTCAGCATCTTGCACATTGTCAGCTATTAGGAATAAATCGTCTGTATAAAACAGTTCCCACGGGAGTTCGGATCTAAAATCTATAGACAGTGCCTCCAGCACCATAATAAAGAGGAGGGTGCTTAACACTGACCTCTGATGAACTCCAACACGGACTGTGAACTCCTCACTCAGTACACCTTTCACCCTCACCGCAGTTGCGAATCCTCATACATCTTCATTGTCAGGCGCACCAGCCACTCTTCCACACCAATTTTCCTCATAGCCCAATGCACAGCATCTCTAGGCACCCTGTCAAAGGCCTTCTCCAGATCTACAACCACAAAGTAAAGATCCCTGCCTTTTAGCAAGTACCTTTCCTGTATCTGCCTGACTATGAAGATAGCATTGGTTGTACCACGTCCTGGAATAAATCCAAACTGCATATCATCAATGGAGATGCTTTGCCTGATCAAACCATCAAAGACTCTCTCACAGACCTTCATGATTTAGTCAAGCATTTTCAGGTCCCTGTAATTACCTCTATCTAGCGCATCCCCTTTTCCTTTGTATATATTTACTATTAACCCCCCCCCACCCAGAACTCCGGTTCCAGTCTACCCCGGGGACCATTCCCAACACCTTCCCTCAAGAGATTACAAGGTGGTAGGATCCAGTGACCCCGGTGCGCCCCACTAGAACCAGCCGCAGGGACGCACCCATTGTGCGTACATGGCACTACGTCTAGTCTGGTACTTTACACCCAATGAAAGGGCTGCCTCCTGGAGCGCTACCACCCTATACTGTTGGGCAGAGAGTGCCAGTCCAGAGAAACACTAAGCACTGTAACCTCTGGATTCAGGTTGGGATAAGGCGCCAGGTCCGGGTTCGGAGGGAGCGACATCCACCGCGTATTTACCCCCTCCCCCCCCCCCCTTCCACTAAACCCCCCCACCCCCACAATGCCCACCCTCATAGGAATGACGTAGCTCTATAATAACTGTCTCTGTATGCTTATATGTGTGGGGGGGGGGGACACACATTCTTCCGTTATTGTAGTGATGAGGATGGCGTTCTATGTGTGTGCCCTGTAGGTACACAAACATCACCAAAATGATGATAATAGTGATTATAGTACTAGTAGTGAAGGTGATGGTGATTGTGGTAGTATTTGTCATATTGGTGATGATCTGTAGTGATGACGATAGTGTGTCTGAGTGTAGTAGTGATAGATGTGGTGATTATGGTAATAGTTATAATGTTGACAGTAGTGATGATGATGGTTATTATGGTAGTGATGGTGGTGGTGATTGTGAAAGTAGTTGTGATAGTGGTGGTAGTAGTAGTAGTGATGATGAGGATAGTAGTAGTGATTATGGTGATGGTTACTGGAGATGTCGCCCTGAAAACAATTTGCCCCAAATTTGTTCAAGGAACTTGCCCTGTATTGGTTAGGTAGGTTAGGTTAGGTTAGGTTAGGTTAGGTTAGTTTATTCACAAAAATAATCATAAGCAACTTCGTTTCGGGGAAAGAAAACATCGGGGCGAGTCCGGCTTTTAACCCATACAGTACTAGTGACATTTTTCGCATGATACTCTGGCAACTTTTAGACATGTTTCTTCTGCTTGGAAAGAATACACATTAACCCATTGACTGCAGGAGACTCTCCGGAACGTCATTGCAATTTACTGCAATTTACAGGCTTTAAAAGCCTCAACCCCTCCAGTCCCAGCGACGACTATAGCCGTCAATAGATAAGTCACTCCACAATCCCAGCGACGGTTATAGCAGTCAGTAATGTATTTGTCTTGTAACTGCCTGTACAAGGCTTTTTTATTTTTTATTTTTTTGTAAGCCTTTTAACCCTTATTTAGCGGCGAGCAACATAAGTCGAGTTAAATAAAGCTGGACTATGTGGCGGCGCTCGACATAACTCGAGTGGCAATTTCAGCACGTAATGTGGCTGAGAGAGAGAGACAAGTGGTGGCAGGAGACTAGCGAGCGTATGACTGCTCCAGACCACCGCGGCGAACCTACTGACACAAATCTCAGCTCCCTCCTCCCTCTCTCACTCGCTACATACTCAATTATGTACTGAAAGTACCGAATTACCTGCTTTTTGCACTCGCGTTGCACGGTTATTGCAAGAAAACTATCCATCATACAAGGATCCTTATGGTGTCATTCGAAAGCTCTGTTTATGCCCTTTCAGGGATAGGTACTTGTTTTACGTTCTGGGTCTTATTTAGGCATGAAAATGATCACGTAAACAGCCCTATTTTGGCTAAAAACACCCCGCTGTGCGGTACACATAAATAAACCGCATAGGCCGCTCGTAAGGTGTTAAAAAAAAAAAAAGAAACTGAGAGATCCAGTCTTGCCTCATCTCTTGAGGTGAAGAGGTGGTCTCTCCTGCCATTTTCACCACAGTGCTTGGGACTGCTGGGGACTTTTATTACTGTATCCTACGGTACTCAACGGGTTAAAGCCTGTAGAATCCAGTGTGAGGGAGCGGGAGCGCAACAGGCCACCCGTCCTTCCTCCAGCCAGCCGGCTGGTCCACTGAGGAGTATGAGCTATGCTCTCGCTAGATATACAGCGCTGCCAAAGGTAAATGTAGCGCGACATTAGCGATAATTGCTCATTTTAGCGAATGTCTATGGTAGCGCTGCGGGTGAATCCCGCGAGCTACGAAGCTCACTTTGGTGTCATTTTGAAGTGATTTTCTTCTAGTTTCATTGCTGAATACATTTAATTTCATTCATATACTTGCTTAATCAATCAGGAGTGCCTGAATGAGCCCTAATATATGCAGAAATATACTCACAGCGTAAGTGTTTAAAAGGCTTCTCACTATCTCCATTAATCCTTTTAGCTACCATATACCCTTCCTAAGCTTCATAAAATCGTCTAAATGTAGCTAAAATAATATAAAGAAGACATCACCGATACTGCAAGGGTTAAAGAATTTGGGGCTGTAGACAGCGATATTTAGCAGAATTACCATCTAAATTATGGTTGTAGTACATTAATAAATACATAAAACCCAATTCAACATCACTTTTATCCACCAGAATTCTACATTAGTGTTGCATTTTTGATTAATATCAATGTTTATGGCTATAATTTCCTTAAAGCCTGAAACTCGCAAGTGGTTAATGCCTGGCCTATCGACTACAGGCTAATACAGAAACCCTATCAGCACGATGACGTCATTTGCATCTTATTATGGTAACCATTAGACGATTTTATGCAACATAAAGACGACCTACATTATTGAGATGTTTACTAGGATATAGTTTACGACTTTGAATCCTACTGTAGAGGTAGATGAAAAGATGTTTTGTTATGTAAATTAAGGAGACAAAATGCAAAGCTGCCTGTAACAGGTGTCTCTACCAAAGTTAAAATGTGACAGAGCCAAATTCAAGGTTCGTTAGTCGAAATATCTGGACACACGGAGCTAGAAGCAGTTTAAATCATAGGATGAGGGAAAGACAGATTGAGGGAGAGAGTTCCATATCTTCCTTGTTGAGTAGACAAAAGACTGGGGAAATTGGTTGGACAGAATAGGGGTGGGAGTGTGTTGACAGGCGAGTGCACCAAGTCTCCGTAAGGGAGGAGGTATACACTGAGAAAGCTCTGAAGAACACTAATTATTGTAATATCGGTAGAAGAGTGAGAGTTATGCAACATTGCGGTGTGTACAGAGATACTGTAGGGAACAAGTAAGAGGAGATAAGTTGATGAGACAAAATGCTTTTTTGACTCTACCCTTTCGAGAAGTGCGGTATGGGTGGAACTTCTCCACACATGTGTACAATACTAAATACATGGGCGCATTGTGCCTCTATGTAGAGCAAGAAGCTATGCGGGGGAGAAGAAACCACAGAGACAGTTTAGCACACCTAACTTCTGGAAGCTGTTCTAGCAAGAGTTGTAATATGGTCTTTCCAAGATAGGCCAGAAGAAAAAGAAGCACCAAGAATACTGAGAGAAGATGAATGGTTGATTTGTGTGTTGTTGAGGTATAAGGGATAGACATGTGGAAGTTATTCACGGGTTAATATATGGAAACATTGGGTTTTTGAAGCAGTGAAAATAACAAGATTATCTCGCCCCAATCGGAAATAGTTGATATATCAGAAGATATGCGAGCTATGGCCTCATCACACAGGTTTTGAGTGGTTGCATGCTGGGTCGTTGTGGAAAACTAGTTGAATAGTGTAAGGTAGAGTCATCAGCATAGGAGTGGATAAGACTGGAGGTACAGTAGGGAAGATCATTAATGAAAGAGAACTGGAGACAGGACAGAACCCTGAGGAACACCGGAGTTGATAGGCTGAGGAAGTGAGTGATGGTCGTCCACAACTGCAGCTATGGAATGGCCAGAAAGGAAATTAGAGATAAAGGCTAATCGTCTGATGGTAACCAAAATAAGGTGAAGAATATGTCATCGTGCTGAAAGGGTTAATGCAGAGTTGCAGTTAATAATGCTGAGACATATATTTTCGAAGCTGTCTCGGGTTGAAACTACACTTCTCAGTTGTTTTTTACCTGATATTGTAATTCCGGAGGCTCGTTCAAGCAGTTCAAGGCTTCAAATGTATGAGAAATAATGACCGCGAATGTATAGTTGCCCACATAAATTATGTTCCTCGCTGTGATCTTACATATGAAAGTAAAATAGTATGAATTAATTGCGAGTGTGGTTTCTTTTAATTATCAGTTGACTAGTCAGATGTGTTACCCACTTCATAAGAAACTACACTCGTAAGTCAATCATGCGCGTTATAGTTGCATGTATAAAATCACAGAGAGGAACAGAACTTATGTGGGCAACTATGCAAATTAAGGAAAACCTCATTCTTAACATTAACCCTCCATCACAAACCCCAATGCACTTGAATAAATCAATGAAAGCAGATGATCCTCCCGGGATTCGAACTCGGGACACCCCACCCAGAACATAATCATCTAAGCCATTACACCACCAACACAGTTAAAGGTTAAGTACACGATCACGATTAATGTCCATTTTCGAATTCGAGATATCGATCTAATCATGTACTTAGACCCAACTGCATTATGGACAGCCTAATGTTTTAGTGAGAGGAAAGGGCAATAAATGGGGCCAAGATCACTAGGTCCAGCCAAATATTGTATTTCAGTGCCAAGGTGATGAAGGGTGTACTGGTGATGATGAAGGGTGTACTGGTGATGACAGCAGTAGTGGCGTGGATGGTGACAATTGTTGGGTCTACGTCACCAAGTTCACCCACTACCAAACTCTCTCGTCAGGTGAGTAGGTTTGTCTAGATTTATTACATCACAAAATTCACCCACTGTCATAATATGGTGAAAAGGTTCGCCTAGCTAAGCCGCCAACGGGGTTCGACGGAGGTTATCATTTTACCTCAATTTTCTTGCCTGTAAACAAGATATCTAACAAAGTTAGATAGGACATTTGGTGGGCAGATAGGATATGCACCAAGGAAGAAGTGATTCAAATAAGTTTATTTTTAACCCTTAAAGTGCAAGGAGCTACACAGCTAAGAATATGATCTGGCATGCATTTTCCCACTATTTCCGCTCAATATCCGTAGCCCAGACCGACTTCTAACAAGTTCCAATGAAAAGATTGGGATAAGTTCTCCCCATATAAGTCTTCATTCATTAATTTTAAATCTTGCGGCCTTCGGATTAATGAACAAAAGTTTCCTGGTTCTTGTCCACTCGTGGTCACTCACCAAGCGTAGCATCATATTGTGTCTCACTTCCTCATTATAATTTTACGCTAGTGATAACTCAATAAAATATTCTGACATCTTTCTCAAATGTTGTGTGTAGTAGACAGTATGAGCTATGTTGTGTAACAGGAAATGAACCTCACATTCATACTTGGTATACAGCTGTTGTGTGTAGTAGACAGTATGAGTTATGGCCTGTAACATGAAATGAACCTCACATTCGTATCTGGTATACATCTTGTGTGTGTAGTAGACAGTATGAGTTATGGCCTGTAACATGAAATGAACCTCATATTCATACCTGGTATACAGCTGTTGTGTGTAGTAGACAGTCGAGTTATGGCCTGTAACATGAAATGAACCTCTCATTTGTATCTGGTATACAGCAGTCACAAATATACGTCGTTACCCTGTTGTCATTGTATTTGAGCTTCTAAAACACCTCTTGCTGGGAAACACACCCGCAGACTGATATGAGTATAGATGGCAAGCTTGGAAGCTCCTGGAAGCAACTGACTAACAAGAGGGGCGGGTTGGTGCAACCAACTCAGCCAGTACTACAAAAACATATGGGTATGTCGCCCGCAGCATAGGCCTTATTTACATAGGATGTACCTGTACGTCGTCCTTAGTGAGTGGCTTAAGAATATGCTGCAAAAAGACTAAAAATCTAGATACCAATCAGTGATCTGACTTCTAAAGCCCTTTGACCACATTGTGTTACTCTAGTTAGTGTAGGTTATCCAAATTCCTTTGGAGACTTTACAGGAGTTGTAGGCCCCACATACCACCACCGTCCAATAGCACTAACTAACTTTTACTTACATATATAAAGAACTCACACTCCTAATATTGCACAAGAGGTATATTGCATATTGACCGTTACGGTAATGAGGATAGCTGTCATTATGAGCTATGCCCTTTAAAATAACCAAACAATGGGTGTGAATCTTTCCAGGTGGCCTCCAGATATCCCACCGAGATTGACAACTGTCTCCTCAGCCAAGTGGAACTGCAGCTCGTGACCCCTAGTGCCTGTGCCACTCTCTGTATGACCACCACCAACTGTCGCCTCTACTGTCTTAAAGGTTACCCACACATGATTTTATTTAGGTTGTATACATAATATAGAAATTTTGTCCATTCGGTCATTCAGCTCGGAATTTCAAGACGTTTTGAATAATTCAGGTGGCTATTTTTGCTTGGCGAACATTAGCGAGCCTGCAATTTTGGAGAAACCCGGCTTTGCTAAAAACAATTTTCTAAACAAGATAAATAAAAACATTATGTTAGTTGAGAGGTATAGTTTAATTTCAAAATGTTATGTAGAAAAATGTGTCAAACAAAACCGGATTTCTCTAAAATTATTACCGCTCGCCTGGAAAATATCGCCACCTGAAGGGAATGAAATATCTTAAAATTCCTGATTGCATGGAGAGAAATGCCATACTACTCCTGAGTGAATGAGGATAAATGCCCTAAAATTCATGGGTGAATGGGGTGAAGTACCTTAATATTGCTGGTTGGATGGGCAGAAATACCTTAAAATTCCTGGGTGAATGGGGAGAAATACCTAAAAATTCGTGAGTTAATAGGGTCGAATGGACACAACATCTCAGTATATAACCAGTACCATCAGCTGCCTCTACTGTCTTAAAGATTGCCCTCACATGATATTAGCAAGCAGTATTGATGTCTAGTATAGGAAGTATGACACCATACAAGATAACTTAATATTCCCTGACCTAATCTGACAGCCTGACTTAAGAGGTTTCTTTCTGAACCCTCTTATCCCTCATGTGTAACCCCATTAGTTTTGAGAATTTATGACGTTCGCGCATTACTTTCGAAATTTCGACACCTAATTAGCATGACAAGGAATGTTAAGAAAATGGGGCGAAAAGTAAAATAAACCGTCAAAGTAATGGGATGTATGTTTTAAGATATCAAAACAAATGGGGCTAAGCATGACGGAGAAGGGGATCCATACCACTTACACCCTCCTTCTTACCTTGCATATTTAAACTAAATCTATGATAAGAGGGACATATATCATAAACTATATAATCTATGATAAGAAGGACATATATCATAAACTATATAATCTATGATAAGAGGGACATATATCATAAACTATATAATCTATGATAAGAGGGACATATATCATAAACTATATAATCTATGATAAGAGGGACATATATCATAAACTATATAATCTATGATAAGAGGGACATATATCATAAACTATATAATCTATGATAAGAGGGACAAATATCATAAACTATATAATCTATGATAAGAAGGACATATATCATAAACTATATAATCTATGATAAGAGGGACATATATCATAAACTATATAATCTATGATAAGAGGGACATATATCATAAACTATATAATCTATGATAAGAGGGACATATATCATAAACTATATAATCTATGATAAGAGGGACATATATCATAAACTATATAATCTATGATAAGAGGGACATATATCATATACTATATAATCTATGATAAGAGGGACATATATCATAAACTATATAATCTATGATAAGAGGGACATATATCATAAACTATATAATCTATGATAAGAGGGACATATATCATAAACTATATAATCTATGATAAGAGGGACATATATCATAAACTATATAATCTATGATAAGAGGGACATATATCATAAACTATATAATCTATGATAAGAGGGACATATATCATAAACTATATAATCTATGATAAGAGGGACATATATCATAAACTATAATTTTAATCTATAATAAGAGGGACATATATCATAAACTATATAATCTATGATAAGAGGGACATATATCATAAACTATATAATCTATGATAAGAGGGACATAATATTATATCATAAACTATATAATCTATGATAAGAGGGACATATATCATAAACTATATAATCTATGATAAGAGGGACATATATCATAAACTATATAATCTATGATAAGAGGGACATATATCATAAACTATATAATAATTTGTATCAGAAACCCAAACTACGTAACAAATTCGGTACTAAAGCTGGCGTTACACGAGCACTTTAATGGTATACTGTATCGGAGTCACAGTATCTGAGTCATGGTATCGGAGTCATGGTATTGGAGTCACAGTATCTGAGTCACAGTATCAGCGTCACCATATCGGAGTCACAGTATCTGTGTCACAATACCGGAGTCACAGTATCTGTGTCACGATATCGGAGTCACAGTATCTTCTGTGTCACGATATCGAAGTCACAGTATCTGTGTCACGATATCGGAGTCACAGTATCTGTGTCACGATATCAGAGTCACAGTATCTGAGTCACGATATCGGAGTCACAGTATCTGTGTCACGATATCGGAGTCACAGGATCTGTGTCACGATATCGGAGTCACAATATCTGAGTCACGATATCGGAGTCACAGTATCTGAGTCATGATATTGGAGTCACAGTATCTGAGTCACAATATCGGAGTAACAGTATTTGAGTCACGATATCAGAGTCACGGTATCGGAGTCACAGTATCGGACTCACAGTATAGGAGTCACGGTTTCGGAGTCACGATATCGGAGTCACGGTATCGGAGTCACAGTAGCTGAGTCACGGTACCGGAGTCATTGTATCGGAGTAACAGTATCTGACTCACGGTATTGGAGTCACGGTTTCGGAGTCACAGTATCAGAGTCACAGTATCAGAGTCACGGTATCGGAGTCACAGTATCGGATTCACGGTATCGGAGTCACAGTATCAGAGTCACAGTATCGGTGTCACAGTGTTAGAGTCACGGTATCGGAGTCAAAGTATGGGATTCACGGTATCGGAGTTGCAGTATCGGAATCACGGTATCGGAGTCACGATATCGATGTTGTCAAGTTATCGGAGTCGCAATATTGGAGTCACAATATCAGAGTCACAGCATCGGAGTCACAAAAAAAACAAGAACCACTTTTGGGATAAACTTGTACATGTTCGATAGAAAAACTTCAATGCCGAAAGTAATATATTTCTAATATACAGGCTCGCTATCGCTCGCCAGAAAAAAATAGACACCTAAATGGCATGAAAGGTCTTAACATTTATAAAACAATTGGGCAAAAGATCTTAAGATCACCAAATTAATGGGGTGAACGTCTTATAAAATAAAAAAAAGCTAATGGGGCTAAGCATAAGGGAGAAGGGGGTCCAGAACAAAATACTCCCTTCAATATTACAACAAATAGTACAAACCCCTCAAAGTAACATACATCATTTTTAACAGATTCCAGATTTGTTAACCCTTTCAGTACCGGTGACGCCCTTTTCATCATAATCCGGACGCTATTAGACAATTGTATTCAGCTTAGGAAGGATCTGCTGTAGCTCAAAGGAATAAATGAGATAGTTTGTAGCCTTTTAATTGTTAGAGGCCCTTCTTAAGCTGAATAATATTGTCTAATATTTGATGATGCATTTTTTTCTGTTTTCTGGCTATTATTATTTTGTTCAGAATAGGAAGGGTATATGGATGTCAGAGGGTTAATTGATATAGTCTTTACCCTTTTAGTTCTTACAAATCCTTCCTAAGCTGCATAAAATTGTCTAATGATAGCCAGAATAAGCTGTCAAAATGCGATATAATCCTTATGGGGTAAATAAACCCCAACAATTATAGTGAGACACTGTCTTTAATAAGGGGAGGCTGAACCTTACACCCCCAATTCACCCTGTATAAGAGAGTATGTTTCTGGCATTATACCATCTTAATACCAATGGAAATTCTAGGGCTCGCTGTAAAAAATAAGCTCTTTATGTGCGCGTGCACGAGAATTTCATTGCACTATAGCAAAAACATTCTACACATTGAAAATTGTTCAAATTTCCCTCAATTTTTTTATGGCGCATCCTACAAGCATCCCCTACAGCTGTCCGATCTCGTTTTCCCATATTGAAAAATAGAAGGTGCTGAAAAAATATATATTATATATATATTTTTTGGTTAGAGCAAATTTCGACATGAAAATGATCGAATCTCGGAACATTTTGGCAAAACGGACATTATTTCGACGTACAAGCGTTGCTATATAGTCCAATATATAGTGTGTAGAAGGGGAACGAATTTGAGCATTACAAAAAAGTGTAGTTCAGCCTCCCCTTAGGGAGGTATTAGTTTTTTCTGGACCACCTTCTCCCTCATGATTTGCCCCATTAGTTATGAGATTTTCAGACGTTTACTTCATTAGTTTGAAGATTTAAAGACCTTACTGCTCCATTTTAGTTGTCAATATTAAGACCTTCGTGCAATTTAGGTGTCGATTTTTCATTTTTGTCCTGGCGAGCGGCAGCGAGCCTGTCATTTTTAGAGGAAATGACCTTCGGCCAGTCCACTATTCTACGGAAAAATTAACAAATTTATCTTGAAGGGGGGTCGTGGGGGTGTTTCTTAAAGCTTCATGGAGACCTAGCGAGAAAAATAAAAAAATATATATTATTGAATACATAAAAATAAAAAATAATTGAAGGAGTAATTCCATCCGCCAATCAGGAGACGGGATTAGGTCAGGTGGATAAACAAGGTTTACCCTTTAAATCTTGTCACGAGGAACACCCTGACACTCCCCCGCGCTCGACCAATCATCAGCCTCCTATGACGCAGCACAAAGATCAACTCTCATCTCCCTTTAAATGCTCGTCTCATAACTTGCTCTCAGTTCACACCTGTAAATTTCATCCTGGTCACAAACATTCTATTACAATGGTGCCACCCTCTTACTCTCGTCAGCCACTACAGAACATCTCTAATAAGCTTCCAAGAAAATATTACGAAGATAAAGTAAAGCAGGAAGAGAAGATTGAATTTCAAAGCGAGCGGGCTGGTGTAGCTCCTCCCGAGCACTCGGCTTGGCCAATCACAGGGCCCCGTTCCCTGAGGGAGGGTTACAAAGGGAGGTGGGCGGGGCCACAGCATTCACTTAGCCACGGGGACTTGCCTGGATCACATTGGCGAGCTCTTAGCAGACAAACCCCCTTTGCTCACCTTGGCACCCATGGGGAGATAAATAAGCTTGTTCCTGTCCTCCAGCAACTAAGCGCTACTGAACACAAGACAAGACAGAACCTAGTACATCGCCCACCCTTGGCACAGATAAGGCTCCAATATACTGATGCCTGCCGACACATTGCTATCCTTCAAACAATAAGCCAAGCGATTCAAGATGGTCAACTGGTGGTAGATGGTACTGAGAAGATGGAGATGGTGTATTGGCCCGCTTTGAAGTGGTGAAGCAAAACCAAGAGAGCTTCCAGAATATTTTTAACACTTACGGTGCGAGCATATTTCCGCCCATTTCCGCCATATTAGTACTCATTCAGGCACTCCTGATTGATTAGGCAAGTGACTGCATGAAATGAAATGTATTCAGGTGAAAACTAGAAGAAAATAGCTTCAAAATAACGCCAGAACGAGCTTCGTAGCTCGCGGGGTTCACCCGTAGCGCTACCCTTTTTTAACATTCGTTAAAATTAGTAATTATCGGTAATGTTGCGCTATTTTTGCCTTTGGCAGCATTGTATATCTAGAGAGACTAACTCAGACTCTTCAGTGTACCAGGTGGCCTGTCGAGCTCTCGCTTCCTTGCACTCGATTTTACAGGCTTTAAGAGGCTTTAAAAGCCTGTAGATTGCTGTAGATTGCCATGGCGTTCCGGAACGTCTCCTGCAGGGAAAGGGTGAAAGGACCCTTAAGGGCCCGAACAGACTTACCAAAAAGCTAAATGCTAGATTAAGCCAGTGTGTTCCAACCATACAATCTATGTGTTCCTATAGAACAGCAAAAGAGAAACTTATTAGACAAATGATGAAAAAAAGAGATGATGTGTTGAGAGATATATCTGTTATTGTTAGTAAAGGACCTCAGCCAGTCAGCTAGCAATAGCACAGGATCTTAAAGGATATTAAGTAAAGATATGTTGAATATTAAGTAGGAGTTCTTCGGAATAAAGCTATACGGGGAAATAATTGATAAAGCACATATAATTGAGATAACTGGGTTTACCTGAGCAGTTTTTCGGGTTTAGCATTTACAAAATAGGTTAGACCTTGCTGAAGAAATAGTTAGAAAAGGGCTTCAGCCCAGACCCATGAAATACTCTTTTTGTTATAAGGAAACAACAGTTATTAATTAAATATTCACCTCGTCGCCAGCATGCTTTCGATCGCTAGTAAATATCTAGTCAACTTGTTTTAAGGATGTCATTGATTGAATAATAGTTTATAATGTTGTTAAGGTGACATAAATGACATAGCGTCCTGATATTGTAAAGGTGATATAAATACCCGTTGATTTAATAATTGTGTTCAGTATTTTAACACTAGATTAGCGGGCTAGCGGTTTATTTATATGTACCGCCCAGCGGGGTGTTTTTAGCCAAAATAGGGCTGTTTACGTGATCATTTTCATGCCTAAATAAGACCCAGAGCATAAAACAAGTATCTATCCCTGAAAGGGCATAAACAGAGCTTTCCAATGACACCATAACGATCCTTTTATGACGGCTAGTTTTCTTGCAACAACCGCGCAACGCGAGTGCAAAAAGCATGTAATTCGGTACTTTCCCCATACAATTCAGTATGTAGCGAGTGAGAGAGGGAGGGAGGAGGTGGGATTCGTGTCAGTAGGTTCGCCGCGGTGGTCTGGAGCAGTCATACTCTCGCTACTCTCCTGCCACCACTTGTCTCTCTCTCTCAGCAACATTACGTGCCGAAATTGCCACACGACCTATGTCGCGCGCCGCCAGATAGTCCAGATTTATTATACTCGACTTATGTTGCGCGCCGACACTTAGGGGTTTAAAGAGGATTTAAGAACACGGATCGAATAATTGTTTACTAGTATGGTCATGGTGATGTACATGGTGATGTAATTACCTATGGGTTCATTATTCGTGTCTACTATGATTAAGGTGATTTAATCCCATTAAAAGAATAAGTATTTCTGATATTGTCATGGTGATGTGACAACATATGGGTAAAAACCTCGGTTCTAATAATGTTAAAGTGATTAAAGTACATATTGAGGGATAGTTATAGTATAGTTTTGTCAAACATTGTGAATATAGTTATGTGCCTTTGGCTCGAAGTCGAAGTGAGTCAAGACTCTGAATAGCGATTGTCCAGATAGGTAGTGATGGGAATGTAAACATTCCAAAGTGTAATCTATACTGGGCCGTTGTAACTTTTCAACTAATAGTTTGAACTCATCTCGACTCGAACAGAGAATCAATTGTTATGTGGATTACGGCTACCATGGGAGTTTGTTAAATAAAGACGCGTCGAACATCCAAGCAACTGTCGAATTATACCTACCCTAGTAGAGCAGTGAATTAAAGTTTAAGTACAATATTTGGTGACAAGCGGTGGAATTCGACAAATTGTTTGGATTGAGTGTTTTTATCTAACAGACTATACACAATGACGACATTACTACCATTTAGGTTATGGGAAGAAGGGAAGGAAGAGATCGAACTGTGGATTGAACAACTGGAATGCCAATTCACCTTACTTGATGTCGGGGAAGACGAGAAGAAAGTAGGGTATGGGAAGGCTCACTTGGGCAAGGCCCTGAACGACGTAAGAGTACGCCTTGGGGGGCTGGAATCATGGGTGGAGGTTAGAAAGGCACTAGTAGAAGAGTTTGGCCGAGAACCTCCACAAGGAAGGCCAGGGACAAACTAAAAAGTATGAAGTTGGACGGACAGAATGTGAGAGCCCTGAGGAGGGAAATCACGAAACATTTCAAAGTTGCTTACCCCTACATGAACTAGGAGACAGAGATAAGGTAAATCATGGTTCAGGCCTGTCCCGTGAAAGTAAGAAAACACTGCATTATACATGAAGTGACCACCACAAAGGAACTTATGGAAGTAATAAAGAAAGTAATGGAAGACAGGGAGTTGCAGGAGGAGTAGAAGAAAGGAGAAGAGGAGAACAAAAATCAAGGTCACCAGGGAACAATGATCCAATGTTTTGTATGCAGACAAACCGGACATTTAGCTAGGAACTGCCCGAACCACACCCAAACTCAGACACACAGATTTAACGCGAGACCACTACCTACCAATGACCGACCTCTCCCAATGGTGTCAGCCACAAATCGGGGGGGAATGATCCCAGTGGAATACAGGGAGATAGAGACTCAACCAAAAATCACGATGCCAGAAGATGGAGAAAAATGTTCTCTAAAACCTCTCATAAAAGGGCGTTATGGCGAGGTTAATATACTAGAAACAAACGCCTTGTGCAACAGTAGTAATAAATGGGAAAGCAGCGAACATGTTAGTAGACACAGGGGCAAATAGAAGTTATCTTTTGGAGAATTTTGTGAGGAACAACCAGAGGGAACTAGGACCCCTATATCAAACTAATATTCAGTTAGTAGGAGCAGCAGGATAACCGCTGACTATTGTAGGGAAAACTGACACCCTGTTGGTACAGTGGAAGGGAATTAAGTTTACCACTGATTTCTGCGTTCTATCGGGGAAATCTAACAGTGGGGTAGATGGGTATTTAGGAATATACCTGATGAGTCGGTTGGGGGTGAATATACAGTGTGGCCCTAAGGAGACTACGACCACACTACGACCCCAGTTAGTAGCTACCGCAAGAACAATGCCTATATCCCCTAAAACTTGGAGAATGATATAAATCCCCAGACACCACGGGATGACAGCAAGGATTTTTGAGCCAGAAGCACAGATTGAAGCTCGAATATCTCTCACTTTTATCACTCCAGATCATAGAAAGATAGTCATTGCAAATTTTGAAGGGACCACAATTAACTACCAGAAGGGGCAGGTCACACCCGCACAACCCACCACTGTTGGGACTAATGGACCCACTAACTTACCAGAAATCCCAAGACAACTAACCTCAGACCAAGCAGGCCCCTTACATGAATTATTGTGGGCATATCGTGACGTGTTCGCCCAAGACGAAGGGGACCACAGATTAGCCCGGACACGACACCAACATGAGATACACACACAAGGACCCCCTATTAGACAACCATATAGACAACAAAACTTAATCATGAGACAAAAGGAGAAGGACCAGGTAGATGATGTGTTAAAACAAGGTATAGTAGTGAAATCATACAGTCCGTGGTCATCACCAGGAGTCCTAGTAAAAAATAAAGATGGGTCTACTCGGTTTTGTGTGGATTACAGGAAACTGAGTGATGTCACAATAAAAGACGCCCAGCCCCTACCTCGTATTGATGACTCGCTGGAGTCGCTCAACAAGTCTATGTGGTTTTCTACTCTGGATTTGCAAAGCGGTTACTGGCAGGTACCGGTTAAATCAGAGGATCAGGAGAAAACGAGCGAAGGTAAACTCTACGCGTTCACGGTTCTACCGTTTGGAGTTTACAATGGGTCAGTGAGTTTCACTAGGGTTATGGATGAAGTACACTCACACGTACTAAAAGTTGCTCAGGGGTGGGTCCTTCCTTCCCCTACTCCACCCTGGGCAGGTGGAAGTGGGGAGTCGGGTCCAAGTCTACCCCCACCTTCCACCCCCAAACTATCCCCAACTCCCCCACCTTCCTTCTCTAGCTGGCAGTTAGTGATTACCGACAATTGTTCTCATGTATTGCAAATTATTGTTAAAACATCAATGCAGATGCTTAAAATGGCCAACTTTTAACATTTAATAGGAATTTACTAATACAATATACTACATAATTGTATTCTCAAAATGAGTTTCTATACACAACGTGGGTTACACGAATCTTGGCTGTAGTGGTCTTGTGCCTCTCTCTCTCTCTCTCTGCGCGTGTTTGTCTCTCATTGCACTACTTTCTACCATCAAGACATAATGTTATTTGAATATAATAATACCGTAATTAAATCCAATCTCATACAGTATTCAGGATATTATGTTCACCAATATTGCAATACACGATCTACTCCTAGGTTCTCAAATTAAATACACAGTCGGGCTACTATATCATAATAGGAAAGGACTAAAGGCAAAGATTGGTTGGAATTGTGTTGCGTCTGTTATTGATAGTTTCGTTTATAATTTCAATCAGTGTATCCCATATATTCAATAATATACATAATATAAACGGTCTTTATTTAATTATATGTGGCATACACATATTTTTCTCAATCAATTATATGTAGAACTCGATACAACTTACAATCAAAGCCGGTGTTAATTTTTAGTAAGGTTTGAGAATCGAGCCCTTGAGTAGCAGGGCTCGCCTTCTCACTTCCCACTTCCTTGTCTCTATCTGTGATCCCAGCCTCTTTTACAAACTCCATCAACTCTCCTCTATGTGTATCTAATGCAGGTAACATTCATCACACACACTAATAAAGGGAAATATACCCCTTTCAGACCCGTTATATCTTGTTTGTAGAAAGTGTGTGCTATGAGAGAGTTACAAGGAGTTACAATGAATAGTTAGTCTCTCAAAGACCTTGCGGTCCATTTCGGGGAAATATTCGAAGTGGAAGGTGAGACATTGGTCAGTGTAATACACTCCCAACAGAGTATGCAAAATACTATCTACTGACTACTGTCTTCTTGAAATGCTCAACTGAGGAAATGTTTACAACTTCTGAGGAAAGTTTTTCCAGGTAGAACAGATCTTAAATGGGAAACAGTTTCCAAAAATACTTGTGCTGAACCTTTTCAATTATAACTGTCAGCCATGGTTGCGTATTGTATTCATATTGAGGCTAAACATTTTGCTATGTCCACATTGTCAAACCCATTACATATTGTAATAACTTAAATTAACTGACCTCGTAGCCTGCGTGTTGAGAGAGAGAGAGAGAGAGAGAGAGAGAGAGAGAGAGAGAGAGAGAGAGAGAGAGAGAGAGAGAGAGAGAGAGAGAGAGAGAGGCAGGCAGGCAGAAGATCGCTACAGCTGAGATTCTTGTAACTCACATTGTGTATAGACACTCATTTTGAGAATACAATTATAGAGTATATTGTATTAATAAATTCCTAATACATTTTAAATGTTAGCCATTGTAAGCATGTGCAATGATGGTTTAACAATAATTTGCAATGCATGAGAACAATCGTCGCTAATCACTAACTGCCAGCTAGAGAAGGAAGGTGGGTGAGTTGGGGATAGTTTAGGGGTGGAAGGTGGGGGTAGACTTGGACCCGATTCCCCCCTTCCACCTGCCTAGGGTGGACCCCAATGGAAATACGCCTAACGTCCTTATTGGGCTATCCTTAGTTGGAATTATGAAAAGCTGGTACATGTCATATCTGTAATATACTATGTGGTACCAACTCTGTAAATTGCTAACTGAATAAATATTATTATTATTATTATTATTATTATAAGGGGAAGGAAGGACCCACCCCTGAGCAACTTTTATTACGCGTGAGTGTACTAAGGGGACTAACTTAGCAGACTTGTTTGGCCTACCTGGATGACATCATAATATTCTCGAGCAGTTGGGAGGAACATATTAACAGGCTGCGAGAAGTATTAGACAGAATTCGGAAGGCAGGATTCAAATGAAAAACTTCTAAGTGCCAACTAGGGGCACGTGAGGTGGCATACTTAGGACATGTGGTTTCAAAGAAAGGTATCCAGCATGATCCCCTTAAAGTGAGAGCCATTACAGAGATCTCTCCACCTACCACTGTCAAAGGGATTAGAGCATTTCTTGGGATGGTCTCTTACTATCGAAGATTCATACCAAATTTTTCAAAACTCGCTCGACCTATGACCAAGAGACTTGAGAAAGGAAGAAAGTTCGACTGGGACCAAAGTTGCCAGGAGGCTTTCGAAACCTTAAAACAAAAGTTAACCTCTAACCCCATTATTTGTCATCCCGATTTCACTAAACCTTTCCAGCTGTACACTGACGCCTCTGATGAAGGGCTAGGGGCAGTATTGGCCCAGAAGGTTGATGGCAAGGAAGGTGTAGTGGCATCTGCCAGTAAGACCCTAAATAAAGGTGAACAAAATTAAAGCATTACCAAGAAAGAATGTTTAGCTTTAGTGTGGGCAGTGCAATACTTTCGACCCTATTAAGCCGGAGTACGTTTTGAAGTAATCACTGACCATTACAGCTTACAGTGGCTCTGAAAGATGAAGACAGAAGACGGATTATTTGTTAAGTGGAAGGGGATTCTGGAGGAATATTCATTCGATGTTAGGGATCGACCGGGCAAATTACATACCAATGTTGATGGATTATCCAGGTTACCGGTAGCCCCAATACAATCTACTCAGCATGAATAGAACAAAATAGAGCCTACACAAAACAAGGGGGATAAATTTCGGTTTTCTGATGGGGCCTGGAGGGAATCTAAAGATCGTGTAGTTTTAGATTATCCCGAGGCTAAACACATAATTGAGATCCTACATGGGCGAGATGGGAAGGGGGCTCATTTAGGCCAGTCTAGAGTTTTGAGGCAGTTAATGAAAGGTACTGGACATCCCGGGCTGACAAAATAGTCTAGGAAGTGGTTCAAAATTGTTTAGGGTGTCAGAGATGGAAGGATGGACGAAGACCCAAACAACAAGCAGGGCACATTCCTGCTGGGAAGCCCTGGGAAAAGTTGTCTGTGGATATTGATGGGCCCACGCCCAGAAAGAAGAACAAAAGGTACATATTAACCTGTGTTGATGTCTTCACAAAATATATGGTTGCTTGTGCCATCCCAGAAAAAAGTGCTGAGACCGTGGCAAATATAGCACTCGATAAATTAATTTTCGTGTGTAGTATCCCTGAGTGCATTATAAGTGATAGGGGTAGGGAATTCAATAACGAGATCTGGCAACATTTGGGGGATACCTTGGGCTACCAGATTCGGCATATCTCCCTGTACTGGCCACAAGGGAACGCTGTATGCGAGAGAAACCATAGGTTACTAGCGAATTGTGTAAAAGCTAGTCCTAGTTCACAAGGGGAAGAGATAACTAGAGAATGGCCAGAACTATTACCAGAAATAATTTAGGGTATAAATACTACAGTTTGCAGAACTACCGGATATTCCTCTTAGGAGAATATATTCGGTCTTACACCTAGATTACCCCAAGAATGACTTACGCTACCTTACGCTACCAACCGCACCACCCAATTCTCGACCAGAACAGTACCTCAAAGGCGAGTTCATACCCAGATAACGCATTGGCAATCTAAGAAACCTACTCTGACAAATCCATATTACCGAGGGGAGTATATTCTGGTCAAGAGACATGACCCCACTCGGGCAGGTAAATTAGAAGAGAAGTATGAGGGTCCTTTCCGAGTTGTTGAGATCAATGGACCATACCAGGTCTGGTACTTACATAATGGATATATTGTTTCTGCCAGCATATCTGCCATACTTAACAGTATGAGGGAATTTTACCGCCAGATATAAGTAAATGGAGTAGTGAAGAAGAAAGTGAGGGAGACCCAGAATGTTGGGCAGAGAATAAGAACGACTATTCGACTCCTCCTGGTACGGAAGATTCGTTACTGAGAGATGGTCATACTGGGACTTCCCTGTTCTGGCAGTCCTGTAGTAGGAGAAAGGACGAGTTAGACTCGGAATCAAACTTGAAGTGTCGGGAGAAAACGAGGAAATTGTGACAGACTGGGAGAGAAATATCAGAGAGTCGGTTAACCTTGATTAATCCATGGACCAAGAGAGCGGAGTTTCAAATACTGATGGAGATTTTAATGATATCCAAAGTAGTGAGGAGGAAGAATTAAGATATATAATACCAGAAAACGAGGCATTTACGAGCGGCCTAGGCGGTAATTTATATGTACCGCCCAGCGGGGTGTTTTTACCCTAAATAGGGTTGTTTATGTGATCATTTTCATGCCTAAATAAGACCCAGAGTGTAAAACAAGTATCTATTCCTGAAAGGGCATAAACAGAGTTTTCCAATGGCACCCCAACCATCCTTGTACGACCACTGGTTTTCTTGCAACGATCGCGCAACACGAGTGCAAAAACCATGTAATTAGGTACTTTCCCTACATAATTCCCTGTGTAGCGAGTGTGAGGGGGGGATGGAAGGGTGGTTTTCACTTCAGTTGGCCCACCGCGGTGGTGTGCGGCGGTCATAGCCTTACTACGCTCCTCACACCGCTCAGCTCTCTCTCTCTGAAACATTACGTGCTGAAAATGGCACACGACATAAGTTGTGAACCGCCACTTAGTCCAAATTTATTTCACACGACATAAGTTGCGCGCCGCCAAAGAAGGGTTAACGAACCTAGAATTAAATATGGTTCTCCTTCGATTGAAATAATTAAGTTACATGAAGACCGGGGAACCGATCAACAGAGCAAGAGTAAAACTAGAAACTTTAAGCCGACTAACCCCGCTGAAACAGTTACACATAGTGGTAGGGTTAGCTGTCCACCAATCAGGTATCTGGACCCAGTTATAAATAAATAGTTTGAGGTTTGTCAGAGTCAGTCTGATACCATGCCTCTCCCAATCAACCCCCAGTACAGGCTCCGTCGCCTCATAGCAATAGTAGACGGAAAGTGTCAGAGAGTGCAAACCTTACATACCCTGAAACAAATTATCAGTCAACCGGGGAAAATTATATTTGCCAAGACAGCTGTGGGCAACCAAAACCCAATTATCCAAGTCCACAGGTGTATTTTAAAACACAGTGGAATGGTAGAATGGCAAACAGATGAGAAGAACTTTAAAGGAACTGTATTAACCCATAATTAGCGGCGAGCAACATAAGTCGAGTTAAATAAAGCTGGACTATGTGGCGGCGCTCGACATAACTCGAGTGGCAATTTCAGCACGTAATGTGGCTGAGAGAGAGAGACAAGTGGTGGCAGGAGACTAGCGAGCGTATGACTGCTCCAGACCACCGCGGCGAACCTACTGACACAAATCTCAGCTCCCTCCTCCTCCCCTCTCACACTCGCTACATACTCAATTATGTACTGAAAGTACCGAATTACCTGCTTTTTGCACTCGCGTTGCACGGTTATTGCATGAAAACTATCCATCATACAAGGATCGTTATGGTGTCATTTGAAAGCTCTGTTTATGCCCATTCAGGGATAGGTACTTGTTTTACGTTCTGGGTCTTATTTAGGCATGAAAATGATCACGTAAACAGCCCTATTTTGGCTAAAAACACCCCGCTGTGCGGTACACATAAATAAACCGCATAGGCCGCTCGTAAGGTGTTAAGGCGATCAGGTGCTCGCCTTATTCAAGGAGATGGTGAAGGAGTAATGCCATCCGCCAATCAGGAGACGGGATTAGCAAGGTTTTCCCTTTAAATCTTGTCACAGGGAACACCATGACACTCACCCGTGCTCGACCAATCATCAGCATCCTATATGACGCAGCACAAAGATCAACTCTCATCTCCCTTTAAACGCTCGCCTCATAACTTGCTCTCAGTTCACACCAGTATATTTTATCCTGGTTGCAAACGTTCTATTACAATGGTGCCACCTTCTTACTCCCGTCAGCCACTACAGAACATCTCTAATAAGCTTCCAGGAAAATATTATGAAGATGAAGTAAAGCAGGAGGAGAAGATTGAATTTCGAAGCGAGAGGACAGGTGTAGCTCCTCCCGAGTGCCCGGCTCGGCCAATCACAGGGCTCGTTCCATGAGGCAGGGCTATAAAGGGAGGTGGGCGGAGCCACAACACTCACTCAGCCACGGGCACCTGCCTGGATCACACTGGCGAGCTCTTAGCAGACAAACCCCCTTTGCTCACCTTGACACCCATGGGGAGCTAAATAAGCCTGTTCCTGTCGTCCTGCAACCGAGCGCTACTGAACACAAGATCTGATGCCTGCCGACACATTGCTAGCCTTCAAACAATAAGCCAAGCGATTCAAGATGGTCAACTGGTGGTAGATGGTACTGAGAAGATAGAGATGGTGTATTGGCTCGCTTTGAAGTGGTGAAGCAAAAACAAAAGAGCTTCCGGAATATTTTTAAAGAATCCTTAAGGGCCCGAACAGACTTACCAAAAAGTTAAATGCTAGACTGAGCCAGTGGGTTCCAACCATACAATCTATGTGTTCTTATAGAACAGCACAAGAGAAACTGATTAGACAAATGATGAAATAAAGAGATGATGTGTTGAGAGATATTGCTGTTATTGTTAGTAAAGGCACTCAGCCAGTCAGCTAGCAATAGTACAGGATCTTATAGGATATTAGTAAAGATATTTTAAATATTAAGTGGGACTTCTTTGGGATAAAGCTATAAGGGGAAATAATTGATAAGGCTCATGTAATCGAGATAACGGTCTTGATAGCGTAATGCAAAATTGCTCGGAATTTCGGTGTGAGTATCCTAGGTTCGAGTCCTTGGAGTGCCACATGTGTTTGTTGATTTCATTAATTGAGTTTAGAAGTAAAGTTAGTTGGTGAAAAAATATGAATTTACCTGAGCAGTTTTCCTGGGTTTAGCATTTGCAAAATAGGTTAGACCTAGCTGAAGAAATAGAGAAGGGCTTCAGCCCAGACCCATGAAATACTCTTTTTGCTATAACGAAACAAAAGTTATTATCTTTTTGTTATAGGGAAACAACAGTTATTAATTAGATATTCACCTCGTCGAAAGCATGCTTTCGAATACGCGTAAATATCTAGCCAACTAGTTTTAAGGATCTCATTTATTGAATAATAGTTTGTAACATCGTTTAAGTGACCTATAGTCCAGTCAATCTACTAGAAATATGGGCTGAACCTGGCACAAATTGCTATATTAATTATATCACCTGTATTGACTTGTGGAAACCCACAAATATAACATATCAAAAGTCCTTAATAATCCGGATAGTGGAAAGTCCTCAAAATAGCATAATTATGTTAATTAGTCCAATCAAAATGTAACTGGACCTGGAAATAATTGCAACATAAATTATTTCACCAGTATTGGCTTCGGGAAACCCCCAAATACAACATATCAAAAGTCCTCATAAATCCGGATAAGGGAAAGTCCTCAAAATTGCATATTGATGTTAATTGCTATCGCCATGAGCCGAAAATTGAAAACCAGCATAATTTTACAACCAAGTGTCCTATCATAATAAAAGTGGGGTCTATACCCATGTTTTCATGGCCAAGGAATCCAATGTACATACAATAATATTAACCTCCCTCGGGTATTACATAATATGGATTATGCAAATCAGCAGCAGCAAATGCCCCCCAAAATAGAACATTTTGTAACCTTGCAACCAATGGTGGAAACTCAGTAAAATAGGTGGCTATACCCATATTTTCAATGCCAGGGAATTCAATGATCATTAGAGTAACCTACCATATGCATTACATTACAAGTATTATGTTAATCAACAGGTGACCAATAATGCAATCTCAGTAAAATAAGTGTCTATATCTGTGTTTTCAGGGTCAGTGTATTAAAAGGTGAAACCAAAAATACCTACATTCCATTAGAGCATACAACAAATTTCCACATCAGCACTTTACCCCCAAAAAATATATTTAGGAAATTAATAGGAACTCAAGTACCATGTTGGCAGCATTGCTTGCTTCACTCAGCAAAGTCCAGTTTGTCGAGGGGGTTTGAAGGATTTGAACAGTTTGTCCAAACTCTGATATGGACAGTCTTACTTTAAGTATTACATTAAGTATTTAGTATTAAGTTTGTGGGATCAATGGTTATATAGAATAATTAAGAAGTTAATAATCATGTTCTATATTGGATATTGGGTAGTCTATCATTCCTATGAACTTAGGTAATTATAGTTGGGTGGGAAAATATATACCTACCCATTTGCGCATGCGTGATATTGGCGGACCTCTCGCGAATATTGTGAGGATCCTGCACTCTCTCCCTAGCCGCCACCACTACCAGACCGTCTGCTTACACTCTCTGTTTCACCTCATATTTCGCCCCATTAGTGCTAGTACTTATCTCATCAATTCTCCATCTATCCATACTAATCCATAGATCATTAATCATCATTCCCATCAATCATTAAGTATAGTGCCCCCCTTCTTTATTCATCAACTCTATCCTATCACCCGTTTCACACACCATCTTGTAACATCATAACGGCTCAACAGGTCAACTAAGGGTCTACAGCCCTAGTTCCAGTCTTCAGGTGATATAAACCATTATATGATATTATTATACAGTCCACTGAACCATCTAACTAATGAATATCTATATAATATATGGTCCTTCGCCCGTCCTAGTGTTGTGGCACCTAGCCGGCGAGCTCCCATTATTTCCTGGTCTGTGAGCTTCTGCATGGCTACCCTCTCTCTATTTTTTTCGTCTGTTTCGGCCGCGAGGATTTTTGTGTATTGCCAACATGGCGCAAGGCTTCTTTAAGCATGGCGCGCGGCAGGGGGGGCATAGGCGAAAGTTTTGAGCCAGAGAGGGCTATTTACCCTGGCCTTATAAAAAAGGTGGCCATTATAGGCCATTCATATGTGCGGGATCTGTATGTAGATAAGGCAGTTTACCATCCCCACTACACTGTCAAACCTCTTGCCGCCCCAGGGGCTAAAGTAAGCACTATAAGGAGTACTGTTGCCTGGGAGCAATTACTTAGCTGGCGTCCTAATTCGACATACCTTGTCATCGGTGGCAGCGACGTGAAGTCAGGCGTTGCACCAAAGGATTTAGCCAACGAGATCCAGGAGTGGGTTAGGGAGATAGAGAATAGGACAGGAGGCCATTGCTTCATAATAGGAATAGAGAAGCGCCAGAACCCTAGAGGAGTCGAACCTGTCGAGTTCAAAAAAATCGTAATTCGGTTAACCAGTGGCTCAAGCGCAACCTGCCATGGACTCGGAGCCGGTATCAGTCCATGAACACCTCAGCAGCTGATTTTGGGTGGGATGGTATCCATCTTACACCGCCCGCCTCGGATCGACTGTTCCGGGAGATAATTGAATCGGCTCGGGTCTTCTTTGGTGCAGACGCTTGAGCCATAGGCCTATAATGCATTTTTTGTGATCAATTGAAAGTTCAATGTGTCTTGCTTTTCTGATTATGCCTAATTAAATTTAAATTTAAAGATGTTTATTGGCTTTTCTAAATTATCAGTGAATCACGATGCATCTAGTTAAACCTTTTCAAAATTTCTGAGAAAGCCTAACTTTTCAGAATTTCTGTGATAGCCTATAACTTTTCTGATTATTATGTCATCTAAATTTCTAGTACTAAAATTTGAAGGGTTGTAATTTGGGTTTTAACTTTGATGATTTCGGCACTCGGCAGGCGCTAATTCTACAAGTTCTAATGCCACTCATGTTCTGAAAATTTGCCATTTATCCCGTCGCTCGCGTTTAGTGTTAGGTCCGAACCCGAGTTTGATCGGCTATTTATCACCATGTCTTGTTAGTATATCCTTTGTTTTTTTCCCTTTTTTATTTCTTGCCGTTGCTCGCGATTAGTGTTGGAACCAGAGTTTGATCGGCATGATAAGTATTGCAATTTGTTATCCCTCTCGCATTTGATGTTACTCACATTTGTTCTCGCTCTTTGATTATCTGTCATTGGTCGCTCGCGTTTAGCTTTAGAACCCGAGTTTGATCGGCGGAAGATTTTCCTGTTTCGAATAAACTGTCGTAAAGGTCTGGGATTTGCATTTTCCATTTGTTTTAGACTAAAGGTGACGATATGGAAGCTCTAGCCCAGGGCAAACGCCGTAGGGCAGGTATTAAAGGTTCCTTGACTGTCCTGGCAGCAGGTTTGGATGAGTTCTTGGAGTCCGCAACTCGGGTAGAAATCGAGGCAAAACTTCATAGCTTGCAAACCCAGGTGGCCAAATTTGAGGCCAATCAAGAGGTCTTGTTGCCGCTATACACCTCAGACGATGAATATTTTAAAGAGAACCAAGCGGATACCATCTACTTATTTGACATCTATGGGATAGTCGCCCGCCTAAAGGCGGAAGGGGGTAGTCAAGAAGGGCAAACTCGGTCCGACAACAAAAAGGGATTGGGAGTTAAATTGCCGCACCTGATCCTACCCACCTTCGCTGGCGACTCCACATTATGGACTGGGTTTTGGGACATGTTTCGATGTGTGGTGCATGAAAGGACTGACTTAAGTGCAATTCAAAAGTTAACATACTTAAAGGGTCAGTTAAAGGGGGATGCCTATAAGCTGATAGAAGGTTTCTCGGTGGAGGGTGCAAGCTACGTCCCCGCCTTAGAATTACTTCAAGAAACATTCGGGCACCCCGACAGGGTAAAAGCGGCACATATCATGCATTTCCATAATCTTGTCGCTCCTAAATGTCAGGCCGTAGAACTAAAGGCTTTCTACGCCACCATGGAAAGTGCCATGAGATCTATGACTAGTCAACAGGTGAGTCTGGAAGAGTTCTGTGTGGTTACATTGCTGAATAAATTGCCATCACCAGTTAAGGAGACCATTAGGAGGGAGATGGGTGAGCAAAGCCTAGATTACAAGACTTTCACACAGTGTTTTCTAGCAGAATTATATAACATGGTGGTCAGGACTCCCCAGAAAAGAATATGCCTGTGGCTACGGCTGCATTCGCAACACAGAGTGGTGGTAGCCGGTTCCCATGTAAACTGTGCGGTGGGAATAACCATCCCTGGTATAAATGCTTTAAACATAAAACGGGACCGCTCAAAATTAAAATAGTTCGGCAACTACGACTCTGTGTGGGATGTCTCTCCAGTGATCATGGTAGTAATGGGTGAACTAACCCTAACATCAAAAATTGTAGGTATTGCCAGGGTAAGCACTTTCACTCCCTGTGCCCAAAACAGAGAGAGGCAAGACCGGTAAGTGGAGGTACTACTAGGGAAGAGTCAACACCTACAACCTCAACAACAATGTCTGTAAGTATGAATTAGCAAACTGTGATCCTACCCACAGTTCAGCTGCCTGTAAAGGGTAGACACAGGAAAAGTATAAAAGTCATATCGCTATTAGACCAATGCTCACAGAGGACCTTCGTGAAGAAATCCGTACTACCGTCCCTTTCATACGAAACCGTGGGGACGGAAGAATTACGGCTTCATGGTTTCACCGGAACTCAAATCCCTCGTGAGTATACTATTGTAGCACTGAAATATTTACATCGGGGTAGGTTCCATCGTCTCGAAGCAATTGTGGTCGAGGAACTTCCCGAACATAAAGGTGAGTCTAGTCTTAGTGCTGAAATGATAAGTTAAAAGCACCATGGCATTAAATTGGCCGATTCATGCATCACAGAGACAGCACAGCTGGAGGTACTAATTGGTGCCGACTATTACTACAACATAGTGCGACCTGGTTATAAACGGGTAGGTAATTTGGTTTTACTTCCAACCAAATTCGGATATGCACTGAGTGATTCTTATGCGGCATCCACATCCAGTTCCAATACTGAGGTTGTAACAATTATAAAAGTGGCAGTAACTCCAGTGGACCAATATATGTCTACTGGACAGTTCCCGTGCAAAGAAGAACTGAATGCTTTGTGGGATTTAGACCACATTGGCATATCACCCAAAGAACATTTGCAAGCCGAACGGCAAGCTTTGATCAGTTATAAGGAGACAGTCACGTATGATCCAGAAAGTCGACAGTATCAGGTAAGTCTTCCCTGGACCTAAGAAAAGGGACGGTTGCCCACCAACAAAGGTTTGGCTGTGGGTAGGTTACGAGGACTCCAGAAGAGGTTCATTGCTGACCCTGGTTTTTGTCAACAATATTCGCAGGTAATTTCTGATCAGTTGTCGCGTGGTTTCATTGAGGAGGTTCCATTCGATGACCCTGGGTCATGTCACTATCTGGCGCATCATGGGATCTTAAAGGAAAGCAGGACTACTCCGGTTCGTATTTTATTTTATTGTTCCGCTAAGGTTAACCAGTACTTGCCTAATCTGAGCGACTGTCTGTACACGGGACCATCTTTAGTGCCGGAGTTGGCTCAGGTCTTGTTGAGATTCCGTTTGCATCAGCATGCAGTGACATTGAGAAAGCCTTCTTGATGTTAAAACTACATGAGGACGACAGAGATTACACCAGGTTCTTGTGGCCAAAGGATCCTCTTCGACTAGATTCGCCTCTACAATGTTATCGGTTCCAGGTTGTATTGTTTGGCGCTACCTGCTCCCAGTTTCTGCTTAACCCTTATTTAGCGGGTGGTAAGGTATTTTACACAGTACCGCTCAGCGGGCATAATCCCGAAATATTCACTCAATTTCACTCGCCCTAGCGCCGTTACTATGGCTCCAATGCGAACGAAACGATCATTTTTGGAAAGAGCAACTCTTCGTCTCCCCATATAAGTCTATTATGGATGTTTTGAGCGAGTGTGGAGGGTGGGAAGAGGTGAGGAAGAGGAGGTACTTTTTGGTCTATTTCCCGGGCGCGTTCGGTTGCGTTCGCTTTGGCCTGACTTCGGCCTCTCGCGCGTCTACTATTCCTTCGGTAATCGGTCTTATTTTTCTCTTATTTCTCCTTATTTCTGTATTCTCTGTATTCTCTCTCTCTCTCTCTCTCTCTCTCTCTCTCTCTCTCTCTCTCTCTCTCACTCCTGTCTGTCTGTCTCTCTCTCTCTCTCGCTCTCTCTCTCGCGCGCTCTCTCTTTCTTTCTCTCTCTCTCACTCACTCCTGTCTGTCTGTCTCTCTCTCTCTCTCTCTCTCTGGCTCGCTCACTTTCCCTCTCTCGCGCGCTCTGTCTCTCTCTCTCTTCCTCATCCGTATATGTAATTCTCATTATTATTTTCTCTAATCTCTCTCACTCCTCCTGTCTGTCTGTCTCTCTCTCTGGCTCGCTCACTTTCACTCTCTCGCGCTCCCTTTCTCTCTTCCTCATCCGTATATGTATTTCTCATTATTATTTTTTCTAACTAATCCCTCTATTTCATTTATTTGCTTGTAATATTTCTGTGTTATTATATCTTTTTCACTCTTTCTTCAGTTCAGTTTCTGTATTCTCTCTATACGGTGGGAATGGTATTTCGTATGAGGGATGTGCAGCACAAATATTCAATCTTTCGTCGTTTGGTTGTTTGTATTACCGTAAGAAATTTACTGAACGCCTGCAAATAATACGCGATAAAATGCTTGCAATCAAACTCTCAAGCAATTTCAAGGTCACATGCAATTATAAATGTATAGGTAGACCCAGAGAGGAAGAGACAAGAGAGAGAGAGAGTGTCGTGATAATATAACAATGTTACATATGTATCATATATATGAAAAATTAATATATACGATAGGCCTACATCTGTTCCCCACAATCATATAATGCCAAGCACAAATATTCAATCTTTCATTGTTTGTATTACGTAAGAAATTTACTGAACGCCTGCAAGTAATACGCTATAAAATGCTTGCAATCTCTCTATTTTTTCTAATCTCTGTCACTCCTCCTGTCTCTCTCTCTCTCTCTCTCTCTCTCTCTCTCTGGCTCGCTCGCTTTCCCTCTTCCTCATCCGTATTATGTATTTATCATTATTATTTTCTCTAACTAATCCCTCTATTGCATTTATTTGCTTGTAATATTTCTGTATTATTATATCTTGTTCACTCTATCTTCAGTTCAGTTTCTGCATTCTCTCTCTCTCTCTCTCTCTGTTTCGCTTGCTTTGCAGGATTTTTGTGTTTGTTTTATATAAAATATATAATAATTTACTTATCATTACTTACTATATCGTATAAACAATAGTAGGTAGCCAACTTACCATAATACCGATACACCAAACCGATACGCATGTGGTTTTGTTTATCACCTGTTTACTAAAGTGCCACCATTATCGATTTTCTTGGTGCCGACTCGAGCGGGAGGGTTACCAATTGAAGTTAAATCCGCTAGCATATATTGTTAGATGTAAGACATGATAAATACCACTAGAAATATGAATTGGCAAAATCCATATAATATCACTTCGAAATTGTTCTGAAATTTCAAAACAAAACCGCTAGTGTAAGTCATTGCTGCTAGATCGAAGTAAAGGTCTCTAGATCTAGCGGAAGTCGCTATACGTATTGGCAGTACTGCACACTCATTCATTTCATTCATTCATTTTCTATTGAGCTCATCCTGGAATCTTTACGACTCTGAATCTTACGATTGCCGACGGCGATACGTTGTTGACATTGTTGTTGATGTTCCAGTGGAGGGATGCACACAATATTTTCCTTGTCCAATAATAGCTATTTCATAGTCCCACAGGACTTATTTTGATATATTTATCAAATTTACTGAACGCCTGAAAATAATACGCTATAAAATGCTTGCAATCAAACTTTCAAGCAATTACAAGGTCACATGCAATTATAAAAAGGTATATTGTAGACCACAATCTCCGCCAAGCTTCGTTGTTGCTTGTATTATCGTGAGAAATGTACCATACACCCTGGTTATCGTGAGAAATTTACCGAACGCCTGCAAATAATACGCTATAAAATGCTTGCAATCAAACTCTCAAGCAATTTCAATGTCACATGCAGTATAGGTAGACCCAGAGAGGAAGAGACAGACAGAGAGAGAGAGGAGGTCAAGAACATCTGCTAGGTGTGATTTCCCCTGGGAGGGAAGAGAAGATTAGTTAGGGGCGTGCCCTGGCCTACATCAGACAAAGAGAGTACAAAGGAGTACAAACAAAGAGAATGAGACAGAGAGAGAGAGAGTGTCGTGATAATATAACAAAGTTACATATGTATCATATATATGAAAAAATAATATATACGGTAGGCCTACATCTGTTCCCCACAATCATATAATGCCAAGCACAAATATTCAATCTTTCGTTGTTTGTATTACCGTAAGAAATTTACCGAACGCCTGCAAATAATACGCTATAAAATGAAAAGGAAATTTCTTGTAGAGTGCAATTTTGAGGACGTAATGTGCTCTGAGAGAGAGTGGAGCGGTGATTAGGAGCATAAATTACCTCAAGACCGCTCGCCACACAGGGAATTATATAAGGAAATTACCGTAATTTAGGGTTTTTGCACTCGTGTTGCACGATCGTTGAAAGACAACCAGTGATCGTAGAAGGATGGTTCGGGTGTCATTGGAAAGCTCAATTTACGCCCTTTCAGGGATACATACTTGTATTACGCTCTGGCTCTTGTTTATGCATGAAAAAGAGCACAGAAACAACCCCATTTAGGGTAAAAAAAAAACCCGCTGGGCGGCACAGTGAAATATACTCCACCAGCCGCTCGTAAGGTGATAAAATGCTTGCCATCACATTTTCAAGCAATTATAAAATGTAAATTGTACTTACCAACACCCACACCAGTAAGTTCTTCGTCAGGAACGTCTCCAATTTGCTCAAGGGTCTGTCCAATATGAACCACAACATCCACCCCACGCAAATTATGCTTGGGGTGAAAGCCTATAATCGGGTTATTTTCGTCTTCCGAGTCATCCACACTACCAAAACTCTCACCCAGACCTTCGACGGTTTCATCCAACAGCTTATTAGAAAGTTTTGAAGAGTTCAGCATGATATCTAGTTCCTGGGTGGTAAGCCGGGCGTGGTTAGTAGGGTGGCGCGACGCACTAGGGATGGCGGCCACCGAATCGAACACGGGCAAATCTTGACCTTCCATTATGGCTGCTTGAGGGTCACTGAGTCACGGTCACGCAGTGGGGATGTGTGGGTGGGCCCTTGTAGTACACCGCCTGACCACCAAGTTTCGCTTTCCACCTAAATTAGGGCGGGAATACGCCCACGGACTTAAGTCCGATCCCGCCATTTAGTCCAATTTTCTCGTATCGGACTTAAGTCCGACCCCGATCTTTAGGGGTTAATGCGACCATCCTTAACCCTTAGCCAACGGCGCACCACATATGTCAAGTTGAATAAATATGGACTATGTGGCGGTGCACCACATATGTCGAGTGCCATTTTCAGCACGTAATGTTGCTCTGAGAGAGACCTGAGCGGTGGGACGAGCGTAGTAACCTTATGACCGCTCCCCACCACCGCGGTGGGTGTACTGAGCTGTATTCTACCCTCCTCCTCCCTCTCTCACTCGCTACACAGGGAATTATGTACGGAAATTACCTTATTTTAGGTTTTTTGCACTCGTGTTGCACGATCGTTGCAAGAGAACCAGTGGTCATACAAGGATGGTTCAGGTGTCATTGGAAAGCTCTGTTTACGCCCTTTCAGGGATAGATACTTGTTTTACGCTCTGGGTCTTGTTTATGCATGAAAATGAGCACGGAAACAACCCTATTTAGGGTAAACAAAAAAACGCTAGGCGGCACAGTGTAAAATACCCTACCACCCGCTCTTTGTGTGTTAAGCATCTTTCTCTTGTTGATGCAGACCCGGAGTTGGTGCAGGAAATTAGGGCCGGGCTATATATTGATAACCTCCAAGGTACGGGGGATATTGAAAGTTCTGTCGTCCAAGCTTACGATGTGGCTCGTGAAGTAATGAATAATGCCCATTTATTCCTGCGCCAATGGGCCACAAATAGTCCCGTCATGAGAAAGGTGTTGCAGAGGGATGGTGTTGCTTCGGAACAACAGGATTTGGTGAGATTACTTGGCCTGGTGTGGAAAACTGACTCTGATTCTCTTTCCTTTGGAGTTCAGTATGCTCCTTTTGACCAGGTTACAAAGCGTGAGTGTTTAAGGTTTCCTGCCAAACTCTTTGAACCTTTGGGTGTTGTGTTGCCAGTATCAATAAGGTCTCGAATCTTTCTCCAACAATTGTGGAGACTGAAATTGGGTTGGGACGATGTTCTCTCTGTGGACCTGCAAGCGGAATGGCGGGGATAGTGGATGACATGGTTCTCTGTAGTTGTATTGAGTTCTCTAGGAGGATCTGTTTCAGAAAGACTATTTCCCTGCATGCATTTGCTGACGCAAGCAGTGTCGCTTACGGGACTGCTATATATCTATTCAGTCCAGAGGGTGGCCACTTGGTCATGGCAAGGGCTAAGGTGGCCCCCATCAAGTCCCTTTCCATCCCTAAAATGGAATTGACTGCAGTTCTGCTAGCCGCCAGAATGATTAACATCGTTGAGAATGCCTTTAAAGATAAACTTCATATCTCTGAAACCTATGTGTGGAGTGACAGTCAAATTATGCCTACACTGGATTCACAGTCAAAAGAAACTGCCAGTGTATGTCACTAACCGCATCGACGAGATACATGCCCTAGTCCCGACTGCTTCTTTCCGGTATGTGTCGATTAAAGAGAACCCAAGTGATATGGTATCTCGAGGCGTGTCTGCTAAATGTTTGAGTTCTTCTGCGTTGTGGTGGAATGGGCCTTCTTGGCTCCCGAAACCCGATGGATGGCCAGATAATGTAGATCTCCGACAGCAGCCCGCTGGTATCGTGACCCAAATTGTAGGCACAGTGCCCCAAGATGACACACAGTTATAGGACTGGCACAAATATAGCAGCTATGAAAGATTGCAGCGTGTCACAGCATGGGTGATACGTTTCGTAAATAATTTGAAGGCAAAAAGAAATAGCCTGCCCCCCACAGGTAGTGCTCATCTCAACGTACATGAAATTAGAGTTGCAGATAGTGTTTTACTCAAATTATGTCAAAAAGAGACCTATTCGCAGGAACTTAAAATAATGGTGAAGGGTAAACAGTCCAGAAATAACTTAATCAACCAGTTAGGACTACACCTGAAGGGAGGCATAATTCATTGTGGAGGCAGATTGAGGTTAGCGGCTATCTCAGAATCATGCAAGTATCCTAAACTTCTGCCCTCCAAACATCCCTTGACCCACCTGATAATTGATCGGTGCCATCGGCTCTGTTGCCATTACGGAGTCGGTCACGTGGTTACCTACGTTCGTCAAATATGGTGGGTGCCTAAACTTAGACAGGTGGTGAAAAGCGTACTGGGTAAATGTCTGAAATGTCGTCGGGTAAAAGGTAAGCCCTACGACTATGCAGGACTGCCACCTTTACCAGCCCTGCGAACCACCCCTGGAGACCCGTATAAGGTCACTGGGGAGGACTATAGCGGAGCAATCCCGATCAAGGACTCGCCGACCATAAAGGCTTACATGCTTTTATTTACTTGCGCGGTCACCAGAGCGATTCACATCGAAATAGTCACCAACCTCACTTGTGACAGTTTCCTCCACGCATTCAGGAGGTTTTGTAGTCGACAGGGATTTCCCCGGATCATTTTAAGTGACAATGCCAGCACTTTTGTTGGGGCCTCTGGGTACTTATCGGACATTTGTAATCACCCTAAAGTTCAGTCCCACCTTGGCAGTGTTCAATGTGAGTGGCGGTTTATCCCGGTTAGGGCGCCGTGGTTCGGCGCTATATGGGAAAAGGGCCATCGGCATTGTCAAGGCGGGGTTGAAGAAGGTGTTGGGACGTGCCTTAATTGGAATTGACTACTCTACTGTTGGAAATTGAGGCCACTATCAATGATCGTATATTGACCTTTGACCTTCTACCTTAGACATTCTTATCGAGGATCTAGTTAGCTTAACACCAATGTTAGTATTAACAGTGTGTGTGCAGGCATTGACGGGAGAGGATGTATGGATTTTTCTCTCCGCGATGAACAGCAAGTTAGTGAGGGAAGGGGTGGTGATGGAGTTGTGATACCTATATCAGGGTGAGTGTGAAATTATGGGGAGTTGGTATTGGGTGAAATTCTGGAGTTCTGTCTAACCAAAATCAAACAAAAAGTGAAAGAAGTGGCGGAAATTTGAAGAGCGCATTGCCGGGCCGTGAGGGAGGCCCTGGCGACCAAAGGGCAAGGTGCCTGATGTATCTCCCTCCCTCCTCTCCCCTTGACCGTCACCAGCCAACACCACTCACCCTCGGGTACCCCACCACCGTCCCTTCCCCACCCTCACCCCTTCTGTCATCACGCCAACGCATGGAGATACGTGTCATGTAGAAGTGAACCGGAATATTTTGCATTACGACAATGCAGAAGAGACGACTACAGCAAGGGGATATATGCAGGAGAGAAAAAGCGATATGGAAGCGAAAATGCGGAGAGAGGGAATAGAGAAAGGTGCCATAAACCGCGCTGGACCGCAACACTTCCTCCCTACCCGCCAACATCCCCTCTCCTCCCTTCGCTTAACTCCTCTAAACCACGTGAATATTATTATAGAATAAGTAACAACGTGTCTTCTACGCAGGCAGAAATATGAGCTATGTTATACGGGTTAAATAAAATAAGAGGGGAAGAAGGTGATGTGTGCTTTTTCGTAGACAGTCGAAGTGCTTTGGAATCTATGAACAGCAAAAAACCCGTGTATGAAAAGCTGGTATCTCAGTGCAAGGTTATTATAGATGAACTACGCAATAATGGGAGAATTGTAAAATTTACGTGGATACCTTCACATGTTGGGATAATAAATAATGAAAGAGCGGACGAACTTGCTAAATTAGGAACGGAGAAAGACACAATAGATTACGAGTGCATTCAATCTTTAAGACAAATTAAATCAACAATTAGAAAAAAAACAAAAGGATGCGGAACTTTTTATGATGCAAGAAAAACACGCGGGTAGTGCAACAGTCTATCACTATAATAACGTTGCACGGCGAACTAGCTTCATATACGGAAACTTAAGAAGTGATTGGAAGGACTCCTTGTGCACACGACTTAGGTTAGGATATTGTTACATGTGGGAACTTGGTGGTCCTAAAGGAGAACACGAAATATGTTGTCAACTATGTAAAAAAAACAAGAAGTCATACCTTAAATCAGTATATACTGCACTGCCAACACCTAGCGAAATATAGAAACAATGTCATAGATAAGGTCGATGAACAAATTATATGGATGTTCAATCATAATATGTTCATTGTTCAATCATAATATGATTACTCAAATAATAGCCAAATGCAAAAAAATACAATACATCGTAAGGTAAATATACATAAAACAAAGTTTAGGATTTAGTGTTATGATTATTATGTAATTGATAGCCTCATTATATCATTATTGTCATTATAATAATAAATGTGTATGTATATACTGTATATTGTGAAATTTGTGTGTTATTGTATGAATTAATGTGTGTATAGGTATGTATGTAGGTATATGTACATGCATGTGTGTGTGTATGTATATGTATGTATATGTGTATATATGTATATGTATATATGTGTGTATGGGTGAATGTATGTGTGTGTGTATATGTAGGCATGTATTAAACTGGAGTGGGAGGAAGAAAAAGGAGAAAAGAGGGCTGGATGTGATGGAGATGAGCTGCTTGAGGAGTATGTGTGGAGTTACTCGTAGAGACAGATTGAGGAATGAAGAGATACGTAGGAGAGTGGGGCAGCAGGAACATTTGTCAGCCAGAGTGGACAGAAGGGTGCTGAGCTGGTATGGTCATGTTGAACGAATGGGAGATGAAAGGCTTACAAAGAGAATATGTGAGTCAGGTACAAGGGGAGATAGAAGGGCAGGAAGACCCCCATTGAGATGGAGAGACTGTGTAAGAAAGGCTTTGGATGATAGAGGAATGACTATAGATCAGGCAGGGGAAGTGGTGGTGGACAGGAGTGAATGGAGAATGCTTGTGAATAGTTGAGTGAACACGTGGTCATTTGGAGTAAGGGGTCGGGCGCAAGTTGGACTAGATAATAGTCCATCGGGCGCCTGGCCCGGGGAGACGATTAATATGAAGGGTGCGCCTGGAAGTGTGGTGGGAGGGCTTGTGGCTTTGGCTCCGCTGCATGTCTGCCTGCCGAGATCGGAACCTCTCCGGGTGGTCGGGGGCCGGGGGAGTGCTGGAGCGACCTTGGTGACCCTGGTCTCTGGGTCTTCTCCTGGGTGACCTGGATGTGTGTGATTTTGTGCTTTTTATCTGTGTTTATTTGTTGTTTTATGTTGTTTTTGTGTTTTCCCTGTTCTTGCTCTGTCTTGGGTCGGCTACCCCCAAAATGGGGATTGGGCCTGAGCATATAGATAGATAGATAGATAGATAGGGAGGGTCATTCTATGACATTAAGGAAAGTAGAGGATTATAGCAAACCCGCGCTAAGCCTAAGCCCAGCTTAGCTAAGGGTCCTTCTTAAACAGTTAGGGACAACTGGTTTGCTAACAAGTATAGAGATAAAAACTTACTAAATGTTGTTTTCATGTTTGTGTTTATATTGTACATGTATAATATGAGTAGGGTAAAATACTGTTTTACCACCTTTGCCCTTTTGAGATGTGTAATTATAAAATCAAATCAATCCCTCCCTCAGCCTACCTACCCTCCCGGAGCTATACCTACCTACCTGTCCACCTCCCTCAGTCTACGCTCCCTAACCATACTGCTGTATTGTCCTCAATATTCTCGGCTAATGCCTTGAGGTACAAGTATCTCCGGATATGCGGCACATCCCTCCCGGAGGACTACTTGCACCTTCCCTCCGAATATTATTTTATAGATATAAAATAATCTGAATCTGAATCTGAATCTGTATGGCTGTATGTTTTGGGTGCTGGGGTCTGGTGTATGGGTCACGACGGTTAAGGTCCCTCTAGGATGTTTAAGGAGGGATTAACACGGTCGGGGCTCAGTTGGGGGTCTTGTGGGACAGCATGCCTGTTTAAAAACAAAAAAACAATCTGATCTAGGTCTATAACGGGGACTCATGTATTTTAGATATGTCTTTATTATAATACTGTATATACTAAACTTAAGTAGTGTTAAAAATTATCTTCAATATCAATGTATTACTCATCTAACTATATATATAATGACATAGTTTAAGCTAGAAATAGGGTGAAGATTGCGTATGCATCTTCGCCCTTTTGAGATAATGTAACTATGATACTTATGTATAATATGAGTAGGGTAAAAGACTGTTTTATCACCTTTGCCCTTTTGAGGCGTGTAATTATGTATTCCCATGTATTTATGCTTTCTCAATAAAGAATCAAATCAATCTAAACCATGGTACCGTAATATAATGCAAAGGAGAAAATAAGTGTATTTAGGTATTGTTCTAAACTAAATCCGTGGGGTGATTTATATTGAAATATATTGAAAAATATCAGTGTGTTTGGGATACAATGCTTCACTAGAGGTCTGACCCATGAGGCCAGTGTATTGGCCCTGTGCAACTTTGGCCAGCCGTGGTCGACAAAGACATTACATTTTTTTTTTTTTTTTTTTTTTTGTGAAAGATTATAGGATGATCATTGTTCACAAGAGGGCATGGCAACAGCTTACAAAATGTGTGTTTGTGTGATAGAGTAGTGGCTATCCGGACAGAGAGAGTGTGGTGCATTGACCACAAGTGTCCCCTCCCCTCTCCCCCTCCCTTAACCACACATGCCCTTCCTTCCCCTCTCCCCCCTCCCATCTTCCTTCCACTTTCCTCTCTCCCACCACATCCCCCAATGTAAACCTCCCCTATTTTTGTCTTGAAAATAACTTAATCATGAGACGTAATTGGCTGGTTTCCATTTAAAGTTAGGCATATATTTTTTTTTTTTTTTTTTTTTCTATATTCCAACTTACTTCCTCTCGGGCATAGGCTGAGAGCCTTAACATTCACCGCTTTACAATGAACAGTGAAGCCTGTGAGGTCTTGTTCCAGTCTAGGGAGTGAGACATGTGAAGCACGTAGAGTACAACGAGCACCTGCCATCTTGCCTTCACATGAGGCACGGTGCTCACTCATGGCCCGAAACGACCCCATCTCTGAAGCCACCTCGTTCCCGTGCTTCACTGTCTCACCCCTACACTCGGACTCTCACACTTACACACACACAACGCCACCTGTTGAGCAGATAACTCACCAGGCATTGCACCCCTATAGCATATTTTGAATATGGGAATATTCATACAGTGCTATTTAATCAGCGAACAATGAGGGTATTTTATTGACGTTTTGGTGGGCTTGTGGTAATGCACTGCTACCAGGTACAGCACAAATTAATATCTTCCCATTGATACATCGGGATTTGAACCCGGGACCTTTGGATTACCAGGCCAGTGGCAAGACCACTCCACCACACCTCCCCTAAAACATGTTAGAATGTTTTTAAAACATAAAACATAAAACATAAAACATTTAGAATGTAAAGCGGCTCAAATTGCCGAGGTTTCTTTAGTTTTGTATACAGTAGAGTCAATTAGCCAGAGTCATCGCCAGAATTCATCAGTTCGAGCCCCTGGCATTCGAAACTTCAGGAGTCTTCGGCCCTACCACCCTTAAGATGGTGAATGAAATAGGCCGTAAAATCAGAGAAGTTTCAGGAGAACCCCGGGAAACCCTCTGGCTCAAGCAAATACTAGGGATGGCTATCCTCCGGGGTAATGCCACCAGCGTCATGAGCTCAGTTCGACAGGACTGGGTCATGCCACTGCGTGAGGCCCCGGCAGGAGTGGTGTATCCGTAGTCTTTCCACAGTAGGGTAAAACAAAACATAAACTTTATTTGTATGTAACATGTGTGATGCACATTAATAAAAGGGGATGTGTCGGATGGTTGAAAGCCACAGTTGCTCGAGCGTTTGGGGCTAGCAACACGTATTATGAAAAACATGCATCCTCCTTCACTCACTGTCCCCCCCTTCACTCACTCAACCCCACAATTTGCCGGAGGATAACAGGTTTTTCACAATACGTAGACGGAGGTCTTTTTAAAAAAAAAAAAAAAATAGCTTTGAGGAAACATGCCGATTGTGTAAGGTAAGGTTTCATATGATTGATTGCTGAGTCAGGAAATCAGACTTGAAGTGGTATATTTCATGTGAGAGTTATCTCTAACGAACTAATAACTAAGGATACTATTTAAAATAAGGTATAATGTGCTGATATGATGGGTGCTTACTGATACCCAGGATTTTGTTTTCATTTCTCAAACAAATGGCAGATTTCTAACACCCTTCTTTACTCCTTAGCACTATTTTGACACCTATTTTTATAATCTTTTTTATTCTATTAATATTTTGTTTTCTCGCTCACTACAATATACTGTATATATAGTATATAATTATTTTGTTAGTGTTTTTTCTCGCGTTTTTTCTTCTCGTGTTTTTTTTGTTTTTTTGTTTTCCAACACTACGCTTATTTATTTAGCTCTGTTCTTGTAAATGCCGAATAACTTGTTCAGGTATTTTAGTATCATGTGATACCTTACATACTGAACGTCACACACCAAGCGTGGTTGCTTAGTTAGGTACTAATTTATTTCCTTGCATAGTGTTTCACAGTATCTTCTCTTTATATATATAGTTATACGACTTATTATTTTATATATATTTTATTTTCTCTTTTTCATTTTCAGTTACTGTCTTAAAATATAGCATGATTTTCTGTAACTTTGCATTATACTTTGTGAGTTAAATAACTTCTCTTAATCTTTTCAATTGTTTCACAGTATCTTCTCTCTCTATATATAGCTATACGCCTATTATTGTTTTATATTATCTTTTTCTTTTTCAGTTTCCATCTGGTAATATAGCATGATTTTCTGTAACTTTGCATTATACTTAGTGAGTTAAATAACTTCTCTAACTCTTTCTATTTCTAACGCTACTCATAGGATGTTAATATTTTCACCCTTTTTTTTCGGGCAGAGGCTCGTCCCATAGGAAGTAAGGGAATATAGATTTAATATTAGGGCATAGGTAGATAATTAAGATAATAAGACAAGATGGCATTAACTCGGTCCCAGTCGAGAAATAATCCTGATGAAAGACAAAATACAGTGAGTGATGCAGTACAAATGAACCGTGAAATAGACAATGTAGTTAATGGGGATGTACAGGCAAACCCTGTCAGAGAAAATGCAGGTAATAACAATCAACAACTGCAGCCTGCAGAAGAAAATGCAGGTAATAACAATCAACAACTGCAGCCTGCAGAAGAAAATGCAGGTAATAACAATCAACAACTGCAGCCTGCAGAAGAAAATGCAGTAATCAATAATTCGCAAGACAACAGAGGTGCGGAACAAAATAATGAAAACGGTGTAAACGAAGATAATGAGAGGGAGATGATCGAAAATCGTGAACAGAACGAACGACCTCGTAATGTAAACATAAATGGTGGCGAATGGATGGGACATTCTGGTGACAGTCTCATAGCATTAGTGAATGAAATTTATACAGAAGTGAAACAATGGCAACATAATAAGTTTGAACTACCGATTTGTGAAGCCGCAAAAGACATGCTGGGGGAACTCAGACGTATGATCCTAAGGTATGTTCAGGATGCCCCTTTGGCAGACGTGGCAATCAAGATAGCTTCTTTCATTCCTCAGTTGTTCCTTCAAAGAAAAAGATCAAAGGGAAAACTGAATGAGAATATTAAAGCGCTGAAACAGAGAATGGAGTGGTGGAAAAATGGGGAGTTAGACAAAATTATTAGCCAAGTACGAGCAATCCAGCAAAGACTGAAAACAAAACAACGAAGAACGAGGAAGCCAGATGATATGGCACGATCAGTGGGAAATAGCAAGAGGATTGGCAAAGTGGCACAAGCAGTCAGAATGGTCACTGGGGAGGCCTCAAGGGGGGTGCACGAAGTGAATCGACAAATCTTGAACCACCTAAAGGAGAAACACCCAGAAGCAAAACCAGCAAGTGGTGAGGCCAAACTAGACGGGGAATATGTTCCTCCAGACCCGGTGATATATGAGAATATAACTGGAGACCTCGTATGGAGAAAGGCGTGGAAAACACAGGGAGGAGCAGGTCCATCAGGTGTAGATGCTAAGACTTGGAGGATCTTCCTAAGTCAAAACAAGTTTGGTTCAGCCGCGGGTGACCTTTGTGGAGCAATAGCAATGCTTGCAAAGAAACTTGCATCATCACCATGCGTGAACATAGAAGCTCTGACAGCATGTCGCCTGATACCTTTAAATAAGAATCCAGGAGTTAGACCAGTAGGCGTTGGGGAAGTTCTTAGAAGGATCATAGGAAAAGCAATCATGTCCGTATTTGGAAAAAATCTACAAAGAGCAATGGGCAACTTACAAGTATGTGCAGGACAGCAAGTCGGAGGAGAAGCAGCCATACATGCAATGGGGAAGGTATATGATGAGGAAGATTGTGAAGTGGTATTGCTAGTGGATGCATCAAATGCCTTTAACCCGTACAGCCCCAGCGACGCGTCTGACGCGTCGGCGATGTATGTAACGCACAGCCCCAGAGACGCATCTGGCGCGTCACCCTAATTGTGCCAACCGTAACCTCAGGTGTAGCCACTCAAGAGGGCTCAGATTTGTATGGGAACTGTGTACGTATCCCACGCAACCGTGCCGATGGTTGAAAACTCTCAAAGTCCACGTGCGTGCGCGTGAGCGCGCAATAACCTGGTTTTTTGGGGTAATTGCCTTCAATTTTTTACTCTTGTAAAATACGTTTTCGGGGGCTCTGTAGGACCATTCTTTAAGCTTTTTGAGCATTTTTTCGTGGTTTTTCCTTCATTCCTAACCCATTCGCTATTGTTTCTGGAATAAAACCATTTTTGAAAACCGGCCGGGTTCTGGTGAACAAACATTACAAAACTAGCCGGGGCTCCACGGGTTAACACCATTAATAGGGAGGCAGCTATTCACAACATCAAGATCAAATGCCCGAGCATCGCAAAGTACATAGAAAACACTTATAAGGAGTCAGCTAACCTGTATATATTGGAAGCACAAAGAAAGAAGAAATGAAAATTCTCAAATCAAATGAAGGAACAACGCAAGGAGATCCAGTGGCAATGGCAATGTACGCACTGGCACTATCTATTCTGCAGCAGAAAATAAAACATGAGGCAACCCGAGTGAAACAAGTGGCTTATGCTGATGACCTCACAGGTGCAGGAAGCATAACGGATCTCAAAGAATGATGGCGGAGAGTACAATCGGTTGGCGAAGTCATTGGGTACCATCCCAATGCTAGTAAATCTGTACTAATAGTGAAAGAAGAAAAGTATGAAGAAGCGGTGCGGGCTTTTGATGGGACAGGAGTGAAGATTACAAAGGAGGGTCAACGCCATTTGGGAGCAGTAATAGGCACAGAGGAATGCAAGAGAGTCTATGTGCGAAAAAGGTAGCGGAGTGGGTAAAGGAAGTGAAAACCCTGGCAGACATTGCGAAATCCGAACCACATGCTGCATATACTGCCTTCACATATGGTGTTAAGCACAGATGGACCTTTCTTATGAGAACAGTGCCCGACATTGGACAGAAGCTCCAACCGCTGGAAGAAGGAATCAGAGGAGCATTCATACCTGCTTTAACAGAGATGGAAGGCGTCACGCAAGAGCTAAGAGATCTATTAGCTCTTCCGCCAAGGCTCGGAGGTATGGGGATCATAAACCCAGTTGAGGCGGCACCACATGAGTACCAAAATTCCCTTAAGCTTACTACGTCTCTGACAGAAAAAATACGGGAGCAAAATGAAAATGATGAGGTGGACGAAGAGGAACAACGAAATGCAAGACAGGTGTTACGTCCTGAGATATATAAACACTGGGCTCTTTCTATTGGACTAGGTATGCGGCAACAAGCAACAACGGAAAACGCTAGATCCAACCCTTATCTATAAACCCAGGCAACAAACCACCCTAAACCGTCAAGAGTCCTGCCTGGACAACGAGGTATCCTATGACTCGGTTACAGGGTGCACGCACTATAGACTGCTGATAGTCAAGCAGGCTATATAAAAGATCACACAATTAAGTTGACTTAAAGCTTCAAGGAAAAGATAGATAACAGAATTAAATTGCAGAAACAATTTAATAACAAACTAGAAGAAAGTACATTTAACGTTACATTAATTAATACAACTAATCACCCCTGCGTGAAAGAAGGTGAAAGCAAACGGTCCTCAAAACATCGTACAGGTAGACAAGATGCGGGTTTCTAAACTGCATGCGGCTACTGTAGGATCTGATGCTTAGCAAAGAAAGTAAGTTACGGATTTAGAGAACTCTTAACTCATAAGCAGGAATAAATACTAGTGATAGGCCATACAGTGTGTAATGGCATAGGTATAATTAAATAAAGGCAGCAACTCGCAACATAACCACATACAGGTGTGCTTCTCACTCTTAGTCAGGCAAGCCTGCTCGGACAGAGTCTCTAAGCCACACCCTGACTCACAATGCTCACAAAAACGGTAAACTGTGGCACAATAACAAGCATACAGAGATGATAAACCCCTAGCTGTTAATCTGCCAGGTGGCAGAGGTCTAGCCGGAAGGATATAGGCTTCGGATACCCGGGCTGAGCCACCTGCTCTAGCCTAGGGACGTTCCCAAGTCTGTGCGCCAAATTACTCTAATTGAAAGGGTGCTCTCTTGAGAGACTCAGAACGCAAGTATCTGACTCTCTCCTGGCGACCCTAAAACAAAAGCAAGACGTGCTAGCGCAGTGCTGAGTGGACTAGGCAAGGGCCCTCACACAACACAACACTAGACACACAGGGACACAGACAAGAAAATGCCCCCAGACTCCCACGGGTATCCTAGTAATGTCGTGTGGGTCCACAGGACTCGCACCAGCAGACTTTACTTAAAGGATCGCAAAAAGCCTCCCCTCCGGTCTAGCCCCTGCTAACCTGACACAAGAACACATTAGCAAGCATGAAACCACCAAATATGAGACAACAAAAAAAGCTTCCTAGGTCTCATTAACAATTACGTCTCTGCATAAGGCCCAAAATCCTATCTAGTTATCTGAGAGCTCGTCGTTAACCCGTACAGCTCCAGCGACGCGCCTGATGCGTCGGCGATGTATGTAACGCACAGCCCCAGAGACGCGCCTGGCGCGTCACCCTAATTGCGCTGACCGTAACCTCAGGTGTAGCCACTCAAGAGGGCTCAGATTTGTATGGGAACTGTGTACGTATCCCACGCAACCGTGCCGATGGTTGAAAACTCTCAAAGTCCACGTGCGCGCGCGTGAGCACGTAATAACCTGTGTTTTTTGGGGTAATTGCCTTCAATTGTTTACTCTTGTAAAATACGTTTTCGGGGGCTCTGTAGGACCATTCTTTAAGCTTTTTGAGCGGTTTTTCGTGGTTTTTCCTTCATTCCTAACCCATTCGCTATTGTTTCTGGAATAAAACCATTTTTTGAAAACCGGCCGGGTTCTGGTGAACAAACATTACAAAACTAGCCGGGGCTGGACGGGTTAATACAATAATAGATATAAGGTCTATCAAGGGGATGGGATAATTAAATAGGTTGGTGAAGTAGTGGAAGGAAGGTATACAAAGTAAGAGAGAAAGTTTCTAAGTGGGGTTGAGAGGAATAGATATCAAGGGGGTCCGAAGGGTACGACAGTGAGGTGAGCTCTGAGTCTTGAATCTGTCTGGACCCCACCCTAGGCATGCAAAATACATCCCATGCTTGGCAACACTCAACACAGTTGCCTGGTCAAAATCATCTACCCCTGGCGTGAGTCGAAACTAAGCCTAATGTTGCTATCAAATGCACGTGGCAACATCAGGCTCGTCCCAAGCTGGACTCTCCGCGCGAAGCAACGTCCCCCAGCCGGTCTCTCTCTCCCGCTCGTCTCCTCCCACTCTCACTAAACTTACATCTTATATATTATAATGAAACAATCAACTATCGAGAATAAAATATACTAAGATGCGTTGGTTAAGAATAAGGGCAGCTTCAAGCTGTGAAACAACATAAGAATATCCCAGACATTAGTTACATTGTCGTAGGATATATACTAAGGAAAAGCCGGCCGGCCGGCTGACGCCAGCCGGTTTCTAAACGGCTGGGCAGCCGACGAGCGCGCATGCCCGCACGTGGCTACTATGCAGGAACGTCACACAGGAAATTACAAAGAGCAGAGAAGAGAGACAGAAACATAGCCTAGAACAAATTAAGATCGACTGTAGGGAAGAACTGAAAATGAGAGTTGAGATGGCACAAGACACGGGGGCTTCAAATTGGCTCACTTCATTACCAATAAAGGAAAAAGGTTTCAGCTTAAATAATCAAGAATTCAATGATGCCGTAGCCATTCAATGATGGTTGGCCAGTTTCGAACCTGCCGCTGAAATGTGCATGTGGTGAAATAAACAACTCAGACCACTGTATGACTTGTAAGAAAGGAGGATTCATCTGTATCCGGCATGATGAAGTACGAGACATCACTGCACAAATGCTGGACGAGGTGTGCCATGATTACAGAATCGAACCGGAACTTCTGCCTATGGACGGACAGCGCTTGGCTCACAATACTGCAAATACTTCAAATGAAGCAAGAGTGGACGTAAGTGCTCGAAGTTTTTGGGCGAGGGGACAACAGGCTTTTTTCGACATCAGAATCTTCAACCCAAGAGCACAAACATATCGCGAGCGAGGTCTCAAGGCGGCATACTTGAGAAACGAAAGTGAGTAAAAACGCGCTTATGAAGAAAGAATTTTGAACAGGGATCAAGGAAGCTTTACTCCTCTGGTCTTCTCATCGTTGGGAGGAATGGGACCTTCTGCAAGTGTCTTCTATGCCAGATTAGCTGAACAAATATCGGAGAAAAAGGCCAGCATAGAAGCCAAGTCATAACTTGGATGAGATGCCGGCTCTCTTTCTCTCTTCTCAGGTCTGCACTCCTATGTCTCAGGGGTACAAGGTCCTCCCCGCTACAGAGAACAAGAGTGAGAGACTTGGACTTTTAAATGGTTGTGGCGGAGGGACGAATTGGGGAACAACTAGGTTGATTGTAGGGAGGTACTGGTACAATAAGATAAACTAGAATAAGAATAAGATAGATTGTACACCATTTTGTAACGGTCACCTAATAAAAAAACAAAAAAAAACAAAAAAAAATTAGTATTAACTAGCATTATGGATATACTGTAGTGTAATTCGTATACAAACTTATAAATTACAAATAGTTATCATATACTGTGACCTTGACCTTTGACCTTTGACTAAAAGTAAAAAAACATATATTTGGATGGTCATCTCTTTGACCAACTGAATTTGCTTGTACAATTTGGTAACAATACATTAAACAGTCTAGGAGGAGTTTAGGGAAAAATGACAAACACTCTTGTTTTGAGCTTGACCTTTTCCCTTAACTATTACAATATTTATGTGAAATTTTATATATATGTTATTTAAGTAATATGCAACACAGCCAGTTTTCCAAAATGTGTGTAATCTTTTTAATTAATAAAAGTTGACCTTGATCTTGACCTTTATGGTATGTCTCAACATTTATTGTTTTCATTTTCATTTAAAGTGTAACTGTCACTACATTTTGTGAATTTTGCATGAAAAGTATGAAAATTGCATATTGACCTTTTGTTTGACCTTGACCTGTGACCTTGACCTTTCTTAAGGAATTGTAAAGTTTCTAGTATTACCTTGGACTATGTATTCAGAATATACATGGTAAGCCTAGTGAAAATATAAGTTAGTATAAGAAATACTAGTAAAAAACTTATTTTGACTTTTGACCTTGACCTTTGACCTTACCCTTTAGAATATTTATCTAATATTTGGGCAATACAATATCAAGGTTACCAGTAACTTGTATAGTGAATATGAAGACATGAGTAAAAACTAAAAATAAATAGTAAAAGTTGACCTTTGACCTTAACCTATGACCTTGACCTTTATATAAGAGTACATTTATTTTGTCAATGACATTGCCCAGGAAATTTAATAAGAATTCCTAATTTCATTAAAACACATCAGTTAGTTTCATATATATTAATGGAATAGTTGACCTTGACCTTTGACCTTTATCTTGATCTTCATGGCATTTGTCAAACAATTTAATATTTTCCTTTTAATTTTAAGTGCAACTATCTCACTAAATGTGAAGTTTGCATGAAAAGTAAAGAAAATAGCATATTGACTATTTATTTGACCTTGACCTGTGACCTTGACCTTTCATGTGGAATTGTATAGTTTCTTATCTGACCTTGGCCTAGGTATTCTGAATATACATGGTAAGCCTAGTGAGAATCTAACAGTTAGTATAAGAAATACTAGAAAAAATAATGATTTTGACCTTTGGCCTTGACCTTTTACCTTTGCCTTTAGAATATTTATCTAAAATGTTGTCAATATGATATCAAGCTTTCCTGAAACTTGTATAGTGAAAATTAAGAAATTTGAGTACAAACTAAACAAAAAATGAATATTCACCACATTTTGAACCTTGACCTTTGACCTAAACCTTTTAGTTAAATGGAAAATTTCTTTTTGACTGACCTTTGCATTGACCAAATGGTTATACCTATGAAATTTGGTGAAAATCCATCAAATGGTCTAGGAGGAGTTTCCGGACGGACTGTGAGAATTCAAGAGTAAACAAAGTGAAATTTACCTATAATCTCACAAGAATTATCTTACTTTTATTGGTTGATATGGATAGATAGCTCAATGATAGTGGTAGGAATAGATAGAAGGTATAGTGGCTACTAAGAGAAGAATTAGGATGACTTAGCAGGAAACAGGTGGTTGTATCGGAGCGGCTAGAAGGAGATGTTCTCGAGGTCGTAGCTAAAGCGATTCTAAGGTTTATGGCGATGAACCCGCCAGTCCCAAGAATGACGCATGCGCAGTTATATTCCACCAATGCATCATTTAACTAACTAAAAGATATTCCGGATTGATTATAATGATAACCCGATATATTTATGGATAATAAATCCATATAAACTTATTAGGAAATAGTATATATATTTTATATAGATATATAACTTAGCCTAATACTGGTGCCTAATTTGAATTTCCAGTATGTTTACTTAACCTAAACTGTCAAGTTACTTACGAGTCTCGACACATTCCCACCACCAATATATACATTATCTACAATAATCCCGCAGCGATGTTAGATCTCCAAAGCTGTGAAGAGCTAACAGCGGCTCGACGAAGAGGTAATCTTCCAACAGGATCGTTAATGGCAGATGGTCCAGCGACCGCTGGTGACATAGGGGTGGAGTCATGAGAGCTAACACCATCACCAGTGACCGCCGGTTGAGGGATCGAAATGCTTTCGATTTCCTGTTCCAATGGATACAACTTGACGATGGGTCGAGTGGTCAAGCCAGTTTTTGTTCTAATCCGGACCACTCTAACCAGATCATCTCGTCGTCCGGGATAGAGTCTAACTACCCTACCAAGTTTCCAAAGGACACGAGGTCCCTCATACGGACTGGGGTCAAGTCACGCCCAGTGCCAGGTCCGTATATATACGGACTCGCCGAAAAAAAATTGTAGCAGCGAAACGACTGCACCTATGGCTTTCATATTTCTACCACATGTACCTTACCCTTCTGGCTTCTTGCTACCCCCAACACAACTCCCTCCCCCCACCCACTCGCTGACTATCGGTTGCCTCACAAACAAAAAAAAGGAAAATATGTGGCGGCGAAACGACTAAACCAATCGGTTCCATATTTGTGTGACAAGTCCCTACCCTTCTGTCTTCCCCCCACCACACCCCCACCTCCCTCCTACCACCCACTTCCAGCGTATACGTACGAAGAAAAGGAAAAAAAGGAAAATCCGTGGTGGCGAAACTACCTCACCAATCGGCTTCATATTTGAAACAGGAGTCAATTACCCTTCTACCTTCCCCTCACCATCCCCTAAACCACCCTCCCACCACCCTGCCACCTATATTTTCCGATACCATAAAAGTCATGGTGTTTACTCTGAAAATGTCAGCTACATTCGCGACAATCTGGGACCTGATTTATGGCGAAAATGGACAAGGGGAGTGTTTTTTTTACCATTATCCTTCCTTTCTCACCCAACTTGATAGATTTAGCCAAAAAAAATAAAATACAAAATACTCTGGCACTGGCAGTGACACAGCTTCACTAATTAGCTGGCACTTAGCGGGTTAAGCGGGTTAAGCACGATGTCATTTATCTTTGGCCATACTCTGCTTGATGAGCCTCTTTTATTCTTATAGGCTTCTCGTAGTGATGCCAAGTATTTACTAGACCAACGCCTCCATAGGTCCCGGATCAATTTATTGATGTAATTATACCTGCTGTGTATTGCTGCTTTACTATCGTAACTAGGATCCTGCAACTCATCTAGCTGAATTAGGTCCTTTGGGAAGTCACGAAGTCTACGACCTTTAACCAGCATGGATGGAGTAATAGGGCAAGGGTTCTCCAGATCATCCGAGATATATGTTAAAGGGCGATCATTCACGGTAGCCTCCACCTCCAATAGGACAGTAGTTACTTCCTCAAAGGAGACTAGAGCACGACCTAGTACTATTTTAAGCCCAGCCTTCACAATACCTATGGTTCTCTCCCAAATAGCTCCGAACCAAGGCGCACATGCTGGGATAAAACGCCATTCACATCGGATTTCGGCAAGATGAGCCTGAAGATTGGGATCTCTTTGGATGTCTTCCAAGTGTCTGGAAGCTCCCACAAATGTAGCAGCATTGTCGCTTAACATTATCTGTGGAAATCCCTGCCTACTACAAAATCTCCGGAACGCATGGATAAAGCTGTCACAGGTCATATTGCTAACTACTTCAATGTGAATAGCTCTTGTCGTAGCGCCCGTAAATAAAAGCATATAAGCCTTGTTGTTGTGTGAGTCCCGGACAGGAATTGCTCCTGTATAATCGACCCCCGTGACCTCGAAGGGATCTTTAGGAGTAGTCCTGATGTCTGGTAGAGGTTGTACTCTAGATTTCGCGTAGGTATTACCCTGTATTTTACGACAGGTTATACACTTACTGGTCACTTTGTTTTACCACTTGTCTTATCTTAGGAATCCACCACCTTTGCCATATATATGCGACCACGTGATTAACTCCATAGTGACAACAGACACGATGACACATATTGATGAGCATGGTAGTGAAAGGATGTTTGGCAGGCAGTAGTATCGGATATTTCTTTGTATCCGGAAGAGCCGCTAACTTCAATCTACCTTCACATACAATTAAACCTCCTTTCATGACAAGTCCTAATTGGTTTACCAAATTATTGCGAGTACCCTTGTCACCAGACAGCATCTCGTACTCCTTTGGGAAGCATTCCTGCTGGCATCTTTGAGCTCTAATCTTTTCTGCTACTTTTAGTTCCTTTATGCTGAGGAGGGCACTGTCTGTGGGAGACGTCCCTTTAATTTTAGCCTTCAAATTATTCTTGTATCGAATAGTCCATGCAACTACCCGAATTAATTTATCATAACTGCCATATTTTTCCCAGTTCCATAACCGTGTGTCCAGTTCATCATTGGTCCCAATGACTTAGCTAGTTACTTTTGGCATTGGGTCATCTGGTAATATGTCTTCTGGCCACTCGTCTTTGTTTCGGAGCCACATGGGCCCCTCCCACCAAAACGCAGAAGATTTCAGATGTTTTGCCGAAACACCTCTAGACAGTAACTCACTAGGGATTTCTTTAGAGGATACGTACCGGAATACTACAGTCGGAAGAAGGGATTTGATCTCGTCAACACGGTTTGCGACATACACTGGAAGCTTCTTCATACTACGCAACCAATGCAATGTAACCTGGCTGTCGCACCATAAAACAATTTTGTTGACTTTTACAATATTATGATAGGCTTCCTCTACAAATTTGATTAATCTGGCGGCTAGTAAAGCAGCAGTTAGCTCTAGTCTTGGTATTGTTATGGATCTTATGGGTGCGACCTTTGCTTTAGCGATGACCAGACAGCTATGTTCCGGGCTCACAAAATATATTGCAGTGCCATAGGCGACACCACTTGCATCGCTAAACGCATGAAGTTCCACTGAGTCAGCATATACCGACCTCCGAAGATAAGTAAAGTCACAGCAGAGGTGCAGGTCCTTGGTAATTGTAGACCATTCGGTAGCGCAGTCTTCAGGTAGCGGATCGTCCCAATCTAGTTTCAGTCTCCATAATTGCTGTAAGAAAATTCTGGACCATATTGTAACAGCCAGTAGTACTCCGAGTGGATCGAACAGTTGTGCCGTCACTCTTAAGCACCTCTTTTTGTTGCCTTATTGGTCTCTGGGAGACTAGCGTTGAACGTCAACAGATCAGTGTCAGGTAACCATAAGAGTCCTAATGTCTTCACTTGCTCTTGATCCTTGGCAGCAACACCATCCAATTGCAGGAGGTCTCGTAGTTGAGGACTATTGGTAGCCCTCTCTCTAAGATATAAATGTGCTTGAGACATTATTCTATGGGCATCCCAGTAACGCTTAATGACAGTTTCTTCAGCACTGCCTGTCCCCTGGAGGTTGTCAATGTACAAACCTTCCTTAATAGCCTCCACAACTTCGGGATCCACTTTGATAATGGAAAGATGCTTCAAGATCGTGGCATTAAGAAAAAACTGTGAGCAAGTCGCCCCGAACATCACTACCTTAAATCGGTAGCAAAGTAAGGGTGAAGACAAATCCAAGGGATCCTTCGGCCACAGAAATCGGGTGTAGTCACGATCTTCCTCATGAAGTCTCAACATGAGAAAGGCCTTCTCGATGTCACTTATCCAGGCATATTTGTGGACCCTGAATCTCGGCAATAATTTTGTCAGATCCGGCACTAGTGATGGCCCTGTGTAAAGGCAGTCATTAAGACTTGGTCTGCCCTTTCCAATACTAGCGGAACAGTCGTACACAATACGAACGGGCGTCGTTGTGCTATTCTTGGTGACCCTGTGATGTGCCAAATATTGACACCGAAAGGAACCTCTTCAATAAAGTCACGATGAAGCTGATCTTGGATAACGTTGGTGTAGTGACTACAATAGACGGGTTCTTGTTTGAAACGCTTCTGCAGACCCCTTAGGCGACCCGCTGCTAAAACATTATTAGAAGGCAGCTTCTCTTTATGTTGGTTCCATGGCAGTCTGATTTCATATTACTGATTCTGTGCAGAGTATGTTACGGTCTCCTTGTATATGTCCAACGCAGTCATGTTTTCCTTTGAATCTTCGTTTGGAGAAATTCCTAGATGATCCAGTTCCCACATACATTTTAATTTATGACATGGAATACTTTATTCCGTGGATATATATTGATCCATCGGGGTGACAGCAACTTTCAAAATTGTAACTACCTCTACTTGGGCGCTAGACTTGTTGTTATGGCAGGAGCCACTTAGTGCATAGCCAAATTTAGAGGGTAAGAAAATTATGTCACCCTCCTTTTTGTACCCTGGCCGCACTAAGTCATAATAATAATCGGCACCAACCAACAAGTCCAGTCGAGATGTCTGTGTCATTAGAGGATCAGCTAATTTGTAACCCTTGTTTCGCAAAACTCTCATGTCTGCTTCAAGGTATTCTGATCCTTTGTGATCCGGGAGAGTTTCTACCACAACTGCGTGTAGAGGATAGTGTCTGCCCCGGAACTTGTATTTGAAGGACACTACTGGGTACTTTCTGCTCACACATGCTCCGGGAAACCCTCGCAACTCTAGCTCTTCATCACCCACTTATATATAATGGATCGAGTCTAGAACGGAATTTAAAATGAAGGTGCGCTGTGAGCACTGATCCAGCAGTGTTCTCATCTTGACTGTTCCTCTTGATTCCTTAACTGTTGGCAGCATAACAGTTGGGAGGATAATACTAGTCTTCTTTGACGAAACAGACATCGTGGTAGTTTGCATCTTGGTCATTGTTACCTGTTGCGGATTTTGCTCCTTCTTTGCACCGTCCCAATGAGATCTGGACTGACAGAGGATATGGTAGTGTCTGTTATGGCAGAATTTGCAGTTATGGATGTCAGGGTTCACACAACCATTGCTCACGTGGGTTGAAGATAAGCACCCGGTGCAAAGGTTGAGTTGCTTTGCGCGTTTTACTTTTATAGCACTGGTTTTGTATCTGAGACACTTGAACCACACATGTGCCCCTTCGCACAACTTACAACCCTTACTTCGCACCAAGGCCTCCTGCACCGCAAAGGATGCTGAAGCAACTGGTATGCGTGGTGTAAACCGTTCTGCTACACTTTCCATGTTAAAAACTTCTGTCTGGTAAGCCTGGACAAACCTTTCTAGATCCAGACCATCTTCACATAAAGTTCTCTTTAAGGTTTCTTTTAGTGGGGATGGCAGTTTAGTCATGAGAATCACAACACTAGCTTCATGAAGGGTTATTTGTAAGGTCTCTATTGACCTCAGTGTACTTTCAAAACTAGCATAGAATCCTTTTAGTTCCTCGACATTGTAAGAGGGAGGACTTGAAGTAGTAAGGTTAGTTATATGTGCCGCCTTAATTCTATCCCTGTGCCCATAGGTTTTCTGTAGAAGGGCAACCGCTGTTTGGTAGCTGGCTCCCTCAATTGCGAAACCTTCAATTAGTTGTTTCGCCTCGCCATTCAGTTGACCTCTTAAGCAGGTGAATTTTTGGATGTCAATGAGCTCCGCATTGCTGTGGACACTACAGTGGAACATATCCCAGAATCCCAACCATAGAGTGGGATCACTGTCAAACACAGGAAGGGTTATTTTCGTCAATCTTATACCGGCATCTCTGTTAACTGCAGCACGATTTGGCTCCTTGTGTTTCAGCTTACCTTTGAGGAGAATGATAACTTTATCAAGACACTCTATATAATCCATGTCTGTTTCTATGTCCGCGAAATACTCGGCATCATCTTCATAGAGCGATTCCATTTCGCGGCGACATAAATTTAAATCTTCGAGCTGTCTTAATACCGAAGCCAATTTAGCCTCAATCGCATCATTATCTGCATCAACTAAAAATGTAGCAATATCTTTGGTGATCCTAGTCAAACCACTCTTGATACCCCCCTTGCGTCGCTTGTACTGGGACAGTGTCAACGACATGATGGCAATACACAGGAAATAGAATAATAATGTATCTTACCTATATGGAAGTAAAGCGCACTCAGAAAGTTAGCTGACGCCAATAAAGGCAAGATATAGGGAACCCCGACTTAAACGTAATAATTAATTAAACGTGTGATGTCGGGGTAGGGCAATAAGCGGGAAATATGACGCGGAACGCAATAATAAAAGTAAACGAACAACGCATAAATATCTCCACACTTATATTTAAAAGGTAAACCTTATATTAAATGCGGCAATTTTGTTGGTGTAGGGCAATAATGAGGGAAATAAGACACAGAGCGCAATAATAAAAGTTAACGAATGCCTATACTATCTCCACTCACAAAAGTAATTAACCTTACATAATATGCGGCAAAATATTGTTAGAGTACACTAAGGAAGGGAGGCCAAAAGGGTGTATAACAAACCAATTTAAATTGTAAACATATATTAAACTAGGCTAGCCCAACATCCAATGGTACCAACAATGTTTGTGGTAATTACCCCCTTTAAATTTAGTTAAGACTGAACAAATTCAATTTAACCCTTATAATTCTACTTTACATTAATTTAATTGTTGTAATTATATACCTACAGTAGCCTATAGCCTACCAATTATTACTCAGATCTACCTTAGAGAAAGTATCCGCCTCCCATCCTCATCCGACTGGTCCCTTAAAGCCTGAATATCTCCCACCTTTGTGAAGAGCTCCTGGGCAGTAGCCACGACCCTCTTGAACAGGTCTTCGCTGGCATCATTGTGAGATGTCCTCCCCCCCCCCCCCCCCCGTCTGCCAAAGGCGCCAGACGGAAATATATGGCGGCGGCTCATATGGTCGGGCAAAAAAAGCGGGACCCGGCGGAAATTAGGGCACAGATAACAAACACGAGCTCTCAAAAGCCTACAGGGGACACCATGGAAGAGGAAATAGGGAACAGAAAGAAGGAATAGCCAGGAAAGAGTAGACAACAGGAAAGCAGTAGAAAGAAAAGACAAAGAAGAAAAGTTAGCATAAGGCAAAATTCAGAGGTGACGAAGGACCATTTTCTGAGAATTCAAGAGTAAACAAAGTGAAATTTACCTATAATCTCACAAGAATTAACTTAATTTTATTGGTTGATAGGGATAGATAGCTCAATGATAGTGGTAGGAATAGATAGAAGGTATAGTGGCCACTAAGAGAAGAATTAGGATGACTTAGCAGGAAACAGGTGGTTGTATCGGAGCGGCTAGAAGGAGATGTTCTCGAGGTCGTAGCTAAAGCGATTCTAAGGTTTATGGCGATGAACCGCCAGTCCCGAGAATGACGCATGCACAATTATATTCCACCAATGCGTCATTTAACTAACTAAAAGATATACCGGATTGATTATAATGATAACCCGGGGAAGAGCAAGGTTATGGTCTTCGAAAGGGGTGAAGTCACAGAGTGTGAGGTGAAGCTGAACGGTCAGGCTATGGAGATCGTCAACTCTTTTAAGTATCTGGGCAGTGTGTTGAGTAAAGATGGGACTATGGATGAAGAGGTGCGGGAGAGGGTACAACAGGGGAAGAGGGTTGTAGGAACGCTAAAAGCAGTAACAAGAAATAGGGTGGTCAGTATGGAAGTGAAGAAGTCCTTGCATGACAGTGTGGTAATCCCGACACTGACTTACGGAAGCGAAGCATGGACGTTGGTTGAGAGACTCAGACCAAGAGTGAGAGCAGTGGAAATGAATTACTTAAGGAGTGCGTGCGGAGTTACATGGAGGGATAGACAGACTAATGAGGAAGTAAGAAGGAGGTGTGGTGTGGAGGTAGATGTGCTGGAAAGTGTGAAAAGGAACAACTTGAGCGGCCATATGGAACGTATGGAAAGTCAGAGAATGACTAAGAGGGTGTACGAGAGCGAGGTGGAGGGACAGAGGGGGAGAGGTAGACCGAATATGAGGTGGAAGGATGGAGTGAGGAACTACATGAACGAAGGCGGTGCTGGTTGGGGGGAGGGGCGTCGACTGACTGGGGACAGAGGTGCATGGGGGCGGTTCGTTCGTGGCCACCCCTTCGGGGATCGCGGCGTCAGGCAATAGATAGATAGATAGATAACCCGATATATTTATGAATAATAAACCCATATAAACTTAATACGAAATAGTATATATCTTTTATATAGATATATAACTTAGCCTAATACTGGTGCCTAATTTGAACTTCCAGTATGTTTACTTAACCTAAACTGTGGAGTTACTTACGAGTCTCGACAGGACGACAACGGACGACGACGATGACAGACAAGCTGATTGGTGGTGCACAGTATGCGGGCAGGATCTGTTTGCACGATACCACTCTGCTTTGCAGAGTTAATGATACCCAACAATAACATAACGTCTCTTTAAAGTGTTTTACTATTTTCCAGGCACCATCTGTACCCTGCTCAAAGCCTTTGTGTCCCACTGGTGGGAAGGTGACAACTCTGCCACTGCCATCACCTACGACAGGTGTTTCTCCTGGCACCACAGCAGAGACTTTACCCCCAGCATTACCGCTACGAACGGCATTGGTATGTTCAGAAATAGACACCATTCAAACCCCATCAAAGGCTTTTACTGCTCAAATTTCGAAGACTACTGCTTTGACAGTAGTGTTCACACTGGCCCCTGGTGGCGGGCTGATCTTGGCACAAAACGTCTGGTTACAAACATTCAATTGTCGCTCATACAAACGCCTGCTTCAAATGCTTACCACAAGGATGTTCAAGTCAGACTGGGAAACTTGAGTACCTATCTGGACAACCCTATCTTCGCCACCAATATCGGAGACCCATCGTGGGGAACAGTGGTGACCTACACTCCAGCTGCACCAGTCATTGGCCGCTTCATTCAACTCCAGTCACCATCAAAAACCGGCTTACACATCTGTGACATCCACATCATTGGCTGAGTTCCTGCTTCAAGAGAGAGAGAGAGAAAAAGTAAAGCTGCTATAACACTAGCAAATTTGTCAGGATATTTTGTTTTATGTGAATGAAGGAGACAAAAGGCAAAGTTACCTGTAACAAGTGTCTCCTCCAAAGTTGAAAGAGTGACAGCCAAATTCAAGGTACGTGATAGTTAATATGTCTGGATGCACGAAGATTGAAGCAGTTCATGTCATAGAATGAGGGAAATACAGATTGAGGGAGAGAGTTTCAAAGCTTACTTGGTGAGTAACAGAAAGACTGGGAAAATTGGCTCACTCTTGGGTTAGAGAGTTTGACAGAGTAGGGGTGGGAGTGTGCTGAAAGGCGGGTGCTCCCCACTTTATATAAACGAGGAAGCTCTAAAGAACACTGATTACTGTAATAGCGGTAGAAGAGTGAGAGAGATGCATCACAGTGGTACTTTGAATCTCATAAAAAACATTTGACTCCCTGCATTGGGATATACTTTGAAAACTACTGCAACTGCGTACGATACTTACAGCGATTGTTGATCTAGTGTCGGAACCTTTTATAGGAACAGAGAGGTCTGTTAAGTGTAGTAGCCAAGCTTTCACCTATTTCCTTGTTAAATTAGGAGTGAGACAAGGGTGTGTGCTGTGACCTTTACTTGTCAACACCTGTATGACATTGTTACTGTGTCGGACAACCAGGTATAGTTAATATAGAGAATCGGTGAGATATCAAGATCACTGATCTTGATTTTGCAGATGATTCTGTAAGTTAACTCCTTCTGTACCGTCAATATTCTTTATATTATATTTTGGCTACTACTAATCGATTATATTCAGTTTAGGAAGGATATCTAGCAACTATAAGGCATTGAACAATCTCAATCAACCCTTTTAACTACAACGAGTCCTTTCTAAGCTGCATAAAATCGTATAAATTATAGGTTTGAGTCCCGAAGGGAAGAAGGAAAACCTAATATTTAGTAGTGGCCCCAGAATCATTGACAATATGCCTTAAACAGTAATGGCACTCTTTGAACCCCAGAGTCAGTTGTTCAAAACACCCGCCCCGGTGCGCAAGAGACCAAACATCGTAAGCGTGCTCTCATAATTATTTATGGACTCGTCCTTATGATGTGGATGCCACTACGAAAAAACTAAAATATAAAATAATAAAAGAACAAGATTAGAACTCTTAATCTGCTATGCTTCCCATTGTGTGGATGTTGATAGAGTGGGTTTGCCCCAAGACGCTGAAGCGCCATTCTTCCTTAACTGACATATCAAGATAACCTAGAAACATCAGAACGAATGGGAAGGGGATGGAAGGGAGGGCCGGAAATCGTCAATGATTCTGGGGCCACTACTAAATATTTGGTGTTCCTTCTTTCCTTCGGGACTCAAACCTATAATTTATTAGTGGCCCCTCCATCATTGACGATATGCCTGATATCACAAGTCTGGAGGGGTACATTCGTGATAAATATCAACACCACTAACAAAATAAAATAGGATTTGAATAAACCAATTGCTTAGAGCCCTAATTTTCTTTAATTTTGTGACAAAAATACAGTATTTGTTTTTAAAGAGGTACAGGTAGCATACTTAAAAATGTACCTGTGTACAACATTTTCTTAAATCTAGGATAGAGATTGTAGAAAAATTGCACTTCATATAAACTTATCGATTATATGTACAAACAGATTACTTACATGCATACAACATATGTAACTGTTATAAAAATAAAATATTTGTCTGTGCATAATATATTCTATTATACCAAATACAAAATATTGTTCAACTCTTAACTATCTTTCAAGTCCTCAAGTAACCTTAGGATAATGAGTATGATAGTGCACACACACTAACCACGTCTGGCGGGGCTGAGGGTCTTAGCTATCACTTCTTCTTAAAACATTCAAATAGTAAAAAGCACCGAACACTTCAGACCTGCTGTCTCAATGCGACACAGGTCATTCGTGGTTTATCTAAAGTAACAGACAGGTAACGTGTCAAGAAGGTGTGATTGGACGCCCACAAATGAGTTTGCTGAATATCATTGACTGATTAATTTTTCAAATATCGAAGTGAAACTGCCCACTTCCTTATATCATGAGCTCGTCCAACGGCTCCCGGATTACTTTCCCTAATCACATAGACTAACAGAGGTGCCAAGTGCCGTTTCGTAAGACGTTTACCTGTCTAATTAACCCAAAGAGCTCCCGGTTGGTTAGGCCGGGACACTGCAATATAGGACATTAATGATTTCACCGGACAAAGCTTGTGGTGCACATAGTACTCCAAACAATCTCTCCCCAATCTTGTTTGCAAATATCCAAGGCTTAAAAAATACAACCACGAACAAAGTACCATTTATTAGGGGCCTGCTAGAAGAAGGAAACGCTATATTTGCGGCTCTCACAGAAACTCACATTAAAGATCAGGAAGATAGTGAGGTATGGATTCCTGGTTACAACCTACATAGGGCGGACAGAACGCATAGATCACATGGAGGTGTAGCCTTGTACATCCATGACTCACTGATATGTACTGAATTCCTAAATAACAGTAATGAAGTGGTGGAAATACTTGGAGTTAAAATAGAATCCCTAAATTTAGCAGTTATTGTTACATACAGGCCACCAGACGCATCCCGAGAAGAATTCAAAACCCAGCTCAACAAAATAAAATCAGAAGTGGAAACCCTGGGGAACCCAACACCAAATATTATATGGCTAGGAGACTTTAACCTACCAAACATTAAATGGAGACAACTAGAAAACCAGTTAGTGGCAAACAACACCGGAGAAGCAAATACGAGAGAGCTTTTTGAACTTTGCGATTTTTTTAGTCTTACCCAACATATTGCTGAACCCACACGGGAAAACAATATCTTAGACCTGGTCTTCACTAACAACGACTCTCTAGTACACAGCATTAACATATCGGACACAACTTACTCAGATCATAAATTAATTGAGATCAAAACAACCTTAGAAAGTGTACAGACAACCTCAGAATCGAGAACAAAAACCGGCCCCTTCAGTAAATTTAACTTCAATAACAAAAACAGTAGGTGGGAAGAGGAAAATCAAGAAATGGAGGAAATAGACTGGGAAGATTTAATGGATAACCTGACACCAGCAGAATTTCTAGTCTTAATAACAGAAACCATGACCCAAATCTGTAGCCACCATATACCTGCAAGACAAACAAAACGAAGAAGCAAACAAGATCGGGAAAGGAGGAGGCTGTACAGAAGAAGAAAATTACTCACACAAAGACGCACACATCAAAATCTACAGGATAGGCAAAAGGTCGAAATAGATAGAGAAATTGTGGACATTGAACAAAGGCTAAGAATATCATATGAACTACAACATATGGAAGAGGAGAGGAAAGCTATTGCAGGTATAAAGGAAAATTCCAAATACTTCTTTTCATACGCCAAACAAAAGGCTAAAACAACATCAAACATCAGCCCACTGAGCAAAGGGGACGGCTCTTTCACAGGGGACAAAAAGGAAATGAGCGAACTCTTAAGCAGGCAGTATGAAATGGCATTCAGTGAGCCTGATGAAACAAAAGTCATCAGAGACCAAAATATATTTTTCATGGAAACCTCCCCCACGGAAACCCCTCAGATACTGGATATTGATTTTGGTCCAAAAGACATAGAAGAGGCCATTTCCAACATGCCATCCCACTCGGCACCAGGCCCGGACTCATGGAATTCGATCCTAATGAAAAAATGTAAGGAAAACCTCTCAAAATCCCTGGCTATAATGTGGAGAAGGAGTCTAGACACTGGTGACATACCAGATAGCTTGAAAAGCGCAATAATTGCCCCACTGCATAAAGGAGGGAGTAAAGCACTACCAAAAAACTACCGCCCGGTAGCTCTAACCTCTCACATCATTAAAGTTTTCGAGCGAGTCCTGCGAAGCAAAATTTCAACATTCATGGAGACAAATGAACTACACAACACCGGTCAACATGGGTTCAGAGCGGGAAGATCATGTCTCTCACAACTTTTGGAACACTATGACAAAATTCTTAAAGCGCTAGAAGAAAAGAAAAATGTGGATGTCATTTACACCAATTTTGCTAAGGCATTTGATAAATGTGACCATGGTATAATAGCCCACAAACTGAAAGCAAAAGGTATAACTGGGAAAATCGGACGGTGGATATACAATTTCCTCGTAAACCGAAAACAATCGGTAGCAGTAAACCAAGTCACTTCTGAGCCTTCGGATGTCAAAAGCTCAGTGCCCCAAGGAACAGTGCTAGCGCCCCTTCTGTTCCTCATACTAATATGCGACATAGATACCAACACCAGACACAGTACGGTGTCGTCTTTTGCTGATGACACAAAATTAAGCAAGATAGTAAACACACAAGAGGACACGGGCCGACTGCAGGAAGACATGAATGTAGTGTTCCAGTGGACCAGGGAAAACAACATGCAATTCAATGAGGAAAAATTCCAATTAATACGGTACAGAGATAATAATGGTGTTAAAGAAATTACAAATTACTTAACAGAATCTAACCACATAATAGAACGGAAAGACAGTGTGAAAGACCTTGGGGTATTAATGTCTGAAAATATGGGTTTCAAAGTACATAACCAGGTCAAAGTGTCGGCTGCGAAACGTCTAACGGGTTGGATTCTGCGTACTTTTAAAACACGCGGTGAATTGCCTATGATAACGCTCTTCAAATCTCTAGTGCTACCGCGGCTTGAATACTGTAGCGTATTAACATCCCCATACAAAGCAGGTGAAATAAATGACGTAGAGAGTGTACAAAGAAATTTCACTTCGCATATAAGTTCGATAAAACATCTACACTATTGGGAGCGTTTAAGAGCACTGAATCTGTACTCACTGGAACGTAGAAGAGAACGTTACCTAATAATATACACATGGAAAAATCGCAGAGGGTTTAGTACCAAACCTACATACTCCGATAGTCATGAAATTCAGTGATAGGAGAGGCTGGGAATGCGAAATCCCCCGGATGAATAACAGGGGTGCTACGGGCTCTCTGCGAGAGGGCTGGTTATCACACAGAGGCCCACGTCTCTTCAACAAACTCCCACGGCGAGTAAGAGACATGAGGGACATCTCGTTAGACAACTTCAAGAGAGCCCTAGATGTCGAACTGAAAAAAGTGCCAGACGAGCCCATCCTCGCAAGGGAGCGAGCTGTCGCTTCAAACAGTCTACTGCACCAAATCACCACCCATAACGAGGGTGCGTCGCGCTCCTTGGTGCCGCTAGAGGAGCGGCGAACACATCCAAAGGTAAGGTAAGGTAAGGTGAGCATCTCCGTGTTTGAGCGCCGGAACCTCAAATTCAGTAAAAACATGTTCATTGTGTTCATTTTTGGCTATAAAAGTGGGCGACGGCGCAATTTGCACACTTACATTACGCCGTGCGAACCTAAGACAATTGGGTTCGTTGCTCATCGCCACCCGCTCAGATACCCGGTTTCCTGTAGCCAAGGCCATAAGGAAGACAGCATTCTTTAAGATTGAATCAAAAGTGGGTTTGTGACTATATTTCTGAGGATGAAGCAATGACAAGGCTTTGTCAAGTGACCATGAGCTGGTGTGATGGTGGGCGAAGCTTGAAGTATGCACGCATGAATGCCTTCGCCTCCGCCTGCTGCTCTGAGAGTCCTGTTAAACAAAAAAATGAAACTCTGATGGCTGTCATGTGATTGTTTAGTGTGATTACCGACAATCTTTTACGTTCAAATAGGTAGTCTAAGTGTTTGATAATTAAAGACACCGAGGCCACGGTCTGGTCAGGTTCCACGATCCAAGTAGTAAAAGTTTTCCAGTGAGATTGGTACTGACGCTTAGTAGAGAGAGTATATTGATTTATCAATTTATTGGTTACACTTTCCCCATAGTGGGCTAACCATTTGACCTTGTGAATATCCACAAGGCAAAGGTCAGCGAGGTCTTTAGGTTGCCAATTGTCTATAAGTGGAAATAAGAAATCGGGAGAGACACCGGGTTCTCGCACCACGTCTTCAATTGGGAGTACCACACCTGAGCCGGCCACAAGGGCACGATCATCGAGACTTATGTTTTGGACAAGGTGAAATGGCACAAACAATAGGCTAACTTTAAATTCAAGACTAATGTCAACTTACACTTCAAAATATACAGGTTCAAGGAAACTAGAATAAACATTCTTAGATTAATGAAATTAAGTATTATAGTGCAACAATAAAATCAAAGTCTTCAGGATGAGTAAAGAATATATAATGCACTAAGACTTGGCTTAGTAACAACAAGAATGATTATCAGAAAATATGCATGTGAAAAATAAATAAGTATATATGTCTTTACTGAAGCAATTCAAGGTTTAAATAGCTACAGTATATCACACAAGAATTAATATTTTCTCAAGATCACTGGAAATGGATAATATAATTATGTTCAATAACTTAAGGAAATGCACAATACATTAATACAAGCAATACAAGTAACTAATACAGCTATTTAAAAGTGAAATAAGCACTAAAATATCACTTGAAAAAATATTCCTTCTGAATAATACAATAATAAAGGATAACTAAATTAATCTGATCAAATTCACAAACTTGGAAACTAATAACAATAATGATAAAGCAATCAAAAGGAAATAAAGAAATTATATTAATTCACAGTAAACTTAATGACAATAAATTATAAACTGATCACTAGAATGACTTATAATTAATACACATAAATATCACTGAGAATAATAAATAGGCTATAATCTAATGACACATTTATCTACTCAACTCCCCTATGACAACAGGAATGCAGACTGCTTTATCTTAAGATGGTAGCCAGGAGAGATAATATGTCACTTCACTAAGTATAAATCACCATGTACAAGAGAGAGAGAGAACAGGCGTGTCGAGTCAGCTGGTCTGAGAGTCCAGACTGCAGGTATGCAGGGGGTATATATATTCCACCCGAGAAACTGGAATATTCTACTGCACTCGTGAATGAAATGACGCAATGCTGGGAGAGAGACTGAATCCTGACAGGTCTATAACTCTCGAGAATCAACACATGAGTGGGATGCTAAACTATTATACTAATCTGGCTTATATAATCAATTTTAATTCTGGATTACATAACACCTCCCCCCTAAAGAAAGAAACTTACAGGGAAAATGTCTATTCTTTAAAACAATTAGGCTACAATCTAGACAAGCAATCTGCAATCATATTTTCTTTCTCTTTAACATGTCTTATATCTAAAGGATATTCCTGAAGAAGCAGACTCCACCTGCTCAATCTCTGATTTTTATCTTTAAATTTACTAAGAAACTTCAGTGGGTTGTGATCAGTATAAATAACAATAGGATCTGGGCCTGAACACAAATATAAAGAAAAATTTTGTAATCCAAAAATCAGAGCCAAAAGTTCCTTTTCAATAGTTGACTAATTCATTTGGGGTGGAGTGAACTTCTTGCTGTAATAAGATACAGGATGTTCAAAACCTTGGTCATTCTCCTGCAACAAAACTGCCCAAGCTCCTGTATCACTATCATCCACAGCCATTTTAAAGGATTTAGCAAAGTTAGGGGTGGAAAGCAGTGGCTGACTCAACAGTTGTCTGAGTTTGTTGAAAGAGGATTCACATGCTTCATTCCACTCAAATTTAACTCCCTTTTTCAGAAGATCTGTGAGTGGTGACACAAGGATTGAGAAATTTAGAACAAACCGGCGGTAGTATCCTGCCATACCGAGAAATCTTTGCAATTTTTTTCTATTCTTAGGTCTGGAAAGATCACTTATCACCTGAACTTTAGCCCCTGGTGGCACAACTTGTCCATTACCAATCACATAAACAAGATACTGGACTTTAGCTTGACCAAATTCACATTTTGATAAATTTGCAACAAGGAGAGCAGTGGAAAGACGACTAGGTGGGTTCGACCTGGAAGTTATGGAGGCAGTACAAAGTACAAAGGAAATCAAGCAACAACAGGTCTAGTGACCCTTCTAGGTTGCTTGTCCTCCAAAACACTGAGGATCAAGTGTCCAAACAGTGGTTTAGAGTGGGTAAGGGAACATTGGAAAGAGAATTACTGCCCTGGAACTAATGTCCGTGGCAGGATTAGGGAGTTAGTAGAGGACAGATGGGTTAGTAACTGAGGGGGGATAAAATAAAGTTATTCATTTACAAACGCAGTCAGTCGCGGGTTTAATGAGAGATATTTGTCTAGGCGGAGTTTAAATGAATCAACGGTGATGCAGTCTATAACGTTTCGGGGAAGCCCATTCCACAAGTTGACAAATCGATTGAAGAAGAAATTCTTAGATTCGTGCGAGTTAAAAGATTTACCAATAATTTTGCAACCGTTTCCCCGCGTGTAATTAGATTGGTCGATAGTGAAGTACTTACTACAGTTCATATTGTCGATGCCTTTGATGATTTTGAACACTTGAATTAAGTCACCTCTTACTCTGCGCTGGGTTAAAGGAAATAGATTTAATTCTCTAAGACGCTCTTCGTATGGTTTGTTCTTTAGGCTAGGTATAATTTTGGTAACTCTACATTGAACTCGTTCTAGCTTGTTTATATCTTTTTGGTAATAAGGGCACCAGGATTGAACGCAGTATTCCAGAAGAGGGCGGACTAAGGAATTGTAAAGGGTTAGGAAAACTTCTTTGGATTTATGCTCAAATGACCTGCCTATAAAGCCAATTATTTTGTTTGCCTTCTTAACAACTTCTGAACATTGTTGACTCGGTTTTAGGTTACTCGATATTGTTACTCCCAGATCGGTTTCTCTGTTTACATTCTTAAGCTGAGTGCCATTCATCGAATAGTTTGCTTTCTCATTTAGGTATCCGACATGTAGTACTTTACATTTATCCACATTGAAACTCATTTGCCAAATTTGGGCCCAACATGACAATTTATCTAGATTGTGTTGCATATCGTCAACTTGTTCTTTTGAGAGTACGCTATTTGCAATTTTTGTATCGTCAGCAAATTTTGAGATTGTACAGGTGAGACCCTCATCTATGTCGTTGATGTAAATTAGAAAGAGAATTGGTCCTAGTACCGATCCCTGGGGTACCCCGCTACTTACATTGGTCCATTTAGATGCCTTACCGTTTATGACTACCCTTTGCTTTCTGTTGCTGAGCCAATTTTCTATCCATTTCAACACACCGTCTTGTATTCCATGCGCTTTTAAATTTAGCAGTAAACGTTTGTGGGGAACTTTGTCAAAGGCCTTTTGAAAATCAAGGTATATAATATCTACAGCTTTACTCTCATCGTAGAGGTTGAGGATATCGTGGAAGAAGTCTAAGAGGTTTGTTAAACAGGAACGTTTTTTACGAAAGCCGTGTTGAGTATCTTTAAGTATGTTATTTTCCTCTAAGTGATTTACGAGTCTGTCTCGTATAACCGTTTCTAGCATTTTACAAACAACTGAGGTTAAGCTAATTGGACGATAGTTACTGGGTAGGGATTTGCTGCCTTTTTTTAATATCGGTGTTACGTTGGCTAGCTTCCACTGATCAGGCATAGTTCCAGACTGCAAGGATTTATTGAATAGTAATGTCAGTGGTTTGGAGAGCTCATCCTTAGCTTCCTTTAGAACTCTAGGCGAGATTGTATCAGGTCCTGGCGTTTTATTTACCTTGAGTTTATCTAAACAATTCAATACTTCTCTCTCTGTAACGGTGATATTGCTTAGAACATCTGAATTATCAATCTGAATCGGCGATGGTGTAGGGATATCACTGAGGTCTTCTGTTGTAAAAACTGATGCAAAGAAGGTATTGAGGGCATTACTCATTTGTACTTCGTCTTTGGTGTATTCTCCATTTTCATCGACTAACGGTCCAACAGTTGAAGTAACTACTTTTTTCTTTCTGAAATAACTATAGAATTCTTTCGGGTTTGTTTTACTTTGATTCGCAATATGTAACTCTAAGGTCTTTTTACTCTGCTTAATTAACTTTTTGGCTTTGCGTCGTAGCTCTACAAATTTCACCTGTTCTTCGTCATTTTGTGAGGATTTTAATCTATCATTAGCAATTTTTTTAGCAAGCAGGCAGTTTGAAATATTTTTATTCCACCATTTGGGCTTAGTATTATGGCCTGGACGCCGTATTTTCGATGGTATGCAGTCTTGCACTGCTTTTAGGTAAGTGGTTTCGAATAACTTCCAAGATGTATTTATGTCGTTATTGTTAATTAAAAAGCTCCAGTCAGTTTCTTTAAACATAGCTCTAAGTTTATGGAAGTTTGCTTTCTTGAAATTAGGGACTTTTTCGATGCTACTATTTGGTTCGTTACTAGTAAACTTTAAAGTGAAAGTTATCGTACGATGGTCGCTGTTACTGAATTCATCACCAACATTCAAATTCTCTATCAATTCTTCTTTTGTTGCAAGTACAATGTCAAGAACGTTATTACCACGGGTCGCCGTTCGAACAAATTGATAAAGCGAACTCTCTTGCAAGTTCGTATACAAGTCATGAGTGGAGGAGATGAGCAAGGTGTTTAAGGATGAGATCTGTGCAGCATGTGAGGAGGTGTGTGGAGTGAGGAGAAGAGGGAGGGGAGTGAAAGGTACAGCATGGTGGACAGAAGAGGTAAGAATAGCTGTGGAAGAAAAGAAGAAAGCATATAGAGAGTGGTTGGGTAGTAGAGGGAATGAAGATTTCGAGAGACAGAAACGAGCGAGGTACATGGATAGTAAGAGGGTGGTGAAGAGAGTAGTGAAGGAAAGTAAGAGAAGAGTAGATGAGGAATTTGGAAGGAATCTGAGTGTAAAATGGAGGGAGAGTAAGAAACTGTTCTGGAAAGAAGTCAAGAAAGTTATGGAAGGTAGCAAGGAAAACAGTAAGGGTGTGAAAGATAAGAATGGGAGAATGCTAGCCGAGAAGCAAGAGAGAGTCGAAAGATGGAGGGAGTACTTCAATGAGTTGCTAAATGTAAGGAATGAAGAGCCAGCAAACATAGCTGGATATGGTATGGAAGGGAGAAGAAGAGAAGTAGTGGAGGAGGAGGTGGGGATCAGGAGGTCAGAAGTGTGGGTAGCCATGAAAAGAGTGAAGTTGGGGAAAGCACCAGGAACAGATGGAGTGTGTGGGGAAATGTTGAGGTATGGTGGTGAGATAGTGATCGAATGGTTATGGAAAATGTGCAAACTAGCATGGGAGAAGGGGAGTGCACCCGATGACTGGAAGACTGACATGATAGTCCCACTATAAAAGGGCAAAGGGGAAAGAGGAGTGTGTGGTAACCACCAAGGAATATGTCTTCTAAGCATAGTAGGGAAGGTATACAGTAGGGTAGTAATTGAGAGAGTGAGAGTGAGAACGGAGAAATGGATAGGCGACGAGCAGGGAGGTTTTAGGAAGGGAAGAGGATGTGTAGATCAGATTTTTACCCTGAATTGTGTTGTGGAGAAGTATCTGGAGAAGAAACAAAAGGTGTATGTTGCCTTTATGGACTTGGAGAAGACCTATGAGTGGATAGAGAAGATTTGTGGAAAGTACTTAGAATATACGGAGTAGAGGGCAAGTTGCTGAAAGCAGTGAAGAGCATGTATGAGTACAAAGGAGTACAAAGGAAATCAAGCAACAACAGATCTAGTGACCCTTCTAGGTTGCTTGTCCTCCAAAACACTGAGGATCAAGTGTCCAAACAGTGGTTTAGAGTGGGTAAGGGAACATTAGAAAGGGAATTACTGCCCTGGAACTAATGTCTGTGGTATGAGGGTGGAAAGGCGGCAGTACGTGTGGAGAGTGAGCAGAGCGAGTTCTTTTACCTTAATGTTGGTTTGAAACAGGGGTGTGTGATGTCCCCGTGGTTGTTTACTGTATATATGGATGGAGTTATGAAAGAAATACTATCAAGAGCAGTGGATGTTGGTGTATCGCTGAAAAGGGAGGGAATTGAGTGGAAGCTACCTATACTGCTGTTTGCGGATGATACAGTTCTGATGAGTGATAATGAATGGGAGTTGCAGGGTCTGGTAAATGAGTTTGGAACAGTGTGCGAAAAACGGAATTTGAAGGTAAATACGGGGAAGAGTAAGGTTATGGTCTTCGAAAGGGGTGAAGTCACAGAGTGTGAGGTGAAGCTGAACGGTCAGGCTATGGAGATCGTCAACTCTTTTAAGTATCTGGGCAGTGTGTTGAGTAAAGATGGGACTATGGATGAAGAGGTGCGGGAGAGGGTACAACAGGGGAAGAGGGTTGTAGGAACGCTAAAAGCAGTAACAAGAAATAGGGTGGTCAGTATGGAAGTGAAGAAATCCTTGCATGACAGTGTGGTAATCCCGACACTGACTTACGGAAGCGAAGCATGGACGTTGGTTGAGAGACTCAGACCAAGAGTGAGAGCAGTGGAAATGAATTACTTAAGGAGTGCGTGCGGAGTTACATGGAGGGATGGACAGACTAATGAGGAAGTAAGAAGGAGGTGTGGTGTGGAGGTAGATGTGCTGGAAAGTGTGAAAAGGAACAACTTGAGATGGTTCGGCCATATGGAACGTATGGAAAGCGAGAGAATGACTAAGAGGGTGTATGAGAGCGAGGTGGAGGGACAGAGGGGGAGAGGTAGACCGAATATGAGGTGGAAGGATGGAGTGAGGAACTACATGAACGAAGGCGGTGCTGGTTGGGGGGAGGGGCGTCGACTGACTGGGGACAGAGGTGCATGGGGGCGGTTCGTTCGTGGCCACCCCTTCGGGGATCACGGCGTCAGGCAATATATAGATAGATAGAAGTCAAACTTACTGATGTACTGTGCCTTTCCAATCCTATCTATACAATCTTCCATGCGAGGTATTGGGTAGGTGTCTGTTTTGGTGATCTGGTTAACACGTCGATAGTCAATACAAAGCCGTTGTGATCCACCTGGTTTAGGAACTAAGGTGACAGGAGAACTCCACTCACTTTGGCAGGGCTCAATCATCTTGTGAGTGAGTAGGTAGTCAATCTCCTTCTGGATCAGGGGAACCTTTAACCCACTGAGCCCCAGCTAAATATAAATAAATGTACCACCAGGGACCGGCAGGTTTTGATTTTTTTTGTTTTTCCAGAAACAATAGCGAATGGGTTAGGAATGAAGGAAAAACCACAAACAAACGATCAAAAAGGTCATAAATTGGTCCTACGGAGCCCCTGAAAGTCGATTTTACAAGAGCAAAAAATTGAAGGCAAAAACACCCAAAAACCATGTTTTTGCGTGTTCATGCGCACGCCGTTGGACTTTGAGAGTTTTCAACCATCGGCAAGTTTGCGTGGGATACTTACACAGTTCCCATACAAATCTGAGCCCTGTAGGTGCCATAGGACCGGAGTAATTAACATTGACGACACATTGTCGTCGCTGAGGTTTAGCGTTACATACATTGCCGACGACACGTTGTCGTCGCTGGGGTTCTGTGGGTTAAGGGATTCACACGGTAGGCTGACAGCTTAATTGGCTTCGCATCTCCAACATCAACATCGTGCATCAAAATGGTTGTTCTTCCTGGAGTATCTCGGAACACTTGAATTCCTGCCTCTCCTCAGGGGTTAGAGGAGATAACTTAGTCTCCAGATCACTCATAATAGCAACATTCTACCCTAGGCTATCGCTCAAGTTCATACTGCATGGGAGTGCCTCACTTTCGGTGTCTTGAGGAACAGCTACAGTGCAGGCGGGTTTATCAGGGTCTCTCCTGTGGTACAATTTTAGCATGTTGATGTGACAAAGTTGTTTGCTCTTCCTACGATCTGGCATGGCAATAACGTAGTTCACCTAACTAGCTTTCTTCTCCACCGTGTATGGTCCACTAAACTTGGCTTGAAGAGGTTGTCCGTGTATTGGCAGCAGAACTAGGACCTGATCACCTGGCTGAAACTGGCGTACTCTTGAGTTTTTGTCATACCACGTTTTCATCTTCTCCTGTGCAGTTCCCAGATTGTCTCGAGCTAGCTGGAACGCTGTTTATAACTGCTCCTTAAAGTTCGCCACATATTCCAGCAAGTTGACGTCATCCGATTCCGAACAGCCAACACTCATTCAACAACTTCATAGGACCTCTAACTTCATGCCCAAAGAGTAGTTCAAAAGATGAGAAGCCTAGTGATTCATTTGGAGCCTCTCTTGAAGCAAACAGCACAAAAGGGAGACCTTTGTCCCAATCTTTCTGGTGTTCCAAGCAGTACTTCCTCAGCATAGATTTGAGTGTCTGATGATATCTCTCCAGAGCTCCCTGTGTTTGAGGATGATATGGAGAAGACGTGATCTGTGTGATGCCCAACTCTTTCAAAGACTACTTAAAACATTGGACATAAAATTACTCCCTTGATCTGACTGTACTTCCTTAGGCAATCCAAATCTGGTGAAGAACCCAAGCATTTCTTTCACTACATTCTTCGCCAAAATATTTCTGAGAGGAATTGCTTCAGGATAACGAGTAGCCATATCAATGAGTGTCAGCAAATAGGAAAACCCTGAAGAAGTCTTAGAAAGTGGTCCTACAATATCAAATAACACCCGAGTGAATGGGGTCTGAAAGGGAGGAATGGGAACGAGTGGTGCAACTTTCTCCTTTTGATTACACTTCCCCACTACTTGACAGGTGTGACAAGATTTGCAATACCAGGAAACATCCTTGAAAATACCTGGCCAGTAAAAATGCTTCAAAATACGGGCTGCAGTCTTCCTCACTCCCATGTGTCCTGCCAAACTGGAGTCATGAGCCATCCTAATGATATCCTGCCTACAAACGCAAGGGATGACAATTTGATGCACAACCTCCCATTCACAGTCTGCTGATGACGTTGGGGGTCTCCACTTTCTCATTAATACTCCTGACTTAAAATAGTAACAAGTAGAAGCACTGACTGACTCTTCCTCACTACAAGCAGAACTAGCTAAACCTTCCAACTCTGGGTCAGCCTGCTGTAACTCTACCAACTCACGAGGTGACAAATTATCCACACTGCGGGGAACTGCCTCATCCACTGAATGGTTTAATTAGCCAGGAGTGTATCAGCCAAGAGAACATCATCATCATCATCACCCTCTCGGTCACCAGTAACTTTAGATTTTGCCCTAGTGACAGCACATGCAGGAAACACATCAGAGGAGCCGTCCTTGACTCCAGCCACCGGTTCACTGGACAATCGAGGAGCTGGACAAACCCGACCCCCAGCAATGTTGTTGCCAAGGAGAAAAGTCACACTAGACATAGGAAGTGTCTCAACCAATCCTACCATAACTGGACCTTGAACAAAATCTACTCAAGATTCACTCTGCACAGAGGGACAGAAAAATAATTACTCCCTAAACCCTGCAACATCACAGTTTCACCAGAGGAATTATTAGAGCCTAAAACACTGGTCACTAGTAGGGATTGGCAAGCACCGGTGTCTCGCAAAATTTTAACAGATTTCCTGTTACTGCCATTAAGTGAACTGACAAAACCATCGGACAGGAAATTTGCATAGGAACTCTTGAGAGTGTCACCCCCATCACTGCTCAAAAAGAGGAGATTTATCAGTAGAGCTTACGTTACCATTCAAAGCACTCAAAGCAGGTACAACAGAATTACTGCTCCAAAGAGGATCTTTATCAATAGAGCTTACGTTACTCTCCAAAGCATTCAAAGCAGGTGAAACAGTCATTTATAAGACATTGGGAACTCTCAAAAGTGGACATCAGACCAACTGACTGAAGATTTGCAGGTTTAATATTAGCATCACACTGTTTCTTAAAACATTTCTCAGCAACATGACCTAGTCTACCACAATAATTACATTTCTTCTTAGAGAAATTAGAAGTGGAACTAGTATTTCCTTCCTGAGAAACATTATATTTTCTCTCCTTCCTTACACCTGTACACTGAGAAGAGGATACATATTTACTCTCATATCTCTTTACTTGAGTACCTGTATAATGTTTGTGAGTGAGAACATATACAGCTTGTTGTGCCTGTGCTTTAACTTGAGCTTCAACTTGTGCTAACTGTAACTGAATCTTTGCAAGTTCCAATTGTGCATTTATGTTTGGGTCAACAGGAGGAGTTAGATTAAATAGCTTTATATTAATCATGTCAATAATTTCACATTTAGTAGCACTAGGAGAATGAACAATCTGCAGGTATCGTGCAACAACTTTGAGTTCATTTTTCTTCCTACTTTCTACCTCAACAACTGTCTTAACACTCTCTACAAAATCTTTAGCTTCATCTAAGGTAGAAATAGTTGAAGAAGACATAATGAACATTTAAATATCACAATCGCAAGCAAATAAATGTAATATATTCTTAAACAAGTCCCAAAGATCCTGTCTCAAGGTCGCCAATGTTATATTTTGGACGAGGTGAAATGACACAAACTTTAAATTCAAGACTAATGTCAACTTACACCTCAAAATACCCAGGTTCAAGGAAACTAGAATAAACATTCTTAGTTTAATTAAATTAAGTATTATAATGCAATAATAAAATCAAAGTCACTGCAGGACGAGTAAAGAATATATAATGCACTAAAACTTGGCTTAGTAACAACAAGAATGATTATCAGAAAATATGCATGTGAAAAATAAATAAGTATATGTCTTTACTGAAGCAATGCAAGGTTTACCCGTACTGTACCGTAGGATACAGTAATAAGTCCCAGCAGTCCCATGCAATGTGGCCAGAATGACAGGAGAGACCACCTTTTCACCTCAAGAGATGAGGCAAGAGTGGATCTATTACTTTTTTTTTTTTTTTTTTTTTTACAAGACTTTAACACCTTACGAGCGGCCTATGCGGTTTATTTATGTGTACCGCACAGCGGGGTGTTTTTAGCCAAAATAGGGCTGTTTACGTGATCATTTTCATTCCTAAATAAGACCCAGAACGTAAAACAAGTACCTATCCCTGAAAGGGCATAAACAGAGCTTTCGAATGACACCATAACGATCCTTGTATGATGGATAGTTTTCTTGCAATAACCGTGCAACGCGAGTGCAAAAAGCAGGTAATTCGGTACTTTCAGTACATAATTGAGTATGTAGCGAGTGAGAGAGGGAGGAGGGAGCTGAGATTTGTGTCAGTAGGTTCGCCGCGGTGGTCTGGAGCAGTCATACGCTCGCTAGTCTCCTGCCACCACTTGTCTCTCTCTCTCAGCCACATTACGTGCTGAAATTGCCACTCGAGTTATGTCGAGCGCCGCCACATAGTCCAGCTTTTTTTAACTCGACTTATGTTGCTCGCCGCTAATTAAGGGTTAAAAAAGAAAAAAGAAAAACAAATAGCCTTGTACAGGCAGTTACAAGACAAATACATTACTGACGGCTATAACCATCGCTGGGACTGGGGAGTTAATTATCTACTGACGGCTACAGCCGTCGCTGGGATTGTACTGGTTAAATACCTATATCACACAAGAATTAATATTTCTCAAGATCACTGGAAATGGATAATATATGTTTAATACCATAAGGAAATGCACAATACATTAATAAAAGCAACACAAGTAATTAATACAACAATTTAACCCTTAATTAGCGGCGAGCAACATAAGTCGAGTTAAATAAAGCTGGACTATGTGGCGGCGCTCGACATAACTCGAGTGGCAATTTCAGCACGTAATGTGGCTGAGAGAGAGAGACAAGTGGTGGCAGGAGACTAGCGAGCGTATGACTGCTCCAGACCACCGCGGCGAACCTACTGACACAAATCTCAGCTCCCTCCTCCCTCTCTCACTCGCTACATACTCAATTATGTACCGAAAGTACCGAATTACCTGCTTTTTGCACTCGCGTTGCACGGTTATTGCAAGAAAACTATCCATCATACAAGGATCGTTATGGTGTCATTCGAAAGCTCTGTTTATGCCCTTTCAGGGATAGATACTTGTTTTACGTTCTGGGTCTTATTTAGGCATGAAAATGATCACGTAAACAGCCCTATTTTGGCTAAAAACACCCCGCTGGGCGGTACACATAAATAAACCGCATAGGCCGCTCGTAAGGTGTTAAAAGTGAAATAAGCACTAAAATATCACTTGAGAAAATATTCCTTCTGAAAAATACAATAATAAGGGATAACTAAATTAATCTGATCAAATTCACAAACTTGGAAACTAATCACAAATTAATTAAATGCTTTACACTAATAACAATAATGATAAAGCAATCAAAAGGAAATACAGATATTATATTAATTCAAAGTAAACTTAGTGATAATTAATTATAAACTGATCACTAGAATAACTTATAATTAATACACAAAAATATCACTGAGAATAATAAATAGGCTATAATCTAATGACACATTTATCTACTCAACTCCCCGATCACAACAGGTATGCAGACTGCTTTATCTTAAGATGGTAGCCAGGAGAGATATGTCACTTCTATCTATCTATATGCTCAGGCCCAATCCCCACTTTTCCTATTTTTGTATTTTTATTTTGCTCTATTTTATTATATTTTTTTTGTTTTTTTTTGTATTTTCTTGGGGGTGGCCGACTCAAGACAGAGCAAGAACAGGCAAACACAAAACACAAGACAAAACAGTGAACAAACACAGACAAAACACAAAATACACACACATCTAGGTCGCCCAGGAGAATACCCAGAGACCAGGGTCACCAAGGTCGCTCCAGCACTCCCCCGGCCCCCGACCACCCGGAGAGGCTCCGATCTCGGCAGGCAGACATGCAGCGGAGCCAAAGCCACAAGCCCGCCCGCCACACTTCCAGGCGCACCCTTCATATTAATCGTCTCCCCGGGCCAGGCGCCTGATGGTCTATTATCTAGTCTAACTTGCACCCGACCCCTTCCCCCAAATGACCACATGTTCACTCAACTATTCACAAGTATTCTCCATTCATTCCTGTTTATTACCACTTCCTTTGCCTGATCTATAGTCATTCCTCTATCATACAAAGCTTGTCTTACACAGTCTCTCCATCTTAATGGGGGTCTTCCTGCCCTTCTATCTCCCCTTGTATCTGACTCATATATTCTCTTTGTAAGCCTTTCATCTCCCATTCGTTCAACATGACCATACCAGCTCAGCACCCTTCTGTCCACTCTGGCTGACAAATGTTCCTGCTGCCCCACTCTCCTACGTATCTCTTCATTCCTCAATCCGTCTCTACGGGTAACTGCACACATACTCCTCAAGCAGCTCATCTCCATCACATCCAGCTTTCTTCTCTACTTTTTCTTCAGAGCCCATGTCTCAGCCCCATACATCGCTGTTGGCACAACAATTCCTTGATACATTGCACTTTTTCCTTTCATTCCGAGATTTCTCGTCTTCCACATACTTCCCATTGCTCCGAAAACCTTCCTTCCTTCACACACTCTCTGTTTTACCTCCATTTCCATACCTCCACTCCTGCTTATTGATCCTCCTAGATATTTAAAACACTCTACTTGCTCCAATATTTCCCCATCCAGCCTCACATCTAGATTCGTCCTACGATCACCCCTATTACACACCATTACTTTACTTTTATTGACGTTCACCTTCAGTTTCCTCCTCCCACAAACCACTCCAAACTCTTTGACTACCCGCTGCAATTTCTCCTCAGAATCCGCATCCAACGCTGAGTCATCAGCGAACAGCAACTGATTCAACTCCCAATCTCTACCATTCTTTCCTACTAAACCCAGTCCTCTTCCCATAGTTCTCATTTTCACCTCCCTCACCACACCATCCATAAGCATAAAATTAAACAGCCATGGTGACAATACACAACCCTGTCGCAAACCTACCTTTACCTCAAACCATTCACTCAACTCGCCATTTCCTACTCAAACACATGCTCTGCTTCCTTCGTAAAAAAACTCTTAACTGCTTCCAACAAATTTCCTCCAATTTCATAAATCCTTAACACCTTCCACATTGCTTCACGTTCCACACAATCATACGCTTTTTCCAAATCCATAAAAGCCAAAAATATCTCCTTATGCTTCTCTAAATACTTCTCACATAACTGTCTTACTGCACTGTGTACAAGAGAGAGAGAACAGGCATGGCGAGTCAGCTGGTCTGAGAGTCCAGACTGCAGGTACGCAAGGGGTATATACTGTATTTGCCACCAGAGAAACTGGAATATTCTACTGCACTTGTGAATGAAATGACACAATGCTGGGAGAGAGACTGAATCCTTAAAGGTCTAGAACTCTCGAGAATCAAACACATGAGTGGGATACTAAACTATTATACTAATCTGGCTTATATAATCAATTTTAATTCTGGATTACATAACGAGACTAAGCGCCGATAATCCCGTAGTTTGTGAACTACTTGACATATGAGTGAAACGTCTGGTGGCGGAAATAGATAAATGGAAGTCCACTTGTTCCAGTCCGTCAGCACTTGTTTCAGTGCGGCTGGTCCTGCTGATGGGGTTTGCGCCCGGTGGGTGAGGAAGAGAGGGAGTATGTGGTTCTCCTTGGACGCGAATAAGTCCACTTGTGGACGGTATGGCTCTGCAATCATCCATTGAAAGATGATTTGCTTGAGCTCCCAATCTACTAGTGTGCTCTGTCTCCGTGTCAGAGCGTCTGCCCACACGTTAGCTACGCCCGGCAGATATGATGCGTGAGGATAAATGTTTAGCTTTTCCGCCAACACAAAGATCTAGATCTTTCCGACAACTCTAGCAACACTCGAGACCTCGTTGACCCCTGCTTCTGAATGCATGTGACTGCATTCAGATTGTCTATTCGAAAGGCTATTGATTTTCCCATTAGAGTCGAACTGTGGGCTTGAAGGAAAAATAGGGGAACTAGTAACTCTTTTGCATTGATATGAAGCTCCTTGAACCAGAACCAACGACCATGACCTTGGTGTCCGAGGTTTGACTGATACCCCCAACCTAGTGTACCTGAAACATTGGTGTCGATCCACACCGTAGGCGGAAGAGACGTCCATGTCATAATTGAATGCAATGTTTCTGGCCTTGCTCAGACCACTAGTAAGTTGTGGATTAATTTCGGGATATGCCATGACTTGTCCGCCGGCAAAAGCGCAAAATGTCTGTTTCCCTCCAAGATTAACCTCTTTACTTTCAACCAGCCCAACTGTACCGTTGGTTGAATCCAGTTGAGAGAGCCGACAAGGGACTCCCACACCTTCCTCGTGGTAGTCAGACTGTGGAGAAAGCGAAACAGCTTCCTGCGAAACCTGTAGCAATTGTCCACACTCTGACTAAGAGTTAGGTGTGCTGTGTCCCACAGCAGCCGTACCCACTGAATTACCCTCGTCGGGACAAGATTCGACTTGGCCAAGTTTATGTTGAACCCGAGGGATTTTACATGACGTAGAATAATATTGATATGTTGGAGGCATTTCACCACGGATTTCGCTACCACCAGCCAGTCGTCTAAGTACCACATGATCGTGATCCATTGCCGTACTATTGGTAACAGAGCCTGTCGGACTAATTTGGTGAATACTCGAGGTGCCAGGTTCAGACCGAAAGGCATTCATTGAAAACAATAAGTCTGATGCCTGATCCTCAGTGCGAGGAATTTTTGGAACTTTTTGTTTACCGGGACATGCCAATAGGCTTCTGTCAGGTCTAACGAGCACATCCAGCCTTGAGGCAGAAGAGCTAGCCTGATCTGATTCACAGTGAGCATCCTGAACGATGGGTTGTGAATGTGGCGATTCAGTTGAGACAAGCCTACGACTGGCCTCATCTGAGCGCTGTCCCTCTTTGGCACGAGAAAAAGTCTGGACGTGTAAACAGGGCGAGTTGGATTGACCTGGACAATGATATGCTTGGTTATCATTTCTTGGACTAGTGACTCCACCTCTAAAGAAACATGGTTGAATTCTAAAGGTTGACGTAAGTGAGGTCCCCGGAACCACCGCCAAGTGATTCCCTTGCGTACCTCTGTCCGGGCCCACGTATGCCGGGGCCAAGCCCGGCAACACATCCGGAATTCTCCAGTCATGGAACTGGACTTGTCTGGCAGAGCAACACTTATATCCAACTCGCCCTTCAGGGGCCCTGGGAGTGAGATATTTTTGTGATGCACTAGTTTTTTTACTGGGATGTGGATGGCTGAGAAGGCTGGATGGAGGTAGGGGGCCGTCACTCCTGACCTGACTTACCCTTTGACTGACCTTTGTACCACATCCCCTGTCCTTTACCCTGGGGCTTACCTCTGTTGGAGCCACTGCTTCCCAGCTTGGAAGGAGTTTTAAAGGACGGAAAAAACTTAGCACCACTTGTGTGACTCTGAGGACTAAACTTTGGCTTATGAAACTTAGTTGACTCCTTCCTAGTCGTGGAGGCAGTCGTTCTTGTCGAGTCTAGGAGGCTAAATACTGTTCTCCAAGTATCAGGTGAAACTAGGGTTGTAGTGAGAACAGGTGATAGTACTAACCTATGCCCTATATCCTCCGGCAACTTCTTAACCAAAAATACCCTCAAATCTTGCTTTGCCCGTACTGCTGCCAAGAAAGCAACCTGAATCTCGCCCAGAGTTTTGCAAAAGAAGCCGGCGAGTAAGAGATAGAACCTTAGTTGCTTGTGTGTCAACCACTGCTTCAGTCGTCCGCACAGGGGACTCAGCCAGCTGGCGACTGACCAAAAATTGAGACAAAAGCCTCCAAGCTTTCTGCCTAAATTTATAATCCTTATCTAGCTGCGTGGGAGTAGGACTAGAGAAGGGGTCATTGATTTCACATAGGGATAATTTAGGTGCGCTTAACAAATCTAACACAGCCTTAGGTATTTCCTCGGCGATGGCTACAGGCAGAGAAAACCAACTATGCTGTTCTTGGGGAATCTGATGCGTTGATTTACTGGTGATAGTGCTCGCAAAATTCTGCATTTCTGCTTCCCAGTCAAGCCAAGGCCCCGTGCCTACCGTTCCAATCTGTAAGACTAGATTGCCGGACTGGTCTCTAATTGGCTGGGCGTCTAACTCTGCCCTCAGACTAAAAAGGGATTTAATAACATTAAAGCCATCCAGCATAGACCAGTCCGCATACAGTCATACCGATGAAGCCGGTGGCAATGCGGGTGAAAGTGCATAAACGAAATAGTCTGGAATATATAAATTTGAGATAGCCTTAACAGTAACATCCAACACCTCACCTGACATGTTCTTCGCTCTAAGTTTCTTACTCTCACTCACCTGTATACACCAATGTTCAGGTACCAGAGGTTCTCCAGACACCATCGGTTGCGCGACTTGAGGGTTCAGAGCTACTATGTCCGTCCTAGACCTATCCGGCCCATACAAAAGAGGCATAGGACCTTTCTTTGGAGGAGTTTTCTCCAAGGGGGGCGGAATGACATCTGTGACTACTCGCACATTAGCAGTCGTCAAAGTTGACGTTATATTCGACAAACTAGAGGTAACAGGGGAGGGAGTAAAAGGTTGTTTAGCTGATCAACTCGGTGACCGGTTTAAGAACACTAATAGTAGAAAATATGAGCCTCGAGAAATCTGTGAGATCCTTAACAACAATAATCGACCTGAGACGATTACATGCAGTGGCCGTGTCAGTCGTCCACCAATCAGATACCCGGAACCCGATTTATAAAGGGCGTCCGCAGAGGACCAGTGCCAGTCCAAAGGTAACATGCCTCTCCCTAGTAAACCTGAGTATAAGCTCCGTCGCCTAGTACCGGTTATGAGTGAAAGAGGGCAGAGAGTGGAATCAATACGGACCCTACAGAAACTTCTCACACGAACTGATGTGGCATTGATAGCTTGGATGGCATTACCTTATCAGAACCAGGCAAGACAATAATATTACACAACTATCTAATCCAGAATGGCGAGCAGATTGAGTGGGATCAAGAAGAGAGGGGATATATTGGGAGAATATTGCTGCAACCGGAATTTCGCCTTAAGAAGGAAGGGGGTGGTGAAGTGAGAGCTCTACACACCAATTAGCAAGCAGTATTCTCCCAAGAAAACCATGGGAAGGATTAACCAGAATATCGCAATAACACCTCTAACTTGTCCACCAATCAGCGTCGTTGCCTGGAGTCTGCCGACTTTCTAACTCAGCCGCATAAAAAGGCAACTGAATTATAACTCGCCCTCATTTACTTCCCATAGTATACATCCCGGCAAAAAGCACGCTAAAATACCACAGTGCCAGCCTTACACTCCCATGAGTCACTTACAAATGTGGAAAATGCTTTGTAGGGATAACATTTCAATGAAATATAACAAGAGAAGAGAGAGCGAGAATTTCAAAGCTGCCGCCCGCACACTGGTAACTCCGCCCGGGAATCTCCACCAATTAGCAGGCGGCACGCCTGCCGTGAGGGGCGCGGGTTTTTAAGGAGGGGAGGGGGGAGGGGGGGGGGGGCCGGAGTAATCTATCTATCTATCTATTGCCTGACGCCGTGATCCCCGAAGGGGTGGCCAATAACGAACCGCCCCCATGCACCTCTGTCCCCAGTCAGTCGACGCCCCTCCCCCCAACCAGCACCGCCTTCGTTCATGTAGTTCCTCACTCCATCCTTCCACCTCATATTCGGTCTACCTCTCCCCCTCTGTCCCTCCACCTCGCTCTCGTACACCCTCTTAGTCATTCTCTCGCCCTCCATACGTTCCATATGGCCGAACCATCTCAAGTTGTTCCTTTTCACACTTTCCAGCACATCTACCTCCACACCACACATCCTTCTTACTTCCTCATTAGTCTGTCTATCCCTCCATGTAACTCCGCACGCACTCCTTAAGTAATTCATTTCCACTGCTCTCACTCTTGGTCTGAGTCTCTCAACCAACGTCCATGCTTCGCTTCCGTAAGTCAGTGTCGGGATTACCACACTGTCATACAAGGACTTCTTCACTTCCATACTGACCACCCTATTTCTTGTTACTGCTTTTAGCATTCCTACAACCCTCTTCCCCTGTTGTACCCTCTCCCGCACCTCTTCATCCATAGTCCCATCTTTACTCAACACACTGCCCAGATACTTAAAAGAGTTGACGATCTCCATAGCCTGACCGTTCAGCTTCACCTCACTCTCTGTGACTTCATCCCTTTCGAAGACCATAACCTTGCTCTTCCCCGTATTTACCTTCAAAGTCCGTTTTTCGCACACTGTTCCAAACTCATTTACCAGACCCTGCAACTCCCATTCATTATCACTCATCAGAACTGTATCATCCGCAAACAGCAGTATAGGTAGCTTCCACTCAATTCCCTCCCTTTTCAGCGATACACCAACATCCACTGCTCTTGATAGTATTTCTTTCATAACTCCATCCATATATACAGTAAACAACCACGGGGACATCACACACCCCTGTTTCAAACCAACATTCAGGTCAAAGAACTCGCTCTGCTCACTCTCCACACGTACTGCCGCCTTTGCACCTTCATACATGCTCTTCACTGCTTTCAACAACTTGCCCTCTACTCCGTATATTCTAAGTACTTTCCACAAACCTTCTCTATCCACTCTGTCATAGGCCTTCTCCAAGTCCATAAAGGCAACATACACCTTTTGTTTCTTCTCCACAACACAATTCAGGGTAAAAATCTGATCTACACATCCTCTTCCCTTCCTAAAACCTCCCTGCTCGTCGCCTATCCATTTCTCCGTTCTCACTCTCACTCTCTCAATCACTACCCTACTGTATACCTTCCCTACTACGCTTAGAAGACATATTCCTCGGTGGTTACCACACACTCCTCTTTCTCCTTTGCCCTTATATAGGGGGACTATTATGCCAGTCTTCCAGTCATCGGGTGCACTCCCCTTCTCCCATCCGGAGTAATCAGACTGTGATATTGAGCAGTCAAGAAAACTTCTCTCAAAAGGCATTACCTACAAGCCGACCATCCTTCCTAACCACTATGGGGGATAACTGAAGAGATAATTCCTGTTCCAACTAAGTGTGGTAGAAGCAGCATATATTCAGAGAAAGGAGAATATCAACAGCTCAGCCTCTGCACAAATCCAACTGCGGTATCCAGCAGCCTGTAGCCATATAGCACGCTTACACACCACATCCCATGCCATCCAGAACCGGAACCAGGTGGTGAATGGAACAGATGAATTTGGCAGAGTATTGGCCGGCGCTGAGATGGTAGACTGATCATTGCAGCCAGCCGCCCAGGCGCCCAGCCCGCCTAGCTCGGCCCAACTGCCTGGCTCCGGCCGCTCCGCCAGGCTGTATCTCTTTTGAAATTTCGAACACTCAGTGTTGCCAATTTAGCTACTTTCCCACTAGATCAAGAGGTATTTACTTAGATCTAAAGGCCAATTTTTACATCTAGCAGCATGAATTCTAACGATATTCTAGAGACGTGAGCCAAAATAGAGTGATATTCTAGAGATTGTGGAATTGTTCTAGCTATGTTCGGCCTGTATCTACTATCTAGCGCACTTGGATATGGTAACCCTGCCACCACCCTTGTCGGCAAATGGATATGATTTATCGGAATAAAATTGAGTAGATATGGTGACTATAGTAGTGATAGTGATGGTGTGGTAGTGATCCAAATAATGGTGATACAGTGGTGATGGTGACAGACAGTAGTGATGATAGTTATAGTAATAGTTATGATGGTCATAACACTATAGTAGTGATGATAGTAGTAATAATAGTGGTGGTAATTGTGGTAGTGATACAAATAATGGTGATACAGTGGTGATGGTGACAGACAGTAGTGGTGATAGCTATAGTAATAGTTATGATGGTCATAGCACTTGGAATGATAGCAGTAGTGGTGGTAATGGATGTGACGGTGATAGTAGCAATGGTGATGTTGATAGTAGTGGTAACGATGGAGTGATGATGACAATAAGAGTAGGCCTACTCATAAATGTGACTGTACTAGACTAGACTATAGTATATTCGCTGTAAGTAGGCGAACAATCATGACCTCTATCCTCTGTAACTCAAAAGGGGCTTGAACAAATTGGTTGTAAATTTCCACATCTATTTCTTGACTGACTCTTCCCAAATGGTAGAAATATTAGCTCGATTACTCTAGGCGTTTTTTTTAGTTACATAGGTTAGTGGTCATGATTGTTCGTCTTCTTACAGCGAATATACTATAGTAATGATGGTGATATTAGTAGGGATAATAGTGATGATGGTGATAGCAGTAGTGATGATGGTGGCAATAGTAAAGAAGCCGGGGGAAGAAGAAAGAAGAAGATATTAAACAAAAATAGACTTCTATTAATGGACCCTAATGGGCCCGAAAATATTTACTGAGAGAGGAAGAATGTTCTTGACTGACTATCCTGAGTCACTAAATAATTGATGTGCCTTATTGGGCAGACCTATTCAAAGACTTTTTAGACAATTGATACATAAAACATACCAAGAGTTGAAGTATGCCTTTCATTTGGTTAGAATAGCGTAATCTATATAGTTAAAAATTGTGTTAGGCTCGGATAGCCGGATCAATGATAGTTAAATATACATTGTCATTTCATAAGCCCTTTTGATAGGTTGTCTGTAGCTTATGTAATCGATAGATAAGGGATATATTGCCCAGCTATCGAATAGGTGAGTCAGTTGAGTAGACTTTCAAGAATTGTCTGACTCAAAGCTTAGAAGTAGAAATTAATCTATATTTTATTAAATTCACCACAACACCAAACACCCCCAATGAAATTAATTAAAGTATATATGACCCGCCAGGATTCGAACCCGGGTTATGACACACAGATTTTTGCCACCTTAACCATTACACCACCAGGACGGTTAAAGGTTTATGCACACGTCTACGACTTATTATCCATTCTCGAATACTGGATATTAATCTATCATGTTCATACTCCCAACCGCGCTATGGTAGCCTAATGTTTTAAGTAAAAGGAAAGAATAACATAGAAATACCCGCAATCTATGTTAGTGAAACTTAGCTGGAGTAATAGTTAGGAAAAGCGGTCAAGCCTCCTCATTTGGAAACTCTTCTGTTAAAAGAAAACTGCATTATCATTTATAGATAATATAACCTCGTCGAAGCATGCTATTGATTGCCATAATGTCTTATCAATAAGAAATAAGGACGCATCTTATTTAATGCATAGTTTTCCTTTTTCGTCATTAGTTATTGCGCCTTGGGATCGAGATTGAAGTAAGTCAAACTCTGAATAGCGACCGTACAGATAGGTTGTAATGGGAATTTTTACTTCCGAAGGACAAGTTATACTGTATTGTCATAAGTATTCAAACATTTCTAATTTGAACGTATTTCGGCCCAGATCGAGAACCATTAACTATGAGGAATATTGATTGCCTTTGAGTTTATTAGATATAGTACATACTTCCGAACAACTATAAAATCATTCCAACTCTATAAGTATATTATAAATCATATACAACAATAATAATATTAATTAATAATGTATAATCTAATTTATTAATCTCAATCCCAACACCAAACACCTTCCAATGAAATAAATTAAAGCATACAATCCACCCAGGATACGAACATGAATTATCATATACAGATCTTAAACACTCAAACCATTACATCATAAAGACAGTTAAAGGTCAAGTACAGTTGCGGCACTAAAAATCGAGGCAGAGGTTTCTGGTGGTTCCTGGAAATGTGTGTTAGTAAACATTGTAGTAAAAACAATTTTATGAATAAACTAGAGGTTTTGTACGGAGAGAGTTGATTGGTTGGCAAGTTGGCAGTTGTCTTATAGTGAAAAGTGTCCATAGCTCTTATTTTCGTAACATTATATACCAAATTTACCTTCTTATTAAAATAATACATTGTGCAGATTTATGTGATACAGTTGATACTAATAAACATATTAGTTAACACCTATGAATAACTTAATGTAATTAAAGGTCAAGAGCTATATGGGTATCACGGCTTCTACAGGGAAGATCATACCAACTGCTCGGAAATAGTAGAAATACAATTTCCCACATTGCATATGTTATTCGAGTTTAATAGATTTACAGTGAATAATATGACTACTATTTCTGATTATGTATTACGATAATAGTGTGTTAAATCTAAAATAAGACATATTTATGGAACATTTGATAAAAGATTGATTTGCGCAACTGTTTAACTGCGTCTGAAACACACTAGAATATCACCTCCTTCCTCTCCCCCCCCCCTCTCTCTCTCTCTCTCTCTCTATCTCTCTCTCTCTCTCTCTCTCTCTCTCTCTCTCTCTCTCTCTCTCTCTCTCTCTTCCGGACACGATCTGTGTGCTAACCTAGAAGAAAGCTCCCTTCATCAATTTGTTCAATCTCCAACCCGCAGCAATAATGTTCTTGACTTTGTACTTGCAACAAAAAACTATAACGTGACTGTTGGTGATGAAGTCTGCAATAGTGACCACCGTACGATCACTTTCAGTATAATATTTAATAACAATAAACTCAATACCGGCAATGAGAAATTTTCAAATTTCAATCGAGCAAATTTCCATAAACTCAATTTTTTTTTTTTTTAAATTGGAGTTTTCTAAACAATAATAAGATAAACCAATCATGGACAATTTTCACAGAAATTTACACTAACGCAGTACGCGAGTGCATACCATAAAAAAACAGAAGATCTACACATAATAACAAACCTAAATGGTGATATATAGAAATAACTGAATGTCTACTCGCTAAAAAGAATGCTCATGAGAGACTACAAATCTCCGATAACGATGAAAATAGACAGGCCTTCAAAGATCTATGGCGTAAATCCAAAAGGTAAATTAAACAAAGTAAAAAGACTTTGGAGTTACATGTTGCGAATCAAAGGGAAACTAAACCAAAATAATTCTACAGTTACATCAGGATGAAGAAAGTGGTGACTTCAACGATTGGACCCTTGGTAGATGAAAACGGAGATTTTACCAATGAAGATGCCAAAATGAGTAATTCTCTCAATAACTTCTTTGCATCAGTCTTTACATCAGAAGACATAAGTAACATCTCTGTTACAGTGCCGCCAGTACAGACAAACAATTTGGAAGTTCGTAGAAATATCAGCATTACTGAGGCAGAGGTACTGAGATGTTTAGATAACCTCAACGAAAGCAAATCACCTGGATCCGATACGATTTCTCCTAGAGTTATCAAAGAAGCTAAAAGCTAGCTCTCCAAATAGTCAGGGAGCATTTGGAAATCCGTGGGAATTTTGGTATGAAAGCAAGCCACCCATCTAGATGTCTTAAGGATGCACCAAATAACAATAAAAAACATGTTGGCAGGCTGAGAAACGTGTGTGAATCTTGTGAGTTAAATTCAAAACAAATTCTCAAATTTTCAGATTGTTTTATTTGTATTCAATGACAACCACTTGAGGATCATGCCAAATGTCCAATTTTGCATGTTTTTTCTATAGCTGTGATTAGAACGCTTACATTATTGAGTAAAACAAATATAGTAGCTATACCCTTGAAAATATTTCTGTCATTGAACTGAAAATAATTGTGAAATTGTATCACGGAAAACAGGTATCAGTCAAATAAATTTGCTCCAATATTATCACACATGAATGTCCTCATAAGCATGATATGTACAGTTCACATGTCTCCATCTCCATCCTAATTTTCAGAGTCCTCTGGCTCAGACTCTTCCTCATAAACCGAAGCTGTGTCGTTTTCGCATACTTCACCGATTTCACAGCATACACAGAGTTCTGTGCAGCTGAGGCCGGCTTTTTGACAGCTGCACCTGTTTGTGTCACATTTGGCCTTCGTACATCCACACTTCACCAGCTGGATGATTGATTTTGGTGCAGGCAGCTGCGTAGTCATGACTGGAACCCACCTGTTATCTTCTAATGTCCAGCCATAGTTCTCAGGAGAAGGTACATCGGGGTTTTGCAACAGTGTCATTGTTCCATATGATGGCTTGATGATGAGCCCGAAGGATTGATTGTTGCAGTGCACCTTGAGTAGGAGGCAGCCTCTCAGACTGCATCTGCCTCTTTGTGAACAAAAACCATCTCAGCTTCCGAACTGTGGTAATCTTGGTGCCTGGCAGGTATAGGGGTGCTCTCTGAGGAATGCAACCTGGTACAGCTGGAACAGAGACTGTAGAGTGACTACATGAGCATCCACCCCTCTCTTCACATGTTTGCCCTCGAGCATCTTTCGCACTGTTGCGGGCCCATACAAATCTGCCTCAATCCAGCAAAAGTCCAGGCCACTGCTTTCGATATAGGCACCAATGCAGCGGAGCTCTGCCATTACAATGTGAAGCTCACCAGGTCGTAGTATCAGGTGGTCCATGTCCTTACGTGCCATCTGCATTTGCTTTGCTGGTTGGTAGACCCCAATGTCGAGGGAGACCACTGTCTTGTGATCTGGTCCCATGACTTTGGCACTAATACTCTGGGCTTGCATTAGAACTGTTAGCAGGGTCTGCCATTCATGGGCTGGGATTAGTGGTGGTGTACCTACCCGCGTAACAGGCAGTAGTTCACTATCTACCAGCGAGTGTTATGCAGACCATGTAGGAATACCAATGCTTCCTTTCCCAACAGTGATATCTTCACTATGAAGCTCCTCGTCATCATCCTCTTTTCCAACTAGCTCTATGGTTATTGGTTGCCGAGCTCTTGCCATGGTCCGCCCCATTAACCAGACAACATCCGGAATCGATCTATCTGAGGGTAACTGTGTTTCTTCTCTTAGTTCAAAGGAGCTATACACAGGGCTTTGTGGTTTTCCAGCTGGCTTTGGGCAGTCGAGCAGCTTAGGAGCTGCAGCCTTCATCAGATCCTTAGTACTGCTCCTCACTGACTCCGTCAGCTCAAGCTTAGGCATTTCATCTCCTGGGTGTGACCTCTGGTAAATGGCCATTGCTGTGGCATGCAGGGTTCGCTTCCCATCAGGGGTATCTTCAGCGAAGTCAACATTGTCCACAGCAAAGTATATGTGTCTTCCCTGATGTTACGACTGAGGTTTAAATATATTAGGGTTCTTATTCATTGGACTAGTAATGGCATAAATGCTACAACGGAAAGCGCTAGATCCAACCTCTGATGTATATTCCCAGTGAACAAAGAACACAAATACTCTCCAGAGTTCTATATGCAATAATAGGTTATTAAACTCTTAATAAATGTGCGTCTACTCTAGGCTTAATGTTATGTGAAAACAGCCTATTACTACCTATAACCGAAGGTGCTTGGTTATGGTATGCAAAGTAAGGTGGTAAGAGAAGTTACAGCTTACGTTACTTTAATCATAAATGTCAGGCACTCCTGCATGAAAGAAAGTGCACTAAAGTCCTTCAACACCAACAAGGAATCTTCTTTAAATGTTAGATGCTATCAAGATGCTCGAATCGGAAATGGAACCCAAAAGGCAGGCAGCGGAACAATGCTCGTGCAGGCTATGCACACAAAAAGGCAGGAGATATAATGCAGTCGGAGCCAAGAATATCCTAAACGCCACAACAATAATAATAATCGACACGACAATGCAGTATTCCTATCAACAAAAAGAGCCTAAGTCGTTTGTGTCTCAATACACCAAACTAGGCTGCGAAATGCTTGTGTAATCATAAACGGGTATGCATAAAAAGAGTAATTGGTTTAATATACTTAATGTCTACTGTGACTGATAAAGTCTAGCTAGAGTCAATGATACGAGATACTGGTGCGCATGGCATGCCGCATAGCCTAGTGCAAATCTCAAGTCTGTGCGTCAAGTATTACGTTATAATGAAGGGTAGCTCTCTTGAGAAACCTTAATACCGAAGTATTCAGCGTTCTCCTGGCGTACCTCAAAGACAAACAACGAGCTTAGAACAGTGCAGAATGGTATAGGCAAAAAGCCCTCATTCGTGCATGCTCTACTCTCAATGGCACACAGACTAGAATTTACCCAATCAACTCCAGTTCTCAGGTATGTCGTGCAGCTTTTAACTAAAGCCAGCACCCATCGGAAACAATACCTTATAGTATCAGACTCCTAGTCTAGCATTATCTAATCTAGCAGAACACTAAAAATTATAGGAAGCGGTACTGAACAATATGAATGCCAACCAATGCTTCGTGATCAACTTATCTTAACATCTAACATACATGGGTTATATAAGACCTTAACGCACAATACAACTGGCCAGCATGAAGCTGATTATGCAGAGTTAACCAGAGGGGGTATAATATTAATAAAAGGTGGTGAAAGATATGGAAAATGAGAGAGATAGGCAGAGGAAAAGGTTCTCAGGTGCAGTTAGGGGGCCAGGTATCAAAGGGATAAGAGGGATGCGTTCTAGAAACCAGATCTGAGGGAGAGAGTGGCCAGAGAGCAGTATATATACTAGCACTAGTTCGAACTGTGTGGGAAAGCGGTAACAAGTCCTCTAGCCAATGCTAAAGAAGCTAGCTAAACATGACGTCACCAAGCATGGTAAAAAACTCTCCCCGAGGCCAGCCAGCTATGACGTAATCGAGTATAGCAAAACACAGCGCGCCTTCCCACACTCTGTTCTACTCTCTCTCTCTCTCTCTCTCTCTCTCTCTCAAATCCTATCATTACTACTTAATGATAAAACATATACTTTGCAATTAAATATATAAAGCCTTGACATGGGTGAAAACAAAGAGCCTTTCTGGACTGCCCATGACATGAGCTTTCATATGAAATAAAGCACACAACAATACATCAACTGTAGCCACATCCACTGCCCTGGCGATCCTAGCGAGTCCCTGTAGCCATGCAGTTCTAACGGAGTGGTTAACGTCACACTGAACAACATCTGGGGGCAAATAAACACCATCATTGACCAGCACTCTCTGTAGAACAGCATTCAGAATCTGTCCTTCCATCCGCAGAAGTCGTGTATACCCCACTGACCTGCCGAACCCATGCAGCATGTTGACTATCTTCTTGCTTCGAATGGCCTGGCGAATAGCCACCCCTACTGCAAGCTGTTGTGACATTTCATGCGTCAAATTCAGGGATTGCGACTTCGTGTTGTTGACCTGGCGACTGCACAGCGACATAATAACGGTGCTTTGGACTAGGCTCTGGGCATGTTTGTTAACCTCTGATGATTTGTTGTCAGTCGAGAGGGTTTTGCTTGGACCTTGAATAAGCCAGCGAAAAAAGCAGTACAGCTCTTTTGGTACATGCTGCCTCGTTTCATCTGTGAGAGATCCAGCAAATTTCCACTTCTCAGCTTTGTTGATAGGCTTTCTGAGAATTGATGCAGCATTGTAGAGAATTAGCATATCATCTTCACTGCTGCCGCCAGTATCTTCCATTTGCTGGACCGCAGCATCTCTAGTGTGCTTCAGGGTTACACGTTCTGGTTCGTTCACACGCTTGGGCTTGTGGAACTCCACTGAGGGGATTTCCGTTTCGATTAGGTGTTTCACCTTCTTCCGATAGCAGTGTGTATTCTCCGCATTATTGGCTGAGAGTATACCCTTATAAACATCCTGGAGTAATGCAATACTAACCACATTTCCTTCCATCAGAGTGCTTTCAACCAGACTCAGGAACTCTATCTCTGCACCAAGTATATCAGCATTGCTTTGGTTCAGTTCAAGTGGGGTTTTTCTGTGATCGATATTGCTGACATGTGTGGCCCAGCATCTCTTGTGGTATCTGATGTTGATTGCATGTGCATCTTCTGGATTAATTGATGTGCAAAGTTTGACATACAGTTTCTCGTTTCCGCTCTTCTGAATAGCTTGGTTCAGAGCTTGGCCAGCACTTGTTGTGGAAACCTTGTGCAGAGGATTTCGAACAGACCCAGAGCGTTCACAGAAAAAGCAAAGACCTTGTTGTAGGGCACTGACTGTGAATGGGTGAAGCTGCTACCACTTGGTGATTGAATCCAGCAGGAATTTCCAGGGGTGTTCATGTCCGAGAGTTTCTTCTCATAGCGTTCCTTGGCTCGCCTACACATTCCGGCATGGACTGTGTCTTGGTAGCATTTTCTGTGCCATGTGGCTGACTTAAGTTTAAGTGTCTCATGAGTAACATTACCCAGGCGCCTGCTGATTTCTGGGAAATTACCATCACCATACCTGGCATGCTCTCGGATCACATCAAGTACTTTCTCGTGAGAACTAGGAGCAACAATTAAGTCTTTGTCTGTTTCAGATTGGCAGATGATGCAAAGCTTGTAGTCTGTGTCTTGTCTTCTTGATTTTGCAGGTGGTGCAGACTCCATGTCTCCGTCAACAATCAGTGCAGACTCCATGTCTCCGTCAACAATCAGTGCAGACTCCATGTCTCCGTCAACAATCAGTGCAGACTCCATGTCTCCGTCAACAATCACCTCTGCAACAAGAAATAATGTGAATTAGTGCACCAAGAAAATTGTGAATCCACCAACACACACACACACACACACACACACATATATATATATATATATATATATATATATATATATATATATATAAATGAATCGTATGATCAAGAGAAGGGTGTATATAATTATGCATAACAACAGATAGATGTCACAAAATATTTGGACATAAAAAAAAACAATCAAACGTTTCGGCAAACCTATGCTATCTTCAGTGATAAAGTGATTACACGGCGCACAAGTTACATAACCGAAAATATCAAATTACGAGGGATGCTAGATAAGAAATAGCCAAAACAGCAGAAAAAAACGACAAAAGCCGGGCAAAAAAGCCATAAGTAAAAAATGTACACAAACAAAAAGACCGTATGCATGCCACCTCTATCCAACCTACTTATTGAGGTAAAGCGGATAGGTATATATATATATAGGTATATAGGTAGGTATATATATATATATATATATATATATATATATATATATATATATATATATATATATATATACATATATATATATATTATATATTTTCTTTATTACATACGAGGATGAAAGAAATGGCAATTTCTGCGTTGGAAATTTTATTATTCAAAGTTTCCAGGTCTCTGATGAGTTTTCGCTGGGTGGCAGGAAGTAGATGAAGTAGATGAGCAAAATTCATGGTGGTACAGGGTTACATTAATGTACATGATGATACAGGATATACGACGCATTTCACTGGACAACCAGCATTATCAAGTCAAAGGCCTCAACTGCCACTACAGCTCCAAACCTGGCCCCCACCGGAAACGCCTAGCAACGGAAATCCTCCTGGACGACATCCTACGACTCAAGAAGGATGGCAAGGTCACCACTACTCCCGCCCTACAACCTACTCTCCTCGCTGAAGCCGCCAAAACCAGAGGAACTCACCATAGCAAAATCCTCAACAAACAACACTTCCAAGCTGCCAAACAATTAAGAGACAACCCCAACTTCATCATCCATCGTGCGGATAAAGCTTCCTGCCTCGTGATTCATAACAAGGAGGAATATCTTAGAAAAATGGACGTCATCTTAAATGACAATACCAAATTTAAAAAGATCACCCGCAACCCAACCGACGAAATCAAACGTACTGCCAACACCACCATCACCGCCATCAATGCCAAACAAGGAGGGGTCCACCTTAAAAAACTCATCGGAGAATACACCCCTGGTTATGTGTACGGAACCATCAAAACACACAAACCTGGGAACCCCCTTCGCTCCATCATCTCCCAGATCCCCACTGCCACCTACCAGATCGCCAAGGCCCTGAACAACCTCCTCACCCCCTACGTGCCCAGCCAATACAACCTTAACTCAGCCCACGATTTCTTGGACATTTTACGAGACGCCCCCGGAACAACAACCACACAATCGCCTCTCGACGAAGAAAGCCTGTTCACCAACGTGCCAGTGGATAGGACCATTGACATGATTCTACGTCGAATTTACCATTGCCCTGATACACCAACACTGGACATCCCGGAGAAGGCCCTGAAAACACTGCTGGAGCTATGTACCGAGGAGGCCCCCTTCCTTTGCCCCCGGGGCAACATGTACAAACAGATAGACGGTGTGGTGATGGGCAGCCCCCTAGGAATTCTTTTTGCGAACTTTTTTATGGGTACCATCGAAGAAGAGCTCCTAGCTGCCCAACGACCCGCCGTCTACTGTAGATACGTGGATGACATCTTCGTGCAAATCAAGGACCTCCACGAACTACAGGAACTCCAGCGTCGCTTCATGACCTCCTCCGGACTTAACTTCACCTTTGAAAAATCAAACAATGGACAACTCCCCTTCCTCGACATCCTCGTAGCTCTGAACGACCATGGGTTCAAAACCACAGTCTACATAAAACCAACTAACACAGGACAATACCTCAACGGCGATAGTGAATGCCCCCGCCGTTATCTTCTATCCTCCATCTCCGCCTATGTTAGGAGAGCCCTCACGCACTGCTCTACCTGGGCCGACACCCACCAGGAACTAGAAAGACTATCCCAAGTTTTAGTAAATAACGGATACTCCAACTCCGACATCTCCAGCACCATCAACCACCATTTTGAAAACTGGTACACCCAAAGCCCTCCCAACATTGACCCCCCCAATGAAATTAAGATCTTCTACCGCAATTTTATGTCCTCTGAACACAAAAATGACGAGGCCGTCTTAAAAGAAATAATCTCCAAGCATGTCCACCCAACCAACCCGGAAAACAAAATCAAATTAATAATTTATTACAAATCCCCCAAGACCTCCAACCTCGTTCTCCGCAACAAACCAGCTTCCACCAAGATAAAGAGCCCGATGACCGACGATCACGTCATTTACCAACATACCTGTAATTATGAGGACTGTGGACCTCATTCCTATATTGGTATGACGCAGACTCGTCTTTCACGTCGGTTAACTCTTTACCTTCAGGCGGGAGCCATCAAAGACCACTATCTCACCCCTAACCACCCCCACCTCACACGCAACGAGTTAGAGAAACACACCACCATACTCGATAAAGAAAGTGACCCAAGGAGATTACCTATACTCGAAGCTTTATATATCCAAGCCTTACATCCCAACATCAACAACCAAACTCTGGACCTTCAGATCCTTCCTTCTGCCAAAAGGCACTCTCCTACAGGACCTAACGCCCCCCCTCGCCCCCCGGTGCCCTTGACGCAGCCCCCTGCACTACCTCCTTCAGCTTCGTCTTCTGCAGGCGCCACACGTACTACGCAACTTAGGCCACGCCCCTCGACACGCAGCCAATCAGCTTCGACCCCGCCAACCGACAACCATCCCGCATCCAGTGCGCATGCGTGAAGCGGTTCTATCTTTCTCTCTCCTAGAATACCCCTCCACCAATAGCAAACTTTTGCCCCCTGATTTTCGCCTCCTCTGATCCTCCACCCTCTATATATACCCTTCCTGTTTACCTTTTATATCATTCTTTACTTACTTGATAATGCTGGTTGTCCAGTGAAACGCGTCGTATATCCTGTATCATCATGTACATTAATGTAACCTTGTACCACCATGAATTTTGCTCATCTCCTTCATCTACTTCCTGCCACCCAGCGAAAACTCATCAGAGACCTGGAAACTTTGAATAATAAAATTTCCAACGCAGAAATTGCCATTTCTTTCAACCTCGTATGTATTAAAGAAAATTTATTACCTGGCTTTACTAACATATATATATATATATATATATATATATATATATATATATATATATATGATATTTTGTATACGATATGTATGATATTTCATATACGATATATATGAAATTTCTGTAGTATCACTCAGCAAAATGTGTAATTTGTTTTCGAATCACCATGCTGGTCATACACGTATCTCAGACTGCCAACATGTTTTTTATTGTTATTGGGGATGTCCTTAAGACATTTGAACAGGTGGCATGCTTTCATACCAAAATTCCCACGGGATTTTATTTTGCTACACATGCTCCCTGACTAAAAGCCCTGACGCTGATCTTCAACAAATACTTGGAAACCGACGAACTACCTGATGAGTGGAAGCTTGCGAACGTCAGTCAGTCAGTCAGAGAGGAGGGTCACATCCGTCGCGGTACGGGATTTTTCGACTATCCCGCGGGATACTGGTGATTAAACTTCCAAAAAATCACACACAAAAACAAACGTAGTGTCGCGGTTCTGTGAAGTGCAAAATCGAACCGATTGATAAAATATCTGGAGAGATATACGCGTTTTGGAGAAAAAATCCGTTAACTCCTACAGCAGTGCCACGGCGCTGGTCTAGGACAGGCCTAGGACAGGTCCATATGGCGGGTGGAAAGCAGAAGGGAAAGAAAAAACCGTTACGTCCCAAAAGCAAAGTGTTAGCTATATAGTACTATGAAATCAAACAGGGCTATGGGAAAATAGGAAGCCTAAGTTAAAAGTGATAGTGAACATCGTATATCACGTAAATAAACTAGGAAAGTATAATACAGAGAATTAAAGTCAGGGGAACTTTTAACTTTTAGCTAAAACAAAAAAATACTTTTAGCTTGGGAACAGGACGTATGCTGTAAACAAAATACCCTCAGTGACCGCAAAGACCATAAACACATATATCCCCTCGCTCTCCTGGACACGTCCCCTCCCCTCCCCCTATACGATTTTACTAAAAGCGAAACTTAACCTCGACAGGAAAGGGTACCGACAAAACAAATATCGTAAATAATAGCAAACAGAGAAAAACAATATTTAAACAAATTAATCAGTGCAGATTATTTCTCGACCATATCGCAGGTATAGGTAGCCTGGAAAGTTCGTTATTTTCCTAGAGTGCCGTAGGCCTATATTCCGTTAAACAGTCGACCAAAAACGGGAAAAGTGCTTAGGGCAGTGAGAATTCTGTTTCATAAGATAATGATTGAAAGTGTTACTTAAAGTTACTTAAAGTTTAAACATAACGAGTGTAAACAAGTGGCACTCCCCCCCTCCCCCCCCCCCACACACTCCCCACAAACCGCGTAACAAACACCTCCTTGTCCTCCAAGCCCCTCCCCCCCCCCCCTCTCTCTCTCTCTCTCTCTCTCTCAAATGTGGTGAAAATTCGAACCTGAGCAGTGTTGAATCAAGTTGATAGGTAAAATATGAAAATTATAATAGATACTATATATACTGTAGGTAGCCTGGAAAGTTCGTTATTTTCCTAGAGTGCCGTATATTCCGCTAAACAGTCGACCAAAAACGGGAAAAGTGGTTAGGGCAGAGAGAATTCTGTTTCATAAGATAATTATTGAAAGTGTTGCTTAAAGTTACTTAAAGTTTAAACATAACGAGGGTAAACGAGTGGCACTCCCCCCCCCCCCCCCCCCCCCCCCCCCCACACACACACACACACACTCCCCACCAACCGCGTAACAAACACCTCCTTGTCCTCCAAGCACCCCCCCCCCCTCTCTCTCTCTCTCTCTCTCCCCCATGTAAGGGCGGGTTAAAAAGAAAAAAGAAAAAACAAAAAAAAACACACAAACAAAAATGTTTACCAGAGACAACTGTACGAGTTGTAAGATGAATTTACACATGCATGAAGGCACAGCATGTCGGATATTCAAGCAACGATACCACTGGATTTGCATAGGATTGACACCAATAAATGAGGCGTACAATACAAGAGGGAAGAACCTCCATTTCTGCGATAGTTGTTTCGATATCACATGGCAAGTCATACAGACTGTAGAAAATACAGAAGTAAAAGATAGACTGAAATATAGCCAAGACATAGCTAGCTTTCACAGAAAATGGGGAACTATTGGGGCCTCAGGGCCCATACAAATATCACAACCCACACACGCACACCTTCCCATGATAATGCCCACATTGCCTCCTGCACATCAACACACATCGCCTGCCGAACAACAACCTTTCGCACCCTACATATACACAAAGCCTGCCGCACATCTCCCCACACCTCCCCAGACCCAGAAAACACCCACATTAATCCCATCTATGGCCATTGACCACCCTACTGCTGTTGATCAAATACAATTGCAGGATGAATGTAGGATGCAACAAGCCCCCATATCAGGCTCCCCTTCCACATCGTCTCCCCCCTCACCACTGCCACCTGCCCACCTACAACCGACCCGTAACTCCACCCCCCTGCAGGCCTCACCCACCCATACACCAAGCCCACTATCACCCACAACCACACTTAGCTCACCACATAACCCCTTGCAGCCCCAGCCACACCTACTGGGGTTGTCTACACCAGTGTGCAGATATTATCTGGAAAGAAGGTGCTACTTTGGTCAAAAGGGCGAATATAATGGGAATTCATGTAGATTTGCTCATCCCAAAATTTGCAACAACATAACCAGTCATGGAAAATGTAGATTTGGTGAAACCTGCAAATACCACCACCCATCCCTTTGCAAGACATCACTTGAGAGCAAGACCTGCTACAATATGAAATGCCCAGCTTTTCATATTAAAGGGACTTGGAGGTATGCTAGACCTAACACGAATGGTAGCCCAAAAAACTCTCTAGCTATGCGAGGACGAGACAGAGGAAAAAGGCAAGGAGGGAAAGGGCAGATGAAGATGAAGAGACTGAGGGAGATGGAAGAGCACATAGAACACCTCGAGCACCTCCTGGCCTCCCAAGAGTGGCCAATACATCCCGAAGACTATTAGGTACACATAGTACTCCAAACAATCCCTCCCCAATCTTGTTTGCAAATATCCAAGGCCTAAAAAATACAACCACGAACAAAGTACCATTTATTAGGGGCCTGCTAGAAGAAGGAAACGCTATATTTGCGGCTCTCACAGAAACTCACATTAAAGATCAGGAAGATAGTGAGGTATGGATTCCTGGTTACAACCTACATAGGGCGGACAGAATGCATAGATCACATGGAGGTGTAGCCTTGTACATACATGACTCACTGATATGTACTGAATTCCTAAATAACAGTAATGAAGTGGTGGAAATACTTGGAGTTAAAATAGAATCCCTAAATTTAGCAGTTATTGTTACATACAGGCCTCCAGACTCATCCCGAGAAGAATTCAAAACCCAGCTCAACAAAATAAAATCAGAAGTGGAAACCCTGGGGAACCCAACACCAAATATTATATGGGTAGGAGACTTTAACCTACCAAACATTAAATGGAGACAACTAGAAAACCAGTTAGTGGCAAATAACACCGGAGAAGCAAATACTAATACGAGAGAGCTTTTTGAACTTTGTGATTTTTTAGTCTTACCCAACATATTGCTGAACCCACACGGGAAAACAATATCTTAGACCTGGTCTTCACTAACAACGACTCTCTAGTACACAGCATTAACATATCGGACACAACATACTCAGATCATAAATTAATTGAGATCAAAACAACCTTAGAAAGTGTACAGACAACCTCAGAATCGAGAACAAAAACCGGCCCCTTCAGTAAATTTAACTTCAATAACAAAAACATTAGGTGGGAAGAGGTAAATCAAGAAATGGAGGAAATAGACTGAGAAGATTTAATGGATAACCTGACACCAGCAGAATGTCTAGTCTTAATAACAGAAACCATGACCCAAATCTGTAGCCACCATATACCTGCAAGACAAACAAAACGAAGAAGCAAACAATATCGGGAAAGGAGGAGGCTGTACAGAAGAAGAAAATTACTCGCACAAAGACGCACACATCAAAATCTACAGGATAGGCAAAAGGTCGAAATAGATAGAGAAATTGTGGAAATTGAACAAAGGCTAAGAATATCATATGAACTACAACATATGGAAGAGGTGAGGAAAGCTATTGAAGGTATAAAGGAAAATTCCAAATACTTCTTTTCATACGCCAAACAAAAGGCTAAAACAACATCAAACATCGGCCCACTGAGCAAAGGGGACGGCTCTTTCACAGAGGACAAAAAGGAAATGAGCGAACTCTTAAGCAGGCAGTATGAAATGGCATTCAGTGAGCCTGATGAAACAAAAGTCATCAGAGACCAAAATACATTTATCATGGAAACCTCCCCCACGGAAACCCCTCAGATGCTGGATATTGATTTTGGTCCAAAAGACATAGAAGAGGCCATTTCCAACATGCCATCCCACTCGGCACCAGGCCCGGACTCATGGAATTCGATCCTAATGAAGAAATGTAAGGAAAACCTCTCAAAACCCCTGGCTATAATGTGGAGAAGGAGTCTAGACACTGGTGACATACCAGATAGCTTGAAAAACGCAATAATTGCCCCACTGCATAAAGGAGGGAGTAAAGCACTACCAAAAAACTACCGCCCGGTAGCTCTAACCTCTCACATCATTAAAGTTTTCGAGCGAGTCCTGCGAAGCAAAATTTCAACATTCGTGGAGACAAATGAACTACACAACACCGGTCAACATGGGTTCAGAGCGGGAAGATCATGTCTCTCACAACTTTTGGAACACTATGACAAAATTCTTAAAGCGCTAGAAGAAAAGAAAAACGTGGATGTCATTTACACCAATTTTGCTAAGGCATTTGATAAATGTGACCATGGTATAATAGCCCACAAACTGAAAGCAAAAGGTATAACTGGGAAAATCGGACGGTGGATATACAATTTCCTCGTAAACCGAAAACAATCGGTAGCAGTAAACCAAGTCACTTCTGAGCCTTCGGATGTCAAAAGCTCAGTGCCCCAAGGAACAGTGTTAGCACCCCTTCTGTTCCTCATACTAATTTGCGACATAGATACCAACACCAGACACAGTACGGTGTTGTCTTTTGCTGATGACACAAAATTAAGCAAGATAGTAAACACACAAGAGGACACGGGCCGACTGCAGGAAGACATGAATGTAGTGTTCCAGTGGACCACGGAAAACAACATGCAATTCAATGAGGAACAATTCCAATTAATACGGTACGGAGATAATAATGGTGTTAAAGAAATTACAAATTACTTAACAGAATCTAACCACATAATAGAACGGAAAGACAGTGTGAAAGACCTTGGGGTATTAATGTCTGAAAATATGGGTTTCAAAGTACATAACCAGGTCAAAGTGGCGGCTGCGAAACGTCTAACGGGTTGGATTATGCGTACTTTTAAAACACGCGGTGAATTGCCTATGATAACGCTCTTCAAATCTCTAGTGCTACCGCGGCTTGAATACTGTAGCGTATTAACATCCCCATACAAAGCAGGTGAAATAAATGACGTAGAGAGTGTACAAAGAAATTTCACTTCGCATATAAGTTCGATAAAACATCTACACTATTGGGAGCGTTTAAGAGTACTGAATCTGTACTCACTGGAACGTAGAAGAGAACGTTACCTAATAATATACACGTGGAAAATCACAGAGGGTTAAGTACCAAACCTACATACTCCGATAGTCATGAAATTCAGTGATAGGAGAGGCTGGGAATGCGAAATCCCCCGGATGAATAACAGGGGTGCTATGGGCTCTCTGTGAGAGGGCTGGTTATCACACAGAGGCCCACGTCTCTTCAACAAACTCCCACGGCGAGTAAGAGACATGAGGGACATCTCGTTAGACAAATTCAAGAGAGCCCTAGATGTCGAACTGCAAAGAGTGCCAGACGAGCCCATCCTCGCAAGGGAGCGAGCTGTCGCTTCAAACAGTCTACTGCACCAAATCACCACCCATAACGAGGGGCGTCGCGCTCCTTGGTGCCGCTAGAGGAGCGGCGAACACATCCAAAGGTAAGGTAAAGGTAACACCAATTTTTAAAAAAGGGTAGCAAATATTTTGCCTAGCAATTATAGTCCAATCAGCTTGACCTCAGTAGTATGCAAAATACTAGAAACAATAATAAGAAACAGAGACAGACTCGTTAATCACTTGGAGGAAAATATTATACTAAAAGACACACAACATGTTTTTTTGCAAAAAAACGTTCCTGCTTAACAAACCATTTAGACTTCTTCCATGACATCCTAAATCTATATGACGAAAGTAAAGCTGTAGATATTATATACCTATATTTCCAGAAAGCCTTTGATAGAGTTCCACATAGACGGTTAGTGATAAAATTAAAAGCACATGGAATACGAGGCGGCATTCTAAAATGGATTGAAAATTGGCTTAGTGAAAGGAAACAAAGAGTAGTTATTAATGTGGAAGCATCAACGTGAACCAATGTAACTAGTGGTGTACCGCAAGGATCAGTGCTGGGGCAGTCCTTTTCCTAATTTACATTAACGACATAAATATGAGAGTCTCATCTGTACAATCTCAAAATTGACAGATGACACAAAAATCGCAAATACCGTACTGACAAATGAATATGTTGAAGATATGCAAAACAATCTAAACAAGCTTTTCACAATGGGCTAAAATCTGGCAAATGTACTTCAATGATGATAAGTGTAAAGTACTTCATATTGGATACCGCAATGAAAAAGCAGACTACTCGATGAATGGCACCCAGCTAAAGAGTGTTGACAGAGAAACCAATTTAGGAGTAATCTATATCCAGTAACTTACAACTAAGTCAGAATTGTGCTGAAGTTGTTAAGAAGGCAAACAAAATTACAGGTTTCATAGGTAGATCATTTGAACATAAATCAAAAGACATTATCCTCACCCTTTACTATTCATTAGTCCACCCACTTTTTTGGAATACTGCGATCAGTTCTGGTGCCCTTACTATAAAAAAGATATAGACAAATTGGAACAATTTCAACGTAGAGTTACCAAGATGATACCCTGTCTTCGGAACAAACCATACGAGGAACGTCTTAACCCCTACTGTACCGTAGGATACAGTAATAAAAGCCCCTCCTAGTCCCAAGCAATGTGGCCAAAATGGCAAGATAGAACAACCTTCCACCTCAAGAGAAGAAGGAAGACTGACTCCCCCAGCCTTCAGAGGGTCTTATATTAGCTGAGAAGTGTTGCCATATCGAGAGCAGTGCTCAAATGGTCGTGGTACCAGGTACAGCCTGATACAGGCAGTTACAAGGAAATCTTATTACTGACGGCTAGTAACCGTCGCTGAGATTGGACGGGTTAAAGAACTAAATTTATATCCATTAACTAAAAAAAGAATATGCCTCATGCATCCTACTGCATGTCGTACAAGGCGACTAATAGGGGGGATGGCGTTAGACTTGCGGACACACAGCCATTACTATACAATGAAGCCTTGTTATTGGCGCTGGCATTGTTTTCATATGACAGTGCTGTGACAGGGCTTCATTGTTCTTGTTCTGAGTTGCCTAATGGCGGCACACTGGCGGTGGGTGTCGCTCCCTCTGGACCCGGACTTGGCGCCTTGGGCCTAACCTGGACGAAATGGATCCAGAGGGTACAGTACGTAGTGTTTCCCCAGACTGGCACATTCTGCCCAATAGTATAGGGGCATGAACCTGGTGGTAGCGCTCCAGGAGGCTGCCCTGTCATTATGCGAAAAATACCAGGCCAGTTGTAGTGCCGTGTACGCGCACAGGGTGTGTCCCTGAGGCTGGTTCTGGTGGAGTGTACTGAGGCCACTGGATCCTACCCCCATGTAAACTCTTGGGGGAAGGTGCGGGGAATGGTCCCTGGGGTAGACTGGAGCCGGAGTTCTTGGGGGAGTGATGCCCATTTGCCAGCCAATTTACCGAATATGACTAAAACTAAGGAGAAACAACGTAAGTCCGATGATCAAAAACCGCACAGGATAAGGACAAATGCCACCCACAATCTGAGACTTGCTAGTGTGAATGTTGGTAGTTTGAATCTGCATGCAAATGAAGTGGCTGAGATGTGTCAGAGGAGGCGAGTGGACGTCTGCTGTGCCCAGGAAACGCTCTGGAAAAGGCATGGGGTACAGTGGATTGTTGGAAGAAAGAAAAGATATAGGTTCTACTGGAAAGGGATGGAGACTGATAAAGCGAAAGGAGGAGTGGGTGTTCTGGTGGCTGAAGAGTTGGCGGAAAGTGTGCTTCAGATTACGAGAGTTAGTGAAAGGCTGATTGTTTTGAAGTTGAAAGTTGGTGAAAGAATTCTGAATGTGATATCTGCATATGCCCCACAGGCTGGCCTACCGAAAGAGATAAAAGAGGACTTCTGGAATGACACCGTCAGTGTAATTTCAGGCCTCTTGGAGAATGAAATAACAATCGTGGGAGGGGACCTGAATGGTCACGTGGGAGCATCTGCAGATGGATACGAGGGAGTACATGGAGGAAATGGTTACGGAATGAGGAATCTGGAAGGCGAATATAATTATACTAGAGCCCTGCGTTGCACTCAACATGGTTATGTGTAACACGAAGTTCAAAAAAAGACAGAGCCATCTGGTTACCTATAACGCTGGGGTCTCCAGTAGCCATATAGATTACTTCTTGGTTAACCCCTCCAATACCAGCGACGGCGAATCGCCGACAGTATATAAGTCACTCCCCAGTCCCAGAGATGGCAAATCGCCGTCAGTAATGTACTTTCCTTGTAACTGCCTGTACAATCCTGTACCTGGTACCACGACAGTTTGAGCGCTGCTCTTGATATGGCAACACTTCTCAGCTTATATAAGACCCACTGAAGGGTGGGAGAGCCAGCGTTGCTTCATCTCTTGAGGTGGAAAGTTGTTCTCTCTTGCCATTTTAGCCACAGTGCTTGGGACTGCAGGGGACTTTTATTAAGGTACTGAACGGGTTAACAGGAAACACTGGAAACTGGTTCGGGATGTAAAGGTCATTCCGAGAGAAGAATGTATCCAACAGCATAAGCTACTTGTGTGCGACATGAGCTTATACAGAGATCCTAATCGCAAGATGGTATACATGCCCAAAAGGAAAGTGTGGCTGCTGAAGAACAAGGAAGTTAGGGATAGGTTTCATAGTGAACTGGAGGAAATTAATAGAAATAAGGAAGCTAGGCCTAACTATGTAAATAATCAATGAAATTTTCTTAAACATAGCCTTCTCGCTGCCACTGACAAAGTCTGTGGGAAAACAAAGGGTCACCCCATGAATAAAACCTCTTGGTGGTGGAACGATGCGGTAGAACATGCTGTGAAAGAGAAAAGAAGATGCTTCAAAGCATGGAAGAAGGGAGGCAGCAAGGAGGAATACCAGGCAGCTAAACGAACTGCCAAAAGAGTTATTTACAATGCTAAAAAAGGAATAAAGGACCTGGTCCTCGAACAAGTGTGTAACACTGACAATCCCAATGGGGTCTTCAGCCTAGCTAGACGAGTTAAAAATGACAGTAGGGATATTATAGATGAACAGTGTGTTTGAAACGATAATGGGAAGATTGTGTATGCAGAAAATTAAATCAGAGAAGCATGGAAGGCACACTATGAACGATTGCTAAATGTAGAGTTTGAATGGGATACGGAACAGCTTAGTATCGAAAAACCAATATCTGAACCCCCTCCTTTGATAGCACCAGCTGTAGTGAGTGACGCAATCAATAAAATGAAGGACGGTAAAGCTCCAGGGTGCTCTGAAATTATAAAAGCCTCATGGGAGACTGGTGTCAATTTAGTCACTGAGTTGATAAACACCATTATTAAAGATAAGAAAATCCCCAAGGATTGGCACAAAAGTGTAATGGTAAATACTGTATATACAAAGGAAAAGGGGATGCGCTAGACAGAGGTAATTATTTATTAGTGGCCCCTTCATCATTGACGATGCGCCTTAACATTGTTTATGGCCAATCTTTGAACTCAAGCTTGTCTTTCAAACTTCCCGCCCGGGAGAGATCCAAATACGATTGCCACACATCGTGAGCGAAACGCTCTTAAAAAACACTCACGGACTCGTCCTATATGATGTGGGTACCACTACTAGAAAAAACAAGCAAAAATTAATAAAATAAAAAGATTAAACTTGATCTTAGCATTGCGCTTCTCATGCGTCTGCTGTTTCTGCACGCTTCGCCTCACTCATCGAAGCGCTCATTCGTCCTTATTCGTCCCGGGGCCACATGCATTGGTCGTGTGTTGGGGCACTCCAGCCCAGCCTTCATTCTTCACCTCCCCTCGGCTATGGTGAGTCTTTTGCTCACATGTACATGCTAAGTGCTGAGAATAGGTAGCTTATAGACTAGGCGTAGGCTGTGAGTGTCTTTTAAGTGGGCCCTGGAGACTGTTTTTCAGGGTTCAATATGCTAAAGCGAGTGTGTTAGGCGGAGTCCTCGTTGTGATAAGGCGAGGCGCCCACTTGCTTGTTTTATTATCCTAGCTCATTTTAGTTCACCGTTAGTCATGAGGCTTCTTATAGGTTGAACTGGGGCCTGTTGTTCGTTCCATTTTGGGTGTGCAACAGTATGCCACGTGGGCTAGTGCTCAGGGACTGTCTCACTTAGTTGAGGGGTCCTGCACGGAGCCATGCTGCTCTTCAACCTACTCTTCGTGATTTCTACGTGTTGTTATGGTCATCGGTGGATAGCAGGTTTGTGCTACAATGACTGATTTCATCGCCATCTGCCCCCATCTAGTTGGCCTCATGTAGGTTGTGTATATATGGCTGGGGTGTGTTATTATTGATTCTATATTATTATTCATGTATAACCATGCCATATATGTGCACGTTGTTCATTCCTTATTGGAGGGTTGGCCCTTCCGGCAGAGTTTTTATAGAAGTGAGACTTAATTCAACGTGCCTCTAGTTGTTTCGCATGGTGTTTCCGCCGGTAAAATTCAGATATCCTCGCTTGGTATGGGATTGAAATGGATTTTGTTTCTTTTGTTTACGGCGTCTAGTATGATTTCGGCTCGACCGGCATTTTACTAAATATGTGTTCTGAGAGTGTTCGGCTAGCCCGCCTCCGTTACAACAACTTATTCCACCGCATAAACTTAAGAAAGAAAAACGTTCGTTGCTTGGTACTGTCTGAACGTTCATCCTGGTGGTTGACAAGTGGGGAGCCACTGCCGCCGGGACAATAACGGCTGAGCCGAGATACAAACTCACCCATTCCTATCTTGTAGCTTTCAGTTGTCTGTTTTGGTTGATTTAATGGCGCTGGTCCGCCGGGATTAAAAATTAAAATCCATATTTGCGTTGTCGCCGGGTTAAGTTCTTGCATCACAAGACGGGATGAGGGCAGTGTTAATCACTTAGATAAGAAGTTATATACATAAGTAGCACATGGTAGGCTACTACCTACTCACTTACATTTCTGGGGAATTTATTTAACGTAAGGGGAACTAAGAGTGTATAGTGTTATTCAACTCTTCCTTCTCTTTAACGTTGGAGATATATATATATTGAATATTAGCTTTACCAGCCAAGCGTGTCCTTATGAGCATTGATTCTTGGAATTTTCTAACCCACAGGTTCGCATGTGGGACACCTAGGAGGGTCTGCTATCTCCCTGGCGGGAGGAAGTTAATCATGGATAAGAGTGCTTTCTCTTTCTGTTCTGCTTTGGGTTGTAAAAGTTTAACGGTCATTGGGCACACTATATGTGTTAAGTGCGTTCCTTGTCTAGACCGTTCTCGTGGTCGTTGGCTTTCCCAATCATGCCCCAAGTGTTCAGCCCTCCGCAATGCTTATTTAAACCATGCTGATAGTCAGTGCAAGACTATTTTACTTCATATTCAGTCAGTGTATGTAACTTACTGTAAGACGGTAGCCCACAAATCATTACAATTGGATGACCAGATTTTAGAAGATTTGCTTAAAGGGGCGTCAGTTACTTCACACCCTGGGGGTCCTTCTCGTGAAACTTCCTCCCACCACCTCCAAGCGACCAAGGACCGTAGATCCGCCGGACGCACCTCCGTCGTCTAGCCGGCGTGACAGGTCCCGCTCACCTAGACCAAGACCAACGTCGCCTTCTGTAGAACAAGCGCTGAAGAGGTCTCGTTCTGACTTTGACGCCGCACTATCTGCAGGCGATGACAAGTCCACGAAGAGCCGGTCTAGGAAGTCCTCCTCATTGTCGAAGAAGGCGGCGCAGCCTCCACCCAAACCGTCAAAAAAGTCTTCGTCAAGTAAGGAGGCACCCAGAGACACATCCAGTCATGTCTCAGGCCATTCTCACCGGTTTACCATTCCTCACAACCCACAGCCAGAACCTAAGGTCTTGCCAGTATTGGGAACAGAGAGAAGTAGCAGCATGTGTTCTAGCCGGCGGGAGTATGAGAGCTCTTCTGACCAGCCCGCCTCAGTTCAAGACCCTTCGGAGTATGACATACCTGATCTGAACTTTAGAGACCTTTCTGAGTTCAACGTTCTCGACGACTCACAAACAGGAACACACGATTCCGCTGCCCAGGTCGGTGAGTCTCGGTTGAAGGCTTTACCGGCCCCCCTGATCCGGTCACCGGGATCTACTTTACACCAACAAGGAGTACACACCGAGGAGCAGGCGTCTGGCCAACATCCTTCTTCTCGGCATTCGGGAAAGCAGGACTCAGAGATGTCGAAGTCCGCGTCCCAGTCAAACCAAGAAAGTGGGGTTTTTGTAGTGAGTGACCAATTACAGGAGTTATTTGACTTTATAAGACAGGTTAAAGGTGAGCGACAGGTATCAGTTCCAGTACCAGTAGCCCCGGTGATGCGACCTCTAGGGCAAGTACTTGTTCAACCTCAAGTTGATGTAAATTTACACCCCCCCTTCTGTCACTCCTGTAGCTTCCACTTCGGGTGCTACGGCGCTGTTGCCGTCTAATCTGAAATTGTTCTCGGATTTGCTTCCTCCCCCTCTTGATAAATCCATTCCTAGTTAAACGGGCCCTATGCCACTTTTATATGGACCGGACACTTCTTGGTCTGTTGTTCAGCCTTTACGCCCCGAGGTCGCATAACCCACAGTCACGGGTAAGTCCCCTGTGCTGGAACATTGGGTTATTGAGGCGAGTGAGGCTAAGAAATTGAGGGCCAAGAACCAGTCTGAAGAGGTACTTGATGTTGTCGTCAGGGCCATTCATACATTTTATAATCCTGACTATTTTGTTTACATGCCATCTCCTGCCTTGCCTCCCGCTTCCGCCGGAAAACTATTTTCCGACTGGACTAAGTCAGATGGGTTTAATGATTTAAAACTGTTACAGGGTTTGACCCCAGAATTAAATTCCATACCCTTCAGGGACTCTGCTGGGTCTTCACTAGTTCAGATTCAAGGGGGGGAGTCAGGGCCGTGGGTTGCATGGGGACAAGAGGCCCAGCTGTTTGCCAGCATAATAACAAACAAAAGCAGTCACCAGCTTCCGCAAGAAGACAATCATTGGTTTCCAATGCCGGTAGGCAAGGCGGTAGGGATTCCCCAACATATTTTTAATTTTTTGGGTGCACCTAAACTTTCTTTGTGACAGTTACCTGAACCATTGTGTCTTCCCACACAGGTCCAGATCGATAAAGACTATAAGATGAGGCAGAAAGCCTGGAGACTGGCGTCCCAATACTTACTCAGCCGCCAGCTTGCGGCCTCTCTGGCCAGGACGACTGAGTCAGTAACGGACGCCGGGACCCAGAAGGCTCTTTCTCTGACTAGGCGCCTTCTTCTCCAAAACTCCATTCAGTCTCTCGGCGACATCCGGACTGCTCTCTTTGAGGCGGTACGGGTCCGTCAAGACCTGAGGGTGTACTTGGTTAGGAGGCTCCCTGCAGAGATCGGTAGGAGACTGATATTATCAAATGTTTTCACCAAAACCCTAGCCTCAGACGATGCCTGGCGCACTGTCAATTTCCTTCTAGACTCACAACCTGCCACTACTTTTAAGTCAAAGATTGAGCATTCAGTTAAATCTAAATTTAATGCTAAGAGTTCCTTTCGTGGTCAATCCCAGTCATTTCAGTCATCAAAGACTTACACAGCCCCTGCGAATAACGGGACGTCTCGTGGACGAGGTCAATCCAGGGCTAGAGGGCGTTGGTTTAGGGGTCAGTCTAGCGGTAAACCCGGTAGTGATGGTAGCAAGGCCTCTCATCCCCCCACTCCAAAATCAGAGTCACAACCCTCCTCTTCAAAAAAAAATGAGACACCACAAGGCTCTCTCACTCCCATTGCCAAGGCAAGGCGAGACGGAACCGAGAGTAGTACTGCCGGACAACACCAGTCATGCAACTGGCAACTTCCGAGATTGTCATCGGGCATGGCCCCGGCGAACATGGGCGAGGACAGTAGTCCGCAATTAAAGGCCTCTCCTGGCGGTGGTCCCGGCGACCCCGTTTACGTATCCCCACAGAATTCAATCTTGTTTCATTGGAGGTGGGATCCGTCGTTAAAGAGATGGCCCAAAAGCAGATTATTATCCCCAGTCCTCTGTCACAGCCCGTGTTCACATCCCGCTCGTTCCTGGTGCCAAAGAGAGACAGTGTTCAGATGAGGCCAGTGATCGACCTCTCTTATCTCAACACCCATATTCACAATCAGTCGTTCAGGATGCTGACTGTGAATCAGATTAGATTGACACTCCCTCCGCAGGGTTGGATGTGTTCCATCGATCTAACAGAAGCCTATTGGCATGTCCCTATCAACAAACGTTTTCAAAAGTATCTAGCTTTGCGCAACGGGGATCAAACGTTTGTATTTCAAAGAATGCCCTTTGGATTAAATCTAGCACCCAGAATATTCACAAAATTAGTCCGACAGACTTTACTACCATTACTCAAACAGGGGATCATGGTGGTATGGTACCTAGACGATTGGTTAATAGTAGCACAATCCATAATAATATGCCTCCAACATGTACAACTAGTGTTAAATCATGTTGCTGCCATGGGGTTCAAGGTGAATTTAGCAAAGTCCTCCTTGATCCCCACCAGGAAAATTCAGTGGGTGGGCCTTATCTGGGATACCGAGTTCCTCACTCTGAGTCAGAGCGAAGACAACCGTCAGAGATTTCGGAGGAAACTCTTTCGGTTTCTTCATTTTCTGACAACAACGAGGATGATCTGGGAATCTCTGGTGGGCTCACTCAATTGGATACAGCTGATGGTCCCGTTAGGTTGTCTGAAGGTAAAACAAATTATTTTGGAAGGAAACAGGTGCTTTTCGCTGTTGCCAGCGGAAACACTGAGGAAAATTCCAACTTTAATCCACAACCTCCTGGCGGCTTGGGCGAAGCCAGAAGTAATACACTCCTCCTTGACATGGACAGCTCCTCCTCCGACGGTCTGGATAGATACAGATGCGTCAGGTACCCTGGGATGGGGTTACCAGTCAAACCTAGGTCATCAGGGTCAGGGTCTATGGTCCAAATCAAATCACCTTCATATCAATGCCAAGGAGTTGTTAGTTCCACTATTCTTTTTACAGGAGCATGGCATGAGCCAGGCGGGAAAGTCCCTAGCCTTCAGAATGGACAATCTGACTGCAGTGACATGCATTCAGAAGCAAGGGTCAGCGAGATCTCGAGTGTTACAAGGGTTATCGGAAAAGATCTTTCGACTAGCTGCGAGGCTAGAGATTTATCTTCATGCAACATATCTGCCCGGCGTGGCGAACGTGTGGGCAGATGCTCTGTCTCGGAGACAGAGCACTCAAGTAGAATGGGCTCTCAAGCAAAACATCTTTCAAGAGATGATTGCCGATCCCTACCATCCACAAGTGGACTTGTTCGCTTCAGAGGCAAACCACAGGCTGCCTCAGTACCTCACACGTCGGAGTCAGACTTCGGCGGGGGGTCCAGACGCATTTCTGGTAGAGTGGAACAAATGGAGCTCCATTTATCTATTTCCGCCTCCAGATGCATCCTTAATGTGCAAAGTAGTTCACAAACTACGGGGTTATCAAGGCATGGTCTCGATGATCGCGCCGTTGTGGCCGGCTCAAGTTTGGTACAATCAATTAAAGACGTGGTGCGAGAACCCGGTGTCGCTCCCGATCTCGTACTGCCATTTAGACACAATTGGAAACCTCAAGACCTCGCTAACTTTTGCCTTATGGATATTCAGAAGGCCAAGTGGCTAGGCCAGTTTGGGGAAGCCGTGACTCACAAGTTGATTAATCAGTATGCTTAATCAACTCAAAGACAGTATCAATCTCATTGGAAGTCGTTTACTACCTGGATCGTAGAAACTGATCAACAGAAATCCTCGGTGGCTCTGGTGTTTAATTATTTAAATTACCTATTTGAAATGCAAAAGTTGTCAGTTGTCACATTAAGGAATCACCTCACAGCAATTCGGACACCTTTTTTCGATTTAACTGGTCTGTCCGTGCCAGAGGTGGAGAAGGGGTTCATGCGGTCTTGCTTCCGGCTTGGCCCTCCTCTTCGATCGTCGACTCACAACCACCTTGTCTCTTGATCTGGCCCTTGAAATGCTTCACTCCCGTAAATATTGTCATAATCCTCCTTTCGAGTTAAGACTTAAGAAAGCCATTTTTCTAATGGCATTAGCCACGGGTGACAGGGTGTCTGAGTTGGCGGCGATGAGTTCGGAGCCATCTTGCTTAAGATTTTCGAGGCGCAACATGAGTGTACATATTGCACCTGCTCCTAATTTCATCGCAAAGAATGAACACAGTAATCATGTTTTTACAAAGTTTGAAGTTCCTGCTCTGAAACAGGGCAATAAGCACCATTTACTCTGCCCAGTGCAATCACTCATTTTATTCATGCGGGAATCTCGGCCAGCACAGGCGGGATCCCTCTGGGTTTCGCGGACAGGTAAACGTCTCCAAAAAAGCCAGCTAGCCGCGTTATTAGTCAAGGTAATTCGAGAGAGTAATCCGGGTGTTTTGGCTAGGTCACACGATATCCGGAAGTGGGCTGCATCACTCAGATTCCTACACAATTACTCACTCGATGACATTCAACAGACCAAGTTATGGTCATCTAATCATACCTTCTTAACACGTTACCTGTCCGTGAATCTCATGAAATGTATAGCATTAAGGCAGAGAGTCTAGTGGTAAGCTATTTGTTTTGTTTTTGTAAAGAAAAGGGGGGGGGGGGGGAGGTATCCGAGCTAGGGCCTCTAACCTGCCTCTTATGTGATACAATATATGACGAGAATGAAGGTCATGTGATAACCCATTCCTTAGACTAAAATAAGTCTAGTCAGGAAAATGTGTATGTTTACTTTATATATGGCAATAGAGTTTCCATTATGCTCATTAATCTTAAGGATTAGGATTAAAAGCAAGAGTACAAATATTGTTGTAATACAGTACCTGTAGGCCATATATGTATAGGCCACCATATTATCAGTATTTTCTAAGAGATGAGATATTGATATATTTATGTATTCATAAGCTAAAATGTATAGTTTATGTGTGTTTGACCAACTGTTCTATCAAACGTAACGGTGCGACACAACAGGCAACCTTTAAGGAACGCCGCCTGTACAACCTTTTATTATTTTGATTAAACTATGATCTTTTTCGTACATATTTTATTTTAACCTTAGTAATTTATTAGTGGTTATGATGTTCATGGTGAATGTCCCCCTCCAGTCTTGAGATATCAGGCGCATCGTCAATGATGAAGGGGCCACTAATAAATTATAGGTTTGAGTCCCGAAGGGAAGAAGGAAAACCTAATATTTAGTAGTGGCCCCGGAATCATTGACGATTTTGGCCCTCCCTTCCATCCCCTTCCCATTCATCTGCTATGTTTTGAAAGTCTTGATATATCAGATTAAGGACGAATGAGCGCTTCGATGAGTGAGGCGAAGCGTGCAGAAACAGTAGACGCATGAGAAGCGCAATGCTAAGATTAAATTTAATCTTTTTATTTTATTATTTTTTGCTAGTTTTTTTCTAGTAGTGGTACCCACATCATATAGGACGAGTCCGTGAGTGGTTTTTAAGAGCGGTTCGCTCACGATGTGTGGCAATCGTATTTGGATCTCTCCCGGGCGGGAAGTTTGAAAGACAAGCTTGAGTTCAAAGATTGGCTATAAACAATGTTAAGGCGCATCGTCAATGATTCCGGGGCCACTACTAAATATTACGTTTTCCTTCTTCCCTTCGGGACTCAAACCTATAATAGGGGCCTGAAAATGCTTGACCAAATCATCAAGGTCTGTGAGAGAGTCTTTGAGGGTTTGATCAGGAACCGATGCTATCTTCATAGTCAGGCAGATACAGGAAAGATACTTACTAAAAGGCAGGGATCTTTACTTTGTGTTTGTAGACCTGGAGAAGGCCTTTGACAGGGTCCCTAGAGATGTTGTGCAGTGGGCTATGAGGAAACTTGGTGTGGAAGAGTGGCTGGTGCGTGTGATAATGAAGATGTATGAGGATTCGCGAACTGCGGTGAGGGTGAAAGGTGTACTTAGTGATGAGTTCCCAGTCTGTGTTGGAGTTCATCAGGGTTCAGTGTTAAGCACCCTCCTCTTTATTATGGTCCTGGAGGCACTGTCTAGAGTTTTTAAAGGCGGACTTCCGTTGGAACTGTTTTATGCAGATAATTTAGTTCTAATAGCTGACAATATGCAAGATGCTGAGGCCAAATTCAGAATATGGAGAGAGGGCTTGGCGAGCAAGGGTTTAAGAGTCAATATTAACAAAACCAAGGTTATGCATTGTAGATTGAGATGATGCAATGTGGAAAAGAGCGGTGCATACCCATGTGCAGTGTGTGGAAAGGGTGTGGGCGCTAACCCGATTCGGTGTAGAATCTGTCGATGCTGGGTGCACCATGGGAGTAAGCACTGTAGTAGAATAAAGGTACCCCTGTCGTAGGATAAGTCAGAAATAGAGAAATTTGAGTGCGTAGTTAGTTGAGCTTGTGTTAAGTGATGATCCTGTGGCTGTGAGTTTTGGAAATGAGTCATTGTAGCTGGGGGACAAGTTTTGTTACCTAGGAGATACCATCTCTGCCGGCGGTGGGGCCGAGGCTGCCACTGTCGCTAGAATTAGATGTGGCTGGGGGAAGTTCAGAGAACTGCTGCCAATTCTGACCATGGAAAGAATGCCTCTCCCCCAGAAGGGAAAGGTGTATGCCTCATGTGTTAGAAGTGCAATGACGTATGCCTCAGAAACATGGGCCGTTAAAGTAGAGGATGTCAACAGAATGGAACGTAATGAGATAAAAATGGTGAGATGGATGTGTGGGCCCAGGCTGCAGGATAGAATAACAAATGATGAGCTGAGGAGACGTTTAGGTATAAAGAGTATTAGCGAGGTGATGCGTACAAGTAGATTGGGATGGTATGGACATGTGGAGAGAATAGATGAACAAAATTGGGTGAAAAAATGCAGGTCTGTGATTGTGGAGGGAGCTGCACCAAGGGGTGGACCGAGGAAGACCTGGGATCGGACTATACGTGCCGATCTCAAATCCAAAAACGTGACAAGTGAAGCAGCCCTTAACAGGGTTGCCTGGAACGCCACCATTAGGACAAGAGACTGAAACTGCACGTATGTGTGGAGCACTCAGTCTTAAAATGTTATGAATGAATGTACCATGTATGTAAGCGCAGATTGAGAGGCGACCTTATTCAAGTTTTCAAGATCATTAACCCCTTCTGTACCGGTGATGTACTTTTCATTATATTCTGGCAACTATTAGATGATTTTGTACAGCTTACGAAGGATGTCTACTCATTAACACCTTACGAGCGGCCTATGCGGTTTATTTATGTGTACCGCCCAGCGGGGTGTTTTTAGCCAAAATAGGGCTGTTTACGAGATCATTTTCATGCCTAAATAAGACCCAGAACGTAAAACAAGTACCTATCCCTGAAAGGGCATAAACAGAGCTTTCGAATGACACCATAACGATCCTTGTATGATGGATAGTTTTCTTGCAATAACCGTGCAACGCGAGTGCAAAAAGCAGGTAATTCGGTACTTTCGGTACATAATTGAGTATGTAGCGAGTGAGAGAGGGAGGAGGGAGCTGAGATTTGTGTCAGTAGGTTCGCCGCGGTGGTCTGGAGCAGTCATACGCTCGCTAGTCTCCTGCCACCACTTGTCTCTCTCTCTCAGCCACATTACGTGCTGAAATTGCCACTCGAGTTATGTCGAGCGCCGCCACATAGTCCAGCTTTATTTAACTCGACTTATGTTGCTCGCCGCTAATTAAGGGTTAAAAGGCTACAGACTTTCTCAATTAATCCTTTTAGCTATCATATATCCTTCCTAAGCTTCATAAAGTCGTCTAAATGTAGCTGAAGTAAAAACGAATGACGTCGCCGGTACAGAAGTGGTTAAAGGCATCGACAACATGAACTGTAATAAATATTTTACGATAGGACGATCAAACTACACGCGGGGAAATGGCTGCAAAATCATTGGTAAATCATTCAACTCTAACAAATCGAAGAATTTCTTCTTCAATCGAGTCGTCAACTTATGGAATGGGCTTCCCCCGAGATGTCATAGACTGCATCACCGTTGATACCTTCAAAGTTCGCCTAGACAAGCACCTTGCCCTGAACCCAAGGTTGACTGCATTTGTAATTGAATAAATATTTTCTTTAGTAGTGTTTGTTCAATAACCTAATAGATCTTAATATAATTTCCCCTGCCATGAACTAAGCCCCAGGGCAGCACTTCCTTCTCATATTTTTCCCCACATTCTTTCCGAACTACTGTTGCAACACTTGAAACAGCAGTGTTTTGGAGGGCAACTAACCTCGAGGGGTCGCATGACCTGTTGCTGCTTGTTTTTCTGTGTACTCCTTTGTACTCTCAAACACCCAGGCTCCCTTTTTCTTGCATAATGTGGTTTGTCTTTACAAGATTACAATGTCTGCGAATTCAAGATTCAAGTGTAGGCCTAATATTGTTAAACAAGAAGCATTGAATGCAATGACAATTTTGGTATCTCAGGCGAAGCACTCAAGCCCTTCCAAACGTTCCACGAGACATTTTCCCTTTGACCCCCACCTCCTCAACCTATTTGTAATAATTATACCTCTGCTGACAGCGACGGAGGTAACAGGGGCTCCTATCAACTTTTGTTAACTTAAACCCCTGAATAGTGATTACCGCCTTTAGATAAAAAGAGCAGACATAAGGAGTTGTTGTTGATGTTGTTCCCCAGGCTGTCTGGCCGAACAGCCCCTAGGTCCCGAGCAAGGCCAAGGCCAGAAACGAGCGCCCCCATGAAACCCTCCCTGCTTACCACTAACAATGCCCGGGTGACCGAAATCACTCCAAGGCAGGGAGCTGAGGAGGGCGCGGAAACGCCCGGGAAACCAAAGCCCTACCCAAGGCCCTGTGCCCCTCAGCAATTATGAAAGGAAAGTTGAGTGGCAAGGGAAAAAGGTGACGCTTTGGCTCCCAATCTGCCAACTTCTAGGTTAGCAGTAGGGAGGTCAATCCACGGAAAAGACGCTGTCACTTGAGATCTAGAAGATATAGAAGTAAAAGGAACAGTCAGAGTAAGCTATGGGTATGACAGAGATCGCTCAGCTCTCACTCTGATAGACCAGCCCATCACCACAGACATAAGGAGTTGATCTTCTTGCTCTCACAGGCATGTCATCTCTTTCGTTATTTCAGTGTTATCACGTTATTCACAGTCGTATTTATACACAATTCTTCTTATCCCTACTATTTTAACATAGCCTATTCACTCACACATTCATCAGGTCTCTCTCATTCTTACTTTCACTCTCTCTCCCTCTTATAAAAGTATGAAAACAAAAACAAATGTGTTATCCTCAATAATTATGGATTTGTCACTCTCCACAATGTGCCTGTAAGCTTAGTCATGGTTGTGTTATGGAGTCTAGATTGATTAGCATGATAACCCATAATGGTAAGGGTGACATTTGAGACACTTTGTTCATTGACCCCATCAATTAGGTGACGCCTATTAATTTTGTAGTTACCTCCAGACTGTCTTATTCACCTTGAGCAAAGGTTTCTTATAATCGCAAGATCAATAACACAGAGTAATTTTTATGCCTTTGATTCCTCTAATATCTTTCAAATCAATATTCATTCATATGGAGGTAGTAAGAATATATCCCGACACTGACTTACGGAAGCGAAGCATGGACGTTGGTTGAGAGACTCAGACCAAGAGTGAGAGCAGTGGAAATGAATTACTTAAGGAGTGCGTGCGGAGTTACATGGAGGGATAGACAGACTAATGAGGAAGTAAGAAGGAGGTGTGGTGTGGAGGTAGATGTGCTGGAAAGTGTGAAAAGGAACAACTTGAGATGGTTCGGCCATATGGAACGTATGGAAAGCGAGAGAATGACTAAGAGGGTGTACGAGAGCGAGGTGGAGGGACAGAGGGGGAGAGGTAGACCGAATATGAGGTGGAAGGATGGAGCGAGGAACTACATGAACGAAGGCGGTGCTGGTTGGGGGGAGGGGCGTCGACTGACTGGGGACAGAGGTGCATGGGGGCGGTTCGTTCGTGGCCACCCCTTCGGGGATCACGGCGTCAGGCAATAGATAGATAAATAGATAGAAGAATATATTATATATGGTGTCATCTGATTAAATGGGTTAAAACAAATATCTAAAGTAACTTCCTTGACATCTCACATTTTATACTGTGATTTCAAATACTACGCACTATTTTCGATACAGCAAGTTGCATTATACATTTTGTCAGGTTGTACAGAATATCTTATGCTCTTACTGATTGAGCAAGCACAAAATACATTATTATTTCCATAATTCCACTACTAAATTATTTATCTTGGTATAATACAAACAAACAAGAAGGTATTTTGTTCTTGTATAGCCTAATTATGTCACTACATTGGCTTCTTTTCCTAGATTAAAAAAATTAAAAAACATATGAACTCTATATGCCTGGGATTGAACTTAAGCCGATGGGAGTGTCAGCTCTAGTTTCTTCTACCTACAACCTTCAAAACCTAAGCATCCCTTATGACAGATATATTTTGTATGCACTGAAGCATAGAGCATCTGGGTACAGGAGTGTTATTTAATTATCATATCAAACAGGTCCCACCTCAAGTTTGATCCCAAGCATATACAGTAGAAAACACATACTTATATTAAAAACCTGTCGGCTACTAAGACGACTAGGCTAGGTGGGTTCGACCTGGAAGTTATGGAGGAAGTGGAGGAGATGAGCAAGGTGTTTAAGGATGAGATCTGTGCAGCATGTGAGGAGGTATGTGGAGTGAGGAGAAGAGGGAGGGGAGTGAAAGGTACAGCATGGTGGACAGAAGAGGTAAGAATAGCTGTGGAAGAAAAGAAGAAAGTACATAGAGAGTGGTTGGATAGTAGAGGGAATTAAGATTTCGAGAGACAGAAACGAGCGAGGTACGTGGAGAGTAAGAGGTTGGTGAAGAGAGTAGTGAAGGAAAGTAAGAGAAGAGTAGATGAGGAATTTGGAAGGAATCTGAGTGTAAAATGGAGGGAGAGTAAGAAACTGTTCTGGAAAGAAGTCAAGAAAGTTAAGGAAGGTAGCAAGGGAAACAGTAAGGGTGTGAAAGATAAGAATGGGAGAATGCTAGCCGAGAAGCAAGAGAGAGTCGAAAGATGGAGGGAGTACTTCAATGAGTTGCTAAATGTAAGGAATGAAGAGCCAGCAAACATAGCTGGATATGGTATGGGAGGGAGAAGAAGAGAAGTAGTGGAGGAGGAGGTGGGGATCAGGAGGTCAGAAGTGTGGGAAGCCATGAGAAAAGTGAAGTTGGGGAAAGCACCAGGAACAGATGGAGTGTGAGAGGAAATGTTGAGGTATGGTGGTGAGATAGTGATAGAATGGGTATGGAAAATGTGCAAACTAGCATGGGAGAAGGGGAGTGCACCCGATGACTGGAAGACTGGCATAATAGTCCCCCTATATAAGGGCAAAGGGGAAAGAGGAGTGTGTAGTAACCACCGAGGAATATGTCTTCTAAGTGTAGTAGGGAAGGTATACAGTAGGGTAGTGATTGAGAGAGTGAGAGTGAGAACGGAGAAATGGATAGGCGATGAGCAGGGAGGTTTTAGGAAGGGAAGAGGATGTGTAGATCAGATTTTTACCCTGAATTGTGTTGTGGAGAAATATCTGGAGAAGAAACAAAAGGTGTATGTTGCCTTTATGGACTTGGAGAAAGCCTATGACAGAGTGGATAGAGAAGGTTTGTGGAAAGTACTTAGAATATACGGAGTAGAGGGCAAGTTGCTGAAAGCAGTGAAGAGCATGTATGAGGGTGCAAAGGCGGCAGTATGTGTGGAGAGTGCGCAGAGCGAGTTCTTTGACCTGAATGTTGGTTTGAAACAGGGGTGTGTGATGTCCCCATGGTTGTTTACTGTATATATGGATGGAGTCATGAAAGAAATACTATCATAAGCAGTGGATGTTGGTGTATCGCTGAAAAAGGAGGGAATTGAGTGGAAGCTACCTATAGTGCCGTTTGCGGATGATACAGTTCTGATGAGTGATAATGAATGGGAGTTGCAGAGTCTGGTAAATGAGTTTGGAACAGTGTGCGAAAAACGGAATTTGAAGGTAAATGCGGGGAAGAGCAAGGTTATGGTCTTCGAAAGGGATGAAGTCACAGAGTGTGAGGTGAAGCTGAATGGTCAGGCTATGGAGATCGTCAACTCTTTTAAGTATCTGGGCAGTGTGTTGAGTAAAGATGGGACTATGGATGAAGAACTGCGGGAGAGGGTACAATAGGGGAAGAGGGTTGTAGGAACGCTAAAAGCAGTAACAAGAAATAGGGTGGTCAGTATGGAAGTGAAGAAGTCCTTGCATGACAGTGTGGTAATCCCGACACTGACTTACGGAAGCGAAGCATGGACGTTGGTTGAGAGACTCGGACCAAGAGTGAGAGCAGTGGAAATGAATTACTTAAGGAGTGCGTGCGGAGTTACATGGAGGGATTGACAGACTAATGAGGAAGTAAGAAGGAGGTGTGGTGTGGAGGTAGATGTGCTGGAAAGTGTGAAAAGGAACAACTTGAGATGGTTCGGCCATATGGAACGTATGGAAAGCGAGAGAATGACTAAGAGGGTGTACGAGAGTGAAGTGGAGGGACAGAGAGGGAGAAGTAGACCGAATGAGAGGTGGAAGGATGGAGTGAGGAAGTACATGAACGAAGGCGGTGCTGGTTGGGGGGAGGGGCGTCGACTGACAGAGGTGCATGGGGGCTGTTCGTTCGTGGCCACCCCTTCGGGGATCACGGCGTCAGGCAATAGATAGATAGATAGATAGATTACTAAGCCGTTTCTTATAATATGTCTGCACACAGCTTTCTTAAGTGGTAGCCTACCACAACTACAACTACTAGATGATTATAATCAGTTTATAAATGATATCTAGGAGAATATGGTCAACACTCCTAGACTATCCCCATCAATGTCAATGGTAATTATTGTAGTTTGACCGTATTCCTGTCTAGTCAATATGATACACTAGTTGTTGTACTTGCCATCAAAAGTCTTAATATATTTTTCCAGAACTTCTCATTGAAATTATAGCAACTACCGTATCATATACAGTAGACTGGTTAGGAATACGGCAAAATTATAGCAGCAACCATCGTCAATGAGGGGGTTTGTCTAAAAATAGTGACCTATAATTATCAGTTTCTTAAAACTTGTCACTAGAAGTTGATTACCCTTTGGCGATTATGACGCATGTCAACAGTGTAGGCCTATTCTGGATATCTTTAGGCGATTGTATACATCTTAGGAAGGACCTGTAGGAATTAAAAGGGTAATGACTATCTAAACTAGCTCTCTGACTTCCATGTATTTTTCATAATGTAAATATAATCATTAAATTATAGCCATAAAACATAAAATGAAATACGTAATCGGATCTTGAAAAGGTTAAATTATTCTAAGTTACCCATCAATCTTCGTTTTCTCTAACAATAATTTATAGAAAATATATATTGTGACGGTAACCAAACTAAGATATATCATAATCAGTACCTGCCTGACCTTTGCTGAGAGTGGACCGGTCCATAGTGACTCCCAGTGATTATCTTTGCCCCTTAGTGTGGTGATAGTGTTATATTTTGTATTTTAAATGGCTGGTGTTGACGAGAATGCTGCCTCCTCTCATATTCTCCAGCTTTGTCTTGCATTGCAAGAAAGGCTGTATAATGTGGAGAGGGAAGTAGAGTCTCTCAAAGGCGAAAATTTAGCCTTAAAGCTAACTTTGGCTGACAGGAAAAATGAAGATAGTGCAAGTGCTGTTAGGGATCGTGATGCTCCCTGGAAAGTGGTTGCAACAAGTGCAACAACCTGCAAACTGAAAAGGCAGCCAGTTGCCCTCAGCAACAAGTTCATCACCTTAGGTGATGAATGTGATGGTGTTCAAGTCGAGGATAGTGAGGCTGTGAGTGCTTCCTCCGGCGAGGAGAACAGAAGAAAGGTAAGTAAGTTGCCTCCAAACACAGGGAATGCTACGACTGCTACCCCCCCAGGAGTATTTTCTACTGCTGCCTCAGGAGTACCTGCAACTGAGCCAGCTGCTGCGCCAGGAGTTCCTGCCTCTGCCGCAGCTTCCACCACGTCATTGACAAGGAAAGGTAAGTCGTTCTCAATTGTTGGCGAATCCATGGTCAGTTACTTAGGGAGGTCCACCTGTACCGATATTAGGAAGCTTGTCTGTCTGCCTGGTACCGGGGTTGGGAAGGTGTTAGAGGAAATAGATGACATCATGAAAGATATTGGAGATAGTCCCATTATCTGTCTCAGTACAGGGAGCAATGATGCTGGTAAAAGTAAGACGGAAGAACTGCTTCGGCAGACAGGGAGGTGTTAGATAAAGTTAGGAGGAAGGGAGGCATACCTGTAGTGCACAGTATCTTGCCAAGGAGAGGGGTCAGAAAGGAATGGTCTTCTAGGGCAATTGGTATCAATTGTCGGCTGGAAAAATACTGCAATGAAAATGCAATACCATTCCTCGATAACTGGACCCGATTCGATGGAAGAATCAGTTGTATGCACAGGACGGGGCTCATGTTTTTCCGTCTAGGGGTGGCAAATTTAGCTAGGTCAATAGATAGGATTGTCGCAGGGTTTCGCTGAAAATAAAACCTGATAAAATGAGTGAGAATAAGTGTCTAGATAGGGTTAATTGTCGTACTGGTACATCAGATAGGAATAGAATACTTCAGTCACAGGATATTAATTGTACTGCTAGTAGAAATATTGAAGGTGTAACGGAAGATAGGAATTCAGTTAGAAATAAAGGTAAATCCGATACCAGTAAAAGAAATACATTGCGATTATATTATACAAACTGTAGGTGTTTATTTAACAAAATGGACGAACTTAGAGTGTTTGTTAGCAACGAAAATATAGACATTATAGCACTGACTGAAACATGAATTAATACAGAATCAAGACTTTTTTTAGCAGAATTTCATATACCAGGATATAGTTTGTTTAAATACGACCGAACAAGTAGGAGGGGCGGCGGAATAGCAGTGTTTGTCAGGAGTTAATTAAAATGCTGTACTAAATCAGGTATTAGACTAAATAATGATAACGAAAGTGTTTGGGTAGAGGTTAGCGAAGGTAGTGAGACCATAATTATTTATAGACCACCAAATATGAGTAGAAACGAAGGTACAGCTTTATGGCAGGAAGTGAAAATAGCATCAAGGTTTAGCAATGTATGCATTATGGGGGATTTTAATTTTCCGAATATTGATTGACAGCATCAAATCGGCAACTCAGATTCTGAAGAGATTATTGAGGCGGTACAAGATAGTTTTTTATTTCAATTCATAGACTCGCCGACTATAGGTAATAATGTCCACGATTTAGTTCTCAGTAATAATGAACATATGATAAATAATGTAGAAATAGGGGACCAACTAGGAAATAGCAATCATAAATCAATTTATTTTAATATACAATGGACAGGAAAAGCTAAAGAGAAAACGACACTTATCCCAGATTTCAGAAAAGCCAATTATGGTGGATTAAGAAGAGCCTCGAGGGACGACCCTATGGTTAAGTGGGCCCAGGTGCGCTAATGAATATACTTCCTCTCAGATACCCGTCTTAACTCAGGATAAATTAACAGCTACATATGGACATTTTATTTCTTCACTCCACAATGCGCAAACTAAATATATCCCCAAAAGAAGAAATAGATCGACACAGAACCAACCAAAATGGATGAATAATAAAATAATAGATCTTCTAGGAAAAAAGAAAGGAATATATAGAAAAATTAAGAAAGGCGAATACCACCTATTTATTTACTATCAGATTCTATCTAGACAGGTCAAAAAGGAAATTAGGAAAGCAAAAAGAAATGATGAAATCAGGATATCCAATGAATCAACAAATAACTCTAAAGCTTTTTACCAGCTATATATTAGGCCCCCTTAAAACCTCAATAGGAGAAATGACAGAAAATTATTTAGAAATGTGCAGTACATTTAATAGTCAATATCTTTCCGTTTTCACTAATGACAATTTGGCACAGATTCCATAAATCCGTAAGATATATAGCGATAGTATAGAAAATAGGTTAAGTATGGTTAATATAAGTAGAAATGATGTGCTTAAGGAAATTGACAGACTGAAACCTCATACATCGCCTGGTCCTGATGAGGTATATGCTAGAGTATTAAAAGAATGCAGATATGAGTTAAGGTACCCATTAACATTTCTAGTTAACAAGTCATTAGAGACAGGCTTAGTTCCAGAAGCTTGGAAGCTTGCAAATGTAGCTCCGATCTTCAAAAAAGGTGTTAATCAATAGCATCCAATTACCGTCCTATTAGTCTCACATCAATCATAGGAAAGCTACTGGAGTCAATTATTGCTAGTAAAATTAGAAACCACTTAGAAACATTTAAGTTGATAACTTCTTCTCAGCATGGATTCACTCAGGGACGTTCTTGCCTTACTAATTTGCTTAGTTTTTTCTCAGAGGTATATGAAGCAGTAGATAATGACAAGTCATATAATATAATATATTTAGATTTCAGTAAAGCTTTCGACAGAGTCCCTCATGGGAGATTGATGAGAAAGGTTGAGGCGCATGGTATAGGTGGGGTGTTGTTGGGATGGATTAGGTGATGGCTAATTGGTAGGAAGCAGAGAGTCAGCATAAATGGTACCAAGTCAGAATGGGGAGCAGTCAAAAGTGGTGTCCCCCAGGAATCTATATTAGATCCTTTGTTGTTTTGTATATACATAAATTACCTTGATTTAGGTATAACTAGTAGGATAAGTACATTTGCAGACGATACCAAAATGGGGAGAAAAATTGATTCAGATAGAAATATAGAGTACCTCCAAAGGGCTCTAGATACCTTACACGATTGGTCAGAAAAATTGGCAGATGAAGTTTAACATTGACAAATGTAAGGTAATAAAGATAGGGAAGATGCATACAAATTTTAAATATAAACTATCTAATATGGAATTAGATAACTCAGATTGTGAGAAAGATCTAGGTGTGTTTGTTAGCAATTATTTGAAGCCTAGAAAAAAAACAGTGTATAAGCGTTCGTAACAAGGCAAACAGGATTCTCGGGTTCATCTCTAGGAGTGTAAGTAACAGAACTGCTGATGTTATCTTAAAACTTTACTTGTCATTAGTGAGACCCCATATGGATTATGCTGTTCAATTTTGGTGTCCTTATTACAGAATGGACATAGATTCATTGGAGAGAGTACAACGAAGAATGACAAAAATGATCCATAATATTAGAAATCTTCCGTATGAAGAAAGGTTGAAGAAATTAGGCTTCTATTCGTTAGAGAGATGCAGAGTTAGAGGGGATAAGATAGAGGTGTTCAAGTGGGTTAGTGGGATTAATAAAGGGGACATGAAAAATGTACTAAAGCTCAGTGATAGCGAAATTACTCAAAAAAATGTTTTCAAATTAGATAAAATTCGTTTCAGAAAGGATATAGGCAAATATTGGTTTGGCAACATAGTTGTAGATAGGTGGAATAGGCTACCAAGTGCTATAGTGGGATCGAGAAAGATAGGGAGCTTTAAGATAAAATTAGATAGGCATATGGACGAGATTTGTTGGGTGTGAGGGGAACTGTCAGGTGTGGGCCAATCGGCGCTCTGTAGATCCCCGTTTTCTGACCGTTTCGGTGTGGTCAGTCCTAATGGTGTTAGTGAGCTTTTTATTTATTTTTTATTTTTTTTTATTTTTTTTTTTTTTATATATTCCAACTTACTTCCTCTCGGGCATAGGCTGAGAGCCTTAACATTCACCGCTTTACAATGAACAGTGAAGACCGTGAGGTCTTGTTCCAGTCTAGGGAGTGAGACATGTGAAGCACGTAGAGTACAATGAGCACCTGCCATCTTGCCTTCACATGAGGCACGGTGCTCACTCATGGCCCGAAACGACCCCATCTCTGAAGCCACCTCGTTCCCGTGCTTCACTGTCTCACCCCCTACACTCGGACTCTCACACTTACACACACACAACGCCACCTGTTGAGCAGATAACTCACCAGGCATTGCACCCCTATAGCATATTTTGAATATGGGAATATTCATACAGTGCTATTTAATCAGGGAACAATGAGGGTATTTTATTGACGTTTCGGTGGGCTTGTGGTAATGCACTGATACCAGGTACAGCACAAATTCCATCCCAATAATATCTTCCCATTGATACATCGGGATTTGAACCCGGGACCTTTGGATTACTAGGCCAGTGGCAAGACCACTCCACCACACCTCCCCTAAGAGCCTTATAACCTGGCCCATAAGGCCTTATAAGCCCATAAGGCTTATAATTAGGCCTTATAATTGGGGTTGGGTGTGAGAGGGATCTGCCTTGTTTGGGCCAATCGGCTTTCTGCAGACTCCCATTTTCTTATGTTAATATGTTCTTAAGTAATTATTTGTAAAGCTATTTTTTGTATTATTATGTTCCTTTTCTTCAATACAAAAATTATATATATATCTATGCCAAAAGGAAATACAAATATATGAACAGAGTTGCACAGGGAATTGTATGCGAAGTAATACGAGATGAGGCAATAGCAAGGGACCATCAGCAACTCACGAAAACTTGAGCGTATCGAAAGTTTCTTGGTTTTGTTCGTACCTTTGCTTGTTATATTATAAATCTTTGATTCTTTTGATTTGCTATCACACGTTTTAACCCAGTTCCATCCTAGTATCATTATAACACACAGGTTTATTCATATTACTGAATTCATTGATAAATACAGTAGCTATAAAATAGCTGTATACAGATACATGATATAAATTACTCACAGATACTCACAGACGATGATCTGGAAGAGGCTTATTCAGCCTGTGTCTCCAGCTCTATTCAATTTTATTTCTTGGTTATGCCACGTTTGATCCAACCTTTTTCCAATTTTTTTACAGATTCTGAGGCAACCCCATGTTCTTGTAGATCATTCCAACAATTCACCACTCTGCAGCAGAAAGATTTTTTTTTTTTTTGCTGGTTCTTGGTTTGTAGATCTTCTTGGTGTGTCCTCTTGTTCTTGAATTCTGTCTGAGGGTGAATTTATTAGTGGCCCCTTCATCATTGACGATGCGCCTTAACATTGTTTATGGCCAATCTTTGAACTCAGGCTTGCCTTTCAAACTTCCCACCTAGGAGTGAGAACAAATACGATTGCCACACATCGTGAGCGAAACGCTCTTAAATATAACAAAACCACTCACGGACTCGTCCTATATGATGTGGTTACCACTACTAGAAAAAACTAGTAAATAATTATCAATAATAATAAAAATAAACATAATCCAGCTATTGCGCTTCTCAGGCCTCTGCTGTCTAATGTGCGCGTCATCTCAGTCCCTCAGAGCGTTCATCTTTCTTATTTTCCTAGGCCCCGACCGAGTCGGAGGAGCGAGATGTGCTCAGCCTCCCTTCATTCTTCTCCTGCCTTCGTGACTGGTGAGTCTTTTCTCATATGTACATGCTATATGCTGAGGTGAGGGTAGGCTGTGTACACCTTTACCACGTGCCTTAGGAGACAGTTTTCCGGGTATTTGGCTTAAAGGTTAGTTTTTGCTAGGAGGAGTCCTTGTTGTGATAAGGCAAGGCTCCTATGTGCGTTTTTTTTTATCCTAGCTCATTCTTATTTAGTCTATCTTAGTCATGAAGCTTCTTTTAGTGAACCGGGCCCCACTGTTCGGCCCATTATGGGTGTTCTGCGGTATTTCTCTACACCACGAGGGCATGTGAGTTTTAGATTGTCTCACTTAGCTGAGGGGTCTATGCACGGAGCCATGACGCTTTTCAGCTTACACTTCCTGATCGCTACGTGTTGAATAGTGTTGGGTTTGAAGTCTTCGCTGGATTGCAGGTTTGTGATTTTGCTATATGGAGCTCTACTTTCTGCCCCCATCTGGCTGGCCTCCTGTAGGTTTATTAGTTATGGCTAGGATGTGTTATTTATTGATTATTGAATTAATGTATAACTATGCCATAATGTGTGCACGTTTGTGTTATCTGTTACTGGGAGGTATGTCCCTTCCGGCGGGATTGATTAAGCGAGACTTGTGACAACGTGCCTCGAGCTACTTCATGCAGTTTCCCCGCCGGGAAATTACCGGAAGCACCTAGAGTAAAGTTAATTTCATATTATCCTTGTTTGGCACAGGATAGGTTGGAATATTTTCTGTTTAATATTGCCTGCGGAGATAAATTTTCGGGAGGCTGTAATTTTACTTTATATGTCTATGAGGGTTCCCCGGCTTGCCTACACCCTCAAGACATTCCCGCCCCAAGGCCTAACAGAATACGTTCGTAGCTTGGTACTAATCAGAACATTATCCTGGCGGAATTCTGTGGGGAGCCACTTCCGCCGGGAACAGACGGCTGAGCCGAATACGAACTCACCCCTTCCTATCTTGAGCATCTTAGTAATCTGTGTAGCTTTTATCATGGCGTTTTCCGCCGGGTTTAGAGAGGACATTAGATTAATTTAAGCGTTGGTCGCCAGGATCTTGTACTTCTCTAAGATGGGAGTAGTTCAGTGTTGGTCACTTAGGTAAGAAGTAAATACTCATGTAACATCTGGTATGCTACACAATACTCAGAAGTAACATTTGGAATGATACTTAACATAAGGCGAACCAAGATTGCATAGTGTTATTCAACTCTTTTTTTTCTCTTTAACGTTGGAAATTATTATAGCTTTTCCAGCCTAGCATGTCCCTATGAGCATCGATTCTTGATTTTTTTTTCCTCAGGTCTACACCCTGGACGTCTAGGAGGATAAGCATTCCCCCCCCCCCCACAACCCAGCGGGAGGGAGCCATGGATCCGAGTGGCTTTACGTTTTGTTCTGGCTCTCATTGTGCAAGTTTAGCTGTAGTTGGACATAAGTTTTGTGTAAAGTGCATACCTTGCCTAGACAGATCACGTGGTCGTTGGCTGGCCAAATCATGTCCTCAGTGTTCAGTACTTAGAAACAGATTCATCACTCACTCGGATGAGCAGTGTAAGACAATTTTGCTACATATCCAATCTGTGTTTGTAACTTACTGCAAGACAGTGGCACATAAATCTTTGCAATTAGATCTGTTGTTAGATGATTTACTTAAGCCAGTGCCTACCACTTATGTTGCCAGTAGCTCGAGTGCGAGAAAGGAAGTTACCACTAATTCCGATACACCCAGTACTCGTAATGCTCCCTCCCGCCAATCCAAACAATCCAGGACCTCGGACAGGACTGCCGGGGATGTCTGCTCCATCTTCCCGGTGTGATAGGTCCCGTTCTCCTATTGACACCCCAAGGTCTGCTTCGCCTCTTATACAACAAGAGTCCAAAAAGCACCGTCCAGATTTTGCCGCAGCTCTAGCTAAAGGAGACGATAAATCGAAGGACAAGAAGAGATACTCTAAGAAGTCGTCGACGAAAACAGCTGAGCTGCCACCTCCTAAAGGGCAAGGACAGTGGTCCGAAAAGGCCTCTCATGGCGCTGGTCCCGGCGCCCTCGTTTACGTATCCACACAGAATTAACTCATGTTTCATTAGAGGTGGAATCGGTCATCAACGAGATGGTCCTCAAAAAGATCATTGTCCCCATTCCATCACATCAGCCCGTGTTCACGTCCCGGATATTCCTGGTGCCAAAGAGGGACAGTGTTCAGATGAGGCCGGTCATCGACCTGTCTTATCTGAACCTTCATATTCACAATCAGTCGTTCAGGATGCTGATTGTGAATCAGATCAGGCTGACACTGCCGCCGCAAGGTTGGATGTGTTCCATAGATCACACAGATGACTACTGGCATGTCCCTATCAACAAACGAGTTCGAAAGTTCCTAGCCTTTCGCCAAGGGGATCAAATGTTTTTTTTCAAAGAATGCCCTCTGGTCTCAATCTAGCACCCCGCATTTTCACAAAGTTAGTCCGACAGGCTTTGCTACCTTTGCTGAAACAGGGAATCATGGTGTTATGGTATCTCGACGATTGGTTAATTGTAGCTCCATCCAAAATAACTTGACTTCAACATGTAAATCAAATATTAACTCACGTCACAGCCCTGGGATTCAAGGTGAATTTGGCGAGATCCAACTTGAACCTCATGAGGGCCATCCAGTGGGTGGGCCTACTTTGGGATACCGAGTTACTCACTCTGAGTAACAATCTGTGAGGACAATCGCCAGAGGTTTCGGAGGAAACTCTTTCGGTTTCTCCACGCTCTGACAACCACGAGGAGAATCTGGGAATCTCTGGTGGGGTCACTCAACTGGATAAGGTTGACGGTTCCGTTAGGCCGTCTTAAGGTGAAAAGGCTTATTTTGGAGGGAAACAAGTGCTTTCCGCTGTTGCCAGCCGAAACACTACGGCGAATCCCGAAATTAATCCACAACCTGCTGGCGGCCTGGGCGAAGCCAGAAGTAATTCACTTTCGACATGGACAGCTCCTCCTCCAACGGTCTGGGTAGATACGGACGCGTCAGGTACCCAGGGTTGGGGGTATCAGTCAAATCTGGGTCATCAGGGTCAGGGTCTATGGTTCAGGTACAATCATCTTCATATCAATGCCAAAGAGTTGTTAGTCTCCTTATTTTTCTTAAATGAGCACGGCGTATACCTGGCAGGAAAATTCTTGGCCTTCAGGATGGACAATCTGACTGCAGTCACATGCATTCAGAAGCAAGGGACAGTGAGATCTCGAGTGTTACAAGGGTTGTCGGAAATGATCTTTCGTCTAGCTGCAAGGCTAGAGATTTATCTTCATTCACATATCTCCCCGGCGTAGCCAACGTATGGGCAGACGCTCTGTCTCGGAGACAGAGCACTCTAGTAGAATGGTCTCTCAAGCAAAATGTCTTTCAATAGATGATTGCAGAGCCATACCACCCACAAGTGGACCTATTCGCGTCGGTGGCAAATCACAAGTTGCCTCAGTTCCTCACACGCCAGACTCAAACCCCGGCGGGAGGACCGAACGCATTTCTGGTAGACTGGAACAAATGGACCTCCATTTATTTATTTCCACCACCAGACGCATCCTTAATGTGCAAAGTAGTTCACAAACTACGGGGTTGATCGCGCCAATGTGGCCAGCCCCAGTGTGGTACAACCAGTTGAAGACGTGGTGCGAGAACCCGGTGTCGCTCTCGATCTCGTGCTTCCACTTAAGACACAATTGGAAACCTCAAGACCTAGCTGACTTTTGCCTTGTGGATATTCAGAAGGCCACGTGGCTAGCTCATTTTGGGGAAAGCGTGACTCAAAAGTTGATTAATCAGCATACCTTATCAAGCCAAAGACAGTACCAATCACATTGGAAGACCTTCACTACCTGGATTGTAGAAACTGACCAGCAACAGTCCTCAGTGGCTTTGATATTTAAATACTTAAATTATCTCTTTGAAATGCGTAAATTGTCAGTTGTCACATTAAGGAATCACCTCACGGCTATTCGGAAGCCTTTTATTTTATTTAACTAGCCTTTCCGTACCGGAGGCGGAGGAGAAGGGGTTCATGCGGTGTTGCTTTAAGCTTCGCCCCCCACCACGCCAACTCACACCCACTTTTGATTTAACCCTTGACAGGGTGTCTGAGTTGGCGGCGATGAGTTCGGAGCCCTCTTGTTTAAGGTTCTCGAGGCGTAACCTGAGTGTACATATTGATTCTGCTCCTAATTTCATTGCAAAAAATGAGCATGCAAACCATGTCTTTTCAGAATTCGAAGTTCCATCTCTTAAACAAGGCGATTGGCAACAATTGCTTTGCCCGGTGAAATCGCTTATGTTATAATTATATGCGGGAATCTCAACCAACTCAGGCTGGGTCCCTCTGGGTCTCGCGGTTAGGTAAACGTCTCCAAAAGCGGCAGTTAACAACCTTATTTGTTGAAGTTATCAGGGAGAGTAATCCGGGTGTTCTTGCACTGTCACACAATATACGTAAATGTGTAGCTTCGCTCTGATTTTTACATAATTACTCCCTTGAGGATATGCAACAGACCAAGTTATGGTCTTCTACTCATACATTTCTCACGATGTGTAGCTTTAAGGCAGAAAGTCTAGTTTTAAGTTTTATTTTTGTGTAAAAGAGGGAGGGGGGGATTGTTCTAGCTAAGGCCTCCTACCTGCCTCCTATGTGATACAACATGGTCGTGAGAGTACAAGGTTCATGTGATAACCCATTCCTAAGACTGAAGTAAGTCTAGTCAGGACAATTATTTATACACTTTATGTAAGGCAATAGAGTATACATTTATGCTCAGTAATGTTAATATTATTTATATATGAATTTGTACAAAACTATTTTGTAATAGAGTACCTATTGTTACGGCGATATATATGTCGTACCTTTTATCAGTATTTACAAAGAGACGAATATTTATTTATTTATTATCATGAGCTAAATGTATAGTTTTATGTGCATGATATCCTACTGTCTATCCTAACATTCAGGTTATTATGCAACAGGCTAACCCTTAATAAACGCCGCCTGTAATCACTTTTCAATTTTCTTATTAAACATTGATCGTTTTTGTGTGTTTTTATTGACCGAAGTAATTTGTTAGTGGTTATGATATTCCTGATGAATATCCCCCTCCAGACTGGTGACATCAGGCTCATCGTCAATGTTGGAGGGGCCACTAATAAATTATAGGTTTGAGTCCCGAAGGGAAGAAGGAAAACATAATATTTAGTAGTGGCCCCGGAATCATTGACGATTCTGGCCCTCCCTCCCATCCCCTTCCCATTCATCTGCTGTATTTTAGAAAGTCTTGATATATCAGTAAAGAAAGATGATTGCTCTGAGGGACTGAGATGACGCACACATTAGACAGCAGAGGCCTGAGAAGCACAATAGCTGGATCATGTTTATTTTTATTATTACTGATTATTTTTTACTAGTTTTTTCTAGTAGTGGTACCCACATCATATAGGGCGAGTCCGTGAATGGTTTTGTTACATTTAAGAGCGTTTCGCTCATGATGTGTGGCAATCGTATTTGTTCTCACTCCTAGGCGGGAAGTTTGAAAGGCAAGCCTAAGTTCAAAGATTTGCCATTAACAATGTTAAGGCTCATCGTCAATGATTCCGGGGCCACTACTAAATATTAGTTTTTCCTTCTTCCCTTCGGGACTCAAACCTATAATATGTCATCACACACATTTGGGTCGTACACACCACATAGGATTTTATATGTTTCAATCATATCACCCCTAGTCCTTCGGTACGCTAGAGTTGGTAAATCCATTTTCCTCATCCATTCCTCATAACTTAAGTTTCTAAATTCCGGAATCAGTTTGGTTGCCCTACGCTGTACATTCTCCACCGCATCAATATCCTTTATCAGGAATGGACACAACACCTGATTTGCATATTCTAAATGCGGCCTAACTAGTACCACATAAAAAACCTTGAACATCTCTTGGTCCAGCTTCAATTTCTGCAGTATTCGTGGCCTTTCCTCTAACAGTGTCTAACTACTACTCTGTAGAACACCACCTCTCCTCTGCCAACCCTGATCTCGTTCTCACTGAAACTCAGTTGTTACTAACCCCGATCTTGTCTTTCTCATTGAAACTCAGTTGTCTGGAATTACTGACAGCAAACCCTTCTCTGTATCCTCCTACTATATCTATCGTCAGTTTCAAGCCAAAGGTGGATGTTGTGTATATGTGCGCAAAAGTCATACTTTCTCTTGCGTTCCCAACATTGGTTGGTGTTGTTGTTGTTCCCTAAGCTGCCTGGCCGAACAGCCCCGAGTCCCTAAGGAAGGCCATGGCCACGGTCGGGCTTTCCCACAGAGCTCTCAAAGAGTGTAAATTGTGTTGTTGGCGTAAGTGGTTGTGTGAAATGCAGTCTTCTATGATGTGTTTAATGGTATGGGGTGCTGTGTTACAACCCGGGCAGGTGTCGACGACGGAGTCATCCAGTCTCTTCTGATAGCTCAGAAGAGCCGGATGGTGTCCGCATCTCAGTCTGGCCAACTTTGGTTCTTCTGAATTCTAAACTCTCTGGCTAAAGATCTCTTGTCACTCTCAAACTAAATTTTCCATCGCTGTTTATCTCTCCACTAATACTGACTATCCAAAATTCTTTGACTATATAACTTCTAAATTGGAACACATTCTGTCCATCTCTCCTTTTGCAGAAATCTCCATCTTAAGGGATTTCAAAGTTTACAGCCGCTAATAGCTCTCCTCCCATTTCACTGACCAAGCTTGTGAACAAGCCTACATCTTTTCTATCCTAAATGACCTAGAGCAGTTAATCCAGCACCCTACTCGAATTCCTGACCGCCTTGGAGATCGGTACAACATTCTTGACTTATTTCTAACTTCTAATCCTTCTACTTATGCTATAAACCTTTTCTCTCCGTTGGGCTCCTCCGATCACAACCTGATCTCTGTTACCTGTCCTATCTCTCTAGTACAGCCATCCGATCCTCCCAGCCGGCGGCGTTTGTGGCACTTTGGTACAGCCGACTGGGAGGCTCTTAGGCAGTGCTTCTTTGATTTCCCATGGAATAATTTTTGCTTCCGTGGCTGTGAACCCTCGGAATGAGCGAAGCGCATTACCGAGGTAATCTTCTCGGGTAAGGAGGCATACATTCCATTTTCTTTCTCTCAGTTTAATGGAAACAAAATCTTGGTTTACTCACGTTTGTTCTACTGCTGTCCGCAATAAGGAGGAAGCATTCAAACAGTACCATCACTTTCAAACTCAAGATTCTCATGCTCTTAATTTTTCTGCCCGGAATGAAGTCAAATCTGTTCTTCGATTAGCCAAAAACTCTTTCATCAATAACAAATGTTCTGAACTTTCCAACTCTGGCTCTTCCCAAGCTTCCTGGCATCTAGCCAAGAACCTCTTCTACAAATTTACTTCCTCATCTTTTCCACACTGAGGGTACTACCGTCACTTCTTCCTCTGACAAAGCTGAAATTTTGCTCTAACCTTCGCTAAAAACTCTACCCTAGATTATTATGGTGCTATTCCCCCCTTTCCACCCCTCTTACTTACTTATGCCTAATATCATAATCTCTTCTAAGAATGTAAGTTCTGCCCTCTCTGGGATTAACCTCTCCAGCCCCAGCGTCAAGACATTGCCGACGGCTATGTATCGAACGCTCAGTCTCAGTATCTTTACCGTATCGACGGCTATTATCGCCCTTATTTACCCCTGTTATAGGGCTTGTAGATGGTTGATATTCGTATGGAAACAACTTTAGGACTTTAGGATACAGGGCAACAAAGGCAGTAGTTGCAAATCCCCAGATATGGCCAGGCAGGCGTGAGGGTACGTGAGGTGTGGCACTTTAGTTGACGATTTCAGTCGCACGAGACACACCAAGTCCGACCACCATAGCTTTCACCTCACACCTCACTCCGTGAAGTGAGTGTTGAGTAGGCGATATCGATGTTTTTTATTACCAGGATAGTGATACACAATCATCTTATGAAGAGTCTAAGGAGGATTACCAACCAACACTGGAGGAGATTGAGAAGATCCCATTGTTTCAAAAAATTGCTCCAAATTATTGCTTGTGGCATTTCGGTGCCGCGGCCAGTGTCTCGTAGACTCGTTTCTCCACCTCCACCTCCCCAGACTGTGATGTGGCCCTGTGTTTGCCACAGTGTTTCAGTGACTATCACACCCGTGAACACTTAAAATCTGCCTATAAGTTATCGCATAATATAAGTGACAGTGACAGTCGCAATACGATAATCGTAACCAAAATAATATACGGTAACAGTGGAAGAGTGAAATCGAAAGTAGGCTAGCCCATGAGCCTAGCCGAGAGTCATGGTGGCAGGTTGAACTTACGTTAGTCTGTGTGTTTCGTTATGGTAAGGTAGGCATGATGGCCGCCCGTCACCATGGCAACCAGGACGCGCGCGAGGCTTGCCACACATCGGCACTTACAACACTGGAGTTTACGTACAAATAACACTGTACCTACACTTACAATGACTTTCAGTGATAGTTCTTGTTATTTTACACATTATGGAGGCACACATGTTGCTCGAGTGGTGTAAATGACTCTCCCTCGAAAAATGAAGGCATTGTAGCCAACATCAGTCAAACTTACCCAGCCAGCTGCCACCTAGCAGCCCGGGAGTTTTGAAAAGGCGCACGGCATAGAGCGATGGGTGTGACCCCCCCCCACCTCCCCTCCGGACCCCCAAATGAATTTGGTGAGTGCTATTATGCATATATTCTTTCATTTCTAACCCATATCATTACTTTTCAGGAAAACAAAAAACGAAAATTGGCTGGGTCTCAGATGTCAATAAATAATAATCTATTTTTTATTAATTTCACCACAACACCAAACACCTCCAATGAAATTTATGAAAGCATATATGTGATCCATCAGGATTCGAACCTGGGTTATCTAACACAGATTTTTAGACATCTTAACCCTTCTGGCCCGGGGCCGCCCTCCTAAGGACGTTGTTGAGATCCGGGCGATATGGCCGAAAAACGTCTATGCCTAGGCTACCGTATCTTTGTTATTTTAACTGCTAGAAAATGCCCACGCATCTCTAAACGTACTACGGTTTCCGATCTGTAGACTGGCGTTAAGTAGAGCTCTCTAAGTCAACTGGTTCAGTTGTGATGACGATTTCCGTGGAGAGAGTTTTCAGGCGATGTTAGCTATATGACACACTTTTCAGCACTAAATTTGTTTTAGCAGACAACACAATAACAATGCTCCGACGTTTGCTTGCTTCCGGAGGTGCGCACGTCGCCTCCGACCAGCTGTGTTTACATACGTCGGACGCGCGGCTTTCAAAACAAGCTTAATAGGCTTTCAAGCTTACGGATTACAAGGGGACACCCGGGCTCCTGCCCATCTGCCGCAGTGTCCTTTTAAAATGCTGCCCGGGCGGAAAGGGTTAACCCTTACACCACCCACCAAGACGGTTAAAGGTTTATGCACACACCTACGACTTATTATCCATTCTCGAATACTGGATATTAATATAATCATGTTCATATTCCCACCGCACTATGGTAGCGTATTGTTTAATCTATTGTTTTATTAATTTCACCACCACACCAAACACCTCCAATGAAATTAATGAAAGCATATAAATGTGATCCACCAGGATTCGAACCCGGGTTATCACACACAGATTTATAGACACCTTAACCACTACACCACCAAGACGGTGGGGCTTAAGCAGTTAATACTAAGAAGATGTACAGATGGGTTGTGTTTCTCCTCTTGTACTAAAAAGTTGTTCTTCCGTGCTGACTCCCTGCCTCGGCAAACTCTTTCGTCTCTGTCTTTCCTCTAACATCTTTCCTTCTTGCTGTAAGTTTGCTGTCCCAAATAAGGCTGACCACTCTCAGCCCTCCAAGTATCGATCATGGTTCTCATTTCTTGCATCTGTAAAGTGTTCTTTATTCTTAATTCAAAATTTCTTAAGCATAAATCTTCCCATAAACTACTTTCAGATCACCAATATGGTTTGTTACAGACTAGAGTTCAAACCCACAACACCATGAATAAATGATTAACTCCAATGAAAAGGCAAGACAACTGTTATCACCGTAGTACTGTAAGAATGGAAGTTAACCACCCAAAACTAGACTGCAAGGTTAATATTATCCTCCAGCGAAACCCTATTACTATACAACAAGTCAATCAGAATCATATAATTGATATTATTAAGTTTTCTTTAAGTGTCAGTAGAATAACTTATGCTTTCATAAATCCTTTAAGATTTATATGTAAGGTATTCAAGTATCCACTTTAGTTTACTGTACAAAATAATTAATTACCGTTTACTTTCTTTTAGAACTTCAGAATATTTAAAGTATTTAAATCTTTAAGTTATTTGAAAGATAGTACATGAAAATAAATAAGGTAGGTATGGATGAAAAGATAATTTAAAAGTATGGATATTATTTACATATAAATTACACTTTATACATCTATCCTTACATTCACACAATACAACATAATCATACAATACAACATAATAATACTTATCTATAGAGAGATAGTTATACAAGGCAGGACACAAACTCAGGGTGACCCATGGTGAGGTCTTGGCGAAGCAGAGGCGAGAGGTGAACTGACGTTTCTCAAATCCTATTTTCTATCGAGTCCTTGGTCATTGAAGCTATCGTACAGAACTGAAATACAACTAATTTATTAGTGGCCCCTTCATCATTGACGATGCGCCTTAACGTAGGTAATGGCCAATCTTTAAACTCAAGCTTGTCTTTCAACCTTCCCGCCCGGGAGAGAACAAAATTGCCATACATTGTGAGTGAAACGCTCTTAAAAAAACACTCACGGACTCATCCTTATGATGTGGGTACCACTACTAGAAAAAACATGTACAAAATAATAAAATAAAAAAAATAAACTTTGATCTTAGCATTGCGCTTTTCATACGTCTGCTGTTTGTGTATGCTCCGCCTCACTCATCGAAGCGCTAGCTCGTCCTTAATTCTCCCGGGCCCACATTGAATAGACGTGTCTCTTGACGCTCCTGTCCTGCCTTGTTCGTCACCTCCTCTCGTTTCTATTGAATCTTTGCTCATCTTTACATGTTATGTGCTGAGGACAGGTAGCTTATCGACTTGTGTAGGATGTGAAGTGTTAAATGCAGGCCCTGGAGACTGTTTTTCAGGGTCTATCATATACATGTTAGGCTAGAAGGGGTCCTCGTTGTGCTAAGGCGAGGATCCTAAGTGCGTTTTTTATTATCCTAGCTCATTATTAGTTCACTGTGTAGTCATGAGGCTTCTTATAGGGTGAACTGGGGCCTGTTGCTGGGTCCTCTTTGGGTGTTCAACAAGTATGCCTCTTCGGCTACTGCTCGTGGACTGTCAGCTGAGGGGTCCTGCATGGAGCTATACTGCTCTCCAACCTACTCTTCGTGATTCTACGTGTTGGTGATGTCTTCAGTGGTTCTCAGTTTTGTGCTACAGTGACTAATCCATCGCCATCTGCCCCCATCTAGTTGGCCTCATGTAGGTTATTATATATATGGTTAGGGGGTGTTATTATTGATGTATTGATTACTATTCAGGTATAACCATGCCATGTATGTTTCACGTTGTTTATGCCACATAATGAAGGGTTGGCCCTTCCGGCGGGATTTGTAAAGTGAGACTTATTAACAACGTGCCTCTAGTTGTTTCGCGTGGTTTTTCCGCCGGGAAACTTCTAAGAGTCATATTAAAATTCAAAACATCCGCCGTCTGGTACAGGATTGTCATGGATTGTTGTCTGTTTTGTTTACGGTGTATAGTTTGATTTTGGCTGAGCCAGCATGTAACTAAAATGGTGTTTAGGAGGTCCGGCTATACCTTCTCCTTTATCACCGATTAATCTCCGCCGCAATTAACTTAACAGGTACAAACGTTCATTGCTTGGTACATTTGGACGTTTTATCCTGGGGGTGCATCGTGGGAAGCCACGTCCGCCGGGATCTTAACGGCTAAGCCGAGAAACGAACTCACCCATCCCTATCTTCTTGCTTTCAGTTATCTGAATTGCTCGCATGAAAGGCGCTGGTCCGCCGGGATTAAGAATTCAAATCTACAGTTGCGTTGTCGCCGGATTTAGTTCTTACGCCATAAGATGAGATAAGGGTAAGTGTTTTACACTTAGGTAAGAAGTTATTATATAAGTAGCACATGGTAGGCTATTCACTACTCTCTTACATTTCTGAGGAATGTAATTAACGTTAAGGGAAATAAGATTGTCTAGTATTATTCAACTCTTCTTTTTCTTGAACGTTGGAGATATATTTATTATATATTAAGCTTGCCGACCTAGCTGTCCTGATGAGCATTGATTCTCGGATCTTTCTCATCCTCTGGTTCGCATGTAGGACACCTAGTACGGTCGGCTATCTCCCTGGCAGGAGGAAGTTTGTCATGGATAGGAGTACTTTCTCCTTTTGTGCTGCTTTGGGTCGTACAATTATAAAGGTCATCGGGCACTCTCGATGTGTTAAGTGTGTTCCTTGTTTAGACCGATCTCGTGGTGGTTGGCTTTCCCAATCATGCCCCGAGTGTTCAGCCCTCCGCAATGCTTATTTAAAACCATGCAGATAGTCGGTGCAAGACTATTTTACTTCATATTCAGTCAGTGTATGTAACGTACTGTTAGACGGTAGCCCGCAAAATCTTGACTATCGGATGACCATATATTCGAAGATTTGCTTCAAGGGGCGTCAGTTACTTAAGCCCCTGAGGAGTATCTGCTCGTGAGTCTTCCTTCCGCTAACCCAAGCGACCTAGGACCTCAGATCCGCCGGACGCACCCTGGTGGTCTAGCCGGCAGGACAAGTCCCGCTCACCTAGACAATAGACCCAAGTGACCTTCTGTTGAACAAGCGGCTAAGAGGTCTCGCTCTGATTTGACCCGGCACTTTCTGCAGGTGATGACAAATCCAAGAAGAGTCGGTCTAGGACGTCCTCCTCCTCGTCGAAAATGGTGGCGTAGCCTCCACATAAACCGGTCAAAACAGTCTTCGTCAGGCAGGGAGGCACTCAGAGACACATCTAGTCATGTCTCAGGCCAATTCACTGGTTTACCATTCCTCACAACCCGCACCCATGGCCTTGCCGGTATTGGGAAAGAAAAAGGGCAGCAGCATGTGTTCTAGCCGGCAGGAGCATGAGCTCTTCTACCCAGCCCGCCTCAGTTCAAGACCCTTCCGAGTATGACGTACCGGATCTGAACTTTCGAGACCTTTCTGAGTTCGACATTTTCGACGACTCACGAACAAGAACACAAGATTCCGCTGCCCGGGTCGAAGAGTCTTGGTTGAAGGCTTTACCGGCCCCCACCCACCTAACCCAGTCACGGGGATCTACTTTACACCACCAAGGTGTACACACCGAAGAAATGGCGTCTGGCCAACGTCCATCTTCACGGCATTCGGGAACGCAGGGCTCAGAAATGTCATAGCCCGCGTCCCAGTCAGACCAAACAAGTGGGGTTTTTGTAGTGAGGGATCCATTATAGGAGTTAGTTGATCTCATGAGACAGGTTAAAGGTGAGCGACAGGTATCAGTTCCAGTACCAATGGCTCCGGGGGTGCAGCCCCTAGGGCACATACTTGTTCAACCTCAGGTTGATATATTTAACTTTACCTCCATCTACTGTCACTCCTGTCCCTTTCACTTTGGGGGCTACGGCATTCTTGCCGTCCAATCTGCAGTTGTTCTCGGATTTGCTTCCTCCCCCTCTTAATAAATCCATCCCTAGTAAAAAGGGCCTTATGCCACTTTTATATGGCTTGGATGCATCTTGGTCTGTAGTTAAGCCTTTACGCCCCGAGGTCACACAACCCACAGTCACGGGTGAGTCTCCTGTTCTGAAACATTGGGTTATCGAGGCAAATGAGGTTAAGCAATGAAGGGCCAAGAACCAATCTGGAGAGGTACTTGATGTTGTCGTCAGGGCCTTTCCTACATTTGTTATCCTGACTGTTGTGTGTCCATACTATCTCCTGCCTTGCCTCCCGCTTCCGCCGGAAATTTATTTTTCCGACTGGACTAAGTTTGATGGGTTTAACGATTTAATGCTGTTACAGGGCTTGACCCCAGAATTAAATGTGATAACCTTCAGGGACCCTGCGGGGTCTTCACTAGTTCATATGCAAAGGGGGGGGGGGGGGGGGGGGGAGTCAGGGCCGAGGGTTGCAAGGAGACAAGAGGCCCAGCTGTTTACCAGCACAATAACAAACAAAAGTAGTCATCTGCTTCCGCAAGAAGACCATCATTGGTTTTCAAATGTCGGTTGGCATGGCGGTAGGGATACCTCCATATAAGTTTTATTTTGGGGGGCCTCTAAAATGTCTTTATGCCAGTTACCTGAACCTTTTTGTCCTATGACACAGGTTTAGATCGATAAAGACTACAAGATGAGGCAGAAAGCCTGGAGACTGGCGTCCCATTGCTTACTCAGCCGCCAACTTCCGGCCTCTCTGGCCAGGACGTCTGAGTCAGTAAAGGACGTCAATACCCAGAAGGATCTTTCTCTGACTAGGCGCCTTCTTCTCCAAAACTCCATTCAGTCTCTCCGCGACATCCGGCTGCACTCTTTGAGGCAGTACGGATCCGTAAAGACCTGAGGGGGTACTTGGTTTGCAGATGCCCTGCAGAGATAGGTAGAAGACAGATTTGATCAGATGTTTTCTCCAAAAACCTAGCCCCAGGCGATGCCTGGTGCATTGTTGATTTACTTCTGGACTCACAACCTGCCACTAATTCTAAGTTGAAGAGTGAGCAGTAGGTTAAATTCTATATTTGATTCTAAGAGTTCCTTTCGTGGTCAATCCCAGTAATTTCGGTCATCAAAGACTTACACAGCCCCTGAGAGTGGCGGGACGTCTAGTGGACAAGGCCGATCCAAGAGCAGAGGGGGTTGGTTTAGGGGTAAATCCAATAGTGATGGTAGCAAGGTTTCTCATCACTCCCTTTCCGACATTAGAGTCACAACCCGCCTCTTTAATAAACTGAGACACCACAAGGCTCTCTCACTCCCAGTGCCTAAGCAAGGTGAGTTGGAAACAAGAGTAGTACTGCTGGACAACACTAGTCATGCGACTGGCAACTTCCGAGATTGTCATCGGGCGTGTCGGGAATTTAGATAAAGAGGTTAAATGACATATCACTGGTACATGAAATATCCCAACAAATAGTTATAATATAATTACCAACGAGGTATTCGATGGGTGTAATCCAGTCCCCCACACGCGGCTAATTCAATTGCATGACATGTAGGAATGTTCACATAATACAATATCGATACAATGAACTTAGCTTAGAGGACTGGTGATGTAGGACTGTTGTTAATATTGTTATAGATTAATATTTGTAGCATATGGTGAACTGTGGGTTGAGTCAGAGCCGGGGGAGGAGATGTTAGCTGTATGGTGTTGATTGAGAGACTAAAGGGCCGGCGTCCGATCGCTTCGCGAAATTACATATGGCTGCCGGCTCATAATAATTATAACCCATAACTTGGTTTCATAATACATCTAGAGCTGATGTAGATATTTATACATTACAGTTAATATTTAACCTAACTTAAGAATAAACTACAATACACAAAGAACCAGCCGAAATCGTACAAGCGATACGATACCGCCAAATTCAAATGTCCTATTGGACCAAAACCTGTCGGGATCATTACCCTATTCCCGACATATTGCCCGCCACCAAAAATGATATACAGGAGCTATATACAGAGAACAAAAAAAGGACATCGAAGTCAAAGATCACCTTGTTTGATCTTTGATCTCCAAAGATCCACCGAACTCATAGCCGTCCTCCTTTTGGGACGAGCGCCACCTGAAGCCTGAGGAGGATCATCCTTCTCATCATCAGCTGCCCCACCTTGAGGCGCACTGTCACCAGCACTCTCCCGCGGAAGGGTATCAGTAGAGACGCCAGGATCATCCGGCAGTTCTACATCCTGCTCCAAGGGATAAAACCTTACGACTGGGCGAGTAGTAACCCCAGTCGAAGTTCGTATTCTAGCAACCCTTATAAGACCATGAATGCCCTGGAACAAATTGATAATCCTCTCAAGCTTCCAAAATAACCTAGGACGCTCATCATGAATCAGGACGATATCCCCGATACGAGGCCATCGTTGATTCGTCCCTTTGATCTTATGAGAGTGACGCTCGCGAAGAGACAGCAAATATTCTTGGGTCCACCGTTTCCATAGATCGTCGGACACCTTGTTTACATACTGGAAGCGACGACGTGTGGCGTCAGCATTGCCGAACGTAGGGTCATGTAGATCTTCGTCATTGACGGACGATCTAGGAAAGGTATTAAGGGTTCGTCCACGTGTTAGCATAGAAGGCGAAATGGGTAAGAGGTCATCAACATCTGCCGAGGTATAGGTCAAGGGCCTGTCATTGACTGACATCTCAATTTCTATTAAGATGGTTTGCAACTCCCGTCTGGTCACCAGTGCCCTTCCTAATACCTTCTTCATGGCAGATTTGACGATACCGATAGTTCTCTCCCAAATCGCCCCGAACCATGGTGCACATGCTGGTATAAATCTCCATTGACAACCCTTTCCAGTGAGGGTAGCCACAACCTGCGGGTCATCCATTAAACTCTGGAGATATTTAGAGGCCCCGACAAAACAAGTCGCATTATCGCTCATAAAAATTTGAGGGAAACCATTGCAGCCTGCAAAGCGTCGTAGAGTATGCAAAAACCCCTCACTGGATAGGTCGTCAATCAATTCAATATGAATCGCTCTGGTTACCGCACATGTGAATAGGATGGCATATACCTTTATGATATTACCGGGCGATTCTCTAACATGAATCGCTCCGGTGTAGTCTACCCCGGTTACCTGAAATGGTTCAGTCCTTTGTACCCTGAACTCAGGCAAGGGAGGTAGATCAGCTGGGGAGTAAGGCTTACCCTGTAATCTTTTACAGATAGTACAGCTATTGTGGATCCCTTTAATTGCTTGTCGCATCTTAGGGATCCACCAAAGTTGTCGCATATACGCCAGAACATAATTTATGCCAAAATGTAGGCAGGTCCGATGGCATTGGCGAATCAACATTTTGGTAATCAAATGAGAGGAGCTAAGGAGGACAGGATATTTTGCAGAATCAATAATGTCCGCCTTTTGTATCCTGCCTCTACACTTAATTATGCCTCCTTCCATATATAATCCTAGCTGCCTCATTAAGTTTGAGGGTTTGGCCTTTGACTCCTTGCTCAGGATTTGATGTTCAGTAGGATAAGATTCCCTTTGTACTAAACATATTAGTTTTGCTTCTGCTGATCTCATTTCATGGAGTCTGATATGCTTCGAATCGTCACTAAGGAAAGACCCGTGAGCCCGACTTCTCATGTTGTTAATGAAACGGTATATCCATGCAAATACCCGTATTACTTGATCATAGCTGCCGTAATGTTCCCACTCTACCAACTTGTTATCCTGATGTGTAGTACTCACACTCGAACTACTTAACACATCATCTTGGGGCCGACTTGAAGGATCAGATATGTATTCCCTGAAATCCTGAGGCCATTCAGTTGGAGATGTAAGCCATGGAGGTCCATGCCACCAAATAGAGGAAGACATAAACTGCTGTGCCGAGATCCCCCGTGAAATTATGTCACTGGGGTTATCCCTGGTGCTCACATAGCGAAATGTAGCTGTAGGAACTAAGTCATGAATCTCATCAGTGCGATTAGAAACATAAACAGGTAACACTTTCTGGTTGTGTACCCATGAAAGCGCTATTTGACTGTCGCTCCAGACATAGACGTTATTAATCTGTAGTATGTCTGCATAAGCATCCAGTGTAAACTTTATTAGACGAGCAGACAGAAGCAATGCAGTAAGTTCTAATTTAGGAACTGTAATCTTCTTTATAGGGGCTACTTTGGCCTTCGCTATAGCCAGCGTCGCTACACTACCATTGCATATGTATATGGCAGTACCGTACGCACTATTACTAGCATCAGAAAAGGCATGTAGATCCACCTGTTGACCACTAATAACCTGACGATTAAGTTGGACCTTGCAACATGTGGAAAGGTCCGACCGAATCAACCGCCAAGTATCTTGTAACTCAATCGGGAGGGGCGTATCCCAATCTAGTTTTAGCCGCCACAGTTGCTGTAAAAACATACGAGCACGGATTGTTACAGGCAGCAAAAAACCTAGGGGATCAAACAACCTCGCTGACAAGCTTAAGCAGTTCCGCTTGGTCATAAGCTCGCTGCCGCATGGGGTGTGACAGAAGGATATACAATCTGTGGTAGTGTCCCATTTGTGGCCTAAAAACTTCACCTCACTATTCTCAGTAGGTACACCGTCAGAAGCAAATTGACCTTTCAAAAGATCACTATTAGTGGCCCATTCTCTTAAGTATAAATGAGCCTTGGCAAATATATCGCGGATCTCCCAGCATCTCTTGAGCAATAAATCTTCATTGTCTCCGGTGCATTGAAGATTGTCCACATAGATCCCCTGCTTGATCTCATTCTTGAAGTCAGGATCTAGTCCAGCCTCCTCAAGATGACGCAAGATAGTAGCGTTGAGAAGGAACTGGGAACAGGTCGCCCCGAATAAGACAACTCTGAACCTGTAGACCAGATACTCTGAATCTAGATCCATTGGGTCCCGTGGCCATAAAAATCTTGTCGAGTCCCTGTCTTCACGATGGAGTTGAAGCATCAGGAAGGCCTTCTCAATATCGGCGACCCATGCAAACTTATGACATCTGAAGCGCAACATAATTTGCGCTAGATCAGAGACCAGGGACGGACCCGTGTACAGACAATCATTCAGGCTATAGGAGCGATCACTGGATTTAGCAGAGCAGTCATACACAATACGAACAGGAGTGGTGGAACTGTCCTTTTTAATACCATGGTGAGCAAGGTAATGGATGTTATCCCCATATTCACTGAAACCTACTCGCTCCACAAATCCACGTTGTACCTGCTCGGCTAAAACTGCCGCATAAGTCTCGCAATAACTTGGATCCTTGACAAACTGCTTCTGAAGGCCACGTAACCTACCAAGTGCTAGAAGGAATTAGTAGATAATTTACTCTTGTTATCATTCCAAGGGAGCCTTACCACATACTGACCTCTGCCAGAGTCATACGTTACAGTCTCTTCATACGAGCTTAACGCTAGCTTGGACTCACGATCAAGTTCATGTGGGTCAATTCCAATATTGTCCAAGTCCCATAGCTTATCTATATCAGTACATGTATTATCAGGCACATTTGGCCGAATATATTTATCTATGGGGCTTACTGCTACCTTGAGGACCGTAACCACCTCCACCTGTGTGTCTTTAGAGGAAGTGGCATAGGATCCAGAAATTGCATACCCTTGGATCGTGGGGAGCATTATAAGCTTATCTACCCGCCGATATCCAGGGTGAACCAGGTCGTAGTAATAATCAGCTCCGACCAGTAGCATAATACCATTGTTAGCAGAGAGTTGATCATCAGCCAGTTTATAACCCTTGCTTCTGAGATATTTCAAATGTGGTTGAATCTCTGATGCTATATAGAAACTGGGTAGTGTGTCGACCACAACAGCCTTGATGGGACATACCCTTTTTCTACAAACATATGAAATCTCCACTATATCATAGTCACTGGAATCTATTTCACCAGTGAAACCATGGAGACGCAAATTCTCTTGACCCTTGCTGGTACACTTGAGCTGGGGTAATGCAGAACGATGTAATGTTACTGCAGAACGAATGACCTCTGTGAGCACTGGTCGAGTAAGGTGCGCATCATTATAGTATTATTATTACTCCCCACTACTGGCAGCATCATAGTAGGAAGCAATTGACATTCTCGAGAAGCAATGGACATGGCAGATACTTTATCACCCTCGCTCTTACCTTTCTCATGTGACTCTTTGGGGGTTCTCCCCTTTTCTTTGCCGTCATGCCGATCAGACTGGGTGCAAAGGGAAAACCAATGTTTCCCCTTGCAATACTTACAAGGTTTGATGTAGGAATTGGTGCAGGTACTGTTGAAGTGGTCTCTTGCCAGACAGCTGGTACATAACTTAAGCGATTTAGCCTTGCCAATCTTCTGTGTAGCCTTAGGATACTTAGGACACTGATACCACAGATGACCGTGGACACTGCACAACTTACAACCTAATGATATTGGCCTTTTCTGTTTAGGAGAAGTCTGTACCGGGAAAGCTGCAGTAGATGGCGACATCTCCACTTATCGGTAGTGTCCAGTACTCTCCATATTGAAGACTTCAGTCTGGTACACCTGCACCAACGCTTCCAAGTTTAGTGGAGAGTCGCTTAGTTGTCGTCTTAAGATTTCCCTTAGGGGAGAGGGTATCTTATTCAAGATATTAACACTAAATATTTCCTCCTTGGTGATGGCCATTGTCTCCATAGATCGGAGGAGGCTCTCAAAGGAGGCATAGTACTCCTTTAGGGCCGTCACATCATAGGATGGAGGATCTAGCGTGAAGAACTTAGTAATTAACGCGGTCTTGATGACTTCCACTCTCCCGTAAGTTCTCTTCAGCAACTCCACTGCAGACTCGTAGCCGGTAGCTTCTAGCTTGTACCCATCGACTAACTTCAATGCCTCCCCTTTCAATTGACCACGGAGATATGTGAACCTTTGGATGGATGTGAGTGTTTTATTATGATGGACGGAACACTCAAAAATATCCCAAAATCCAGTCCAGGTAGCCGAATCCCCGGAAAAGGTAGGCAAAGTAAGCTTCGGCAGGTTAAAACCAGTCGCCTTTTGGTGTACCGGTATCCTTAACAGAGGTTGATTCTTGGGTGGAAGATAGTCTGGCTAAGGCTGTATTAACATTCTCAAAGTACTCAAGATCTGCCGACACTTTCTTCTTCCACATCGTCAGTAACTGTCAATAAACCATATACCTGCTGAGCATAACTATCATAAGTAGCTAGCGATTTAGTAACAGTAGCGAATTTACCCTTTATTTGATCAGCCGTGGCACTTATTAAAAATTCATCAAGATCTCTTAAACATCTATTTAAACTTCCCTTCATCCCTCCCTTAAGAATCTTAAGTTTCTTTAAATCTGTCATCGTTAAGGTCTAATTTTAAGCAACTTAAACTACAATGAGGTCAGACTACAAACCGTTAATCGCTTAGGAATCAACAGCGGCAAACCCCCATTACTTAAGAATTTTACTCAAAAAGAATTACATAGTACTTACATCCCCCTTAACATAAAATATCGAAAGGAAATGATCTAACTAGACAAAAGAATTAAATACTAAATCCATTAAAAGAAAGGGTAAGGTGAAGCACTAATTATTGTAAGCCCTTTATAGGTAAGCCTAGTTGGTTATGAGGTCTGACTATTAACTGTCAATCGCTTAGGAATTAACAAAGACCGACACTCATGACCGCCACTTTAAGCAACTAGGCCTAGGCTATTATGAAATTTAAATATAAAAGGTCACATGAGAACCCTCCCCACCAGCATAATTAATGAGTCCCACAATGACAAAACACAATGAACACCACAGGCACACCACCAAAGCGAAATGAACAGCCACCACAGACACCTGCAGGCCTAGACTGCCTAGCCTAGCCTAGCCTAGCCTAAGAGCGCGAAACGGTGCCCGACGAAATTACCCCTACCCCAAACTCCAGCCCAGCTAACCCACCAAAAAACGCCAAGGATCACACGCCCAAAAAAACCTGGAAACTAGTCCCAAAAAAGATAGGGACGGTGCCTAAATGGTAAAAAACACGAGGGAAGAAGCTGGGTGTAAACTAGGGAAATGGCAGTCGGCCAACAACGCGTGAGGCGGCAGCCATTTGTAAGCCCACAAGCGTCAAGGAAGCAAACAAAACGGTACTACGGTACGGAAGCTTTAGGGCACGAAGGACCATTATTTGTCGGGAATTTAGATAAAGAGGTTAAATGACATATCACTGGTACATGAAATATCCCAACAAATAGTTATAATATAATTACCAACGAGGTATTCGATGGGTGTAATCCAGTCCCCCACACTCGGCTAATTCAATTGCATGACATGTAGGAAATTTCACATAATACAATATCGATACAATGAACTTAGCTTAGAGGACTGGTGATGTAGGACTGTTGTTAATATTGTTATAGATTAATATTTGTAGCATAATGGTGAACTGTGGGTTGAGTCAGAGCCAGGGGAGGAGATGTTAGCTGTATGGTGTTGATTGAGAGACTAAAGGGCCGGCGTCCGATCGCTTCGCGAAATTACATATGGCTGCCGGCTCATAATAATTATAACCCCTAACTTGGTTTCATAATACATCTAGAGCTGATGTAGATATTTATACATTACAGTTAATATTTAACCTAACTTAAGAATAAACTACAATACACAAAGAACCAGCCGAAATCGTACAAGCGATACGATACCGCCAAATTCAAATGTCCTATTGGACCAAAACCTGTCGGGATCATTACCCTATTCCCGACAGGGCGTGGCCCCGGCGGACATGGGCAAGGACAGTCGTCAGCAAAAGCCTCTCCTGACGGTGGTCTCGGCGACCCCGTTTTATGTATCCCCACAGACTTCAATCTTGTTGTTATTGAAGGTGGGATCCACCGTCAAAGAGATGGCCCAAAAAGCAGATTATTATCCCCAGTCCTCTGTCACAGCCCGTGTTCACATCCCGGTTGTTCCTGGTGCCAAAAAACGAGACAGTGTTTAAATGAGGCCAGTGAGCGACCTCTCTTTTCTCAACATCAATATTCACAATCAGTCGTTCGGGATGCTGACTGTGAATCAGATCAGATTGACACTCCCACCGCAGGGCTGGCTGTGTTCCATTGATCTAACAGAAGCCTCTTTGCAGGCCCCAATCAACAAACGTTTGTCTTTCAAAGTATGCCCTTTGGATTAAAATCTAGCACCACGACTTTTATAAAAATCAGTCCGACAGGCTTTGCTGCCATTACTCAAACAAGGGAGCATGGTGTTCTAGTACCTAAGCAATTGGTTAATGGTAGCACAATCCAAAATGATCCACCTCCAACATGACGGGTCTGTTAGAACGGCTGAAGGTAAAACAAATTATTTTGGAAGGAAACAGGTACTTTCTGCTGTTACCAGCAGAAACACTGACGAAAATTCCAACCTTAATCCACAACCTCTTGGCGGCTTGGGCGAAGCCAGGGCATTACACTCCTCCTTGACATGGACAGTTCCACCTGCGACGGTCTGGATAAATACAGATACGTCAGGTACCCTGGGATGGGGATACCAGTCAAACCTAGGTCAGGGTCAGGATCTATGGTCCAAATCAATCATCTTAATATCAATGCCAAGGAGTTGCTGGTCCCACTATTCTTTTTACAGGAGCACGGCATGAGCCAGGCAGGAAAGTCCCTAGCCTTCAGAATGGACTATCTGACTGCAGTGACATGCAGTCAGAAACAAGGGTCAGTGAGATCTCGAGTGTTACAAGGGTTGTCGGAAAAGATTTTCGACTAGCCGCGAAGCTGGAGAATTATCTTCATGCAACGTATCTGCCCGGCGTGGCGAATGTCTGGGCAAACGCTCTGTCTAGGCAACAGAGCACTTTAGTAGAAAGGGCTCTCGAGCAAACCATCTTTCAAGAGATGTTTGCCGAACACTACCATCTGCAAATGGATTTGTTAGCGTCAGAGGCCAACCCCAGGCTGCCTCAACCTCTCACACCTCGGAGTAAGACTCCAAACGCATTTCTGGTAGAGTGGAACAAATGGAGAGCTCCATTTAGCTGTTTCCACCTCCAGAAGCATCCCTAATATGCAAAGTAGTTCACAAACTACGGGGTTATCGTGGCATGGTCTCGGTGATCTCGCCGCTGTGGCCGGCTCAAGTTTGGTACAATAAATTAAAGATGTAGTGCGAGAACCCGGTGTCGCTCCCGATCTCGTACTACCACTTTGACCTCAAGACCTCGCTGACTTTTGCCTTATGATTATTCAGAAGGTCAAGCGGCTAGGCCAGTTTGGGGAACCGTGACTCACAAGTTGATTACTCAGTAAGGTCTATCAACACAAACAGTACCAATCTTATTAGTAGTCATTCACTACCTGGATCGTAGAAACTGACCAACGGCAGTCCTCGGGGGGCTCCTCTGGTGTTTAATTGTTTAAATTACCTATTGGAAATACAAAAAGTTGTCAGTTGTCACATTAAGGAATCGCCTCACAGCAATTCGGACACCTTTTTCGAATAAATTGATTTGTTCCTGCCAGAGGCGAAGGAGAAGGGGTTCATGCGGTCTTGCATCCGGCTTCGCCCTCCTCTCGTCAACTCGCACCCACTGGTCTCTCGATCTGGCCCTTTAAATGTTTCACTCCTGTAAATATCGTCATGATCCTCCTTTCAAGTGACGACTTACGAAAGCCATTTTCCTAATGGCATTAGCTACAGGTGACAGGGTGTCTGAGTTGGCGGCGATGAGTTTGGAGCCATCTTGCTTAAGATTTTCGAGGCGCAACATGAGTGTACATATTGATCCTGCTCCTAATTTCATCTAAACGTATGAACACAGTAATCATGTTTTACGGAGTTTGAAGTTCCTGCTCTGAAACTGGGAGATCAGCACCATTTACTTTACCTGGTGCCGTCACTCATGTCATTTATGTGGGACTCTCGGCCAGCACAGGCGGGGTCCCTCTGGGTTTTGCGGACAGGTAAACGCCTCCCAAAAACGCCGGCTAGCCGCGTTATTAGTAGAAGTTATCAGAGAGAGTAATCCAAGCGTTTTGGCTAGGTCACACGATATCCGGTATTGGGCTGCATCAGGCATATTCCTACATATTTACTCACTCGATGACATGGTCATCTAATCATACTTTCTTAACACGTTACCTATCCGTGAATCGCATTAAACCTTCTCGTACATGTATAGCATTAAGGCAGAGAGTCTCGTTTTAAGCAATTTTTGTAAAGGAAAAAGGGGGGGGGGAGAGTATCCTAGCTAAGGACTCTGACCTGCCTCTTAGGTGATACAAGATATGACGAGAATGAAAGGTCATGTGATAACCAATTCCTTAGACTCAAACAAGTCTAGGCAGGAACATTTGTTATGTTTACTTTATGGATGCAATAAAGTTCACTATATATACTCATTAATCTTAAGGATTAAGATTATAAGAGAGAGTACAAATATTTTGTAATATAGTACCTGAGGCCATAGATATATAGGCCAACTTGTTATCAGCATTGACAAGTGATTTATCTTAATTTTTGTATTAAAGGCTATTTGTATAGTTTATGTGTTTCACCAACTGTTCTATCAAACGTAAAGGTGACAACTCCGCAGGCTTCCTTTAAGGAACGCCGCCTGCACAATATTTTATTCTTTTTATTTAACTGATCTTTTTAGTAAGTGTACCCTTGGACCTCCGTAATTTATTAAGTGGTTTTTGATGTTCATGATGAATATCCCCCTCCAGTCTTGAGATATCAGGCGCATCGTCAATGATGAAGGGGCCACTAATAAAGTATAGGTTTGAGTCCCGAAGGGAAGAAGGAAAACCTAATATTAACACCTTACGAGCGGCCTAGGCGGTATATTTGACCGTGCCGCACGCCCAGCGCTTTTTTTTTTAACCATAAATGGCGTTGTTTCCGTGCTCTTTTTCATGCATAAACAAGAGCCAGAGCGTAATACAAGTATGTATCCCTGAAAGGGCGGAAATTGAGCTTTCCAATGACACCCGACTATCCTTCTACGATCACTGGTTGTCTTGTAACGATCATGCAACCGAAGGGAAAATCGCTAAAATACGGTAATTTCTTTATATAATTACGTATGTAGCGAGGGAGTGAGGGTGGATGTATGTGGAGTACATCTCACTCGGTCCACGGCGGCCGTGGCGAGCGGTCATGAGGTAACCCAGGCTCCTCCCGTCACTCGTCTCTCTCTCAGAGCCAATATTGCGCCAAAATTGCACACAGACTAAAGTCCGCCCCCGCCACATAGTCCAAGTCTTTAGAGGCGGACTTAAGTCCGCCCCTGATGGTTAAGGGTTAAGTAGTGGCCCCGGAATCATTGACGATTTTGGCCCTCCCTTCCATCCCCTTCCCATTCATCTGTTTATTTTGAGAGTCTTGATATGTCAGATTAAGGGCGAGCTAGCGCTTCGATGAGTGAGGCGGAGCATACACAAACAGCAGATGTATGAAAAGCGCAATGCTATGATCAAAATTTATTTATTTTATTTTATTTTATTTGAAAGAAGGAGTATGATGTGCTTGCACTGAATGAAACAAAGATGAAAGGAGAGAGAGAAGTGGATTTTGGAAACGTGATAGGTAGAAAGTCTGGAGTAGATGAGGGAGTCAGGGGGAAAGAAGGAGTGGCTATTATTGTGACGGAGGAGTTGAGAGAGTTTATAAAAGAGTGGAAAGATGTGTCATCAAGGCTAATGTGGGTGCGAATGCGGTTTAAGGTTGAAAGGTGGGTTTTTGTAAGTGCGTATGGACCAGGAAGTGAAAGAGAGTTAGACGAGGTAGAGGGTTTCTGGGAGGATTTGAGAGATTGTCTACAAGGGTTTGATGAAAATGAAAATGTTATAGTTTTAGGGGACCTAAATGCTAGGGTAGGAAATGAGCCTGTTGAGGGAGTCATCGGTAGTTTTGGTGTGGATGGTGTAAATGAGAGTGGAGAAAGACTGACAAATGTATGTGAAGAGTGCAGATTGAGTGTAGGTAATATGTTCTTCAAAAAAAGGCGTATACACAAGTACACCTGGCATAGAGTTTTGAGGGGAGAGATTGTAGAGAGGGCATTGATGGATTATATGCTGGTGACAAGGGAAAGATTGTGTAGACTGCTGGATGTGAATGTGATGAGAGGTGAGGCGGAAGGTATGTCAGATCATTACCTGGTGGAGCACAAAGCTAAGAGTTAAGAGTTACAGGAGAATAAGAGACAAGCGTGAAGTAAGAGAGGTAATAAAAGTTAGTGAGTTAGAGAAGAGTGCAAAAGAGAGGGAGTACAAGGAAAGACTAAATGAAAAGTGGATGGAAGTGAGAGAGATGGAAGAGAGAGAAGTAGAGGTTGAATGGCAACAGTTTAACCCCTTCAGACTCATATGACGCAGAGGTTGCCAGATTAGCAATAAGAAATAGAGTTCTCTCACTCTTATAATTACCTCTTCAAAATTAGTTTTCTGCCCACAGCTAACTCAAAGACAACTGCAGAGGTTGAAGTAACTAAACTAAAGGTTTCTAAATACCCCTGATGGTTACAAAGGCTTTAAAGTATCCCTAATCGGCTCAAAATCGCGTAATATGTAGGAGAGGGTTAAGGAAGGAGTGAAAGCAAGTGCAGAGGTAGTATGCGGCAAAAGGAAAGTAGGAGGCAGAAGTATCAGGAAGGGAAGCGAGTGGTGGAATGATACGGTGAGAAAGGCAGTTGAGGAGAAGAGACAGTGTTTTGAGAGGGTTTTACAGGATGATAGTGTTGAGGTATGGGAGAGGTACAAGGAGAAAAGGAGAGAGGCAAAACGGAAAATTAGAGAAGCGAAAAAAGATGCAAACGAAAGGTGGGGTCAAAGGTTGAGTGAGAATTTTGAAGAACGAAAGAAGATGTTCTGGAAGGAGGTAAATACAGTAAGGAAAGGAGGACAAAAGAGGGAAGAGTCAGTGAAAGATGCAAATGGAGAATTACTAGTGGAACCAGTTGAAGTGAGGAAAAGATATGCCAAGTATTTTGAATCTTTGTTAAATGCAAGAGATGGAAGAGAAGCAGTGATTGAAGCAGAGGTGGATGGAGATAGGTTACCCAGGCCACCCAGGTGGCAGGGAATGAATGATAGGATTAAGGAAAATGAGGTGAAAGAAGCAGTGAAACAAATGAGAGCGGGAAAAGCAGAAGGTTTGGATGGTATTGCTCTGGAGTGTATAAAGAAGGGTGGAGATGTGATAATAGATTGGTTGGTGAGACTTTTCAATGTGTGCTTTGCTGTGTCAATTGTACCAATAGACTGGAAGAGTGCATGTATTGTGCCGTTGTACAAGGGGAAGGGAGATCGGCAGGAGTGTTCAATTTATAGAGGTATTAGTTTATTGTCAGTGGTTGGAAAGCTCTATGGCAGGGTGTTGATAGAGAGGATAATAAAGTGTACCGAAGTTGCAATAGGAGAAGAACAGTGCGGTTTTAGGAGGGGAAGAGGGTGCGTGGATCAGATGTTTGCAGTAAGACAGTTATGCGAGAAGTATTTAGAGAAGCATAAGGAGATATTTTGGGCTTTTATGGATTTGGAAAAAGCGTATGATCGTGTGGACCGTGAAGCAATGTGGAAGGTGTTAAGGATTTATGAAATAGGAGGAAATTTGTAAGAAGCAGTTAAGAGTTTTTATGAAGGGAGCAGAGCATGTGTTAGAGTAGGAAATGGTGAGTTGAGTGAATGGTTTAAGGTAAAGGTAGGTTTGCGACAGGGTTGTGTAATGTCACCATGGCTGTTTAACCCTCCAGCCCCGGCTATGTATTATATATATATTCCTCGAAACCCGGGTGTTTTGGCCGAAAAACGTCTAGGCTAGGCTACCGTATATTCATTAATCAGACTGCTTCCCGCATTCCCGCGCATCCCCAAGCGTAGCTGTGTTATTTACCTGTAGAATGGCATTAACCCTTATTTAGCGGCGAGCAATATAAGTCGAGTTAAATAAAGCTGGACTATGTGGCGGCGCTCGACATAGGTCGAGTGGCAATTTCAGCACGTAATGTGGCTGAGAGAGAGAGACAAGTGGTGGCAGGAGACTAGCGAGCGTATGACTGCTCCAGACCACCGCGGCGAACCTACTGACACAAATCTCAGCTCCCTCCTCCCTCTCTCACTCGCTACATACTCAATTATGTACTGAAAGTACCGAATTACCTGCTTTTTGCACTCGCGTTGCACGGTTATTGCAAGAAAACTATCCATCATACAAGGATCGTTATGGTGTCATTCGAAAGCTCTGTTTATGCCCTTTCAGGGATAGGTACTTGTTTTACGTTCTGGGTCTTATTTAGGCATGAAAATGATCACGTAAACAGCCCTATTTTGGCTAAAAACACCCCGCTGTGCGGTACACATAAATAAACCGCATAGGCCGCTCGTAAGGTGTTAAGTAGAGCTCTCTAAGTCAACTGGTTGATTTGTGATCATGATTTCATTGGAGATAACTTTATGGCCAAAACAGCCACTTTACACAACTTTTCGATACTTAACAACAACATACAGGCACACACGAACAAGCGACGCTCTCCTTCTTGTGGCCGGAGATGCGGGGCGTCGGTCCAGCCGGCTGTTGTTTACATGCGTCGGACCGACGCCTCGCACAAGAAGCTCACAGGCTTTCAACCACTGGGTATTCAAGAGCCCTTCCGGGTACCTGTTATATGCTTTTTTATGGGCGTTCAAGAGCCCTTCCGTGGTGAGAGGGTTAATATGTTTATGGATGGTGTGGTGAGGGAGGTGAAAAGGAGAACTATGGGAAGAGGATTGGGTTTAGTAGGAAAGAATGGTAGAGACTGGGAGTTGAATCAGTTGCTGTTCGCTGATGACACAGCATTGGTGGCGGATTCTGAGGAGAAACTGCAGTTGGTAGTCAAAGAGTTTGGTGTGGTTTGTGGAAGGAGGAAACTGAAGGTGAACGTCAATAAAAGTAAATTAATGGTGTGTAATAGGGGAGAGCATAGGGTGAATCTAGATGTGAGGCTGGATGGGGAAATATTGGAACAAGTAGAGTGTTTTAAATATCTAGGAGGAACGATAAGCAAGAGTGGAGGTATGGAAATGGAGGTAAAACAGAGAGTGTGTGAAGGAAGGAAGGTTTTCGGAGCAATGGGAAGTATGTGGAAGACGAGAATTCTCGGAGTGAAAGTAAAAAGTGCACTGTATCAAGGAATTGTTGTGTATGGGGCTGAGACATGGGCTCTGAAGAAATAGGAGAAAAGAAAGCTGGATGTGATGGAGATGAGCTGCTTGAGGAGTATGTAGAGACGGATTGAGGAATGAAGAGATACGTAGGAGAGTGGGGCAGCAGGAACATTTTTGTCAGCCAGAGTGGACAGAAGGGTGCTGAGCTGGTATGGTTATGTTGAACGAATGGGAGATGAAAGGCTTAAAAAGAGAATATGTGAGTCAGGTACAAGGGGAGATAGAAGGGCAGGAAGACCCCCATTGAGATAGAGAGACTGTGTAAGAAAAGTTTTGGATGATAGAGGAATGACTATAGATCAGGCAGGGGAAGTGGTGGTGGACAGGAGTGAATGGAGAATGCTTGTGAATAGTTGAGTGAACACGGGGTCATTTGGAGTAAGGGGTCGGGCGCAAGTTGGACTAGATAATAGTCTATCAGGCGCCTGGCCCAGGGAGACGATTAATATGAAAGGTGCGCCTGGAAGTGTGGTGGGAGGGCTTGTGGCTTTGGCTCCGCTGCATGTCTGCCTGCCGAGATCGGAACCTCTCCGGGTGGTTGGGGGCCGGGGGAGTGCTGGGGCGACATTGGTGGCCCTGGTCTCTGGGTCTTCTCCTGGGTGACCTAGATGTGTGTGAATTTGTGTTTTTTATCTGTGTTTATTCGTTGTTTTATATTGTTTTTGTGTTTTCCCTGTTCTTGCTCTGTCTTGAGTCGGCTACCCCCAAAATGGGGATTGGGCCTGAGCATATAGATAGATAGATAGATAGATTATTTTTTACTAGTTTTTTTCTAGTAGTGGTACCCACATCATAAGGACGAGTCCGCGAATGGTTTTTTAAGAGTGTTTCGCTCACGATGTATGGCCATCGTATTTTGTTCTCTCCCGAGCGGGAAGTTTGAAAGACAAGCTTGAGTTCAAAGATTGGCCATTACCTACGTTAAGGCGCATCGTCAATGATTCCGGGGCCACTACTAAATATTAGATTTTCCTTCTTCCCTTCGGGACTCAAACTTATACTCTCACTACAATCAAGCAACTTAACTCAAATAATAATAATATAGAATACTTCATTAAATTATATAAATGAACAGCATAAATACTAAATCACGAATTATATTAAGATTAATCATACATCTACCAGAGACAGACAAACAAGCAGGTGGGGGGGGGGGGGAGGAAGGCGAGCACTCTTGGTTCCAATATCTGCCGGCTTTCATGGCCTGGGGCAAAAGATGTCTGGCTAGTACAGTACACTCTGGACACAAATATGTTCCCCGATGTTATCTTACTTCCTAAAGGCCTTCCTATGTACAAATAAATAGTCACATATACCCACTAATAACTAGTTAACTCTATCCCACCAGTAAGTAGTTTTATTAAGGCAATACATAACACCTCCCTCATTAAGAGATTTATAAGGAAAATATTGTAAATCAAATCATACTAAGTTCTAGATAACATGTCTGCAATTATATTGTTCTTCCCCTTGATATGAAAAATGTGCAGCTTTTAAGGCTGCAATGCCAAAGCCCACCTCATGAGACGCTGGTTAGAGTTTTTCATCTTATGCAAATATTTGAGGGGATTATGACCAGTGAACACATTAATAGGAAAGCAAGAACCATTTAAGTACACATTAAACTTATCAATGGCAAACAATATGGCAAAGCATTCCTTCTCAATGGTACTATAATGTTTCTGGTATGGTTTGAACTTTGTGCATGCGTAGCAAACAGGATGTAATACTTCATTCTCGCTATACTGTAACAATACAGCCCCTGCTCCCACATCACTGGCGTCTATTTGCAAGATGAACGGCTTGGTGAATTGTGGAGATTTCAATATGGGCGCATTTGTGAGAAGGGCACGGATTTTCACAAAAGCGTCCTGGCATTCCTGAGTCCACACAAACTTCTTCTTAGGATTGACTAGGTCTGTTAAAGGTGAAGAGAGGTCAGAAAAATTGGGCACAAAACGCCGATAATACCCACTCATGCCCATGAAGCGCATTAGTTCCTTACGATCAAGAGGAACAGGCAGTGACGCAATGGCTTCCACATTGGCAGATACTGGGCTAACCTCACCTTGCCCAACCACATGACCCAGGAATATTACGTTGGCATGTCCAAACTCACTCTTGGCCAAGTTCACTGTTAAATATGCTTCAGCCAGGTTGTAGAATAGGGCGCGCAGTTGAAGTTGGTGATCTTCCCAGGATTTGCTGTATACTACCAGATCGTCCAAGTAAGATTGCACCCCGACGAGTCCCTCTGTCACCCGATGAATGAGCCGTTGGAAGGTTGCTGGTGCGTTGACCATCCCAAAGGGTATGACGGTGTAGTGGTATAAGCCGTCAGGGGTGACAAATGCAGAGATTCGCTTGGCACGCTCAGTCAGCCGGACCTGGTAGTACCAACGCAACAAGTCGATCTTGGTGATGTAGTTGGCATCCCCCAGTTGGTTGATTAGGTCGTCTATCCTAGGAAGAGGGTAGCAGTCCTGACAGGTTAGTTGGTTAACCTGGCGGTAGTCAGTACACATCCGGAACGATCCATCTGGCTTGTCCACTAACAGGCATGGTGAAGCCCACTCGCTGTCACTCTTCTCCACCAAGCCATGATCCATCAGGAACTGCACCTCCTTCCTCAGAGCCTCCCGCTTCCGTAGACTGGCGCGGTAGGGATGCTGCTTTATGGGACGAGCACCTACGACCAACACCACGTCATGCTCAACCAGAGGGCACTGCCGGGGAACATCGCCAAACAGCTGTGGAAACTCATTAAGCAGGGATTCCAAGTCACCACTCTGGTCAGGCGGCAAGTGCTGGAATTTTAGACGAGGATTAGACAAGAAATCAGAGTTTTGCAAATTCGTGTCCGAGGGCAAAGAAATATCTTCATCATCCGCAATAACAGAGTTTGCTACATCCACGTTCAATACAGGGGCATCACTGCCAGGATCTCTTACAAAGTATGGCTTTATCAGGTTCACATGTATCAGTCTCTCTGCCTTTCGTCTGTCTGGAGTTTTCAGGACATAATTTACATTACTGGTCTTTCGTTTTATCACATAAGGACCATGAAACTTACTTTGTAAAGGTTTATTAGGGATTGGCAAAAAGGCTAACACAAAATCACCTGGCTTAAACTCTCTGGCAACAGCTTTCCTGTCAAAATTGTCTTTCATTGTTACTTGAGAATCCTTCAGGTTTTTCATTGCATGTTCTATAGCAATTTTTAATCTTTGTCTAAACTGGTGAACATAAGTAAGAAGATGTTTACTGGAAGGTGTATCTAACCAAGATTATTTTAGAACTTTAAGAGGACCTCTAACCTCATGACCATACACCAACTCAAAAGGTGAAAAACCAAGGGAATCTTGTACACTACTCCTTACAGCATACAACACAAAATTAATACCTTCATCCCAATCTGCATTATTTTCCTCACAATACTTTGTCAACATTGACTTGAGAGTTTGATGTAGGCGTTCTAATGCACCTTGGGACTCTGGTCTACAGGCTGTGGAATGGTACTGGCGCACTCCCAACTCATCCATAGTTTGTTTGAAAAGTTTGGAATTGAAATTGCTACCTAGGTCAGATTGGACAATACGAGGAATTCCATACTGAGTGAAGAATTTACTAAGGGCTTTCACGATATTCTGGGAAGTTATTCGCCTCAATGGAAAAACCTCTGGATACCTAGTGGTAGAACACATAACCGTCAGCAAATACTCATTTCCACTGCGTGTTTTAGGCAAGGGACCAACACAATCAATGATTACTTTACTGAAAGGTTCCTCTGTTACTGGAATAGGATTTAATGGTGCAGGTTTTATTGGCTGATTTGGTTTTCCAGCCATTTGGCACCCATGACATGTTTTACAGTAGTAGGCAACAGATTGCTTCATTTTAGGCCAGAAGAAGTCCTTGGAGATTTTAGTATAAGTTTTGTTAACACCTAAATGTCCACCACTGAGGTCATGACCCACTGATATGATAAGAGATCTGAACATAGTAAGTATAACCACTTGGTGGTATTCTTACCAAGTTTCATTAGCTGGTACCTTAGGAGGTCTGTATTTTCTCATTAGGATACCGTTCCTCACATAAAAGCATTTGGGAAAGTTCACCATCTCAGAATCCTCGACGGCCCTGTCAAAGAATGGTGCTAACTCGGAGTCTTTTACTTGGGTTTCTTTAAGAGTGTCAGAATCAATTGGAATCTACTTAGATCCTCTGGAGAAGCTAACACCTGAGAAGGGTCATTATCAGAAAATAGGTGTGAGAGATCAACATCCACATAATTAGTGCTATCATTACTGTCATTCTGTTGAGCTGCCATGCTCCTAGTCATTACACAAGAAGGGAACAAATAAGGATAGTCCTTCTCCAGCTGTTCTGTGTTATTACATAATGAGGGAGACGAAACTACAAGGGGGTCAGGTACAACCTTTCCACCTGCAATATCATTCCCTAACAGAAAGTTCACTCCTTTCACAGGTAGTGACTCTTGAACTCCTACAGTGAAGTAACCAGTAGCTAACTCAGTATTCAAATAAACCTTAGCCAGAGGAACAGTAATACACCCACTAACTCCATTGATCAGAACACTCTGGGCCAAATAACAGTCCTCTAAATCAGGCACCACACCTGTTAACATGAGGCTATGAGAGGCTCCTGTGTCCCTAAGTATTTGAATGGGATATTTAGTGGAGTGTCAGAAAAAGAAACTGTTCCTATTATATAGAACGAAAGGGTTGAAACTGATCAACAGAACAGCTAGGAAGCTAGAACACTGTCTTGAGGCTCTGTGGGGTTATTAGGACAGGCACTCAAAACAGTCAGTTTAGAAGTTTGATTAGAACTAAAAGTAGCTGGTTCACTGGTAGGAAAGTTAGAAGGAATGCTAGAAGTAGCCAGAACTTGTTCTGGGCATCTTTCCCTGCTTTTAAGGTTAGGACAGTCCCTAATGTGATGACCGGGTTGCTTACAATAAGCACAAATCAAAGTAGGTTTGGATGAGTTTGAGATTTCCCATTCCCATCACCTGTTACACGAGTTCCACCACCACCTCGGAAACTGCCACTAAAGACACTTAATACTCCTAGACGAGTCAGTCCCCTTCTGCTTCTGCCTGAAAAATGAAAAATGAGTCACCATGAGTCCACCTATAATTTTCAGCCAAAGTGGCTGCCTTGTTTACATTAGTAACTTCACTCTCTTGTAGATACAATTTCAAGGAATATGGAACTTTGCGGAGAATTTCTTCTAACACAACCAGCTGACAGAGTTGTTCAAATGTAGTTACTTTACTGGCCCTCAACCAAGCATTAACCCCTAACTGGCGGCGCGCAACATATGTCGAATGAAATCAATCTGGCCTAAGTGGCGGCGCGCGACATCTGTCGAGCGCCATTTTCAGCACGTAATGTTGCTGAGAGAGAGAGCTGAGCGATGGGACGAGCGTAGCAACCCTATGACCGCTCCCCACAACCACCGTGGACATACTGAACTGTATTCTACGTTCCGCCCTCCTTTCTCACTCGCTACACAGGGAATTATGTAAGGAAATTACCTTATTTCAGGGTTTTTGCACTCGTGTTGCACGATCGTTGCAAGAGAACCAGTGGTCGTACAAGGATGGTTCGGGTGTCATTGGAAAGCTCTGTTTACGCCCTTTCAGGGATATATATTTGTTTTATGCTCTGGGGCTTATTTAGGCATGAAAATGATCACGTAAACAACCCTATTTAGGGTTAAAAAAAAAACGCTGTGCGGTACGGTCAAATAGACCGCCTAGCCCGCCAATAAGGTGTTAAAGAGCCTTTCCTTTTCTTTGACACACTCCAGACAGGATTATTTCTCTTCCTTCTTTAGATTACGGAAATTCTGTCTATAAGTTTCAGGAACCTGGTCATAAGCCTCCAAGATAGTCTTTTTTTAGATTATCATAAGGTATGCTATCACAAGGGAGATTAGAGTAAATCAACTTTGCTTTACCTATGGAAGCAGTTTGGGAAAAGAAACTCCACTGGTCTTTTGGCCATTTAAGCTGGTTTGCTACACATTCAAAGAGATTGCAGAAATTCTCAACATCAGTTTCATCAAATTTTGGCATAAATTTTATCTCATTTCCTAGGTCCGAGAAAGATTGTTTTGCATTTAATTCTCTGTCTTTCACACTTTCTTCACTCTTCAGTCTCAATACTCTCTTTCATGCTCTCTCTGTTTGTCTTCATGCTCTTTCTGTTTTGCTGCCTTTTCAAACTCCATCTTTTTCATCACAAGCATTGATACACTACCTCCATTACCAGTGCATAAACTATGGGCTTCAAGGGGCAGCAACTCCTCATTTGCCAATTTATCGATCACACACTTCTTTACCTCAGCTTTAGTCATACTGGATTTATGAGCAACTCCATATTTGATGGCTAATGCAATTCAATCAGTTTTCTTTATATGGGAAACAGCCAAAGTACTCAAAGAAGGTTTCCCAACAAACTCATCGATATTAAACTCCATATTGAAATCTAAACAGAGCAAACCGTCTTAGAAGAGATGTTCATGAGTGCAAAAAAACAGAAAATAATTCACACCTGAACAGGACACACAAAATCATAAGTATTCATAGTTGACCACTGACAAAATAATTAACTGTTGTATAAGAGCAAAAAGGTAATCCCGGACAGGCCCCCATATAATGTTGCGGACTAGGGTTCAAAACCACAACACCATGAATAAATGATTAACTCCAATGAAAAGGCAACACAACTGTTATCACCGTAGTACTACTGTAAGAATGGAAGTTAACCACCCAAAACTAGACTGCAAGGTTAATATTATCCTCCAGCGAAACCCTATTACTATACAACAAGTCAATCAGAATCATAAAATTTATATTATTAAGTTTTCTTTAAGTGTCAGTAGAATAACTTATGCTTTCATAAATCCTTTAAGATTTATATGTAAGGTATTCAAGTATCCACTTTAGTTTACTGTACAAAATAATTAATTACCGTTTAATTTCTTTTAGAACCACATAATATTTAAAGTATTTAAATCTTTAAGTTATTTGAAAGATAGTACATGAAAATAAATAAGGTAGGTATGGATGAAAAGATAATTTAAAAGTATGGATATTATTTACATATAAATTACACTTTATACATCTATCCTTACATTCACACAATACAACATTATCATACAATACAACATAATAATACTTATCTATATAGAGATAGTTATACAAGGCAGGACACAAACTCAGGGTGACCCATGGTGAGGTCTTGGCGAAGCAGAGGCAAGAGGTAAACTGATGTTTCTCAAATCCTATTTTCTATCGAGTCCTTGGTCATTGAAGTTATCGTACAGGACTGAAATACAACTACTCTCACTACAATCAAGCAACTTAACTCAAATAATAATAATATAGAATACTTCATTAAAATATATAAATGAAGAGCAAGAACACTAAATCACAAATTATTTTAAGATTAATCATACGTCTACCAGAGACGCACAAACAAGCAGGTGGGGGGGAAAGGCGAGCGCTCTTGGCTCCAATATCTGCCGGCTTTCATGGCCTGGGGCAAAAGATGTCTGGCTAGTACAGTACACTCTGGACACAAATATGTTCCCCGATGTTATCCTACTTCCTAAAGGCCTTCCTATGTACAAATAAATAGTCACATATACCCACTAATAACTAGTTAACTCTATCCCACCAGTAATTAGTTTTATTAAGGCAATACATAACAGGTTTCCTTAGGGGCCGCTCTAATGGTGATCCGCTTGCTTATCTTCCTAACTCTTGGTTATCCTCCGTTCAGTACTTCGGTGTTAGCTAGATATAGCAAAAGCCTTAGATAGAGTCTGTCACAAAACCCTATTTTTCAAACTATCCTTGGTTTCTATCTCTCTATTTGTGCATTTGTCTCTTATTTCCTTTCTAACCATTCCTAAGCTGCAATTGTGGTTTGCCATCGCTAACTTTCTCAACCTATCAACTCCGGTGCCGAAGATCGAAATATGCGGCGAACTCCCAATTTTCAGCCAAAATGCGCTGTTCATTCTCATTGAAAACAATTTTTTTTTCTATGTGAATGAGGGAGACAAATGGCATAACTGCCTGCAGCAAGTGCCTCCCCCAGATTTCAAAGAGTAACAGGGCCAAAATCAAGGGACGTTCGAGCTAAAATGCCTGGACACACAGAGTTTGAAGTAATTTAATTCATAGGAAGAGGGAAAGACTGATTCTGGGAGAGAGTTCCAGAGCTCAGCAGTTGAATAGAAGAAAGTCTGAGAATAGTGTTTCACTCTTGGGTTGGAGAGTTGCACAGACTAGGGGTGGGATTGTGTTGCAAAGGTGTACTACGTACCCGATGTAGAGGAGGTGGTATACACTGGGAAAGCTCTGAGGCTTAAAACCTTGAATAGTAAGGTGATTGTAAACATGGGGTTTTCCTGAAATTGAGATCGTCCCATCACGAGCTCCCACCAGTTTGACATAGGGTGGGCGAGGAAGGTTTAAAAACCTGGTTTATCTTGAATGTTCGAAGACTCCTCCAGTAGCACGGTTTCTTCTTGTATTCCCTCGTCGGTTGCGTCATTAATCCCTGCGGGTCCGTCTTCGGTTATGGTGGCCACCCGTCGTGGCTTGATCCAAGGAATCTGGCCCCAAAACTGAGGGAGTTTGGGACAACGGTTGACTAATTCCGAGAACGACTTCTTCAGTGATGTCAATGGGCACTTTGAGCTACAGGGTTTCCAGTCTGAGGGTCTGACCCAGTCTTCCATCTTGTCCGTGGAGCGAAGAAAGGTGGCAACAGTTAATGAGGCAGAAGAGGGTAGAGGTTGGGTGGTGGCTCGACTAGTATGGCTATTTCATCCTTTTCATGACTTTTCTGAAGTGCGAGGATGAACCGAATGATTGGTAAGTCGTCGTCGTAACCTTTAGGTTCTGTGATAGCAAAATGATCCCTCACAGACGCTGGTAAAACACGAAGCAATGCACTGAACATATTGTCTTTTCCTGCGGCCACGGCCTCACCTGGAAAAGCTGTGACTACTAGCTGATTTAACTGGCTAATCGTAGCATCTAAATTTTCTGTGAATTGAACACTGTGAAATTGCTGGTTCGCAATAATCTTTCTGAGAGACAGATTAACCCGGGAACTGAGGGAAGACTCTTAAGAGTTCCCCCGGCGGACTGCGGGAAGACTCTTAAGAGCAAGGCTTTTGAACACGTACCAAAACCGCGGGTTTATAGGCAGGCGGCTACAAATAGGTGTGGGTATAGTACTACATGTCAACTCTCGATACCACCCCACCACACGCTCGCCCCGCACTCGTGCAAGCGCCACCGCGCCAGAACCCAAGCACTAGTCATGGAGCCCACACGTCCCTCACGCTCGCGCCCTGATGACACAACCAGCCCTCCTTCTGGTGGTGTCAGCCGCCGTGGAAGGCAGAGGGTGGCTACCAGAAACCCTAGCTACCAGTACGACACGCCCTACAGCTCGGAGGACGAAGCACCAGCACCAAAAGCACGTAAAACACGTGCAAGCAAGGCAATTGCACAGAGGTCATTGGCCTTTGGGGACACTGCCACCACGACCCAGGCCACTGCCACAACCACTACCACCACCACTGCCACCCCTGCCACCAGTACCAGCGACGCAGGAGGCTGCCCTAGGGCTGCAGAACCTGCGGGGGCAGGCAAAATCAAAGGCACGGGCGTAGGGAAGAAAACCCGTACGCCTGCCACAGTAACCCTGCCACCACCACCACCACCAGCCACCCCTGGCCCGGCTGCCCCTGCTGCCCCTGCCGCCCCTGCTGCCCCTGCCCAAGGAAAAGGGAAGGGGAAGGGGAAGGGGAAAGGGAGAGGGAAAGCGACTGCTGGCCCTGCCGGCCCTGCTGTCCCTGCCGGCCCTGCTGCCCCTGCTGCCCTTGCCGCCCCTGCCGCCCCTGCCCAAGGAACAGGGAAAGGGAAAGGGAAAGGGGCGACAGGCACCACCATCATCTTGCCTGCCTCCAGGCCCACTGCACCACGCACCACTGCCGCCCTTGCCGCCGCCGCCCCTGCCGCTGCCGCCCCTGCCGACGCCCCTGCCGGCCCTTCTGCCCCTGCCCATAAGACGCCCCTACGTGCTAGAGTAGGCAGAAAAAATCTGACACCATCCAAGTACGCCGCCCTGCTGTTTGGTGGTGATTCGCAGGGCATTGGCAGCCCTGCGGGTTTCGACGACGACGCCCTAGCACGGGACCAAGGGTGGGGGGATTTGGGAGTGGACAGTGGAAGTGAGGTGATGAAAATGAAGGGCATCTGTCTAGTGAAGAGGAGGGTGATGATGATGCTGTGTTGTATCGCGAACATGACAGCGATATTTCAGACGCAGAAGCAGACGGTGACGACATTCCGATCCCTGGCATGCCTTCGTTTGAGTGGTCTGACGGGGTCAATTTTGTGCCTGACGTGCCCCAGTTCAATCCTGGTACGTCAGGTACAACTGATGACTGGCCCTGTGACAAAAACGCAAACGAAAGCGACTTTTTCCTCACTTTTTTCGATTTGGAGGTAATGACTTACATCGTTGCCCAAACAAACGCCTACTACAGGTGGGTGTTTGGCAAATTGAACGTCATTTCTCCAAAAGCGAGAATACGAGGCTGGGTGGATACGATTGTTGAAGAATTCATGACGTTTTTTGCCTTGTTGTTCCTCATGCCTCTTTGCAAGAAGCATGTGTTGCAACACTACCGGAAGCACGACCCTCTCATCGCCACCCCAACTTTCAATAAGTTCATGACTCGTGACAGATTTTTGTTGCTGCTAAGATTTATGCACTTTGCAGACAACGAAAATCCTAACAGGATTGACAGGATATGGAAAGTTCGGGATGTGTTCACCATGTTGTTGGAGAGGTATAGGAAATACTTTTACCCCTTCCTCAATTTGGTGATTGATGAGTCGCTCGTGCTCTTCAAAGGACGTCTTGTTTTCAAGCAGTATATCCCCTTGAAAAGGCATAGGTTCGGAATCAAGCTCTTCGTTTTGTGTGACTGTGAAACTGGAATAGTGCTTGACATGATCGTGTATACAGGAACTGACATTGACGTACCGAAAGCCGCTCCCGGTGACCCCATGGGCATGTCAGGTGCCATCGTCAGGAAAATGTTGGCACCTTACCTGGGCAAAGGCCACATCATCTACACTGACAACTGGTATACTTCTGCTCTCTGCCAGTTTCTTCATGACAACCAAACGGGGTCATGTGGGACTGTCAGAAAGACAAGAAAGTTTATGCCTAAGTTCACAGGTGATGTCATTCCTCTGTCAGATGCCTCCTCCAGTGACACACCTTCTGAAGACGAACTGGCCCAGGAACACCGCGAGAGGCATGTCCGAAGAAGGCGACGAAAGGGGCAGAAGTACAAGCAACTTGAAAAGTCCGGGAAAGTGGTAGCCCTGAAGTGGAAGGACAAAAGAGACGTCCACCTGCTTTCCACAGTCCACACAGGTGCCCAGATGGACTCTGGTAAAATCCACTACCGAACCAGGAAGACCATCTATAAGCCCGACATGGTAGTGGACTACACAAAGAACATGCTCCTGGTGGACAAGTCTGACTGTCAACTGTCAGGCGTTGAGTGTCTGAGGAAGACTGTGAAGTGGTATCACAAGCTCTTCCTCCACCTAGTTGACATCACGATGCTCAACGCCTACAACTTGTGGTTGGTGAAGAGAGAGATGGCCCCAAACCAGAAGCTAAAATTCCGGGAGTTTGTGTATAACGTTGCATATCAACTCCTGGAGAAGTATGGCACCACCACTCACAGACGTACGGCATGGCGTGGGGATCACGTCCCTGACCGCATCCAGCTGGGTGTGGAAAGACACTACCCAACCTACACTGAGCTGATTGGCACTCGTCACAGGCAGGTGCAGTGCCACGTCTGCAGCTCCAGTGTCAGGAAACCCCATGTAACCAAAAGAGTCACCTCAATGTGCGCCGAGTGCAAAGTTGCACTCTGCTTGGGTGACTGCTTCAGGGACTGCCACATGTATAAAAACTACTGAGTGCCGCCCCCTGCCCTGCCCTGCCCTGGACTCGCCCCCTGCCCTGCCCTGGACTCGCGCCCTACCTTACCTGACCTGACCAAATTGATCACGCTACCTCATAATGTTACATATATATTATATAATGTATAAGTTCCAAAGATGTCCCTGTGATATAGCTTTTTACATTATATAATTGTATCTTTCATTATTTAGTTTATAAGTTTCAAAGATTTCCATGTAATATGCCTTCTTTTTTAGTATATCAATATATATGTTTGTTATAGCCAAAGTAATATGTATATATTTTCTTACCTCAAATGAATTGTACCAAAATAAATATGTTTCAATAAATCCTGTCAAACCTACTAAGATTTTATATATAAAACAATAAAAAAAAAAAAAAAATGCAAGGTCATGTCATTGTATTCTTACAATATGATATATTCTATGAATATTTCATATTGTTTGAATACAATGGCATGATCTTGTAAAAAAAATGTTTTATCAAAATTTATCTAAACAGTATAAAACCTGGATTCGATCCCACTACCCTACCACACTTTGAGTTTTCCAGTCCGCGACCTTACCAACCATGCCACAGGAGCTCATACCAAATGTCACTCAAAACTTTGTGTCTACAATCGAAATAACACTATACAAAAAAAAAATGAATTATCCCACCAATTTACGTTTGTAAATTGATGGGATTATCAATTATATCATGCAAAGGTTTATAAAAGTTTGTCTCTGTCAAGAATTAGTAATTATATGAATTTATTCTGTCAAAAATTGCCCAAACACTCAGCAAAATTGCCCCTCTCAGTGTGACTCCAGTCATTATCACACGGTCAGTGGGTCAGTGGGTGACCCTTCCCTCCCTCCATCCACAACACCTCTCTCTGTCTGAGTTTGGCTACCAACTAAATTTGTATAAATACAGCATGCATAAAATAATCTTCACAAATACATTTGTATTGTATAATATTGTAAATAATAATGAATAATAACTGTGTGGGGGTCGAAAATTGCTCAACCAGCTTTCTTGTATCTCGCCTACGCCTTTACGCGCGTATATTGGATTATACATAGTCATGACTGTCATACAAATACTTGCAGTAGGTCTCGAATATACATTTTGATTGCATATTACTTGGAAATAAATAAATATAAGTTTCTCTGGTGGCAATCTACCCTTTCGCAAGTGTAAGGCGACACCAGTCTATAATTAGCTCTCTATCAAAAAAAGGTTAACTGCCGATGTTTACTGACCACCCTCGTTCCTGGTCTATAATATAGTACTTTATTTACAGTCAATGGCCTACATATTTCTGTGGTACTTCACATGTGTCTAAAATGCAATGTCTGCTTGCATAAAAATGCAATTCTGAAAGCCATTTATACGTACAACATACGCATGTCTCACTTTCTCTCTCTCTCCATTCCTGACTCATGTTATTGTAGACCTCTGGGTGGCAACGAACCCCAGACACCTGCTAGACATAAGATTCAAAATCCCAAGACATCCATAAGCCTCGGGCGCCTCCACAATTATCACACAGCTGCGTATGTTTCTTGATAGATCTCCCTGCATTCACTCTCTCCACGACTCACTCCCTGCCTCCCTCCCACCCACCCTTTTAGGTTTCCGTCTGCTAGAAACTCATTGATAATGTGCGTAAATATCGCATGAATTGGTCTATATGCGGTATATATATTGTTGTATGGCACGTCTACATACGTAGAAGTCTGTATTATAGCATGACAGTGCTCTAAGTACGAGATATACGTGATATTTATGGCGCAAAACACCCTCTCCCCCTTTCATTCCCAGCACAACTCAATCACACCTTGATTCACGCATAGAAACTCATTGATTATGTGTGTAAATGTCGCATGAATTGGTCTATATGCGGCGGTATATATATTGTTATATGGCACATCTACATACGTACAAGTCTGTACTATAGCATGACAGTGCTCTAAGTACGAGATATACGTAATATTATAGCGCAAACCACACTCTCATCTCATAAATTGCCGCCAAACCTCCAACCCCTCTTCATTCCCGCCTAAATATTCATTGATAATTCCCTTATATATTGCAATTTTTGGTCACTATGAGGCATATTCATTGTTATATGGGTGGCCTACACACGTATACATACTCTACATAGCCTAAAAGGGATAAAAAAAGGAGATATACGTGATATTACGCGGTAACCCACCCCCTCCTCCCTCAGGTTCTATCCCATGGGCGCGTGAAAATTCAGCCGGGAAATCTCGCCGCTCGATGACAATCTAGCCGCGCGGTGCCATTCGCTCCACATTTTTCAACTACGGACCGTTCCCCCCCCCCAGACATTTTTTGGGGGGTCAAATATATATGGGCCGATGCACGCAAACATTCCCTACACGCTGATGTACTTTTTATCGAAATTGGCAATGGGTCCCAAAATCATCATACATGCGCACAGTATGTACCTGTAAAAAAAAAAATGTGCGCCGCGGAGAGGTTAATAGCACTTTTTGTATATGCTTCGAACTGAGCCCAGGTTAAGTTAGGGGTGTCACGCACATAACCGGAAACGAGAGACATATGCCGTCCCAACTTCATTACTACCATGTGAATTTTGGAAGTTTCGTCTTCCCTGAACACAATGTCAAGCACGGGTTTGGCCACTTTGAGATAGGTATTAATATCATGGTCCTCTGGCTTGAAAGGAATAATTTCAAGTAATTTCCCTGCCATGGTGTTTGCGTATTGATTATACTGAGTGAGATTGAGAAACGAAGGTCGTCCCCCCCAAGTTGAGACACCGCTGCCACCAGTGTTAAGCCACGTTTTCAATTAACGAGAGACAATCTGATTGCGATTTCCAACTTAGGAATCAGCGTTTATCATCAACTTAGGTACCTCTCTACTGGGTAGGGATCAACTTTAATTCTCTTGATCAACACACTAATAATAAGCAATGGACACAGAACACATAGGTAAAGGATATACAGGTTTTATTCCTTAACTGCTAGGGTAAATCTCAATATGTCTCTGGAAAAGTAAGAATATAATTCATGTACAAATAATAATAATGTTACAAATGAACATATGAATAACAACACACAGAGAGAATAAGTCTCAAATCACAATAAATAGAGTCTTGAAATAAATATACAAAGCTCTCAAATATGGCTTGAATGTAAGTAAATAATAGTTACTGCAATGTTGGAAACGTAGTACTGATAAGTATGGAAAGTAGGACAGTATTTGACTTTAAAACGAACAATAAGTTAATGCAACTTGAATAAGTAATTGAGATGCGATGGGAAGAAAATATCCCAACCATTCCCCTCAACCACCAAACAACAACCAGCACCACCTCAGCAACACCACTCTGCATCGCTTCCATAACTTCGAAGTGCAACCTGGAGCAGCGCCCCCCACCATGCAAGCACCATCAAAACAGGGAGAGCAAGAGCACCAAAGAAAACCAGGCTCAAATAAAGATGGCTAACTGCAGCAAACCCCCAGTGACCTACATAAAAAACCACGGTTGGAGGAGAGACTGCCCTAGCCGCCCAGACACACATTTGAACACCAAGGACTCCAGCAACACTATGAAAATACATCATCATCCCCTTCAGTGTGCCCCTGTGTTATAAAATAATCAAAGGAAAGGAAATGTAAAGAGACAATTTAACCATCCCAAACAAATGATAAATCACATTAACCATGACAATAATGAGGAAATAACCAAACAATAATAATAGAACAACTTCACCCATCATGTCTAAATCTCCCTCAGAGCCAATACCAACCAAATCTTCAACTGCAAACAATGCCTATAGCCTCCTCATGTAATCCCCAAATGAAATCAAACTTTAATGCAACCGGCTCTCTGATATAAACCAAAGCCAGAGTTTCACTCTTGCCTCGAAACCGGGCCACCCTGGTGCCAACCAAATCAGAGTCACTATGCGCATTGAGCATAGGAAAAGGAAGCCTTCAGCCCTCAGCTTCATCTACCACTTTGGTTTCGAACTAACAACCAAAGGTAAAAGTCTTGGTGAGGAACTTCATTATTTATCTACTGGTTCGCATTTGTTAATAAGAAGCCCAGTAAATAGTTCTATTGCAAGTCCCGTTCTAAGCGAGCTTGCAATTGAAACTCTTAACTTTGCACTGACCAGCCACCCAAGTCTTTCTCAGGACTCAGTATTGAATTACGGGATTGAGATTGATTTATTGGTTGAGACACCCTTTGATCAGAACATATTAGGTGACTCTAGTACATTTGATGCAAAAGTAGATAACCTTGTTCAGACTTCATTTGCATCACTGTACCCTTTCGCAGTTCCAGATAGCTTGCTCTTGTCTTGTCCGCCTATGCCTGTTAATATCCTCAGTATTTCAAGTGTAGGGGATCTTTGGTTATCTTCCATCAGACTCAACGTGGATTGTGACCAAGTGCGTGGGGTCGAGCCAAGGAAAGAAAGAGAGCGAGACATTACGTGTGCCCTGCAGCTATTTGGGCCCGAGCCTGTTTAGGGTGTGTGAAATCCTAGACCCTGTAGTAAATGTGCCGAGACAACTACAGCTACACTTAGTGCTCCAGATTCGCTCTAGCAGTGCCTTCTCTCTCTACATAAATAATTTACGTGTTTCTTTGTTCGTATTAGGTAACGATGATTTTTGTGAGGGTCTAGACCAAGGTATGATAAGGTTCACTAATTATTAACCCTTAATTAGCGGCTCACCACATAAGTCGAGTTAAATAAAGCTGGACTATGTGGCGGCGCTCGACATACTCGAGTGGCAATTTCAGCACGTAATGTGGCTGAGAGAGAGAGACAAGTGGTGGCAGGAGACTAGCGAGCGTATGACTGCTCCAGACCACCGCGGCGAACCTACTGACACAAATCTCAGCTCCCTCCTCCCTCTCTCACTCGCTACATACTCAATTATGTACCGAAAGTACCGAATTACCTGCTTTTTGCACTCGCGTTGCACGGTTATTGCAAGAAAACTATCCATCATACAAGGATCGTTATGGTGTCATTCGAAAGCTCTGTTTATGCCCTTTCAGGGATAGATACTTGTTTTACGTTCTGGGTCTTATTTAGGCATGAAAATGATCACGTAAACAGCCCTATTTTGGCTAAAAACACCCCGCTGGGCGGTACACATAAATAAACCGCATAGGCCGCTCGTAAGGTGTTAATGTAGAAATATACAAAGGTTTATTTGGGGAATAAATACATACTGTACATGTACATATCAACTTGAACACTTACTCAGATCTTAGTTTATACGCTACGGATCATCAGGGTACATAGTGATTAGTTCAAGTCGCGAGTAATTTACTCCTCAGTCACGTATTTCTGACTATTATATTTATTACAAGTTTATTAGTTTCTAATTTATAATTATGACTTTTTGAGTTTATTCCATTTAATTATCTGTTCAAGTCGCTTAGACTTATTGTTCGTTTCGAAGTCAAATATTGTCCTATTGTCCATGCTTATCAGTGCTACGCTTTGGACCTCGCAGTAACTATAATTTACACTTTTGCCAAGCCGTAATTGAGAGCTTGTATATTTATATCAGGTCTTTTTTTATTGTGATTTAAGACTTAGGCCCGCACTACCAAATAATCGTGCGATCCCTTCGACGAAGGACTCTCACGTCGGATTCGCACATGAAGGTGGTACAGCCATTTGCTTCCTTGTGCGAATCTCTCGTGCTATACCGTCGGACGTGCATTTCTTACGGTTGGTATACCTGAGGAACGTTTTGTTTACAAATTACTGCCTCGGGCAGCCTCACGGGAGTACAGACGGAATCGAATCATAATAAAGTGATGGTCCCTGGTGTATTATTTACCCAGTTTATTGCATTAATCTTATTAGTCTGTATTTAGGACATTCTCAATTGACGAAAATAAGGTAGCCTAGGCCCTAGTGATTCCCTAGAGGACCATTGAATTTCTCTAGCCTAATTTCCCTTCAACCACCAATCAATTTTTGAGTTTAGGAATAGCCATGGGGTTGTGGTATGGATTTTCGCTGAATAATTGGGTTGTGCAACTTGTGCTTGGCACTCTGGAAAAGTGGCTTGGTTATAATATCAGGCAAGCTTTTCTGTTATATTCAAGCCTAGCCCTGTTCACCTGTTCCAAGTAGGCTAGATCTATGGCTATAAATCGTGAAATCTAACCTAGCCTATCTCTAACTAAAAAAGGGCCAGAGCTAGGATAGTGGGCTGTAAATTGCCATAGGCTATCTGACCCTTCCCAAATGGGAAAGGTAAAGCTTGGAGTCCTCCATTTCATAGTAAGAGATGCTTAAATTGGACATATGAGCAATTTTGATGAGCATTTAGCCTAGGCCTATATTGTTTAGTAATGATCTTGATATATTAAAACTACCGGTACTGAAAACAGGGTAGGCCTAGCCTAACCTCAAGAGGCTACCAGGGTTGGATGTTGGACGATGGGTTAGGCATGAGAGGCTAGTTAGGATTATTTAGTTTATAATAACCATGGTAACCTAATGAAACTAATCTATTCTAGCTATCCAAGCGAGGTAACCTCTGACTCTCCGAGTGTTTCCAAAAATTTAGCAGGGAAAGTTTGGATCACACAATTGTTCTCATCGGCTTTAGAAATCTAGGGATAGTCACCTATCCTAATTATAGTAAAAGATTTCATGGCTAAATATTATTTTTTAATCTCCATGGGACTTGCATATTTAATCAACATGTAGCCTACTCTTTAAACAATGCAAAATTGTTGGTAAATTATATAGCCTAGGTTAGGTTAGTTAATGGGGAAAGCGATTTCCGAGTTAACCTAACCTACAAATTTAGAATAGGCCTATGATAGGTTTCTTGAAGTAGTGTAGCCTAACGATACTCCTTACTTTTGAGTATAGGACTATCCCGTAAATATCAGAAGCCAGCCGAAGCGAATCGGCTTCTAAAAGTTGGGGGAAGGATGTAGTATTCAAACGTATCGCCTACCTTGTTTACACTACTCGCACGCTCGCGATCACACTCCTTTCTATTTTGACTGCCGTGGGATACAATAATAGGTTGAAGGGGGGCTTTTCCCCCCTAAGCCACCCCATGAATGAATTGTCATCTTATATAATGCCAGAATGGGGTCTGTAAGGTTAGTTACATTAGGTAAGTTAGGCACAGTATAGTATTGTAGCAATCCGCTTGCGGGATTGGGCTGAGTTAGTTTAGCTTTATGAGGCCGAGTTTCTCAACTGAATATTAGCATAATACTCACAGATGTTTTTTCTGGAAGAGGCCTGGGCCTGTGGCTCCAGTTCAGTAGCCTGGTCACCAATTTGACCCTGGCTTCGCCTGTCTCAACTCTTATGTATTACCACAAAAACAAATACCTGTATGTATAAGTTCAGAATAGTGAATCCTATACAGATGACTTAGTAGGTACCGGGAACTGTATACTTTATGGGGTTATTTACCACAGCTGCACCAATTTTCCCCAAGTTTTATACTGTACAGTTCTGCTACATGAAAAGTGCCAGGTTTTAATCCAGTACCATACAGTGCAGCAATATCATAAAGTTTCGGGTTTCAAGTTAATACCGTAGTAATAATGTGATCACCCCTTTTGACTAATATAGAAAACCATTTATTTGCAATACTTATTCTGCATCAAATTGACACCTGCCCTGTCTACAGTACTATACCAAAAACAGAAAGTATAGCAGGCAGGTTTACTTTTATAAATGACTAAATATATGATATACAGTGAGGTCCTAGTGAATTCAGTGAGGTCCTAGTGAACTCAGTGAGGTCCTAGTGAACTTTCTTAGTGATGGCTGTTGTTGATGAGTCTGCTGTCTCCTCCCATAGTCTCCAGCTTTGTCTTGCTTTGCAAGAAAGACTGGAGAGTGTGGAGCAGGAGATTCAGTGTCTCAAAGATGAAAATTTGGCCTTGAGACTAGCTATGGCGGAGAAGAAGTGTGAGGCTACCGGAAGAGTTCCCAGGAATCGTGAAGCCCCTTGGAAAGTGGTGTCAACTAGTGCAACGGCCTGCAAGCTGAAAAGGCAGCCACTCAAGACCCACAACAACTTCAGCACCTTGGCTGATGAGAGTGATGGCGAGGAAGTGGCGATCATCGAGGCAGTGAGAGGGGAGGGGGGGGGGGGGGGAGTCTGCTGCTGTTGCTGCAACAACTGCTGCTACACGCCGACAAAGGAAAAAGCTAAGTCTGTTTTCATTGTCGGTGATTCATTGGTTAGATACCTTGGCAGGGCAACAAACACTCAGGTTGGTAAAGTTGTCTGCGTGCCTGGTGCCGGAGTCGGGAGGGTGGCTGAGAAGATAGATGCTGTCCTGGAAGTGAGTGGGGAGGACCCAATCATCTTCCTCAATGCAGGGAGCAACGATATATGGAGATGCAGGACTGAGGAGTTGCTCTCCAAGTATCAGGAAATGTTGGAGAGGATCAAGGAAAAGGGTGGAGTTCCTGTGGTAAACAGTATCCTGCCAAGAAGAGGGGTAAGGAAGGAATGGTCCTCCAGGGCTATTGGTGTAAATAGCCGGCTGGAGAAGTATTACAAGGCAAATACTATTCCATTCCTGGATAACTGGTCCCTCTTTTATGGTAAGGATGAACTGTATGCCCAGGATGGAGTACATCTCTCTCGACTAAGAATTTCGACCTTGGCCAGCTCACTCGACAAGATTGTTGCGGGGTTTCGTTAAAAAAACCTGGGTGTGTAAGTAAAATACTGTCTCCATATGGAGCAGGTACTTCATGTGACAAACCAGTGAGTAAAATAGAAATAATCAGTCAAGATAGTGCGGATATAGTGATGTGTAATAGTAGTATCGATAACACTACACATGTAACTGATAGTAAAGATGAGAATACTGATAGAGTAGAATTTCCGTCTAGAGCTAGTAGTTCAACAGGAAATAATAAGTTAGCTAAACACAATAGAAAATTAGTTGCAAATAAAAGTAATAGGTTGAGGGTATATTATACAAATTGTAGGAGTTTATGTAACAAAATGAACGAACTTAGAGCACTCGTTAGCACAGAAAAAATATACATAATAGCGTTAACTGAAACGTGGATTAATACAGAATCTAGGCATTTTTTAGCAGAATTTGATATTCCAGGATATAGTTTGTTTAAATATGACCGAACAAGTAGGAGGGGCGGGGGTATAGCAGTGTTTGTCAGGAGTACATTAAAAAACTGTATTAATTATTATGTTCCTTCCAACAACCAACCATACTCCTAAAATCGATTAATGAAATTTAGACTAAATAATGATAATGAAAGTGTTTGGGTAGAGGTTAACGAAGGTAGTGAGACCATAGTTATTGGAGTTTATATATAGACCGCCTAATATGAGTAGAAATGGCGGAACGTCGTTATGGGAGGAAATTAAAATAGCATCAAGGTTTAGCAATGTGTGCATTATGGGGGATTTTAATTTTCCGAACATTGATTGGCAGCACCAAATAGGCGACTCCGATTCAGTAGAGTTTATTGAGGTAGTACAAGATAGTTTTATATTTCAATTCATAGATACGCCGACTAGAGGTATTAATATTCTTGATTTAGTTTTCAGTAACAATGAACATATGTTAAATAATGTAGAGATTGGTGACCACCTAGGAAATAGCGATCATAAATTTATTTATTTTAATATACAATGGACAGGGAATACTAAAGAGAATACGACACTTATCCCAGATTTCAGAAAAGCCGATTATGGTGGGCTAAGAAGAAAATTAAGGGTGGACCCTATTGTTAAGCAATTAAGTCAGGATATGCCAGAGTTAAACTTGCCACCTACATATAACCAGTTTATTGCTTCACTCCACAATGCTCAAAATAAATATATCCCTAAAAGAAGATTTAGATCGACGCAGAACCAACCAAAATGGATAACTAATAAGCTAATAGATCTTATAGGAAAAAAGAAAGGAATATATAGAAAAATAAAGAAAGGCGAAAATCATTTACATATATACTATCAGACTCTATCAAGACAGGTCAAAAAGGAAATCAGGAAAGCAAAAAGAAATTATGAAATAAGGATAGCCAGTGACTCAAAAAATAACCCTAAAGCTTTTTACCAACTATATAAATCTAAAGTTAGAGATTTAATAGGCCCCCTAAAAACTTCAATAGGAGAAATAACAGAAAATTATTTAGAAATGTGCAGTACATTAAATAGTCAGTTTCTTTCCGTTTTCACTAATGAAAATTTGGCACAGATTCCAGAAGTCAATATGGTATATAGTGATAGTATAGAAAATATGTTAAGTACAGTTAGTATAAGTAGAAATGATGTGCTTAAGGAAATTGACAGACTGAAACCTCAAAAATCGCCTGGTCCTGACGAGGCTAGAGTATTAAAAAAAAGCAGAGATGAGTTAAGTTGCCCATAAGCATTTTGATTTAACAAGTCATTAGAAACAGGTTTAGTTCCAGAAGCTTGGAAGCTTGCAAATGTAGTTCCGATCTTCAAAAAAGGTGATAAATCGATAGCATCCAATTACCGTCCCATTAGTCTCACATCAATCATAGGAAAGTTGCTAGAGTCTATTATTGCTAGGAAAATTAGAAGCCACTTAGTAAAATTTAACTTAATAAATTCTTCTCAGCGTGGATTCACTCAGGGACGTTCTTGCCTTACTAATTTGCTTAGCTTTTTCTCAGAGGTATATGAAGCAGTAGATAGTGACAAGTCATATGATATTATATATTTAGATTTCAGTAAAGCTTTCGACAGAGTCCCTCATGAGAGATTGATGGGAAAGGTTGAGGCACATGGAATAGGAGGGTCGTTGTTGGGATGGATTAGGTCATGGCTAATTGGTAGGAAACAGAGAGTCAGCATAAATGGTACCAAGTCAGAGTGGGGAGCAGTCAAAAGTGGTGTCCCCCAGGGATCGGTATTAGGTCCCCTGTTGTTTCTTATAGACATAAATGACCTAGATTTAGGTATAACTAGTAGGATAAGTAAGTTCGCGACGATACTAAAATGGGGAGATCAATTGATTCAGATAGCGATATAGAGTGCCTCCAAAGGGATCTAGATACCATACATGAATGGTCAGTAAATTGGCAGATGAAGTTTAACATTGACAAATGCAAGGTATTAAAGATAGGGAAGATGCAAACAAATGTTAAATATAAACTAGCTAATTTAGAATTAGAAAATTCAGACTGCGAGAAAGATCTAGGTGTGTTTGTTAGCAATGATTTGAAGCCTAGAAAATAGTGTATAAGCGTTCGTAATAAGGCAAACAGGATTCTAGGGTTCATCTCTAGGAGTGTGAGTAACAGAACTGCTGATGTTATCTTAAAACTTTACTTGTCATTAGTGAGGCCCCATATGGATTATGCTGTCCAATTTTGGTGTCCTTATTACAGAATGGACATAGATTCATTGGAGAGAGTTCAGCATTGAATGACAATAATTATCCATAATATTAGTAATCTTCCGTATGAAGAAAGGTTGAAGAAATTAGGTTTACATTCGTTAGAGAGACGCAGAGCTATAGGGGATATGATAGAGGTGTTCAAGTGGGTTAGTGGGATTAACAAAGGGGACATGACAAATGTACTAAAGCTCAGTGATAGCGAAAGAACTCGTACCAATGGTTTCAAATTAGATACATTTAGTTTCAGAAAAGATATAGGCAAATATTGGTTTGGTAACAGAGTTGTAGATGGGTGGAATGGACTACCAAGTACTATACTGGGATTAAAAACGGTAGGGAGCTTTAAGATAAAATTGGATAAGCATATGGACGAGAAGGGTTGGGTGTGAAGGGGGATCAGCCGGGTTGGGCCAATCAGCGCTCTGCAGACCCCCGTAATCCTGCGTTAATCTCTAACCGTTTTGGTAAGATGATCCTCAGGGTATTAGAGTGTTGAGCCTATAATTGGGCTTAGTAATTGGGGTTGTGTGGGACAGGGATCTGCCTTGCTTAGGCCAATCGGCTTTCTGCAGACTACCATTTTCTTATGTTCTTATGTTCTTATGTTCTTATGATGCTTGGACAATTATAGGTACCGCATAAAGAAAGAACAATATATTTTACGTAATTTATTGCAATTCTTACATAGGTACCCGTTATATAATATTGTATCATCTAATCACAACTCCTGTTGTATGCTTCCACATGGATAGGTCCTTAAGACCGCTTCATCAGATTGTATTCGCCCAATTACTACCCAGGTAAGAAAATTCACGACATTACATTATACTTGCTTGTATTTTTGGCTTGGAATCCTCATTTGGTGACCATTATTATCTATCTATTTGAGGCATAGGCCTATTTCCTGAAATAAGTCTTGCAATTGACGAGGATGGGTGTGAATGGGATATTCCGTGTGTGGGCCAGTCAGCTCTGCAGACTCGTTATATATGTTAATTTATGGAAGTATTTCAAGTAGGCCTAGGCCTAGCCCAATCAGGGAGAAAATGTTAGTCCCTATTTATAGCCTACTTTGGTTCAGGAGTAATTTATCAGGAGGCCTTCCCTAGTGGTTAAACCCATTAATTGCTCTTTCCATTCACATATGCCTACGTGAGTTGCAGTTGGGATGTGTGTACATGCTTAGATTGATATGCAGGATTCGAAATTGCACAATAAATCGTAGGCAGTGTCCACCATTCTTTAACTGCCTTCGTGGTGTAATGCATAAGGTGTTGATATTCGGTGTGAGCGTCCTGGGTTCGAATCCACGGACTGCCACATGTGTTTGTAATATTTCATTAATCGATTTTAGGAGTAGAGTTGGTTGTTGGATAGAACATAATAATTGATATTGATTCAGGAGTAATTTATCGAGAGGCCTTCCCTAGTGGTTAAGGCCCCATTAATTGCTCTTTCCATTCACATATGCATAGCCTACGTGAGTTGCAGTTGGGATGTGTGTACATGCCTAGATTGATATGCAGGATTCGAAGTTGCATAATAAATCATAGGCAGTGTCCACCATTCTTTAACTGCCTTCGTGGTGTAATGCATAAGGTGTTGATATTCGGTGTGAGCGTCCTGGGTTCGAATCCACGGACTGCCACATGTGTTTGTAATATTTCATTAATCGATTTTAGGAGTGGAGTTGGTTGTTGGATAGAACATAATAATTAGTAGGGTAGGCTAGGCCTGTACTTTTTAATCCAATAGGCCTAGCCTATGGTAACATAGCCAACAATAGGGTACCTAGGTTAACAAGTCCCAGATACTGAAAGAAAAAGTGGTAAAAATTGAAGAGACCTCGGACAGCCTTTTAACTAGGCCTAGGCTAGGCCTATAATTATTGTTTGTTGTTTTTGTTAGGTTAGGTAAAAAGGCTGTCCAAGGTCTCTTCAATGTTTACCACTATTTCTTTCAATATCTGGGACTTGTTAACCTAGGTACCCTATTGTTGGCTATTTTAACATAGGCTAGGCCTATTAGATTAAAAAATATGGGCCTAGCCTACCCTACTAAAGTAGGCTATAAATAGGGACTAACATTTTCTCCCTGATTTGGCTAGGCCTAGGCCTACTTTAAATACTTCCATAAATGAACATATATAACGAGTCTGCAGAGCTGACAGGCCCACACACAGCAGATCCCATTCACACCCATCCTCGTCAATTGCAAGACTTATTTCAGGAAATATGCCTCAAATAGATAGATAATAATGGTCACCAAATGAGGATTCCAAGCCAAAAATACAAGCAAGTATAATGGAATGTCGTGAATTTCCTTACCTGGGTAGTAATTGGGCGAATAAAATCTGATGAAGCGTCTACAAGTTGTCAAGGCTGGCCGACATAGACCTATCAGGTGAAGGTGCCTGTACAACGGCTCCTGTCAAGTTCAACATCGTCATTGAAGATATATCGAAAGTCTTTGGAAATGTGCTAATTGTAACCCATATTAATATATATTAATAGTTTCGTACATTATGCAATTGGTTTGTGTATATGTTGGGTCTGGCTGCATCCATTCCCCAGGTACTTATCAAAGAGGTGGGATAAGTCAAACACTGGGTAAAAGTTAATTGGTTCTTGTATTCAGGAGTGAAGTGAGTACAGTGTACAGGGAGACCTTTGGTAGGCTAGTCTCTCTCTCAATCTTATCATAACATACCCCTAGCGGGCAGATCATGAAATACCCATAGTTACCATGTGCAGTCAATACAGTACAATTATATAAGTGAGTGCACATGATTACTATGGTACATGTTTAATATAAGGAGGTATGCATATAGATAATATTAGTGTTACATACAGATACTTAAGAATGCTGTTGCCTCAATAAATCATATACATACACCTCCCTCCCCCCTCACGCTCGTAGTTCAATCTCGAGCGGACTCCTTTTCTCTGGGTCGTTTCGAATAACGTTGGGCAACTGGGGGGTCATACGCTAAGGACAACTGTTTCTGGTCATTGCAAGGGGTCGCAGGGGACTGGGGGAGGGGGTCAACACTTTGGGGTACAGGGCGGAGGAAACGGCGGTTCCGCCACCACACACGACCACTAGGGAGACGCACCTCATAATCCCTGGACTTGCCAAGACTCATGACAACCCCCACCTTGTCCCAGCATTGCGATGTTGGGTCTTGAATCCGAACTTGCTGACCGACACGCAACCTGGGGAGGGGCTGTGCGTGCGCATCGTACCGGGTCTTAACCTGCTCGGCACGGTCGGCTGCACGTCTGTCACAGTCCTCGGCCTTGCCCTGCCACTACTGAGCGAAGGATCTGGGGTCGGCAGGTAGACATGTCCGAAGGGGATGACCATATAGGAATTGGACAGGGGAGCTAGGAAGTGAAGTGAAGTTAGGAGTGTTCCGGAGTTCCATGAGACCCCGGTCAAAGTCCTCTATGTCAATGTTGCCAGAGGGTGCAGTCTGAAGAATGAGGTGCCTGATTGACCTCACTGCAGCCTCGGCATGGCCGTTCGCCTGTGGGTGATGCGGTGACGTAACCACATGGCGGACTCCCCATCGCTCTATAAAGTCCCGGAAATCCTGGTTGGTGAATTGTGGGCCTCCATCGGTCCTCAGACAGAGGGGAACACCAACTTCCCGGAAGTAGCGACAGAAGAGCCTGATTGTTGCAGAGGCAGTAGCGTCGCCTTTGCAGGGGACGACAACGGGCCACCCCGAGAGACGGTCGACCACGACCAGGAAGGACTTCCTGGCAACCATGATAAAGTCGGCCAAGACAGACTCAAAGGGCCCCGTCGGGTTCTCGTCATTCAGGAGGGGTTCCTTCTGGAGGCCCGGCTGGAGGATCTGGCACGACTCGCAAGCATGAACAGTACTGGCGATGTCGGAATCTATCCCCGGCCAGAAGACAGCCTGCCTTGCTCTGCTCTTGGTGGCCTCCACACCTCTGTGACTGTCGTGGAGTTGCTGCAGGGTGCGGCGGCGGAGAGCCGGAGGAACCACAATTCGAGCTCCGTAGAGGACGAGATCTCCATCAGCACAGAGATCATCCCGTAGCATCCAGTATGGAAGCAAGGAATCATGTAGGTTATAATAGTTGACAGGGAAGCCTGAGGTGACGCAGTCGAGTAGGCAGACGTATGTAGGGTCCGCTCTTGCTGCGGCGCGATGATCCTGTAGAGTCCTCTCGGTGTCTTGTACTGGAGATTCTCCTGGGTTGATGACATCCAAAATGGGCTTAGGAAAGTCCTGAGAGATGATGGCCAACTCCCTGCAATGGCGATAAGAAAGCAGAGGAGTCTGGACACCGTCGTGCACTTGAATCAGGGCAGGACACGATCTCTTGCCTAGGGTGAGGGTTGCCTGAAATGCACCCAGAGCAGGCGCCATTGTGGACCCATCCGCCGTGAGTGTCATGGTAGGCGAAGGGTCTTGCAGGGTGCTCCTAGAGACACCCAGAGATCCTAGATGTCACAGGCCAATCACTGTAATGTCAGAGCCTGTGTCCGGTAGCATCCGTAGGCGGGATTTGACATCGCCGTGTGACAGGGTAACAACGATGGGCTGTGGTGTCTTGTCGGCAGAGGAAGAAGTTGATCCCACACGACGACAGTTGTTGTGCTTCGCCTCGTGAGACTCGCTGGAGTCGGAGGAGGTACCACTGGTGCTTGGAGATCCCCCTCGGCGCTTGTCCTTCTTCTTCGACACCCGACAACACTTCTCAATGTGCCCAATGCGGTGACAGAGGTGGCACTGGACCTTACTGGCGGGGCACTTGATCATCCGCGACCAGTGGCCTTGTCGTCCGAAGGCGTCGCAGGTGCTCTGAACAGCTGGGCACGTGTCCAACCCCTGCTGGCGAGCACAACACTGGCAGAAATCCGTTGACTTCGATGAATTCTTGATGGGCGGAGTCTTGCCGTTTCCCTGAGCTTTCTTGTCCTTTTTATACGAAGAAATTGCGCTCACTTGGTCAGGAGGAGCTCTAATGGCCGTGGTCGCAGATATAGCGGCCTCATAGGAGCGGCACCTAGTCACAACATCCTTTAGTGGTGCTTTGGAGTCCAGGGAGATAAGCTTCTGTACCAGCTCCTTGTCTCTGATCTCCATGAGGATCGCCATCTTGAGCTGTGTTTCCTCGCAGACAGATGAATTTCCCGGGCACACATCAACTTCCTCGGAAATGCGCTTCAGGCACACATAAAACTCGGCAAATGACTCCCCTTCAAGCTGCTTACAACTCAACAATTCTCTTCGACGAAGTGCTTCGTTTCGAAGTCCCTTGATGTGAGCTTGCAAGGCATCCAACACCTCATCCACCGTCTTGTCAGTCGAAGGGGCGATCTGAAGGGTGTGTTCAAGTATGCGCTGCATCTCGAGGGTCAGGCACATGAGAAGCTGGATCATCTGCTTTGCCGGAGGTAGTTTGGGAGGTCCACCATTACTGCATAGTCATCCCAGCGACGTCTCCACTCTCGAAACATCTGAAAGGTGGAGTCGGCTTTAAGTGGTGATGGGGACTGTGCTGTAGCCTTTGGTGGTGGTGGAGGTGCTGAGGGATCTGAAGGGCTGACTTGTTGCTGTTGGGAGGGTGGACCCTGGGCCATGGAGGGATCTGTATGATATCCTGGAAGTGGCCAACAGTTGAATCAAAGCCTGAAATCTTGCATTCTCTTCTCTCTTCTTAAAGCCTCCTCTTGTCTTCTAGATTCCTCCAGAAACTGAATAAACTGTAGGAAATCGGCCCCAGACGGAACTGAGGGTGAAGCATGTGGGTGGGAGGGTGGAGGAGGTGGAGTGCGTAAGGGGGTAGAAGTAGAGAAACCAGAAAAATCTTGGGAGATTTGTGGAGGTGGAAGTGGTCCAGAAAGCCCAGGAGAGGTTTGTGTAGGAGAGCTGGGAGGTAATGTGGGGTTGTGTTGCAATTGTACCTCTTCCTGGTCTGACATCCTCTTGTTACAGACAGACAGGTTGATAACAAAGAATAGAAAAATTCCCCACTTGAATATTCGTCCTAGTAGATAACAGTGTTTTTGCTGCGAAAGATTGCTAGCAACAAGTAGTGTGTGTGACGGCGTGCTCAGTGCGTTTATGCGTATGTGTGTTCACCAACCGCTCGTGGCTCGGGAGGGGGAGGCGGCCGCGTTCACTCACTCAACTCAGTGTTGCTCAGGCCGTGGTGGGAGGAGGGTGTAGCGCTCCGCTCGCTGGCTGGCCCTGCTGCTTTGATACGCTCTGGAACTCGTACCCAGGGCAAGCACACATGAAATATACACAAAATAAAGCACTGGCAATACACAACACTTCACTGTTAGCACTGTATATCCAGGGGCACTGCTCACTGTAATCCTGGGTCTGGCACTGTCTTACTCCCGAGTGGAGGAGCTGGCTCGGTAATGGCGGCTTCACAGGATTGTCCAACTTCGTAACTTCGGTTTTTACTCACTGCGCCATGTATATGTTGGGTCTGGCTGCTTCCAGACGATCCCCAGGTACTTATCAAAGAGGTGGGATAAGTCAAACACTTGGTAAAAGTTAATATGTTCTTGTATTCAGGAGTGAAGTGGGTACAGTGTACAGGGAGACCTTTGGTAGGCTAGTCTCTCTCTCTCGATCTGATCATAACATACCCCTAGCGGGCAGATCATGAAATACCCATAGTTACCATGTGCAGTCAATACAGTACAATTATATAAGTGAGTGCACATGATTACTATGGTACATGTTTAATATAAGGAAGTATGCATATAGATAATATTAGTGTTACATACAGATACTTGCTGTTGCCTCAATAAATCATATACATACAGTTTGCATTAAAGAATGTCTTCTGTAACCTATAATTTAGGAATTGAAACAATAATACAAATAATAAAATTCAACTAGCAAACGAAGGGGCCCGACGACCATCGAAGAGGGGAGGCTATGCACGCAGCCGGCTCCCAAGCCTTGGCCCCGCCCACTGCCCAAAATGTACAAATATTATATTAGATAAGATTAACCTAACCTAACCTAACCTAACCCTAATATAATATAATATAATATAACATAACACAAATAACAAAATAAAAATATAAAATAAACGAGATCCGAGTGGGATCGAATGCTGGATTATCAGATCCAGGGGCAGGACCTCTATCGACTGTGCTACGGAGCAACTTGGCAATGACGGTTTGAAGGTTATATTTAAACGCGGTTGGGCAGGGGGCGGGGCCAAGGGGGCTTACATTCTCGCACATGCGCAGAGGGTAAGGGATCCGGCTGCGTACATGGCCTTCCATCGAAGAGGGGAGGATATGCATGCAGCCAGATCCCAAGCCTTGGCACCGCCCACTGCCCAAAATGTACAAATATTATATTTGATTAGATTAACCTAACTTAACTTAACCTAACCTAACCTAACCCTATAGTAGGGTCATTTGCTTGGAATCCGTGACCATTTTGTTCCTACCTTTTTCTCTCGATGGATTTGACAACTTGAACCATTTTAAAGGAAAATTAGCTCCTATGCCCCTCTGAAAAATGACGGCTAACTCTGCTAGAGCCCAATATTCAAAATGGCTGCCAATGCCATCTTGAAAAACATGAAATGTAATATCTCTGGCATCAGATGAGCTACAAGGACGAATGAGGTGTCCTTTTTCACTAATTCTGGCATTACAAATCCACTGGAATGGTTATTGTATTGTATTGTATTGTATATTGTATTGTTATTGTATTGTATTATACTAATTGTACATACTAATCTGCCACTTCACTGTCACTACATGATTCACTGTATGAGCCACTATCAGAATCACTGTCCTCACTTTCGCTGCAAGCATCACTGTTGTTCTCTGCCTGCGGATTTGTAATAATAATAATACTAATACTAATAATAATATTTATTCAGTTAGCAATTTACAGAGTTGGTACCACATAGTTTGTTACAAATATGACATGTACCAGCCTTGCATAATTCCAACTAAGGATAGCCCAATAAGGCCGTTAGGCCTTAGGTAGTGGTATGGATGGGGGAAGTGGGGGCTGGGTTGAACGGACAGGCAGACATGGGCCATTTACAAGATGCCATCCATGGCCGATCGGTGAGGGGTGACTTTGGAGCTGGTAATGCTTTTGCAAATATGCAAGATAGTTTGCACGCTCCAAGTGTGGATGGAGACTGTCCAAGTCAGGCACAAGTCGGATAGTGCTTTTTTTCTTCTGAGCTCTCCATTTTGCTGCCCTCGCATCTCCCAGGGTCTTGCTTTTGGTATCACCATAGACATATCGAATGACAAACCGCTCCAAATCACTGATGACCTGTTCTGTGACTAGGAGCTGTGTACCACATGCTGCTAGCAGGTCGTGTGCCTCTTTAGACTTCTCCAGACGATCTGCGATGAGTTTGTTGCTTGCTCCATAGAAGCCAGAGTTGTGGTCACACCCAGTGAGGACATGAAGTGGTATGATGGATGCAGCCATTGCCTCACTGTACAAACATCGGGCATCGATAAGCTGACGTTTGCGTTTGACACACAGGATTCCTGTTGTCTTCTGAGCAACATATGCCGCTTGCACGTAGTTGTCTGTGTCCTCTGTGTCAAGAACGACAGCTGCTATGTAGCTGTCTGACCAGAGCACACTATATATGATGAGCATTGCCGTATCTGCCTCTGCATGGGAGCATGTGAGCTCTGGCACAAGCTTGCCTGTGGTGAGATTCTTTGCAGTGATGCCAACTACACAGTAGATGATCTCGGTGCTAGTTGTTGCTGCGGTTCTCTGGAATTCCGTTTGAAGAATTGCCTGAAGGCGGATTTTGTTCTCAGGTTTACCCAGGTGAGCATGGAAAACTTTACTAGAAGGAAATTTATCTTCTGTCTTCATGAAGACATTGCTGATTGGCAGTTTTTTTTGGCGCAGTATTCTCTTACTGTCCCTGATCGTGTAATTCTGATCATATGAATCATTGACGCAAATGATGCGCTCAGCATGCTTGTGTCTCGTTAGAACGAAGTGCACCAACTTCTCTGCATAATCTCCCCAGGTATACTTGGTACCGTCTCCCTTCTCTCTGTCTTCAATGGTAGGAGTTGTTAGGCGCCAGATGAGGCCCATATCAATAATAGACGTGTATACATCAGGCTCTGGAATGACAGTCATAGTTAGTTTTTGTTGAAGCTTGCTTTTCTGTGCCTTACGGATGGTTCCATTGACGTTGAAGATGGAAAGGCACTCGGCTGTAACACGATGCTGCAGGACTTCTTGAAGTTTGAGGGCACCACTCGTTTCAACCAGTCCGAGAACAGAGGCCAAGGCATTACGCTCCATTTCCTCAGTCTTTCCCTTCAGGTTCTCACCATATGCTTTCTTGAATTCCTGAGTTGAAAAGTTCAAACGCTTGCTACCGGGAACTCTGTCGTTGAAAGACTTGGTCTTGGAATACACTCTCTCAGTCAAGAACTGCTTCAGTTTGCTTGTGCCATCCTCCTTTGCCGATTTCAAGTCGGCAGCGAGAGCGTCTGAGGCTGGGATTCCTGACTGTAGGGATCGAAGTGTGTTGTTTGTATGGTCAAATGGATCACACTTGAATTCAGTGAGACATGCGCTTATATCCTGTACAGCTTGTTCATCCTTCTTCATTTTACTCGACGAGCAATCAGCATGCTTCCCTTTTCCTTGTTTCTTGCGATTAGCATGGCGATGGACCTTTGTTCTCACCCGATTGATGTTATTCACATTCCGAGTGTTTAAAAGGAGCTGCTTTTCATTGTTCAGAATGGCCAACCAACCAGACTTCAGCTTAGAGCCCTTATTCATTGTTGACTCTATCCATATGTCGAGGGCGACACACGAATATGGTTTTCCTGTCATTGACTGTGCAAACATACCACTCTCCATGAATGCAGTCTGATCGCCAGGAAGGGTATCAAGCACTGCGGTGAAATCGGGGAGATGCCGACCATACTTGTCATTATCATAGATTTGCATCAAAGGAAGCATGAGCTTGAGTGAGGACTTGAACTCAGTCCAGTTGCTTGTTCTGATGGCATGGATATTTTGAGTTAGAACCTCAACCATTTCCATGAATGACATCCAGTATTCTGCTTGTGGGGCACCCTCAAAGTCCTTGAAGAGAGCATCAACGAGGTCCTTCAGCTCAGCATTTCTCTCTAGCTCTGCATGTTCATCTGCAAGTTCCTGTGCATCAATCGGATGTCGAAGCTTGGCAAGGGTTGCCTTTACATCTTCCGATAGAGGGGAATCTTCCAAACGTTTGTCTATGACATGGTGGACCAGAGTCTCGTAGAATAGTCGCAAGCAGCGAACCCCACGCTTAACATGTTTTCCACGAAGGGCCTGATCAACAGACCCGTCTGCTATAACACCGGCTGCCACCAACACATCTGAGATGCCAGATCCCTTAAACCTCTTGTATATAGTGTAGATGAACGACATTTGGATGTGGAAGGGTGCCATGAATGGTAAGATTTTGCTGAACAGCTCAGCATTCTCACTTTTTAACTCTAGCATGAGCACATAGACAGGATGATCACCAACAATTATTCCAAAAGGCATGTTTTTTTCTTCGATTGATTTTGCAAGCTTACACATCACATCATTGAGAATTGTCTTACTGGGTGGGTTGGGATAGGTCATGTGGTATATTGCTCGACTCTTCTCATCTGCATTTGACATGCTGGCGTGAAACCCTGAAAACCCAGGCACCGTCTGTTCTTCTGGCTTAGGTCTCGTTTGGTCATCTTCCGCCCTGGCCAATGCATGGATCACACCACGAATTCTTTGCACCGATGTGTTAGGAGGAGGAGTAATTTGATCAGCTGGTGGCTTCCTGAGAGGTGGTTCCCCACGCTTCGCTGTCTTGTATGGGTTGACTTTTTGCATTTCACTTCAGAGCTCTTTGAGAGTTGTCGAGAGGTTTGATGCAAAGTTGGCAACGGGAACTGGTCTATCCTCGTGATTCTCGGAAGGAAGTTCTGTATCAAATGATTCTGGCTGCACAAACATGACATTAGTGCGGTGTGACTGGCCAGCACCGGTCAGTGTGTCGCTCTTGAAGTCATCGTTGTCGACTATAGCGATAGCAGGCTTACCCTCAGCTAGTTCGAAGGGGCAATCAGATGAGCACTTGAGGTCATTGACCACTCAAAAATTTCGCAGCATAAGTACGTCATTGTAACTGATGCCCAGTCCATCTTTGTGCATTATGTCGACTATCTCCCTACTCTTGGTCAGTCCATGTAGCAAGACAGAGAGATTTATCTCAAATGCAGTGCGTTTTCCAGTGATGTAGCTTGTGAGGATAGATGCAATCGATTGGACGGATGGACTGTCATCAATTGCAGACTTATTTGGGTGTTTCAGCCATATGAGCAGCTTCAGCAGGAGCTCACTGAGGTCTTCTTCTCTCTCCAACTCGTGTATATATGGGAGCCAGGGAATAGTATTTGTCCTGATGACTTGCTCTTTGAGTCGTGCCGCAACATTCATCACTAACTGATCATTGCTGACACCCAATGAAGATATTGCCGCCTCGATGTATGTACCTGCTGCTGTTGTATCATATACCAGTTCACTCACATTCTTTTGAATGCGTTCATGAAATCCGATGTCTTCCCCAAATTCATTGACGAGAATTTCCTTTAAGTAGCTGGATTTTACTACTGAGTTATGTCCGTGATTTGAGATAATGAGCTTATAGTCCTGCAGCAGGCCTTGCAGTGTGCGAATTTCATGGTCTTTGAAGATGACTTGACGAATATGATGAAAGAAGAGAGCTTGGGCCTCTCGGAGGTTTACACGCTGCAGATGTTGAGTGCTTTCATCTGAAAGGGGCTTGTGGTCGCTTACATATTTGCGCCAGCACGCACGATGGTAGCGGATTTCCAACCCAAATGCTGTTTGACTATCTGGGATGGATGCAATCAGAGTGTCAAGTATCAATCCCATGACCTCATCTTCCAGACGGACAGTATGTAACTTGAATTTAGTCCAGATATCTACTGTTGATAGGAGTAAAATCTGCTTGTCACGATCACTACTCTTGTATGCCCCTTTCATGCACCACACACATAGAGTCTTATCGTGAAGGACACCCATACTGGAGCGGAGCCTTTTAGGTGCACTGGCCTCTGGGGAAGGGTCTTGTTGATCTGATGCTTCATCTCTTTCAAGAAGTTCCTCGGATTTGTGTTTGCGTTTTTCGGCTTGCGAGAGCTTGCGCTTGCTGGATAATGATGCGTAACAAGTGCTATGCATGTGGTGACCCTTTCGTCCCTTCTCCCAATCCACAATTTCATGTATATGTTGAAACTTATCAAGTTCTTTCCATTGTAAACACTTTTTCCGGATGGATTCCCACTTCTCAGGTGTAATGTTTTCCAAACGATCATCTGCGGTACATCGCTTACCACAGAGTAAAATGCACTCGTATTCATTTAATGTCTTGTCTGGTAACTCTTCACTCTCTCTTCTATTATCCATTATTTCGCTCACTTCACAAGTCGGCGATTTTCATCAGGTGGGCATGCGATCCATCTGAAACAGTAAAAAAGTAATATTAGATATACACCGCAGGCAGAGAACAACAGTGATAATAGCAGCGAAAGTGAGGACAGTGATTCTGATAGTGGCTCATACAGTGAATCATGTAGTGACAGTGAAGTGGCAGATTAGTATGTACAATTAGTATAATACAATACAATAACAATTAGAGGTGGACCGGATATTGATTTCTTGATATTTGCGGATGCGGATGTAGATGCGAATATTTATTTTCAGTATTTGCGGATGCGAATGCGGATGCGGATAGTCCTATTTACTTCTTAACCCTCTGAGGATCCATGAAAAGGACCATGATGCACTGCTTTTTTTTGTTCTCTGACTATTATTAGATGATTTTTTTCAGATTAGGAAGGGTATATGGAAGTCAGAGGGTTGATTGGGATAGTCTTTAGTTCTTTACCCTTTTAATACCCACATATCCTTCCTAAGCAGCATAAAACCGTCTAATGATAGTAAAAATAAACTGCTAAAACGTGTCAGAGCTTCAAGGGGTTAATAGTTAATTAGTTATTCTGTAAAAGTGTAAATATAATAAGTTTTTATGACTTATTAGTTACGAAAAAATCCGCACTATATCCGCATTATTGGATGCGGATGTGGATGTACAAAATGATGCGGATATCCGCGGATGCGGATACAGATATCCGGTCCACCTCTAATAACAATACAATATACAATACAATACAATACAATAACCATTCCAGTGGATTTGTAATGCCAGAATTAGTGAAAAAGGACACCTCATTCGTCCTTGTAGCTTATCTGATGCCAGAGATATTACATTTCATGTTTATCAAGATGGTGTTGGCGGCCATTTTGAATATTGAGCTCTAGCAGAGTTAGCCGTCATTTGTCAGAGGGGCATAGGAGCTAATTTTCCTTTAAAATGATTCAGGTTGTCAAATCCATCGAGAGAAAAAGGTAGGAACAAAATGGTTCAGGTTGTCAAATCCATCGAGAGAAAAAGGTAGGAACAAAATGGTCACAGATTCCAAGCAAATGACCCTACTACTAATAAAATATTATAAAATATAACATAACACAAATAACAAAATAAAAATATAAAATACACGGGATCCGAGTGGGATCGAACGCTGGATTATCAGATCCAGGAGCGGGACCTCTACCGACTGTGCTACGGAGCGACTTGGCAATGACGGTTTGAAGGTTATATTTAAACGCGGTTGGGCAGGGGGTGGGGCCAAGGGGGCTTACATTCTCGCACATGCGCAGAGGGTAAGGGATCCGGCTGCGAACATGGCCTTCCGTCGAAGAGATGGGTCGAAGGTCCTCTTCATATTCCAATAATATTGGACGTAAACGGTCGCGGCAACCGTTTACGAAAGCATTCGCTCAGCCAAACAAATCCCCAAAAATGTTTTTATACTACGAATTTTGAAAGGAAGGGTATCTTCGAGGGAAGGGAATGTTTAGTACTGCGGGACTCATCCTCTTTGTGTTATTGCTTATATGATCAATTGTAACGCTATTATTCTATTTATATGAATGTTATGATTATTGTTGCAGAGACATATTGAGATTGTACCCTAGCTATTAATGAATAAAAAGTGTTAAAACCTTTCATGTGTATTCTGTGTTCATTGCTTATTAATAGAGTGCTATATATAGAGCTAAGGCTCATCTTTGCCCAGTAGAGAGGCATTTCAGTTGACGATTAGTGCAGATTCCTAAGGTGGAAATCGCAATCAGACTATCTCGCGTTTTCTTATAAACGTGGCATAACAGAAATTAATCTGTAATAACTCAAAGAGTAATAAGTATGAGAGATAATTTCATAAAAGCATAATAATTATATTAGTCAACTAGCTAGTATACGTGACTGAGGAATTAACTTACTCTGCGACTGAACTTTCACTATTGGATCTGTACCCGGATGATAGGTAGCGCATAAACTCAGGTCTGACTAAATGTTCAAGTTTTACGTGTAAGTGTATGTCTTTATAACCGGAAAAATATTTATATATATTTCCAAGCCAATGAATACAGGAGCCTGAATTCGAGGAAGTATGTAAATATTTTCCGCACAATAGAATGTGTACTGTTCTCCTGAATCAGAGCAACGAATAATAAATAAAGAAGGTAAGAATGGAAAATCTTCTATGTTTACGTTAATATGTGAACCTTTACATACCTAAGTCGAAACCCTCACTGTAATCATCGTTACCATTACGAACTAGGAAAAACACTTAAAGGATTTCGTAGAGAGTAGAAGCACTGGGAGAACGAGGTTGGAGCACACTGGTAGAGGCATGGTTGTCTTGTTTCTTGACTACAGGGACCCGGGGATAATCACACTTCCCAGCTAGGTTCAGGCCCAATCAATTCCAGTATACGTTCTGCTCTGCTCTTTCGCGCCCTCTTCTTAGCACAACACATTTGATCACTATTCACGCTGAACCTGGAGGATGTCACTAAAGGATCCCCTGCACTCGGTAAACACAAAGTATTTCCGGGCGTAGGTGGACAATTAAGATTTTCACTGTCCTGAATCTCGATAGAGTACTTTGATGCAAGCCTAGGCTTAGGTTGGTTTAGCAGGCTTGCACTAGTTGTACTTAGTTCGTCCACTACAAACCTTTCTTAGAACGTTAATGAGGCTAATGACTCAATTTCCTTCCCACTTGTGTTGGTGCAGTCAGAGATCGACTCAAGGGGCCTACTTTGTGTTCGATTATGCGGCTCGATCTTAGTCCCACAATTGGTGCGGACACGGACTGAGCTATTCCCTGACCCACTTTTGTTGGTGCAGCCAGAGAACAAAGAATTACCTTCTTTGCAGTCATCGATACTATTCCTTCTCCCTTCTAACCTAGGAGTTTCGAGAACAGAACCCAAATATTGTTTCAAGCCAGCAGGTTGATTGCTTGATTCTACTTTGTTCAGCGCGCATAGTGACTCCGTTTTTTGTCGACATTTTCGTTGCCCGGTTTCGGGGCACTCTGGCACTCTGACACTCTGGCTTTGTGTTCTTTCAGGGAGCCAGTTGCACTAGAGGTAATTTGCACTCGGGAATTATGTGGGGGTGATGCATGCATTGACTTCACTTTGGTATTTGGCTTGTGCTGGACCTGAGGGATATTTGCATAGGGCATGTGAGGCTGTTCTGTTATTTCTGGCCTGTTTAGTTCTTCATTATATGCACTATGGTGGTATGTTAACACAGGCTTTAGATATTAATTTTGCATCTCAGCGTACACTTCACTATGTATTTGATAGTCTATAGATTCACATTGTTGCGGTTGATGGTTAATTTGCATAGTGTTACTGGAGTCATGAGTGTAGAGTGCTGCCACGTGTTGATTCTGAATGCTATCATAGTTTCTCCTGTCGATCGCTTTTTCTCTGGTGTCTTCTCCATTGTTGTTTTCTTTGGATCGGCTTCTGTTGTTGTTGCACGTTCTTATGCTTGCAATGTGGACGGGTTGGTCTTGCAAGCTAGTTATCGTTGGTAATCGGCATCTCAAATATAAATGTACCTAGCTATGTCCTCAGAATGTCCGAAAGAAGCGCCATAATCGAATGGAAGGGTGATAACTTTGTATACATGTTATGCCACGTTTATAATAAAACGTGAGATAGTCTGATTGCGATTTCCACCTTAGGAATCACAGGTGATGGGGGGAAGGGATGTAGGATAGTTAGGGAAAGATGGGAGTCGGATTGGTTTAGGTGGGAGGATAGGTAGTGGACATATTCGGGTAGGAATGGGAAGAGGAGGTGATGGGTTTTTTGGTAGGCTCTGTGTTTTGGTAGGTAAAGGGTCGAGATTAGTTATGGGGCATGCAACATGTTCATCAGGGTCCGCCAGCATAGTGGTGTTACTGTCGAGAGGTTGGAAGCGGCGTACATAGCGGTTTGGATACGTGCGTGATTCCCCGTGGTAGTTGCTCGTGAATTGATAGCAATTTGATATGGTTAGTATTTCAAAGGGAGCCTTGAACCAGGTTATAGTTTCAATGGAACAGGGAGTTGTGCTACCATTACCACGTGATGTGAGTTGATCCTTGGGGTTTCATCTGGCTTCAGGTCCTGGAGATATTGGAGTTATCTGAGATGGTTGCGTAAGTGGATAAGGGACTGGTTGAGGTCAGGCGAGTGCTTGGATGGGGCGGACAAGTGACGGAGAAGAAGTAGCAGGGGTGGCTCTTCGAATATCCGTTCGTGAGGCGTTATGCCATCCTCACGATGGCAGGTGTTTATTCCCCATTGTACAATTCATACCTGACTAGGCCAATATGTCTAATTCATTTGTTGCAGCCTGGTTCTGATTTGGTTGGCGATAGTTCTGTGGCTACGTTCGCAGATGGAATTTCCTTGGGGCCAATAAGGTGAGGAGTGACTGATCTTGAATCCGAAAATCTGGGAGATTTGCTTCCAGATGTGTCCTGTAAACTCTGGGGCATTATCGGAATGGATGACTTGAGGCAGGCCCAAATTGGGGAACAAATGTTGCAAGAGGGCCTTAGCAACGGCAAAAGCGGAATGATCCTTGGCTGGGCAGGCAACGATGTATTTGGAATATGTATCCATAAATGTTATTATGTACCTGTATCCTTTGACTCCGTCCATTTGTCCCATGACGTCGACAGCTAGAAGTTGCCATGGCTTGGATGCAAGGAGTTTTCCGTATGGTCTTTGGGTTCTTATTTTGTCTTTTCCCAAGGCGCAGGCACGGCAGGCTTCGGTAATCATTTTGGCGGTAACCTAGGTTCTTGGTGTCCAATAAATCTCTTGAAAGATTGCGATGAGTTTCTTCTGCCCTAGATGAATTCTGTTATGTGAGTGTAAGGATTTCATAACGTCGATGGCGGTGTTACGACTGAGGATAATCTTGTCGTCGGTGTTATATAAATTGTCTCCTTTCCTCTCTAATTGGTCAAACATGCTTCGGGGAATCCAGTCAGGTTTTTCTTGGCTCTGATGGGCTTGAAGAAGTTGACCCACATTATGCCTAGCTCCTTGACGTGGTGTGGGGGCTTACGAGTTGGCAGTTGGGGCGGTAGGGGTTATTCGTGCACTCCACCTGCCAACTCCAACTAATTTTGCTAGGCTCTTTCCTTCTCTTACTGTATGTTTTCCATTTCTCAGTTCTTCTGCTATCCTCTGGGGAAGCCAACTAGGTGTTACGTCCTGGGATATATAAACACTGGGCTCTTTCTATTGGACTAGGTATGCGGCAACAAGCAACAACGGAAAACGCTAGATCCAAAACTTATCTATAACCCCAGGCAACAAACCACCCTAAACCGTCAAGAGTCCTGCCTGGACAACGAGGTATCCTATGACTAGGTTACAGGGTGCACGCACTATAGACTGCTGATAGTCAAGCAGGCTATACAAAAGATCACACAATTAAGTTGACTTAAAGCTTCAAGGAAAAGATAGATAACGAAATTAAATTGCAGAAACAATTTAATAACAAACTAGAAGAAAGTACATTTAACGTTACGTTAATTAATACAACTAATCACCCCTGCGTGAAAGAAGGTGAAAGCAAACAGTCCTCAAAACATCGTACAGGTAGACAAGATGCAGGTTTCTAAACTGCATGCAGCTACTGTAGGATCTGATGCTTAGCAAAGAAAGTAAGTTACGGATTTAGAGAACTCTTAACTAATAAGCAGGAATAAATACTAGTGATAGGACCTACAGTGTATGATGGCATAGGTATAATTAAATAAAGGCAGCAACTCGCAACATAACCACATACAGGTGTGCTTCTCACTCTTAGTCAGGCAAGCCTGCTCGGACAGAGTCTCTAAGCCACACCCTGACTCACAATGCTCACAAAGACGGTAAACTGTGGCACAATAACAAGCATACAGATATAATAAACCCCTAGCTGTTATTCTGCCAGGTGGCAGAGGTCTAGCCGGAAGGATATAGGCTTCGGATACCAGGGCTGAGCCACCTGCTCTAGCCTAGGGACGTTCCCAAGTCTGTGCGCCAATTTACTCTAATTGAAAGGGTGCTCTCTTGAGAGACTCAGATCCCAAGTATCTGACTCTCTCCTGGCGACCCTAAAACAAACACAAGACGTGCAAGGGCAGTGCTGAGTGGACTATGCAAGGGCCCTCACACAACACAACACTAGACACACAGGCACACAGACAAGAAAATGCCCCCAGACTCCCACGGGTATCCTAGTAAAGTTGTGCAGGTCCACAGGACTCGCACCTGCAGACTTTACTTAAAGGATCGTAAAAAACCTCCCCTCCGGTCTAGCCCCTGCTCACCTGCCACAAGAACACACTAGCAAGCATGAAACCACCAAATATGAGACAACAAAAAAGCTTCTTAGGTCTCATTAACAATTACATCTCTGCATAAAGCCCAAAATCCTATCGAATTATCTGAGAGCTCGTCGTTAATACAATAATAGATATAAGGTCTATCAAGGGGATGGGATAATTAAATAGATTGGTGAAGTAGTGGAAAGATGGTATACAAAGTAAGAGAGAAAGTTTCTAAGTGCGGTTGAGAGGGATAGATATCAAGGGGGTCCGAAGGGTATGACAGTGAGGTGAGCTCTGAGTCTTGAATCTGTCTGGACCCCACCCTAGGCATGCAAAATACCTCCCATGCTGGCAACACTCAACATGGTTGCCGAGTCAAAATCCTCTACCCCTTGCGTGAGTCGAAACTAAGCCTAAAAATCAAATGCACGTGGCAATATCAGGCTCGTCCCAAGCTAGTCTCTCCGCGCACGCGCAAAGCAACGTCCCCCAACCGGTCTCTCTCTCCCGCTCATGTCCTCCCACTCTCACTAGACTTACATCTTATATATTATAATGAAATAATAAACTATCAAGAATAAAACATACTAAGATGTGTTGGTTAAGAATAAGGGCAGCTTCAAGCTGTGAAACAACATAAGAATATCCCAGACATTAGTTACATTGTCGTAGGATATATACTAAGGAAAAGCCGACCGGCCGGCTGCCGCCAGCCGGTTTCTAAACGGCTGGGCAGCCGACACTCGCACATGCCCGCACGTGGCTACTATGCAGGAGCGTCACACCTCCCCCAAGATATAAGACACTTGACTAAGTTCTTCATATCTAACAGAAAGCTTCTCATAGTACCACACACTGTTGCGACACAAGGCACTATATATAAAAAAATAAAGACTGTTGCACTCCACCGAGCAAGTTCAACTAACTTAGCGACAATAAGCGAAAACATTCAACTTAGATACTGCCACAACATCTTATACAAAATTCTACACATTATAAAAATAAAGAGGTTTTATAAGGTTTTTTGCTTTTTTAATTTGCTTTTTTCGGCTGAACTACAGTGACAGCCTATGTTCCTCCACACTCAACCCTCAATCCTGTAGCAGTCTAACCAACATCATCCACCCTTGATAGACAATCCGCGATCACGTTATCAGAACCGGCAATATGGCGTATGTCCAGATTATACTCCTGAAGCATGAGTGACCACCTGGTCAGCCTCATATTCCGGTTATGAAACTGATTCAAGAATTTCAGAGGGTGATGATCGGTATAAACCACTACGACTGGTCCGAAAGCAGGAACATATACATCGAAGTGCCTGAGCGCCAGCACTATCGCCAGGAGTTCTTTTTCAATTACAGAGTAATTCCTTTGTGCACTATTGATTTTTTTACTGTAAAAACTCACTGGATGTTCAATACCTTCATCATCTGTCATCATCTGCCACTGGCATCAGTCGCCAGCTGAAAAGGTCTGCTGAAGTCCGGGGCCCTGAGTATGGGGTGGGTACATAACAGGTGTTTCACCAAGGAAAACGCATCTGCACACTCAGGAGACCACCGGAACATCTTGTCCTTAGATAATAAGTCAGTTAAAGGTGCAAGTATAGTCGAATAGCCTTTGATGAAGCGACGATAATAGCCTATCATACCTAGAAACCGCATGATTTGTTTCTTAGTCGTAGGCTGGGGAAACTGATCGATGGCTTTGATCTTTATCTATGGAGGGCACACCTGACCCATCCCCACCTCGAACCCCAGGTACAAAACTGTGGCTTTGACAAAATCGCACTTACCAAGGTTTACCACCAAACCTGCTTCATTCAGTTTATTAAAAAGCTGTCCGATGTGAGCACAGTGACTGTTAAAATCATCGTCGTATATTATGACATCATCTAGGTACACCGTACAGTTGGGAATGTCGGCTACAATGTCGTTCATTAATTTCTGAAACGTTGCAGGGGCATTTTTCAGCCCGTATGGCATAACATGGCAACGATATGTGGCACCGTCCACCACAAACCCACACACCTCTCGCGCTCGCTCAGACAAGGGCACTTGCCAATAACCCTTAACAAGGTCTATCTTAGTGAGGAACTTGGCCTTTCCTATCTTATCCACACTGTCGTCTACGCGAGGGAGAGGGTAGGCATTTGTGGGGGTTAAACCATTCAACCTGCGGAAATCTATACAAAACCGCACCTTGCCATCTGGTTTGGGCTGCAGTGTGACGGGGGAAGTCCACCTTACTGCACCCTCAGAAATCAGCCCACGTTTCAGCATATAATCCAGCTCTTCCCTAAGTGCAGGTAATTTAATAGGGGGAACACGGTATGGCACTGATTTAAAGGGCGGGTGGTCCCCAACATCGACATCGTGCACCGCTTGAGTAGTGAGGCCAGGATGCTCCGCGAAAACAGCTGGGTTTGAATCAAACAAGTGCTGCACAGCTACACGCTGTTGCTCAGGCAGGTGCAATATCAACTCGTGAGCCACTTCTCTAGAATTCCCCGCCCACTGATCCGCGGAAACATGACAATCCCAACTATCCTCCCCCGCAGCTTGACTGTCCCTTCCTCCTTCTCCACCACGATCGCTGCAGATCAACACCGGGACAGTGAGAGGCTCGAAGGGGCGCCTCACATACTCTTTCATCAGATTTACATGGCAAAGTTGGTTCTTTTTCTTACGATCAGGAGTAGCTACTAAATAGTCGAGATCAGAAACCTTCCTTACAACCCGATACGGACCAGAATACTTGGCAGACAAGGGGTGTCCCACCAGAGGCAGTAGTATCAGTACCTCCTGATCTACTTCAAACTCCCTCAGCTTCACCTTCTGGTCGTATCTGTCCTTCATCTGAGCTTGTGAACTCTTAAGGTTCCGACCTGCTACCTCCAAGCTCTTTAGCATTCTCTCACGGCTTTCAACTACATACTTTAGGAGCGAGCATGGCTTTGTGACTCCCTCCCAGATCTCCTTGACTATGTGGAGGGGCCCCCTGACCCTGTGTCCAAAACCAACTCGTTCGGGCTAAATCGCAAGCTCTCCCCAGGTACTTCTCTCGCAGCAAATAAAACGTATGGGAGACCTAGATCCCAGTCCTTCCCATTCTCCATGCAATAACACCGCAACATACTCTTGAGAGTCGAGTGCCACCTTTCCAAAACTCCCTGACTCTCGGGATGGTAGGCAGATGACACCACAGACACTATCCCATGTTGCTGCATGGTCTGCTTAAACAGAGCAGAAGTAAAATTGGATCCCTGATCAGACTGGATCTCCTAAGGGTAGCCATAACGAGAGAAATAGACAAGTAGGTTTTTGACAACAGTCTTAGCCATCCCGTTGCGCATGGGGTAAGCATCTGGATACCGTGTTGCTACATCCATTACAGTTAGTACAAATTTATTGCCGGCACTAGTGGGGGGCAATGGGCCAACCATATCGATAACTACCTTGCTGTAGGGCGGCCCAATGACAGGGATTGGTTGTAACGGGGCTCTCGGGATGACCTGATTGGGTTTCCCAACAACTTGACAAGTGTGACACTGTGACACCCATGACACGACACTCGCCTTTAACCCAGGCCACCAGAAAAGCTTGCTGAGAGCTGCCTCCGTCTTATGTGCCCCCAACCAACATTATCACCAGACTTCTTATCGTGATTAAGCCATCTGTCTAAGTGCCGTAAACATTTCTCTCCCACGTACCTCTTCCTTCCTTACACACCCCACAGTGGTGATGGAAAATCCCATGAATATTTCTGTATCACGTGAGCAAGGGATGTTGATCTCAAGTTTGAGTTGGGATGTAATATAAATTGACAAGACATAAACTAGACCAAGAAGTTACATTGATTCAACCTCTAGATTGTACAGTTCCCTGCATAAATAATAATTCCTATATAATATTATATATACATATATATATATATATATATATACCGGAGGGAGAAAGCTGAGAGCTGCCTCCGTCTTACGTGCCCCCAGGTGCCCTGCCAAAGGCACATCATGAGCTAATCTCAATAAGCTCTTTCGGCACACCCTCGGTACTACTAACTGGTCCACTAATCCTGACCCGCCATCCCACTTTTTCTTGGGATCCTGATGTCTCCGATACAAGATCCCCTCGGACAAGAAAAAATCACCAGGCTGCGCATCCCCATTGCTCTCCAGTTCGATAGCACCATTACCACACGCCCTGACTTCAGGATCTTCCAGCTGCAAGGAACATATATCAGCAGGTGCCAGATTATCCAAGTTCATCTTAAATAATTTATTTCCACCTCCAATGTCCCGCTGAGCCATCCTTTCCTCACGCTGCGCATAACGATGCTGTCGCAGAGTCTCTTCCTGCCCTGCACCTGCACTAGCGGTGACAGGCCCCGGGGCTTCTCCAGACTCTAACATAGGTGCCAATAATGAGTCACCAAGCAACACTGCCGGCTCAAAACTCTCCAATTGACCAACACTTCCCGTTTTCTTGTGACCTTTCCTCCGCGGTTTGATAGACTGAGGTGGTGGCTGCAAGTCTCCGGATGTCTGAGAACGCGTCACAACACACGCCATAGTTTGTACGCTACACTTCTCAACCCACTCCTGTTCCTCCCTACTAACGTCGGCCGCCTTCTCGGCAACGACCAAGGGTGAAACCTTAGAAGCAGGCACCGCAAAGTCGTTGCCGAGGAGGAGGTCGACGCCCCCAACAGGCAAGTTCTCTACAATTCCGACATCCAGTTCCTTCGCCACACCACCCACCTCCAGCTCCATCCGCACCAGCGGGTAGGACTTCGTAGCATTGATCCCCTGAACTACCACCACCCGAGCAGCGTTAATCGGCCTACCAGTAAAGTTCTTTAACAAGGTCTGAGAAGCCCCAGTATCACGCAATAGCTTAACTCCTCGCCTTTCGCCAGCCCACCTCACAAAACCATGCCCTCTATGACCCCCAAAGACGTCACGGACAGGGTTCGAGCCTTCCGGACTCTTGAACACAGGCTGTGTCCCAACCTCTGACGAACTACCCTTGGCAAACTCAGAAAATATAGGCGACACCCCTATGCTGCGGACCAATGACACAACCTTGTTTGGTGGCTTGTTCGGACAAGCATTTGCAAAGTGACCCTCCTTGTGACATGCAAAGCACTCTTTACTCTTTGGTTTCCCTTGAGAGTAGGAGGTACCATTAGACTTTTTATACGGGATGGTATTTGGTTTATGTTCAGTTTTATTGTCAGTGCTAGATGGTTTTGTGTATTTATGTGTATCAAAATTCTTGGGAAGGGGAGGGGTACGATCCTTTGCACCCGACTCACTCCTAGCTGCTGCTTCGCACCCTCGAATTAATGACAGTCGGCGGTCAGCCATTTCTGCTGCCTCCTGGATAGTTCTAGGATTGTTGTCCTTTATATTTAATGTTAAGTCCCCGCCTGTGCACTTAAAGAACTGCTCCAAGAGAACCAGCTCACTCAACTCCTCAAAAGTAGCTGCCCTCTCAGAACGCAGCCAATGTCGTAGTGCATCAGACAAGTCCCGGGCGTGTTCTAGGAAGGTACTATCCTTGCCCTTAGTAACACCCCGAAACTTCAAGCGGTAAGTTTCTGGTTGTAACTCATAGGCCCGTAGCACAGCCTTCTTTAGCTCATCATAAACTACACAGGACTCTAAAGGTAGTGCATCATACGCTTTTAGCCCCTTTCCTAGGAGTCTTGATGAAACTAATGCTGCACACTTTTCCTGAGGCCACTGGTGTTCCTGACACTTCTTCTCAAATCGCATAAAAAACTCAGTCACACATGATTCATCGAACACAGGAACTAGTTTTAGCAGGTGCGACAATGATTGGTCCCGATGTCTATTACCTCCCCCAATATTTCGCCCTGTTACCTCCACTCGAGATCTCTCCAGCTCCCTGTCAGCCCGATACCTAGTAGACTCTGCCTACAGTTCAGCCTCTCGTATAGCAACCTCAGCCTGAGCTCTAGCAACCTCAGCCTGCACACTAGCCTGTCTCTCGGTAGCCTCAACCTGAGCTCTAGCAACCTCAGCCTGAACTCTAACCTGTCTTTCGGCGGCCTCAACCTTGGCCATCTCAAGCCGAAACAACAAATCTGGAGTCAACCCTTGAGGAGGGGAAGATGCATTTAATGGGGAGGGTCCCTGTGATTGAATTCCACGCTGCCATTGACCATGAACTTGGGGGTATGTACTAAATTCAGGCACCCTGACGTTTGATATGGGGGTAGAGTGGAGGGGGGGCTGGGGACCGGGGCCCCCAGTCGCCTCTCCACCCAGGTCTCTCCCTTCTAAACCCAATATCAAAGTCCTCAGCTGATCTTTCCTCATGCCACTTAAACCCTGGTGACCCTGAAAACCTGCCACACACTTTAAGCCATACTTATTCAGCTTCAACACCCTGGCAGCGGTAAGGGGCACCTCTAAAAATCTTCTAGCACCCTCCTCGCTATCGACTAGCCACTCCACAGGTCTTTCTCCCTCCGAGCCTGTATCGTGACCTGACCCACCACTGTGTTCTGATGTATTAGACATGTTTGTGTACTGCAGTAATTATCACGGTTGTAGAATGTGCCTTATCTCCTATGCAAGTATGTATATACTAATGTTATTTAAAGTCTTTAATGTGTTATATTGGTTGCTCCAAAAAAAACTCTATGTCCACTGTATTCCTCTAATCATAAGGAATCTCAAAACAAATGACCACTATATTCCTCTGTTCAGTAAATCCTATGCAAGGTCGCCATTTGATACGTCCTGGGATATATAAACACTGGGCTCTTTCTATTGGACTAGGTATGCGGCAACAAGCAACAACGGAAAACGCTAGATCCAACCCTTATCTATAAACCCAGGCAACAAACCACCCTAAACCGTCAAGAGTCCTGCCTGGACAACGAGGTATCCTATGACTCGGTTACAGGGTGCACGCACTATAGACTGCTGATAGTCAAGCAGGCTATACAAAAGATCACACAATTAAGTTGACTTAAAGCTTCAAGGAAAAGATAGATAACGGAATTAAATTTCAGAAACAATTTAATAACAAACTAGAAGAAAGTACATTTAACGTTACGTTAATTAATACAACTAATTACCCCTGCGTGAAAGAAGGTGAAAGCAAACAGTCCTCAAAACATCGTACAGGTAGACAAGATGCAGGTTTCTAAACTGCATGCGGCTACTGTAGGATCTGATGCTTAGCAAAGAAAGTAAGTTACGGATTTAGAGAACTCTTAACTAATAAGCAGGAATAAATACTAGTGATAGGACCTACAGTGTATGATGGCATAGGTATAATTAAATAAAGGCAGCAACTCGCAACATAACCACATACAGGTGTGCTTCTCACTGTTAGTCAGGCAAGCCTGCTCGGACAGAGTCTCTAAGCCACACCCTGACTCACAATGCTCACAAAGACGGTAAACTGTGACACAATAACAAGCATACAGATATAATAAACCCCTAGCTGTTAATCTGCCAGGTGGCAGAGGTCTAGCCGGAAGGATATAGGCTTCGGATACCCGGGCTGAGCCACCTGCTCTAGCCTAGGGACGTTCCCAAGTCTGTGCGCCAAATTACTCTAATTGAAAGGGTGCTCTCTTGAGAGACTCAGATCCCAAGTATCTGACTCTCTCCTGGCGACCCTAAAACAAACACAAGACGTGCTAGGGCAGTGCTGAGTGGACTAGGCAAGGGCCCTCACACAACACAACACTAGACACACAGGCACACAGACAAGAAAATGCCCCCAGACTCCCACGGGTATCCTAGTAAAGTTGTGCAGGTCCACAGGACTCGCACCTGCAGACTTTACTTAAAGGATCGCAAAAAACCTCCCCTCCGGTCTAGCCCCTGCTCACCTGCCACAAGAACACACTAGCAAGCATGAAACCACCAAATATGAGACAACAAAAAAGCTTCTTAGGTCTCATTAACAATTACATCTCTGCATAAAGCCCAAAATCCTATCTAATTATCTGAGAGCTCGTCGTTAATACAATAATAGATATAAGGTCTATCAAGGGGATGGGATAATTAAATAGATTGGTGAAGTAGTGGAAAGAAGGTATACAAAGTAAGAGAGAAAGTTTCTAAGTGCGGTTGAGAGGGATAGATATCAAGGGGGTCCGAAGGGTACGACAGTGAGGTGAGCTCTGAGTCTTGAATCTGTCTGGACCCCACCCTAGGCATGCAAAATACCTCCCATGCTGGCAACACTCAACATGGTTGCCGGGTCAAAATCCTCTACCCCTTGCGTGAGTCGAAACTAAGCCTAAAAATCAAATGCACGTGGCAACATCAGGCTCGTCCCAAGCTAGTCTCTCCGCGCACGCGCAAAGCAACGTCCACCAACCGGTCTCTCTCTCCCGCTCGTCTCCTCCCACTCTCACTAGACTTACATCTTATATATTATAATGAAACAATCAACTATCGAGAATAAAACATACTAAGATGTGTTGGTTAAGAATAAGGGCAGCTTCAAGCTGTGAAACAACATAAGAATATCCCAGACATTAGTTACAATGTCGTAGGATATATACTAAGGAAAAGCCGACCGGCCGGCTGCCGCCAGCCGGTTTCTAAACGGCTGGGCAGCCGACACTCGCACATGCCCGCACGTGGCTACTATGCAGGAGCGTCACATAGGGGGTTAATTTCCTCCCCTGCAACTTGAGGAGACTCAACCCTCCCGTCTCTTATGGTTGCTTGCCCTGTTCCCTTCCTCCCTTTCTCGTTTACTGCTTCAGGAGGTTCTAGTTTTCCCCGGAGTTTCGCTGCGGCGTTTATGACCTCTTCTAAGTTGGCGGAGTTTCACTTGATGACAGGTGCTGCCGGTGAGGGCCCGAAAAGCTTGTTGTTTTGGGCTGGGCGTGGTGGGGTTGCCTCAGGGTTGCTGACTCCTTTCTTTCTTCAGTGTATGTGACGGGTAACGAAGCCGGATCCATCCTTTATGGGACAAAACAGATTGAGGACAAATATGCATTTATTCACGTATGTCGGGTTGACAATGTTCCCAGCTCGAAGCCGGGGCCTATCTCATGCAAATGGCCATATTCTGGTTTTCCTGGCCCTGCGGAGGTCTCAACCTTTCATTGCTAGGCAGCACTTAGCAACTGCAGTATTTTCTTCCCATGCCATTCTTGTTTTATGTCTTATGGCTATCGCTTTGTGTAATTTCGAATGCGCTCATGGCAGACAATACTGACCATACTGACACGATAATCGTTTTGGACTTACCGGTAACCGATTCTGGCGATTCCCCGGCTTCTTCTGATGACCTTCCCTCTCAAAGTTCTACAATAGTTACAATGGCACCTTATGCAGTGCCTATTCAGCAACATTCGGTAACTGACTCTGGCAATCCCCTGGCTTCTTCTAATGACCTTCCCTCTCAAAGTTCTACAGTAGTTACACTGGCACCTTATGAAGTGCCTATTGAGCAAAATTATTCTAAAAGAGGCAAAGGGGACACTATCTTCCTGCAAAATGTTCCCCCCGAATTATCCTACGACTCCCTGCATAAAATGTTTAAGTCCATTGGTGTAGTAACCCGTATCAGAATTCGTTTTGTAGACGAATGTGGGTCTGTCAATAGATGCTACATCTCCTTTTTGGAGTCGTCGTCTGCTGCTGCTGCCTACGATGCTGCCCTGAAGCTACTACCCGCTGGCTGCTGCGGTTCAAATTCATTGCAGCGTTCTGTTAATATCGAGGATAGTGACACCGATTATGTGCCAAATGTATTTGACGGATTTGATAAAATCGCAGACCTACAGCGCCCTACTCCTCTACCTAAATGGTATGTAGCATATTACAACGATGGAGAAAATCATTATATTAAGGCACATCAGTATTTGCAGAGGCAAGTCGGTGTCATCCCAAAGGAACATCTTAAAAAGTATGGGAAAGGTGTATTAATCTACGCTAACAACCCCGTTCAGGTATAGGATGCTATCTCATCTGCCTTGTTCTTTTAATGGTATGTTTAAGTCAATCCAGGCCCACAAGTCCTTTAACTTTACAAAAGGGATTGTGTTTAGTGAGGACCTGCATGCCTTCACTGAAGAAACCATCTTATCTATGTGTCCCGAGTCTGTGTCCTCTGCCCGGAAGCTGAAGGGCAAGACTGTATTACTTGTATTTTGGGGGTCTTACTTACCCGATTCTGTTGATCATGGGCCACTCACCCTGCGAGTTAAGAAATTTCATGATCGACCTATGCAGTGCTACAAATGTTTTGAGTATGGGCACCTTAAGAAATACTGCTCAAACGAAATCCGTTGTGGCTCTTGTTGAGCATTAAGCAATCATGAAGCTCCTGAATGTGAATCAAATGCGTACTGCTACCACTGTCAGGGTGACCACTCTCCCTCTTCCTGGCATTGTCATGTATATAAACTAGAGGTAGACATAGTCGTTCTGGCAAATACACAGCATATTAGTTTTGGTGCTGCTAGACTGGAGTTGCTGTTCCGGAGTAAGCCTGGTATGCGTTCATAATTATGCTTCAGGAGTTGCATCATCTGCACCAGTTATCCTCTCTAAAGTGACAGGCCAAGACAAAGTCACTAGTGTCCCTATCATCTCACAGCAGCAGCGACAGGTGCAGAGTTCGGGGAGTGAGTCTATTCCTCCTCAAGCCTCTGTTCGTCGCAAACAACTTTCCCATTCAAGTACTGAAAAGCATCCTTCCCTTCCAAAGAAAGACAGGACACATCATCGCGATGGTCGTACGCTTCCCGGCTCTTCGCCAAAGGGGAGGAAGTGCCCTTCATCTTCGGATGTGAGGGGTGGCATGGATTCCATTTGGAGATAGCGTTAATTCCTCCCCCAGGTCTTCCTCCTTCTCTGGGAAGAGTAATTCATCGGAAACCAGAGGAGAAGCGCCAACAACAAAGATGGATAAGAACACGGTCGGCCATGTCCATAATAAATACCAGCTGCTCCAATCTCCACAAAGGCATTCTCCACATGAATGCTCTAAGAAGCGGCCCAACTCTGAGGATAGCTCTTTGCCAGTTACGAGGGTTCCCTCTTGCAAGGGTGGAACCTCTACAGCTCTGGTTAAGACTTACCTCAAGAGGCGGCGTGCTGACTAACTTGGCAGGCTTTATCGAAGACATTTTGAAAAGGAGTCTCTACCACAAACCTCTGATGTTAATGCCCCCCCTCCTAAAGGGGATGATAGTTTAGCCGATGACAATAATGCCAAAAATTCTACAATAGAATTGTAGGGGTATCCGTGCAAATAGTGAGGAAGTTTCGGTTTTAAAGAATCTTTATGACTGGGATGTCCTCTGTTTGCAGGAAACCAAATTGGGTTCTCATTTCAACCCAGGCCCCCTCTGGGCCTTCGTGCCAAAGGTGGGACTTCAATTATTGTTAAAAGGAGTGTTCATCATTTCCCAATCCCCCTGCAAACTGATTTGCAGGCATGTGCAGTAAGAGTCTTATTCAACAAAATGTATACCATTTGTTTTCTATACTTCCCTCCAGGGGAGGCCATTAACTCGCGAGCCCTACAGTCGCTTGTGGACCTGCTTGATCTACCTTTTTTGCTGTTGGGCGACTTTAACGCCTATAACCAATTATGGGGTGGTTCCGTTTGCAATGAGCGTGGGTCTCAAGTTGAAGCTATACTTCTGCAAAACAACTTATCATTGCTCAATGATGGGTCCCCTACTCACCACACTTTACATCTTCACAGTTATTCTGCCATTGATCTTAGTATATGCACCTCAGATATTTTAATCTCCTTCCATTGGTCGGTTTCTCAGTCATTGCATGGAAGTGACCACTTTCCTATCGTCATAGAAACTCTTAATGGTCTTCCTCCAACTGCTCCTCCTAGGTGGTGCATTGACCGTGCAGCCTGGAATGTATTCTCTGAATTATTCTTGGGGACTCCGGATCTGAGTTCCTTTGACACACACATAGTAGCATATGAGTACCTTGTAGATTTAATTCAGAACAGTGCGCTGATTTCTATCCCGCGGTCGACTGGAACTCCTTCGAGGCCTGTGGTTCCGTGGTGGGATAATACGTGCACTGCTTTGAGACGTGTCACACGCTCTTGCTACAGGAGATACAAGAACAATGCGACCAAGGTAAACTATGTTATATACAGAAGAGCTCAGGCTAAGAAACGAAGGTATTTTAGTAGAGCCAAACGGACTTCATGGCAGAAGTATACTGGATCTGTAACATGTAACACTCCTATCAATAAAGTATGGGCTAAGATCAGGAAGCTCTCTGGGAAATTTGTTCCTAGTTCCCCTCCTTGCCTTCAAGTGGGCGATACTGTATCATCAGATCCTGTCATAGTCTCTAATATTCTTGTTCGCCACTTTGCTGAAGTCTCAGGTTCATTGGGCGTGCTCAGGTCCCTCCCTTTAGTGCGACTGACCAAGATTCGTAGGTTTATAATGCACCTTTCACCATGCAGGAGCTCATTCATGCTCTGAGTAATGTCGGCTCCTCTGCCCCAGGAGAGGATGGCGTGCATTATGACATGATCAGATATCTCCCAGAAGCTTTTCTATTTTTTTTTTGGTTGTGTTTTCTTTGACTTGCAAAAGGCGTATGACACAACATGGAGATTTGGTATAGTGCAAGAATTGCGTAAGCTAGGCTTGACCGGGAAAATGCTCTTGTTTATCCAGAGTTTCCTACGCACTCGCTATATCAGTGTTACGGTTGGGAATTGTCTTTCTGATAAACTTATACAGCGTGAGGGGGTTCCTCAGGGGAGTGCGCTAAGTGTTTTTTGTTTCATAATGGCTGTAAACAGTGTTGTGGCGAGGGTTTTTAGGGAACCATTGGTGCAAAGTTCGTTGTTTTTAAATGACTATGCGATATATTGTTCAGCGGCTGATCCCGATATGACTAGACGACACTTGCAGAAAGCCATCGATTTGGCAGTCCAGTGGGCGAATGAGTGGGGTTTCACTTTTTACCCTCAGAAGACTGTGGCAATAAAGTTTTGTAGTAAAAAAAATTCAGTTGTACCGCATCTTCTTCTTAATGGTAATATTTTACCATATGAAAGTTCAGTCAAATACCTAGGGCTTACTCTGGATAGCGGGGTTACTTGGAAGGAACATATTCTTGATCTTAAGACGCGTGTTATGCGGTACTTGGACATCCTGAAAATGCTTAGTAATAAGTCCTGGGGTGCAGACTGTTCATCCCTCCTCAGGATTTATGATGCTCTGTGCCGATCTAAATTGGAGTATGGCTGTCAGATGTATTCGTCGGCAAGCAAGTCTATCTTAAAGTTGTTGGACCCGGTACACAATTCAGCCATGAGGATATGCACAGGTGCTTTCCGTACATCGCCTGCAGAAAACATGTATGTTGTGGCAGGGGAATTGCCTCTGGATCTCCGTAGGGAAGAGCATGGATTACGCTTAGTGTTTAGAGTTCGCAGTTCCCCTGATAACCCTGCTTATCGCTCGGTCACCGATAGCCATTTCCTTCCACGGTATGAGGCGCGTAAAAGCTTCCCCAAGCCTCTCCAGATCCGCATGAGGGAAGTGTTGAATGACTCTCATTTGAACTCCGTTTTAATAAGAGAGGTAAAATTCCCCTTGTTTGCCCCGTGGGTTCTCCACTCTCCGTCAGTATGCATTCATCCCATTTACAAGGCGAAATTATCTCCAGCTGCAGCAAAGGCCATGTTTCTGGATCACGCCCAAGTCCATAAATCTACTTCAGCATTGTACACTGAAGGGTCGAAAATGGCATCAGGTGTGGGTTGTGCGGTGGTTTTTAAGGACACCACTCGCCTTGCTCGATTGCCTGGGGTTGCCTCTGTCTTTACTGCGGAGGCGTATGCTACTATCCAAGCTTTGAAAGTGGCACGTGACTCCACTGGAACTGATTTCACCATTTACACTGATTCACATAGTGTTCTTTTTGCCATTCAAGTTTACTCTCCTGGTCACCCATTGGTTCAGGACATCCAGGAATGGCTTTATCGCTTAGCATCTCGACACAAAATTATTAATTTCTGTTGGGTCCCAGCTCATGTGGGGATCCAGGGCAATGAGGAGGCTAACACTGCAGCAAAAGAGGCTGTACTAGAGTGTGTTACGCTGGCCAGCTTGCCAGAATGCGCTCGTACTCGCTAGCGCTCGCCAGGGCAGTGAAATGGGCTATATAATCGTAGAACGATGTTCTTTCTTTCCTAGTATTCATGTTGTCACAGACAGATCAGTGGTGGTCTTTATTCTTGTCTGTGACACTTGGAAGTATTTTATATCAGTGATAGAGTATAAGATGTGTAGTGTGAAGTTAAGGAGAGAGAGAACGAAGGAGACAGCGAGGTGGTAGTATGTGTGTGTGTATGTACGTGTGCCTTCCTCGCTCGGGCGGAGGTTCCCACGCTTGTGATTGGTCGGCTGGCCTGGCGCGTCCTATGACGCTTGCTCTTCATGACGTAGTGGTCTGTGATTGGGTGCCGCCGTCCTAGTGTTGGTGCTGGGGGGCTCCTGCCCGAGTGTTTCCTTCAGAGCTTGGCATGGTGTGCTTGGTCCTAGACGTCCCTTGCAATCTTTCCCCAATCTAACCCCCTGTACTACTGTTTCTGTCTCTGAACTTCTTCTTTTCCAATACTTCTCATCTTTAAGAATTACTTATCCCTTCTGGTTCTGCATACGACTTCCATAGTCGGCCAGTCGTATTACCAGCACCAGTTCTCACATATATGTTTTGCACTAGCTTTAGGGATTATTAGTCATAGTCACATGAGTCATATTATCATTGGGTGCTTCTAATTATTGAGTTGTTCTTTGTTACTATTTAATGCTAGACAGTGGAGGGTATCCTTGGTCGTTGTCTGAGTTATGTATGTGGCAAGTCAGAGCCTGTACGACTTCGACGGAGCTTAGGTTAGCCTGTAACCCGTGTGCATATTTTTCCTTTGCGAGTGTAGCAGCATACAAGCGAAGGGCTTTTGCCTACACTTACTTGTATGCTTGCTACCTCATTTTGTTAACCTTTGTGGAGCGCCAGGGTAAGACCAGATACTAGAGATCTGGACTTAACAAGAGAGCCTACTAGTCACTTAACGTAACATAAGGGAAATCTGTTCAAGGGGAGACAGTAGGCTACGAGCATGCTTGTGCTCTGCCTAGCCTCCTGGTACCTTTTATACCGCTGCTAGACTTTATTATTAATAAAGACAGCATTGTGTTTATTAACTTTAACTGTGTATGCTTTAGGAATTATTCACGTATTATTTTAGCCTAGGTTGATGCTTGGTGCACAACCCAGTATGGCTGTTACTTTGGCTAAGGAAGTACTGTTTTGAGTGGCTATTATTAGTGCTGTCATAGAGTTGTTGCACTCCCTTGTTATATATATGAAAACCTAAAACCCAGTTAATTGATACCCCGTTATCCAGTAGATTAACTCTGGAGGGTTTAAGTGTTTTGTTCACTGGCGTAATAGTTCGATGGTTTGGAATTAGCGAACCGTTGTTGCAGATATAGCCTATCATCTAGTCCATTATTAAGTGCCCTTGTTTATTTCGTAGTGCCGGTCGTAACAAATGGCGACCTTAGACCAGTATATAGTGAACTGAATATTGCAGTTTTTTTTTTGGAGAAATCTTATTGCCATTTGGGGTTGAATTTATTTCTTGCATTGTTGGCCGTGGACATTGTTTTGAGGATATATAGAACTTGTTGGAGTTTATTGGTGACCTAGTATTGCACTCAAGAACATCTTTGAATATTTTTTGTGAATAAAGCTACGCGAGAGTTTGGCTACTTTTGTCTTGACTTGAGAATTTTTTTGTTTGACTCCATCATGTCACTGGACGGGTCTGAACATAGTGAGGGCACAGTGCGAGAGACAGGCGAGGAGGTGGAGAAGGTGGAGTTGTTAAACGGCGTTCGGGTGGTGAACAATGAGGAGGATGCTCGGATTTTTTTGGAGGAGCCTGTGTCGGCGGACCGGGTGTCGGGGCTGGACCGGTACGGACTGCAGTGTGTAGCCACGGTCTTGGGGTTGTCCGGTACTAGCGGTTTGTCGAAAGGTGAGCTGGTTACCTGTGTGCTCGGTGGGGTGCATGGGGCTTCAGGTGGAGCGGGAGCTGGGGCACCTTCGGCCCAGCCCCCATTCCACTCGACTCCTATCATGGCGCCCCCTCGGGCTCCGGAGCCGGGTACGTTCCCGCAGGCCGTTGCCCGTTGGCGGTTGGGTATGACTCTAGGTGGCTCACGGGGTGGGTCCCCGATAGTAGCACCCCCTCCTCAAGGTTTGTCTGCCAAGATGTTGTTTCAGCTCGAACTCGCCAAACTCGAGCAGCGGAAGTATGAGGCTGAGCTCGACCAGCGAAAGACTGAGCTTAAGTTTGAGTCTGAAAGGTATTGTGCCGATGTTGATCTAGAGAAAACTCGTGTAGAGGTGACCAGGAACCGTGTCGTCCAGGGGGGTCGAGCCCATGACCAGTTCCTGTCGCATCTACTAAAGTTGGTTCCAGTGTTTGATGAGTTAGGAGTTACCAAATTTGTTCTCCGTTTCGAGAAAAAGTGCCAGGAGCACCAATGGCCCGAGGAGAAGTGGGCAGTCCTTGTTTCGTCACGTTTGACGGGGAAAGCACTCAAGGCGTATGATGCTTTGCCCCTAGATTCCTGCGTGAATTATGAGGCGTTGAAAGAGGCTGTCCTGAGGGCGTATGAGTTGCAGCAAGAGACTTATAGGCTGAAATTAGAGCTGTTCCCAAGAGAAAGGAGAGTACTTTCCAGGAACACGCTAGAGAGCTGTCAGATGCATTTGAGAATTGGTTAATATCGGAGAAGGCAACTACTTTTGATGCAGTGAAGCACCTAGTGTTGTTAGAGCAATTTTTAAAATGTACTGGCAGTGACTTGACTCTTAACCTGAAAGAAAAGCAACCAAAAACTCTGCAGAAGGCGGCTGAGCTGGCTGACCTCAGGATGTCATTGACTCGTGGGTGCGGGTCTGCACAGAGAGCTGAGGCAGGTAACCAGGGGCGTAAAACTCCACCCCCCCGAATTAAGGACACAACTAATTATCCATTTAACACGTTGAGCCCCGGCTAGTTATAATATTTTGTTCACCCCAGTCCCAAGCCATTTTCACTTCTTTTTTTTTGTTTACTAAAATGGAAGACAAGGATGAGAAATGAAAAAAAAACAAAAAAAAATCACCTCGGATATTTATTTATTTTTTTTGGGGGGGGGAGCCTCAAAACATTTTGTTGAGCCAAAATGGAAGAGAATGGTGAGAAATGAAGAAAACAATAAAAAAAAACTCACCTCGGTCATTTGGGGGGTGCGGGGTCGAAAGTTCGTCTCCCCCGCATGACCACCCGCCCGGGAGCACTAGGGTGAAAACTGAGTATGGCATTGTACGGCATACATTCTAAGGAGTGTCTCACATAAATCTGAAGCCTCTTTCTCCCATACGACCGGAGTAATGAAGGTTCAAAGTGGCGGTGAACTAAGGGTGTAAAGTATCCCCACTAAGCCCACCACCACCGGCCGCACGGCTGTCTTGGCCCGCTCACACCTACCGGCCCGGCTCCCACACACACTACGGTACCTCCCCCTCCTATTCTCCCGCCATTTCCTACCTTACGAGCGAGCCACGTAAATGATTTTAATATGCCGGACGCACGTGATGCGTCGCTGGGAGTTGAGTTGGTGATAACAAACTGCCGACGCATCACGTGCGACGCTGAGTCTCAATGGGTTAAGAGTACTGTTGCCAATTATTATGATCCCAAGTCGAAACCCTTCCCGTTAAAGAAAGGCCAGGGCCCTTCCTCACCTCAGAGGAAGTCCAAGAGCGAAGTGGAGTGTTTCAAGTGTCATGAGAAGGGGCATATTGCGCGCTCATGTCCGACCACACCGCCTACAGCAGTGGTATCACTAGTGAGCAACATCGGTGTGTCTTTGAGGTCTTCCGCGTTTGCCCGGGGTAAACAGTCGGTTGCGAGGTCACAGCCGGTGAAGAAGCAGCAGGAGGGCTCGTCACCCGTCCGAGATGTATTTTGTGGTCATAGGGGGCACGACACTGTGAGGTGGGCTGGTGTGGAGCATAGGCTTGAGTTGCTGCGTGATACGGGCACTTCCCAGACACTTATTCAGAACTTCACTGGCAAGCCTATTAACGCGGCTCGGGTTGTGGTGGTTTAAGGCATCAATGCTACGCAGTCTTACCCGCTGGTCAGAGTAGAGCTTGAGGTGGACGGTGTGACACAGGAGTTGGATGTGGGTGTTGTGGAGAAGTTGCCAGTTGAGGGGGTCGACCTCCTTCTCGGTAACGACTTTGCGGTGCCTACTTCCGAGGTTCCACCCTTAGTCGTTGCCGAGAGGGCGGCCGACACGAGTAGGGAGGGGCAAGAGGGGCTCGAGAGTTCTCAGTCCGCTCAGGTGTCACAGCCTAGTACCCAGGTTTCAGACCAGCAGAGGAAGGGTCGGAAGGAGAAAGTCGAGGCTGGTGGTCGGGTTGAAAGTTTGGACCCAGCGACACTCCTTGGTGACTCGGTACTTGCACCAAATTTGAGCTCCGGAGTGGCCCCAGAACCTGTCCCCCCCTAGTGACATGGTAGGGCATGATGGCACTCCGCGACAGAGTAGTTCCCAGGCGAAGCCGGCAAGGCTTGAGCAGCCCAGTATCGGGGGTGGCCACAAGTTGCTTCAGGAGCATTTAGATAGGTTGGCACCCTCGGATATATGTCGGTTGCAAGTAGAAGATCCTGGTCTTTAGAGTTGTGGGAACGGGGCTATTGAACTCAATGAGGACGGGGATGCATGTCATGTGAACCTGTTAAAGGAGTTTGTGAGGCAACCACCTGAGCAGCCTACTTTCCCTGTGTTGGTCTGCAGCGGCCAAGGTGGAGAAGGAGAGGGGGGCAGTGAGGCACAGGTGGTGAAAAGTTGGGATTGTCATGTCTCGGCGGAGCAGTGGGTGGGGAACACGAGCGAGGTGGCTGTGGAAGCGCTTGAGCACCTGCCTGAGCAGCAGTGTGCAGCGCTCCAGCACCTGCTCGGTTCATACCCCACTGTTTGTGCCGAGCACCCAGGCCTCACAACTCATGCGGTGCACGATGTTCCGCTGACAGGTCACTTGAGTGTGAGTAAACCGTTGGCCTCGTTGTTGAAGCTGTTCAAGGTGGGCGACGAGGCTTTGGCATGGTTGTCAGGTCAGCGTCGACCCAGGGCTGCTAAGGGTGGTGGTCAATATCAGGACATTGAGCAGATTGGTGAGGTTGGCTGTGGAGTGGATGCGCCCGGTCGTCGCATAGCCTCCCAATGCTGCTCTAGTAAAATGCAACAGCCCTACCATAGACCGACTGTATCTGGCCGTGGCGCTGAAGGCGGTGATGCTGCGCCGGCAGGTGCAGTCGCCAGGAATGCGGGGGTGCGCATGTACGGTATCGGCGGGGAAGCCTTAGCAATTATGAACTATGGGAGTGACTGCACAGGTGGTACAGATTGTCCCTCTCATGACCTGGCTGTTCTAGGAACAAAGGTGGAGAAGGAGGGAGACTATAGTGTAGAAACTATGGTCCCGGCTGGGTTGTGGGAGGGCACTAGGCATGTTGTTCTTCAAGATAAGTTGCAACCTCTTGTTCCTGAGCGCCAAGAGAAGTTGTTTACTAGGCTGTGGCAGTACGTCCGCATGTTTGTTGATTCTCCAGGCCTGATGTACGGGGTAGAACCCGATGTGGAGGCTGGAGACAGTGCAAGGCTCAAATTGGCTCCCTACCATATAAATCCTGCTCGACAGCCTGTTGTGAAAGCAGAGCTGGACTACATGTTGAAAAAGGGTCTGAGGGATAAAGGATATCATGAGTGGTCGTTGCCAGTGACTTTGCAATCTGAGTTGAGTGGCAAGATCCGTGTTTGTGTTGTTTGCAAGAGTGTTGGTGCATCATCCCTGACAGACGCCTATAACTAATCCAGAGTTGACGACCCCATAGACCGCATCGGGGCTGCCTCATTTATCACTAAGGTAGAAATAGTGAAAGGTTATTGGCAGGTCCCGTTGCCGGAAAGAGCGAAGAGAAGTGCCAGTCTTGTGATGAACTGGGCAGTTTATCAGTGTCAGGTGTTGTTTTGCTGCCGGAACACAAGTAGGATGTGTGGCATGTTAAGGGCACTGATAATGTTCTGGCTGATTGTTTGTCACGGGAGGGTATGTCTTAACCCCTCTTTGGCGGCACCCGGGTATAGTCGGACAAGAGAACCCCAACCTAAAGAGTGGGGCCCAGCTATAGTCGCATGCAATTTTGAGCACGTAATGTGCTCTGAGAGAGAGCCGAGCGGTGGGAGGAGCATAGGTTCCCTCTGACCGGTCGGCACGGCTCGCGTGCGACAACTGAGGCCCCCTCCACGCTCATCCTTACTCATTACCTTGCTAGACAGGGAATTATGTCAGGAAATTTCCGTATTTTAGCGATTTTGCCCTTCGGTTGCACGATCGTTGCACGAGAACGCGTGGTCGTAGAAGGATGATTCAGGTGTCATTGGAAAGCTCAATTATCGCCCTTTCAGGGATACATAATTGTATTACGCTCTGGCTCTTGTTTATGCATGAAAAAGAGCACGGAAATAAGCTCGTTTAGGGTAAAACCCCCCGCTTGGCAGGTAGTAGAAGTTACCGCCTAGGCCGCTCGTAAGGTGTTAAGGAGCACCGTCGCCGTTCAGTCAGTGTTTGTTTGAGAGTGGAGAAAAACTAGGCTTGCCCCTGTAGTGCAAAGCCGCCAAAAACACTATTAAAAATATAAAAACCTCACATAAAAACTCTTTCTTTTTGATAGTATATAAGTGCAGTATGTTACAGCAAGAATCTAAGACATCCTGCGTTTTTGTCTTAGTAGGCTAGGCTTGTTGAAGCTTGCTCGTTGAGCGTAATATTGTTAAGAGATATATACTATTATTTTGGGGAAGTGTTGTGTAGATTTTGTTTTATATAATGAAGTGTTTTATGTTGTGATTGTGCCTTGTTTTCACAACTTGGGGGAGTAGCTGGGTGAGGCGGGTTTTATGAGCATTCTGTCTGGTCAGATGTGGCGTTTACCTGAGGTTAAAACGTCCCACATCTTGGGCGGGGTGTTACGCTGGCCAGCTTGCCAGAATGGGTTCGTACTCGCTAGCGCTCGCCAGGGCAGTGAAATGGGCTATAATAATCGTAGAACGATGTTCTTTCTTTCCTAGTATTCATGTTGTCACAGACAGATCAGTGGTGGTCTTTATTCTTGTCTGTGACACTTGGAAGTATTTTATATCAGTGATAGAGTATAAGATGTGTAGTGTGAAGTTAAGGAGAGAGAGAACGAAGGAGACAGCGAGGTGGTAGTATGTGTGTGTGTATGTACGTGTGCCTTCCTCGCTCGGGCGGAGGTTCCCACGCTTGTGATTGGTCGGCTGGCCTGGCGCGTCCTATGACGCTTGCTCTTCATGACGTAGTGGTCTGTGATTGGGTGCCGCCGTCCTAGTGTTGGTGCTGGGTGGCTCCTGCCCATGTGTTTCCTTCAGAGCTTGGCATGGTGTGCTTGGTCCTAGACGTCCCTTGCAATCTTTTCCCAATCTAATCCCCTGTACTACTGTTTCTCTCTCTGAACTTCTTCTTTTCCAATACTTCTCATCTTTATTCAATTACTTATCCCTTCTGGTTCTGCATACGACTTCCATAGTCGGCCAGTCATATTACCAGCACCAGTTCTCACATATATGTTTTGCACTAGCTTTAGGGATTATTGGTCATAGTCACATGAGTCATATTATCATTGGGTGCTTCTAATTATTGAGTTGTTCTTTGTTAATATTTAATGCTAGACAGTGGAGGGTATCCTTGGTCGTTGTCTGAGTTATGTATGTGGCAAGTCAGAGCCTGTACGACTTTGACAGAGCTTAGGTTAGCCTATAACCCGTGTGCATATTTTTCCTTTGCGAGTGTAGCAGCATACAAGCGAAGGGCTTTTGCCTACACTTACTTGTATGCTTGCTACCTCATTGTGTTGACCTTTGTGGAGCGCCAGGCTAAGACCAGATACTAGAGATCTGGACTTACCAAGAGAGCCTCGTAGTCACTTAATGTAACGTAAGGGAAATCTGTTCAAGGGGAGACAGTAGGCTACGAGCATGCTTGCGCTCTGCCTAGCCTCCTGGTACCTTTTATACCGCTGCTAGACTTTATTATTAATAAAGACAGCATTGTGTTTATTAACTTTAACTGTGTATGCTTTAGGAATTATTCACATATTATTTTAGCCTAGGTTGATGCTTGGTGCACAACCCAGTATGGCTGTTACTTTGGCTAAGGAAGTACTGTTTTGAGTGGCTATTATTAGTGCTGTCACAGAGTTGTTGCACTCCCTTGTTATATATATGTATCCCACTTATTGGTGTATTTAAGATACACGCTTTGGTGTCCTGCCCCTGCATTATTTCTGTTCTATATTAACGAGCATCTTAGAGCATCAGACGTTTTCAGAAGATTCCATATCTGTTTGCTGTAGGACTAGACTTTCAGTGTTTTCATAGAGCATTGAAGAGTTTAGTGTTGAGTACAGACTCACACTAAAGTTAACGTAAGCATATACTCCTTTATTAAATCTTGTTATAGTTTATTCAAGCATTTTTATTACTTAAGAGCATTTTATTAACGTAAAGTACTCTTGTTGTGAGTAGGCTTTGCCGTCACCGGAAAGCCTTTGTAGAAGTGCACTAAAACCCAGTTAATTGATACCCAGTTATCCAGTAGATTAACTCTGGAGGGTTTAAGTGTTTTGTTCACCGGCGTAATAGTTCGAGGGTTTGGAATTAGCGTACCGTTGTTGCAGATATAGCCTATCATCTAGTCCATTATTAAGTGCCCTTGTTTATTTCGTAGTGCCGGTCGTAACAAGTGTGAGGGCCGGTTCTCTATTCCCTCGGAGAGTTTGAAATGCAGTATCCGGTCGCTGATTCGGGAGAGGTGGCAGTTGACATGGTCTTCCATCACTAGCAGTAACCCAAAACGTAAAGCCATTCATCCTTCTGTGCAGCTTTGGGACTTATCACCCGTTCACTTAGGTAGATGTACGGAAGTTGTTCTTACAAGGTTGCGTATTGGTCACACATACAGTATATATATGACGCACAAATACATATTACATAATGATCGCCCACCGCTGTGTGCTGTGTGTGACGAGGTACTGTCTGTAAGCCACATTCTAACCTCTTGTTGTAATTACTCATTTCCCAGATGCTCTGTAGGTTTTACTTTCTTTTCCCTGTCTGACATTCTTGGCCAAGATGCAGATGTTTTTAAGCTCCGATCGTATTTATTGGATTGCGGTATTTTTTATGATATTTAATTATCCAGGGATTTTTACTTTTTATATTCCTCTATTGATATTTTATCCGTTTTATGTACCGCTACTTGATATCTCAATGTGTTTTAATTTTGATATTCCTGTGATGATCTTTTAATTTTCAGATGTAGCGCTGAATGATCTCTACAGGTCCCAGTGCTTGGCCATTGTGCCTAAGTCTTATCAATTCAATTGAAGATGATATTGGTCTTGGTTGGTGGTGTCCTGATGGTGGATTGCTCGAATTTGTGCTGATGTTGGGGTAGTTTGTAGAGGTAGTCTGGATAGTGTATCATCATTGGTATGGAGTTTCCCCGGCCTATATGCAATTTCGAAATTGAAATCTTCGAGGGACTCTCGCCATCTGACAGTGAGTGCATTTTTGGTATCAGATTTTTTGAGCCACTGCAAAGCTTGAAGTACTGGAGGGCCCAGATAATGCCTAAGCACTCTTGTTTAGTCACTGGGTAACTTATTTCGGCGGGGTTGAGAGTTCTGCTGGCTCAGGCGATGATGTGTTCTCTGCCTTTTCATGTCTGTGCGAGAACTGCACCACTTCCGAATAGGGAGACATCAGTGTAGAGTCGGAACGGCTTGGTGTAATCCAGAAATAAGATGACTGGTGCAGCTACTAGTAGGTCTTTGAGGGTTTGGAATACCTGAAGTCGATTGGTTGTCCATAGGAAGGGTTCTTCTTTCCTGGTCAGGTCGTGTAATGGCTTAGCTATGGTGTCAAAGTGATTTACGAAGCGCCGGTAGTAAGATGCAAATCCTAGAAAAGCGCGAACCTCCTTTCACATTGTAGGGGGGGGGGGGATGGCACTTATTGCTTGTAGTTTGGATAGGTCGGGTGAAACTCCTGCCTCAGAGATAATGTGGCCAAGAAATTTGACTTCTTTCTGAGCCATGGTGCATTTAGATGGTTTAAGCTTCAGGTGGGCATCACGGATCCTCTGGAATACTTGGCAAAGGCATTAGTACAAAGGAGTACAAAGGAAATCAAGCAACAACAGATCTAGTGACCCTCCTAGGTTGCTTGTCCTCCAAAACACTGAGGATCAAATGTCCAAACAGTGGTTTAGAGTGGGTAAGCGAACATTGGAAAGGGAATTACTGCCCTGGAACTAATGTCCGTGGCAGGATTAGGAAGTTAGTAGGGGACAGATGGGTTAGTAACTGAGGGGGGGATAAAATAAAGTTATTCATTTACAAACGCAGTCAGTCGCGGGTTTGATGCGAGATATTTGTCTAGGCGGAGTTTAAATGAATCAACGGTGATGCAGTCTATAACGTTTCGGGGAAGCCCATTCCACAAGTTGACAACTCGATTGAAGAAGAAATTCTTAGATTCGTGTGAGTTAAAAGATTTACCAATAATTTTGCAACCGTCTCCCCGCTTGTAATTAGATTGGTCGATAGTGAAGTACTTACTACAGTCCATATTGTCGATGCCTTTGATGATTTTGAACACTTGAATTAAGTCACCTCTTAATCTGCGCTGGGTTAAAGGAAATAGATTTAATTCTCTAAGACGCTCTTCGTATGGTTTGTTCTTTAGGCTAGGTATCATTTTGGTAACTCTACGTTGAACTCGTTCTAGCTTGTTTATATCTTTTTGGTAATAAGGGCACCAGGATTGAACGCAGTATTCCAGAAGAGGGCGGACTAAGGAATTGTAAAGGGTTAGGATAACTTCTTTGGATTTAAGCTCAAATGACCTGCCTATAAAGCCAATTATTTTGTTTGCCTTCTTAACAACTTCTGAACATTGTTGACTCGGTTTTAGGTTACTCGATATTGTTACTCCCAGATCGGTTTCTCTGTTTACATTCTTAAGCTGAGTGCCATTCATCGAATAGTTTGCTTTCTCATTTAGGTATCCGATATGTAGTACTTTACATTTATCCACATTGAAACTCATTTGCCAAATTTGGGCCCAACATGACAATTTATCTAGATTGTGTTGCATATCATCAACTTGTTCTTTTGAGAGTACGCTATTTGCAATTTTTGTATCGTCAGCAAATTTTGAGATTGTACAGGTGAGACCCTCATCTATGTCGTTGATGTAAATTAGAACGAGAATTGGACCTAGTACCGATCCCTGGGGTACTCCGCTACTTACATTGGTCCATTTAGATGCCTTACCGTTTATGACTACTCTTTGCTTTCTGTCCCTGAGCCAATTTTCTATCCATTTCAACACACCGTCTTGTATTCCATGCACTTTTAGTTTTAGCAGTAAACGTTTGTGGGGAACTTTGTCAAAGGCCTTTTGAAAATCAAGGTATATAATATCTACAGCTTTACTCTCATCGTAGAGGTTGAGGATATCGTGGAAGAAGTCTAAGAGGTTTGTTAAACAGGAACGTTTTTTACGAAAGCCGTGTTGAGTATCTTTAACTATGTTATTTTCCTCTAAGTGATTTACGAGTCTGTCTCGTATGACCGTTTCTAGCATTTTACATACAACTGAGGTTAAGCTAATTGGATGATAGTTACTGGGTAGGGATTTGCTGCCTTTTTTTAATATCGGTGTTACTTTGGCTAGCTTCCACTGATCAGGCATAGTTCCAGACTGCAAGGATTTATTGAATAGTAATGTCAGTGGTTTGGAGAGCTCATCCTTAGCTTCCTTTAGAACTCTAGGCGAGATTGTATCAGGTCCAGGCGTTTTATTTGCCTGGAGTTTATCTAAACAATTCAATACTTCTCTCTCTGTAACGGTGATATTGCTTAGAACATCTGAATTATCAATCTGAATCGGAGATGGTGTAGGGATATCACTGAGGTCTTCTGTTGTAAAAACTGATGCAAGGAAGGTATTGAGGGCATTACTCATTTGTACTTCGTCTTTGGTGTATTCTCCATTTTCATCGACTAACATTCCAACAGTTGAAGTAACTACTTTTTTCTTTCTGATATAACTATAGAATTCTTTCGGGTTTGTTTTACTTTGATTCGCAATATGTAACTCTAAGGTCTTTTTACTTTGCTTAATTATCTTTTTGGCTTTGCGTCGTAGCTCTACAAATTTCACCCGTTCTTCGTCATTTTGTGAGGATTTTAATCTATCATTAGCAATTTTTTTAGCAAGCAGGCAGTTTGAAATATCTTTATTCCACCATTTGGGCTTATTATTATGGCCTGGACGCCGTATTTTCGATGGTATGCAGTCTTGCACTGCTTTTAGGTAAGTGGTTTCGAATAACTTCCAAGATGTATTTATGTCGTTATTGTTAATTAAAAAGCTCCAGTCAGTTTCTTTAAACATAGCTCTAAGTTTATGGAAGTTTGCTTTCTTGAAATTAGGGACTTTTTCGATGCTAGTATTTGGTTCGTTACAAGTAAACTTTAAAGTGAAAGTTATCGTACGATGGTCGCTGTTACTGAATTCATCATCAACATTCAAATTCTCTATTAATTCTTCTTTTGTTGCAAGTACAATGTCAAGAACGTTATTACCACGGGTCGGCGTTCGAACAAATTGATAAAGCGAACTCTCTTACAAGTTCGTATACAAGTCATGTCTGGAGTGTGAGGTAAGATTATCGCCCCACTTGGTCACAGGTAAATTAAAGTCGCCAAAAATTACGGAATCTTGTGAGTTACTTACATCTGCAATTTGTTCGTAAATTTCTCGGTCGGTTTGCACTGATTGAGCTGGAGGTCTGTATATTAACGCAAGTATTATTTTTGTACCTTTATTATTCTTTATTAGCACAAAAGATATGTCGACGTTCACAATTTGAGGTTTTGACAAAAGGGTAGGGTTAAGACTTTCTTTGATATAAAGTAAAATGCCACCTCCATTTCGATTTATTCGGCTTTTCTCAAACATTACATAACCGGGAAGTGAAAACACTGCTAAAAAGTCGCTATCTTCTGTATTGAGCCAAGATTCTGTTATGCCAATCACATCATAATTTTCTGTAAACACTAGCTCCTCTAAATCTTAAAATTTATTGCGTATGCTATGAGCGTTTGCATAGAAAACCTTTAAATTTGTTATTTTAGAACTCACGGAACGCTCTTTAATAATATTTTTGGTTCTTGTCGGATCTACATTTATGTTCATGGCTGTCCTCGGTCCTCGCTGTCTTCGGTCCTTATCGCTGGTGGTCCTCGGTTGCCTCTGTTTTTTGCTTGGCGTTGGATGATTTACGTCACTGCTGCTTCTTCTCGGATGGCGTTTTTTTATCCTTGGCTGCGGACTGCTTCGTGTAGGAGACGACCCATGCGTGCTGAACCCACAGGGTTTAGATGAGTGCCATCATTGCGGAACAGAGTAGGCTGGTTGTAGAAGTTGTCCCAGAGGTTGATGAATTCAACTTCTTCCCTCAGACACAAATATTTTAGTCGGCTATATGTGCTGAAGGCCTTGTCGTAGAATTTGTCAGGTGCGTCGATCTTGGGGAGAATGCCTGAGATGGTGATATTCCTTGACTTGTTTTTGTAGTGCATTGAAGGTGTTCGGACCAAGTCTTACCGAATACAAAGATGTCGTCAAGGTAAGCAAGGCAAGTTTCCCAGGTGAGTCCTTGCAGCACGGATTCCATCAACCTGGAGAAGGTGGCGGGTCCGTTGCACAAACCGAAGGGTAATACGGTGAATTCGTATAGTCTCCCTTGGCTGGAGGAGAAGGCCATTTTCTCTTGATGTTCGGGGACGACGGAGACTTGCCAACATCCGGCTTGCAAATCTAGGGTGGTGAACCATCTATCTCCAAGCAAGGAGTCTAGGGAATCATCGATGTGAGGTAGGGGTGTGGCATTTGATGGTGACGTCGTTGAGTTGGCGGTAGTCGATACAGAACCTGGTGGATCCGTCTTTCTTCCTTACAAGTACTACTGGAGATGACCATGGATTTGTGGAAGGGCGAATTACACCTGTGTCCATCATATCTTGTACTTGGGTTTCCTTTTCTTGACGTTGGATGGCTTTTTTTCGTCGGATAGGTTGGCGGATAGGAGGTCCTACGGTGTGGATAGGGTGGCTGAGTACTTGAGTCTTCCCTACATCTCAGGCTGATGTGGCGAAAATGTCTTGGAATGAAGTCATTAAGCTCTGTAGATCTTGTTTTTGTTGGTTAGTTAACTGGGGTGGAATTTCAGGGAAATTAGGGGTGGGAACAGAGGCTTTATTATCAGGTATGGATAGTTCTTCATCGTGATTCTCTAGTTCGCCTATTGCTAACCCCTTTGACAAAGTGAGGGGATGATCAGATATGTTTGCAATTTGTACTTGATTTAAGTTCTCAGACATTATAGCAGGAGCGGTGAGGCAATCCCTATCAAAGGGACTCTGGAGACTGGGTGTTAGAATTAATTCACCAGATAGAGTGGGCAAAATTGAAATCCACTGTTCATGGTGGGGGGGGGGGGGAGGGGGATAGCGTAACAGTTTTGGTTAAGATAGCCTGAGAGGTTGTGATGATTCAAACAGGTTGAATGATTTTAGGTTCACTGGCTGGTTTTTTTTTTTTTTTTTTTTTGGGGGGGGGGGGGGGGGGGTGATTTGGGGTCAAAAGTTAGCACTCTGTCTACACAATTGATGGTTGTAGGTAGCGAGGTCAGTAAATCAAAACCTAAATAGCTATCATAATTGATTTCAGCAGATGGGAAAATCATGAATGGATGGTGCTGACCGTAATCTGGGGTATGGGTAGCTACGTAGAGGGGGGCTGTTTGTCCTCTGTTTGGAATAATTCCATAATTTGTGTCAATTAATACAATGGAGGAGGGTTGGAGAGGCCCAAAAGTGCCCTTGTGCTTGGTAAAGTATGATGACAAAAGACACGAACAAGCTGTGCCCGTGTCAATCAAAAGCCTAGCATTAACACCTTGAATAGTAAGATGATTATAAATGTTTTTTTTTCCTGCACTTGAGATTGCCCCCGCCAATTTGACGATAGGTGGGCGGGGGCGGATTAAAAACCCGGATTATCTTGCATGTTAGATGATTCCTCCAGTACCACAGTGTCTTCTGGTAGGCCTTCTTCTGTGGCGTCGTCGATCCCTGTAGATCCATCTTCTGTGATGGTAGCAACACATCGTGGTTTTATCCAGGGGATCTGGCTCCAAAACTGAGGAAGTTTAGGACGACGGTTCACTAACTCGGAGAATAACTTCTTGAGGGAGGACAGAGGGCACTTGGGGCTACAGGGTTTCCAATCTGAGGGCCTGACCCGGGCCCAGTCTTCCATCTTGTCAGCAGAGCGATGAAATGAAGCTGGTGCAGAAGTTTGTTGAGGTTGGGCGGTGGCTCGACTTATCATGGCGATCTTGTCTTTCTCATTGTTTTTCTGAAGTGCCAGGATTCGCCTGATAATTGGCAAGTCCTCGTCGGATCCCTTTCATTCTGTGATGGCGAAATGATCCCTTGCTGAAGTTGGCAATATACGTAATAGCATAGTGAACACGTTCTCTTTTCTTGTTGCTGAGGATTCATTAGGGAAAGCTGGAACCACTAGCTGGTTCAACTGGCTAATGGTAGCATCGAGATTCCCTGAAAACTGCACACTGTGGAACTGTTGATTAGCAATAATCTTCCCGAGAGACGGGTTAACCCTTAATTAGCGGCTCACCACATAAGTCGAGTTAAATAAAGCTGGACTATGTGGCGGCGCTCGACATAGGTCGAGTGGCAATTTCACCACGTAATGTTGCTGAGAGAGAGAGACAAGTGGTGGCAGGAGACTAGCGAGCGTATGACTGCTCCAGACCACCGCGGCGAACCTACTGACACGAATCTCAGCTCCCTCCTCCCTCTCTCACTCGCTACATACTGAATTATATGGGGAAAGTACCGAATTACATGCTTTTTGCACTCGCGTTGCACGGTTATTGCAAGAAAACTAGCCATCATAAAAGGATCGTTATGGTGTCATTCGAAAGCTCTGTTTATGCCCTTTCAGGGATAGGTACTTGTTTTACGTTCTGGGTCTTATTTAGGCATGAAAATGATCACGTAAACAGCCCTATTTTGGCTAAAAACACCCCGCTGGGCGGTACATATAAATAAACCGCATAGGCCGCTCGTAAGGTGTTAATTGCGTCCTTCATATACTTTTCAAATTGAGCCCAGGTCAAATCGGGGTTGTCAAGCACTTAACTGGAAACGAGGCACACAAGCCGTCCCAACTTCATTACTACCGTGTGAATCTTTGAAGTTTCGTCTTCTTTAACCTCTAAAATGCGCAGCTATGGCATTTATAAGTGCCCGCCATGCGAAGGTATTCTGATTCATTCCTCACTAAAATTGTTAATTTACCATATATTTAATTAATAATTATCCATATGCGACTATTTAACTTTTAATATAAACATATGAACATGGGAAAGCAATAAAACAAGTGGTAACAGCAATTGGCTGGTGAAAATTGTATATTTTAGCCCTGCAGTCGTAATCTGACCTTGAGCGGTGAGAGACAGACACCCTCCCTCTCTCTTGTCTGGGACAGTACTGAGAGACATGGGGAGCTTTCAAACTGGCTTGGAGGGTCGGAGATACTCTCCTCCACCCGTTCTCGCATGAAAATACTTGATAAATATCGGGAATAATAGAGATAATACCTGATAATTGAGGAGGGGGAAGATGGCAAAGGGGGGGTTGGGACACATGTGTAGGGGTAGTAGCAAGTAATGGAGAGAAATGATCTCACCTAAACACAAATTGCTTTGTTTTGAGTGCCACTGAGGTGTTTAAAAAGTTTTTTTTTAGGCCTTGGATCAAGAGTCTTCCCGCAGCCGCCCAGTAAAATCTCTTTAAGAGTCTTCTCGCAGTCCAGAGGTTAAACACAATGTCAAGCACGGGCTATGACCACTTCGAGATAGGTATGAATATCATGATCCTCTGGCTTGAAAGGAATAATTTCAAGTGATTTCCCAGCCATGGGGCTCGTGTATTGATTATATTGAGTGAGATATAGAAACGAAGGTTAGTTGAGACACAGCTGCCACCAGTGTTATGCCACGTTTAATAAAACGTGAGATAGTCTGATTGCGATTTCCAACGTAGGAATCAGCGCTAATCATCAACTGAGATGCATCTCCACTGGGCAAAGATGAACCTTAAATCTAAAACACTACACTCTATAGATAAGCAATGGGCACAAAATACACATGAGATGTTTTAACAAGTTTTATTACTTAACCCGGGAACTGCGGGAAGACTCTTAAGAGTTCCCCCGGCGGACTGCGGGAAGACTCTTAAGAGTCAGAGAAAAAAAAAAATCAATTTTAAACAACGAAATGTTTTTTTTTTTTTTTTTTTTTTTTTGCCCCTGGGCCAAGCAAAATATCACTCCTCTACCTCCCCTCCTTCCCCACTTTCCTCCCCTCCTTCAGTTATCACCTATTTTCCCTGTTATTCCCTTATTCTGAGGTATATTTTCGTGCTAACATTAGCGAGTTGCAAGCAGGGCATTGTCATCACTGTTAGCAAGCGAGTGCAAGAGAGAGAGAGAGAGTATCGATCGACAGTGTCTCAGTGGCCTTGGGGAAAATTGGCGGGAAAGCAGGTTGCCTCACCCATACATTATGTAACTCGCGGCCTGTATCGCCGAGTTTGACCATCCAAACGCTGTTTTCACTCGTTTTATTGTTGTAACAGGTTAATACCTTTATAATCAACCTATAATAGGCACATATGGATAAGTATTAATGCTATTTATGGTAAAATTAATATTTTAGTGATGGAAACAGCTCAAATACATGCGCACAGGCAGAGGTGTCTAATTACCCCCATGCGCACTTAAGAGGTTAACAGCTAGGGTACAATCTCAATATATCTCTGGAAAAGTAAACATAACATTTACTGGACGCGGCTGCATGCTGAAGAAGAAAACATATTCAAGTCTGTGAGACTTTTCTTGAACTGATCGATTCTCTGGTCCGCATAGTACTGTCTGATGCTCTTAGAGCTGAAATAGATTATAGTGCAAATTAATAAGGTTATAGGAATAAACGGTTATCAGTCATATAGAATCGTTTACCAGGAAACGCTCTATCGACTCCATTTGGGTGGACCTCTGTGTATGAGAACCTGAGGCACAGGTCGTATTTGACCTGGTCTAACAAAGGCTCCAGACTGCAACCCTGAGAGGTACACAGGGGGTTGTTTTCGTCAGGGGACATTAGGGTCAGTCCAAATAATGCATAAGTAAAAACAACAAATGCGATTGGAAACTGTCCAAATAAATTCCAACTGTCAACAGGCAAACCAGGCTTATATTTTATCAAAAAGATTTTCAACATTTGGTTGAAGAACATTTTGAAGACAATAATAAAATTTTACAACGATCACAAAATTATATCAGACGAAATACCATTTGCAAAGCCTATTGAGACATATTTTTATATTTTCAGGAGCCCGTGTTGCACTTGTACTCGCTTCGACAAACAACGCAAAAGAGAAGGGGAAATTCTCGAGTGAAGCGTTTGTTAACTTTGTTTCTTGGCCATAATGTAGATGTGTAAGTAAAATTACCTTTTTGTTATAGTAGTGACTTTAAAAATATATAAATATATATTTGTACAACTATTGATGAAGGTATAACCATATTTAATATATTATTTATATGAAAAGTAATGCAATAGAGAAATATTTCTCCTTTATATTGCGCAGTTATCTATGAAAAATCGTGTTCTATAAACATTAATTTACAGAGAATAAAATAATATGGGTATCTATAATATACTTACTTTGCCACAGACTAACAAGTACACGTATACATGTACCCTCACACTTAGACACACACAAACCAAGGACCACCAGGGACGAGGATTGAGGACTGTGGACCACTAGCGACGATGATCGAGGGCAGCGAGGACCGAGGACCACCAGGGACGATGATCAAGGACAGCGAGGACAGAGGACAACCAGGGACGAGAATCGAGGAGAGCGAGGACCGAGGACAGACAGGTACATACATGTAAATCCGACCAGAACCAATAATTTTGTTAAAGAACGTTCTCTGAATTCTAAATCCACAACATTAAAGGTTTTCTATGCAAACGCTCGTAGCATACGCCATATATTTTCAGATTTAGTGTTGACAGAAAATTATGATGTTATTGGCATAACAGAGTCTTGGCTCAATACGGAAGATAGAGACTTTTTAGCAGAGTATTCACTTCCCGGTTATGTAATGTTTGAGAAAAGCAGAACAAATAAAAATGGAGGTGGCGTTTTACAATATATTAACCCTTAAAGATCGGGGGCGGACTTAAGTCCGCCTCCAATTTGCTGCAAGTTAGGAGCATTATTAAGGCTTTTAAAGGGTTAAAATCTAGTGCAAATGGCCGGGAGCGCAGCGGGCCAGACAGCCGACTCCCAGGGCTTACCGCCACCCATTAACTCATGTTCCCTGTGTTCTCGAGAGGCTGGCAGTGTAGCCAGTAGTGAGCATAGCTGGGAAAAATATGCCGCTATACACTAAACTCCCATGTTACTGGTATCACTATATGAGAACCACGAGTACTACGTAGCTCGTTCTGGTCTCATTTTGAAGCTTTTAGCGCCTAGTTTTTTGCTGAATACATTTCTTTTCATGCAGATACTTGATTTATCATTCAGGAGGGCCTGAATATGCCCAAATAAGTCCAAAACACCCCGCTAGACAAGGGTTAAAGAAAGTCTTAACCCGACCCTCTTGTCGAAACCTCAAATTGTGAACGTCGACACATCCTTTGTGCTAATAAAGAATAATAAAGGTACAAAAATAATACTTGCATTTATATACAGAACTCCAGCTCGATCAGTACAAACTGTCCGAGAAATTTATGAGCAAATTGCAGACGTAAGTAACTCGCAAGATACCGTATTTTTTGGCGACATCAATTTACCTGTGACCAATTGGGCAGATAGTATTACTTCACACTCTGGACAAGACCTGTATGCAAACTTGCAAGAGACTTCGTTATATCAATTTGTTAGATCTCCAACCCGTGGAAATAACGTCCTTGACCTTGTACTTTCAACAACAGAAGAATTGATAGAGAATTTGAATTTCGGTGATGAATTTAGTAACAGCGACCATCGTAAAATAACTTTCAACTTAAATTTTACTAATAACGAACTAAATAGCAGCATCAAGAAAGTCCCTAATTTCAATAAAGCAAACTTTCCTATACTTAGAGCAATGTTTAAAGAAACTTACTGGAGCTTTCTAATTAACAATAACGACATAAATACATCTTGGGAATTATTCGAAACCACTTACCTAAAAGCAGTGCAAGACTGCATACCATCGAAAATACGGCGTACAGGCCATAATAATAAGCCCAAATGGTGGAATAAAGATATTTCAAACTGCCTGCTTGCTAAAAAGTTTGCTAATGATAGATTAAAATCCTCACAAAATGACGAAGAACGGGTGAAATTTGTAGAACTACGACGCAAAGCCAAAAAGTTAATTATGCAAAGTAAAAAGACCCTGGAGTTACATGTTGCGAATCAAAGTAAAACAAACCAGAAAGAATTCTATAGTTATATCAGAAAGAAAAAAGTAGTTACTTCAATTGTTGGACCGTTAGTTGATGAAAATGGAGAATACACCAAAGACGAAGTACAAATGAGTAATGCCCTCAATACCTTCTTTGCATCAGTTTTTACAACAGAAGACCTCAGTGACATCCCTACACCATCGCCGATTCAGATTGATAATTCACATGTTCTAAGCAATTTCACCGTTACAGAGAGAGAAGTATTGAATTGTTTAGATAAACTCAAGGCAAATAAAACGCCTGGACCTGATACAATCTCACCTAGAGTTCTAAAGGAAGCTAAGGATGAGCTCTCCAAAGCACTGACATTGATATTCAATAAATCCTTGCAGTCTGGAAATATGCCTGATCAGTGGAAGCTTGCCAACGTAACACCGATATTCAAAAAAGGCAGCAAATCCCTACCCAGTAACTATCGTCTAATTAGCTTTACCTCAGTTGTATGTAAAATGCTAGAAACACTCATAAGAGACAGACTCGTAAATCACTTATAGGAAAATAACATACTTGAAGACACTGAACACGGCTTTCGTAAAAAACGTTCCTGTTTAACAAACCTCTTAGACTTCTTCCACAATATCCTCAACCTCTACGATGAGAGAAAAGCTGTAGATATTATATACCTTGATTTTCAAAAGGCCTTTGACAATGTTCCCCACAAACGTTTACTGCTAAAACTAAAAGCACATGGAATACAAGACGGTGTGCTGAAATGGATAGAAAATTGGCTCAGCGACAGAAAGCAAAGAGTAGTCATAAACGGTAAGGCATCTAAATAGACCAATATAAGTAGCGGGGTACCCCAGGGATTGGTACTAGGACCAATTATCTTTCTAATTTACATCAACGACATAGATGAGGGACTCACCTGTACAATCTTAAAATTTGCTGACGATACAAAAATTGCAAATAGCGTACTCTCAAAAGAACAAGTTGATGATATGCAACACAATCTAGATAAGTTGTCATGTTGGGCCCAAATTTGGCAAATGAGTTTCAATGCGGATAAATGTAAAGTACTATAATTATTGGATACCAAAAATGAGAAATTAAACTATTCGATGAATGGCTCTCAGCTTAAGATTGTAAATAGAGAAACCAATCTGGGAGTAACAATATCGGGTAACCTAAAACCGAGTTAACAATGTTCAGAAGTTTGTTAGGAAGGCAAACAAAATAATTGGCTTAATCGGCAGGTCATTTGAGCATAAATCCAAAGAAGTTATCCTAACACTTTACAATTCCTTAGCCTGCCCTCTTCTGGAATACTGCATTCAATCCTGGTGCCCTTATTACCAAAAAGATATAGACAATCTAGAACGAATTCAACGTAGAGTTACCAAAATGATACCTAGCCTAAAGAATAAACCATACGAGGTGCGCCTTAGAGAATTAAATCTATTTCCTTTAACCCAGCGCAGATTAAGAGGCGACTTAATTCAAGTGTTCAAAATCATCAAAGGCATAGACTATATGAACTGTAGTAAGTACTTCACTATCAACCAATCTAATTACACGAGGGGAAACGATTGCAAAATTATTGGTAAATCTTTTAACACACGAATCTAAGAATTTCTTCTTCAATCGAGTTGTCAACTTGTGGAATAGGATTTCCCGAGACGTTATAGACTGCAGCACCGTTGATTCATTTAAACTTCGCCTAGACAATTGTCTTGCATCAAACCCGCGACTGACTGCATTTGTAAATTAATAACTTTATATTATCCCCCCCTCAGTTACTAACCCATCTGTCCCCTACTAACTTCCTAATCCTGCCACAGACATAAGTTCCAGGGCAGTAGTTCCCTTACCAATGTTCCCTTACCCACTCGAAACCACTGTTTGGACACTTGATCCTCAGTGTTTTGGAGGACAAGCAGCCTAGAAGGGTCACTAGATCTGTTGTTGCTTGATTTCCCTTTTACTCCTTTGTAAACTTAAGGGTACTTCACACAGTCAGGAATGCAAGCTATAATCACTAGGAGTAGCTGAAAATTCGGATTCCTGGGCCTATTCGCGGTGAAAATCGATGACTCCTAGTGACTCCTGTTAGACTCCCAGTGACTCCAAACCAGTCGCGGGCGATTGGCCCTGTCCGACAAAATGTTCACCGTGTTTAAAGTTCTCGCCGCGAGTCGGACCACTCCCAGTGACTCCCAGTGATTCCTGGTGACTCCCAGTGATTCCCCAGTGAGTCCTGGTGATTCTCAGTGATTCGTATCTGATTCGCGGACAGGTTTCGGTTTCAGTTTCAGTTCTCAGTTTCACCAGGAGTCACTGGGATGAAGATAGGTAATGCATGCGAGCCACTGAGGGTCACTGGGAATCGATGGGAGTCACTAGGAACCACCAGGACCTACTGGGAGTCACCGAACATGCTCTCCAAGCGGCAGGGGCGCCCACAGAGATACCTGTAGTGGGCGCACATGTAATAAAGGGCCCGCTAGTCATGGGTGTGGGTGGTGAGCAAAGCGAGCCTACTCACCTGGGGATCCCCCCCCCCCCCCAACAATTGTGCAGTATTTATTAATTGTAGGTGCATTCGAAAGGTATCTCAAAGTGAAATGAAGGTGGATTAACACCTTACGAGTGGGTGGTGGAGTATATTTCACTGTGCCGCTCAGCGTTTTTTTTTTACCATAAATTGGGTTGTTTCCGTGCTCTTTTTCATGCATAAACAAGACCCAGAGCGTAATACAAGTATGTATCCGTGAAAGGGCGTAAATTGAGCTTTCCAATGACACCCAAACCATCCTTCTACGATCACTGGTTGTCTTGTAACGATCGTGCAACCGAACGGCAAAATCGCTATAATACGGTAATTTCTTTATATAATTTTGTATGTAGCGAGGGAGTGAGGGTGGATGTAAGTGGAGTACATCTCAGTTGGTCCACGGCGGCCGTGGCGAGCGGTCATTAGGTAACCCATGCTCCTCCCGTCACTCGTCTCTCTCTCAGAACCAATATTGCGCCAAAATTGCACTCTGACTTAAGTCGGGCCCCGCCACATAGTCCACATTTTTCGATACGGACTTAAGTCGGGCCCCGATAGACAAGGGTTAATTAATATATTATTCATATAAACATGTAATAATCCTCACGTGAAAGTATAATATACAGTATACGGGTAGTTTACTTTTCTTGGTCAAACATTATAAATAGGCCTAGTATTAACCCGGCAACGGCGAGAAAGCTCTTAAGAAGCTTTACAGGAGCAACGGAGGCAAAGCTCTTAACCCTTTGGTGCACAATGACTCGTTCAGAGTCATTAGGTATTTTTTTCCTAGGCGCACGATGACTCGTTAAGAGTCATTAAACTTAAAAATATTCGCCAAAAATTAAGTTTTCGTCTGACGCGCGTCATATTTGGCATAGATATTACCCTCTCTGACATATGACGCGATTTTGAGCCTGTTAGGGATACTTTAAAGCCTTTGTTACCATCAGGGGTATTTAGAAACCTTTAGTTTAGTTACTTCAACCTCTGCAGTTGTCTTTGAGTTAGCTGTGGGCAGAAAACTAATTTTGGAGAGGTAATTATAAGAGTGAGAGAACTACTTCTTATTGCTAATCTGGCAACGTCTGCGTCATATGTGCGTGAAAGGGTTAAGTATTAAGTCTAGTTCAATGGGTACAATTGGAAATCCCCTCAGTTTAACGGTTTACTCACGGCTGGCTGGGAAGGGAGCAGAGTACAGCTCAGTCTGTGTCTCGATACTTTCACGTTTATTCGCGTATCTCAGTAACCATTTAGGTTATAGTAATTCTGAAGTTACCAGTGGAATCCTCATTAAATTTCGCTTCCATATATGTATGCAAATCGAAAATGTTGTGGGCAAAATATTGAGCTAGCGCGAGTTGGAGATAAGGTATTTCATTTTTTTTTTACAATTCTTATTTCGGAGTGCCCCAATGTGGTTGTTTTGTATTTATTCTATGTTTTTATTCGCTTATCTTCAAGTTCAATCAATAACAAAGCCGATGGTACCTCATTAATCCAAATACAAGGATTTTTTGGTGGATACAAACGTCACAGAAACAAATTATCACCGGGCCCAAAACTGGCTCTGAGTGAGCTGAGATATACTTACGGAGTGGGAAAAACTTTGATTGGAAACTATAGGTAGCCAAAGGGTTAAGAGGGAAGGCCTAAAAACAAACTTTTAAAAGGCCCCAGTAGCACTTACATTTTTTTGTTTGTTTTTGTTTTTTCCTCTATACTTCATATCACTCCTCCACATCCCCTCCTTCCCCCCTTACCCCTCCCCCCTTCATTTATCACCTATTTTCCCTATTATTCCCTAATTCCTTGGTATATTTTCAGTAAGCATCTCCAAGCCGGTTCTATGGTGTGGTCATGTGACTAGCGTGTGTTGCGTAAGGCCAGGGAGAGTGTGAGTCAGTCAGTCAGGCTTGAGGCCTCAAGAAGGGAGCGGCTGCTTCACTTTGCTCCACAATTCATGAATGGGCTGCTCCATGTTTATTCGCGATTTTGACCATAAAAACCTTATTCCCACTTGTTTTATTGTTGTTATAGGTTACTATCTTCATAGTGAAGGTAAAATAAGCGCATATGAATAAGTAATAACGATATTTATCGTAAAATGACGATTATAGGCATGAATGGAGCCTAATATGCTCGCCCAGAACAGTGGTGCTCAATACACCCAGCTCGCCGTTTATAGGTTAACCTGTGTAAGTACAATTTCCCACAAGACATTGTATTCACCCAGTGATTGTGTGTAGAGAAGGAAATTACGGTAGGTGAGGTAATTAATAATGTGAACAATGTATGGTCAATGTTACAATACCCTACTTGTAATCTATAAGTTCTGCAACTCCCCTTACCTAACATAAGGAGAGTGGTGGATACGTGTTGTATGTGTTTTGAAATGTCAAGTTCGCTTGGTGGTGGTGAGTGGAGTTTTGGATTACTACTTCGAGGGGCGTTGTAGTCGCCGGGGTAGATTTTGAGCTAGCAGAATCATGGCTTTGTTGTTTAGGGGCCATTGTAGTCGCCGGTTAATAATCTAGAAGTTCTGCAACTCCCCTGACCTAACCTAAGCAAACTAACACAACCTATAAGTGTTACCTATTTTAGGTAATCTTATGAAATATTACAGAACTCGGTAACGAATGAAAACAACAAGGTGGGAAGGATTAACTAGCCACTATTTAGACAATAGTTTAAATATATTTCTTTCGTAAAGTATAGTAAGCATTGATATCATGACCTTACGGTACATAATAATACAGACTTATCGTATTATATTAATGTCTGTAATGATGTATGAATACAGTCAAAATACTTAATGATGATGTGGCGTGGCACAGCTTGGGAGTCCCTTATATAGGGGCTGTGCACAATGGGGGCCATGACTGGCATACTTGCATCTCATTCCTAACAACTCCCAGTGATGCTCGGTGACACCCCAGTGACTCTTATCTAACTCCCAGTGACTCCTGTATTACTCCTATAAACTTGTATATTACACTAATCCGAAAGCGACTGTTAATTTTCAACTTTTCAATAACTCGCACTTCATTCCCGGTTTTATCCCGGTGATTCCTGGTGACTCCCAGTGACTCCCAGTGATTTGCAGGTACACTCCCGCTGGCTCCTACGGTGTTGTGAGTGCACGGCGAATTTCAGACACTCGCGGTCGTATTCCCAGGAATCAACAGGAGTCATTACTCCTAGTGATTCTAGCTCGCATTCCTGACTGTGTGAAGTACCCTTTACGCTCACATCTATACTTCTCTTTAACAACATCCTTCCCCTGGTGTTGAGGCTTGCACTCAAATGAGTGTAAGGAATAAAAATGAATGTGAGTTTGTCTGGCCTGTTTTTTCTGTATTGTTTATAGACTGTTTGTCTTATGTACCTGCTTTATATTTCTTACCTTGGTTCTCTTGCCTGCCTTGTCTATAGTCAATATTTTCCGTTTTGTCTGTCTATATCCCGTCTTGTCTGTCTCGTATCTTGTCTGTCTGTCTTGTAAGTCTGTCTGTCTTATGCTTTGACTGTCTTGTTTCGTCAATCTTCTCAGTTTTGCTTGTCTTGTACATCTTGTTTATCCCGGATCTTCTCTGTGTGTCTCGTATCTTGACTGTCTTGTCTGTCTCGTATCTTATTTGTCTGCTTGTCTTGTATCTTGACTGTCTTGTCTGTCTCTTTTCTTGTCTGTTTGTCTCGTAGCTTGACTGTCTTGTCTGCCTCGTATCTTATGTGTCTGCTTGTCTTGTATCCTGTATATTTATCTTCTATGTCTGTCTTGTATTTTATTTTGTCTCATATCTTGTCTGTCTGTCTGTCTCGTATCTTGTCTGTCTATCTGTCTCGTATCTTGTCTGTTTGTCTGTCTAGTATCTTGTCTGTCTGTCTGTCTGTCTCATATCTTGTCTGTTTGTCTGTCTCGTATCTTGTCTGTTTGTCTCGTATCTTGCCTGTATGTCTCGTATCTTGCCTGTCTGCCTGTTTCATATCTTTTCTGTCTGTCTTGTATCTTGCCTGTCTGTCTCTTATCTTTTCTGTCTGTCTTGTATCTTGCCTGTCTTTCTCGTTCCTTGTCTGTCTGTCTTGTATCTTGTCTGTCTGTCTCATATCTTGTCTGTCTGTCTCATATCGTGTCTGGCTGTCTCATATCTTGTCGGTCTGTCTCATATCTTGTCTGTCTCCCATATCTTGTCTGTCTGTCCCATATCTTGCCTGTCTGTCCCATATCTTGTCTGTCTGTCCCATATCGTGTCTGTCTGTCTCATATCTTGCCTGTCTGTCTCATATCTTGTCGGTCTGTCCCATATATTGCCTGTCTGTCTCGTATCTTGCCTGTATGCCCCATATCTTGCCTGTCTGTCTCATATCTTGCCTGTCTGTCTCATATCTTGCCTGGCTGTCTCATATCTTGCCTGTCTGTCCCATATCTTGCCTGTCTGTCTCATATCTTGCCTGTCTGTTTCGTGGCTTGTTTTATCTGTTTGTCTCTGTAGTGTTTAAAGGCCAGGAAAATAACAGGTTTGGGATAAAACAGCCTCCAGCTTTATTCCGTGTTTTTGAACAGATCATTACGGGATCACAAGGCTAAACTTTAACATGTAAATATAAACCAAACTATAATAAACCAATATCAATATTAGTAGAGGACCTGGCTTAGATATGTATGCACATAATTTAGGAGAGGATATCTCAACTGTTATAGACTAATAAGACCCCAAGGAACAACTTGAGATGTGTGCCAAAATCTCTATCCGGGACGAACAATCCGAAAATTAACACGCCATTTTTAAATTGACCGTGCCATTTTTCATCGGAAGTGCTACTTCCGACATAGCTGTATCTTTTAAACCATTGGAGCTACAGATTTTCTGAGGTGCTCAAAATGTTCAAAAGGGCCATGTTTATGGGGGTCATAGAAGAGTGAAGATTGTCTAAATTTGATAGTTTACGAGAAAATTACTTAACACCGTTACGTCAACTAACATCACAACTACCTTCATACAGAAATTGTCATGTATAAATTAACTTAAACTTTCCAGGCTTAAATTTTGTGCATATACTGTATGTCTAAGCCAGGTTTTCTAATAATTATGGGTGCATTCGGAACGCCATGGATTGGGAACATTTCATACGTTACGTCACGAGTATGATGTCATATATGCGCATAATTTTTCGATAGTGGCTTCAATATAATGAATTTTGCGATTATTTCGCATTTTCAGTGATCGGAGGTGATTTAACAACGGTTAATATTATTATAAAAAAATAGGCAGCAAATGCTTTCCTCTATGAGATATTGTGCACGTATGATGTCACACCGATGACGTAACATGGGAAATTTTCTGGATCCTTCACACTCCAAACGCAACCTATATCTGGCTATTGCCAGATGCCTTGATCCCTGAAGGGGTGGCCTCGAATGAATTGCCTGATTTATTATATAATTTATTTTAGAGCCCACTCCCAACCCAACGAACTCCACTACTGCAGAAGCAAAAGTCTCAGATATGTCAACAGACCCCTCACCTATGACAACAGGACCCATCACAATGGCAGAAGAGCCCACTGCCAACCCAACGAGCTCCACTACTGCAGCAGAAAATGTCTCGGATATGTCAACATACCCCTCTTCCACAACAACTGACAGCTCCGCCTCAACAACAAGCTTGACTGAGTCCACCAAGTCAATACATTTGGAATCATTTCTGTGGATAGTCAATCGCTTCTCTAAAAGAGCGACACATGAGAGTGACAATATCCCAGGATTTACAGCTGTGAGAAGTGCAACTGTGAATTGCAACTTTAATCCTACCACCAAAATTCTTACTCCCATCCTTCCCTATCCAGCTACAACATACGATGCAATCCTCACCACAATGATTAACTTTCAAGATGCGCTGAAACAGAAGGGTGATACCTATGGTGGGTTGTGGGCCGACGAAGGTGTGTACCGTATTGCCAAGGAAATCCAGCTCATGAAACCAGACCAGTTTAACAATATATTTCTTGGTCTAGGTGTGTTTCATATGGAGAAGATTGTGTTGGCCTGTCTTGGTACATACCTGGAACCCTCTGGAATATTTTCTGTTCTAGTAGAGACAGAGTGCTATGGTACTGATGTCATCAATACCGTGATCTCCGGTTCCCATTATTCCCGGGCCCACACTGCCCATTCAATGATGCACGAGGTCCTCACATCTATGATGTTGGAAGCATTCCTCTCCAAATACCATGAGAGACGAACGGAACTAGCGGCACTGCAAGTCAAGTGTCAGTCCAAAGAGCTAACAGGCGAAGAATGGAACACCACAAAGGAGCGCGCTGACAGTATCCAAGCAGCCTTTCAAGTTTACCTTAAAGAAAGGGCATCGCTGTCTCAGTCCTTTGATTACTGGAACACATACGTTTCTGACCTGTTCCCAATACTCAGGGATCTGACCAATTCTCTGCATTCTGGAGACTGGATTCTCTACCTCAGTGCTATGGAGAGGGCGACTTCACTGGGTTTTTTGGGGGGGAGAACAAACTACTGTCAATGGACACCAGTGTTTCTGCAGGATTGTTATCAACTGAAGGAAAAGTACCCACTCCTCTACGACTCCTACATGAATGGTGGATTTGTCATGAACACCACCAAGAAAGGTAGTGGAGTGCCCTTTGACCAGGCGCTAGAGCAGTGCTACAACCGGCCTGCCAAAGTGAGTGGGGGTATAATTGGGGTCACCAGGAAGAAGGAAGCAGTAGCTCTGTGGAATATCATCAAGCATAAAAAAGACCAGTACGTTGACCTCCTTGAGATGAAAGATGATGTCGAAGGAGAACTGTCACTTCACCACGACTTCAACCCGAGTACTGCAATGAAGATAGTTAGCATGGTGCAAGACATAGAGGAGTATCTCCAGAAGGTATGCAGTCCTCTACAAGACCAGGTAGCACTGAAGAATGTTCTCACTGGAGAAATTGTGACCAACGTAAACATAGACAAGTTGTTGTGCTGTATCAAGGAGGGCAGCGTTGCTTGTGCTAAGTTTATCGATGATCGACTCAGAAATAGGTCAATATCGATACATTCAACTATTAGCAAGATCAAGTTTACATCTCCTAAGACTACCTTGACTTTGGCTTCCAAATCAGACATCAAAGATGAGACAATCAAAGCTCTTATATTTTGGGAGTATGGTTGTCACCGGGGGTTCACTGTTGAGGAGTTACTCCAGCATGAGATCATCAACTCTGCATTCTTCTTGGTTGACAAAGATGGTTATTTGAGAAAGAGTGTCAAATCACAACTTGGAACTGAGTTGCTGAAGTTGTGCCCACTAATAGATAAAAAAGGGCCAGAAACCTCCCCACGAACTCACGCCATCGTTATCGACTTCATGGCCTTGGTGAAAAAGATCCTTTTAAAGAAGCTTGATCCGCCCGTCAAGACTTTCCATGACTTTGCTATTGCCTTGACATATATGGTCACCAAAGTTGGGGACAACTGTGATGAGATCCACATCGTTTCGACACTTACAGAGATGACAATATCAAGAATGGAGAGAGGGGGAGAAGAGGAAAGTCAAAAGACATGGTTGTCCTTGATGTGATATCACCAAATCAAAATGTTCCAGTGGTATTAGATAACTTTTGGTCGTCTTCCATCAGCAAAACTGCTTTCCAGGCATTCTATGTGGAGTGGCTCACCACCAATTACCAAGGAATCAAACCTTTACACCTTGGTATATCACCACAGGCATGGATTGTGTCAGCTGGGTGTGCTTCTCCATTCCCTCGGCTCAACTGCACACATGAGGAAGCTGATGACAGGTTGATGTTCCATGTGCAGGACATTGTAAGCCACCGGCCAGGACCAACATCCCTGGTGCTGCTATCAGATGACACACATGTCTTTGTTTGCCTGTTATACCACATCACAGTCAATTGGAGAGATCTTGGCCTCAAAGAGCTCTGGCTTGTCCGTAACTCAGGAGTGAAAAGATTAATACTACCACTCCACGAGATCTGCATAGCGCTGGGAGACAAGCTCAGAAGGTGTCTCCCAGCACTCCATGCGCTGACAGGGTGCGACACAACCAGCAAGATATCTACTAAACTTGCAGCCATGAACGTTGTCCGCAAACCAAAAAATTCCTCTCTGATCAAGAATTTTGACTGTCCACAGCTAACGGAAAGTGCATCACAGATGGCAGAAACATTCTTGGTCAAGTATTTGAAACCATCAACAGACCTGCAGACATTTGACGACCTGTGTCTTGCTGCATTTAATAGCAATGCCCTCAAGATGGACTTTGAGAGAACCCCTTGCACCTCAACTAATGCAAGGAAACATATCCATAAAGGCTATTACCAACTGCAGCTGTGGGTCCAAGCCCCATTTAGAGACGCCAGCTTGATTATGAATGCCGAGTCTTATGGTTTTGTAAGAAAGGGCAGTATATTAGTCCCTGAGATTGTGATCTCAAAACCCGAAGGCCTGCCAGATCCCTGCATGTGTGGAAAGTGTGCACGCAAGAATGGGTGTCCCTGCCGGGTAGCTGGGATCCCTTGTTGCAAGTACTGCAAATGCAAGGGAGGTGATTGTTGTAAAAAACCCATCAACGAATGAATACTGCTCATTATCCACATACTGTGGACTCTGTGTTACTCTTCATCTTCCTGACTCTGGTTAACGTGACACATAAACAGTACTAATGTGGTGTTCAAAATTGTATTGTTGGCTGTGTTGCTGCTGATGTCAACATTTCAATGATTGTAGTATGATTGAACATACAATTTCTTTATATTAATCAAATGCTCGTTTTCTTTCTTTTAAAGAAATCCCTTGAATTGTTCAAAGTCCAAATTGTCAGTACAACTCAAGTAGATGACACAAATGTTCTAACTTTGCTAAGCCCGAAAAGTTTAAATTTATAAATATATGATCATTCCTGTATGAAGGTATTTGTAATAATTTGATGAAACAGTTTTAAGTCATTTTCTCGTCAACTATCAAATTTAGAACATTTCCACTCTTCTATGACCCCCCTAAACATGGCCATTCTGAACATTTTGAGCACCTCAGAAAATCTGTAGCTCCAATGGTTTAAAAGATACAGCTATGTCGGAAGTAGCACTTCCGATGAAAAATGGCGCGGTCAATTTCAAAATGGCGCATTAATTTTCGGGTTGTTCGTCCCGGATAGAGATTTTGGCACACATCCCAAGTTGTTCCTTGGGGTCTTATTAGTCTATAACAGTTGAGATATCCTCTCCTAAATTATGTGCATGCATATCTAAGCCAGGTCCTAGACTATATAATTATAAATTCTAATAAATATATAGTGCTTTTCATAATATATAACGAGAGCATAAATGGCGACGTAACCATTTGAATCAGTATCCAACGCAAACAAGACCATAGAATATACTATTATAGTCCATATGCTTCACAACTATAACCTGTTAATTTTCAAATGACGGTAAATTGCAAAGTTCCCATCAAGATTTCTCAGTTATTTTTTAAGATAGTGTAGGGAAAAATGGTGCTAATTATAATTATAAACTTGGTCTTATGATGCAGAGACATAATGGCTTTGTATTGTTCCATTAAGTATCGAGAAATTAGCTGCTAAGGAATTCCATTTACCGTCAAATGAAATGAAACAGAATATAGGTTTCAATGCCTCACACAACCCACCCGGGATTCGAACCCTGGACCTTGCGATCAACAGGCACTCGCAAGGTCCAGGGTTCAAATCCCGGGTGGGTTGTGTGATGTTTTTCTCAAGTGGCATTACTTGATTTAAAGGTTATAGGTTTCAAAGGTTGCGATATTGGAACTGGTATACATTCACTTATAAACATTCGTGGACCCCATATGTTTTTTCATTGTGGAATTATAACTATCTTGATTGATTTTTGGATGGAACTCTCTTCTCAATAAATAGTATATGTATAATTTCCAGAGATATACTCCCATAATCAGAAATCAAATATTATACACCCTAGGGCATAAGAGTACACATTGGATAGAGAGGAAAGAAAGACGCTACAAATCTGAAAATAGCGAGCCGCGCTATTTAAGAGTTGGCAGCACGATCGCAAAGGAAAACGGGAGGGTCCCCATTAATTCGTAATAATCCCTACCTTGTACTAATAACGCTATTAATAATCAATTCTACGCTATTCAGAAACTCTATAGACATGACAGAGTTAAATAGACTTAAGTAGAGGCTACTGTAGAGGCCAGATCATCATGAAATTGTCGTAATTATGAGGAGGTTCACAGCCACTTCTCTTCTACCCCCACCATTGTTGTTGTGAGAGTGGGGAGTTGACAACGTCAAACATGATGGGCCAAAATATCCTAGGTTTCATAAGTATAACCTATGAACGTATTTCGTGAAATGTCCTGTTCTAGTGCAACTTTATAAATTAACATCTACATAACATGTATATAACTAATAATATATATTCAAAATTACATTTTAATTCTTGTTGTGTTGCTTGTAGTTATACAGTTTACATCATATGTAAGTAATTTTGTGTATATTGTATATGTATTCCTAATATTTTTCTCTTGCTGTTATATATCTATTTTATTTTAAATAATTTACAAGTGTTTTTAGCAACATTAAATCACTCTTAAAGACGTTCCCTCTTTAACACTCAAGCCGCGGGTCCTGACAATTGTCGGGTGAGAGAACCATGTCCTAACCAGCCTGGGGAACAGCAAAAAAAAAAAAAAAAAAAAAAAAAAAATATATATATATATATATACAGTATATATATATTTAACAACCAAAGATCCTCCCTAAACTGCACAAAATCGTCTAAATATAGCTAGACTTATAATGAAAAAGATATCTCCGGTACAGAAAGGATGAATTTGTTTTTTATTTTATTTTCTATGTGAGTGAGGGAGACAAAAGGCACAACTGCCTGTATCGAGTGCCTCCCCCAGAGTTGAAAGAGTGACAGGGCCAAAATCAAGGGACGTTCGAGCCAAAATGCCTGGACACACGGAGTTTGAAGCAATTTAAGTCATAGGAAGAGGGAAAGACTGATTCTGGGAAAGAGTTCCAGAGCTCAGCAGTTGAATAGAAGAAAGTCTGAGAATAGCGTTTCACTCTTGGGTAGGAGAGTTGCACAGAATATGGGTGGGATTGTGTTGCAAGCAGGTACTACGTATCCTACGTAGAGGAGGTGATATACACTGTAAAAGCTCTGAGGAACACTGCTTATTATACTAGCAATAGGATAGTGAGCGAGATGCAACATTGCGGCGAATAGAGAGAGATTGCAGAGAGTTGGTGAGTGGGCGGGAGTTAATGATGGTTAATATCAAATAAGTGGGACGGTGTATTATATAACTGGGCTTCCCAAAACTGGCCATGTATTCCTAACTGCCTCTGTACGGATGGCCAAATAAGTCATGTCTCCGGTGTCATTAAGTTTTGCTCGCTTTGTGTTGTATTAATTAATGTCTGCCAGATGTTGAATAGGGTGTGTAAAGATAGGAACATGTTTGTTTATCCTACTCGAAACAATGAATTAATGGTTAGATAGTGCTGATACCAATCGAAATATACTTGGTGATGCGACATCACTTATTTGGGCAACTGTACCACCGACGTCTTTGGCATTTTTTCCTAGCAATATTTAGACGATTTTATTCAGGTTAGGAAGGACGTCTGGCAATTAAAAGGCTGCAGACTATCTCAATTAATCGTTTTAGCTACCATATTTCCTTCCTAAGCTTCAAATGTAGCTCAATATTGAATAGCAAAGACGTCACCGGTACAGAGAGGGTTAACTGCATTACTGTTATATATTTAGGGTTTCTTTTAACTGTATTTGGGCAGAGCTAGGTCTTTATGGACTTTCCCTGTTTCGCTCCATTAGTTTGGAGATTTTAAGACATTTCACTCCATTAGCTTGGCGGTAATGAGATGCTTCACCCCATTCAGGTGTCAATTATATTCTGGGCGAGCAATAGCAAGCTTGTAACTTAGAAATCAGCCTTCGGTCGTGACATTTTTCTTTGGAAAAACTAAAAACAAAATACAAATTTATCATGAACGGGTTCTGGGTGTTACTCAGTTACTCAGTTACTTGTTCGTCAAGGGGAATCCACGCAATGCGAGCTAAGCTCATTATTATCGCGCCTCCTTAACTGGGAATGTATTGCGTGAAATGCATGTTAAGTGTTTTATGTACTGTTGGAATGGCTGTGGATGTGTGTGTAGTCTGTATTTAGCCAATTGGCGACATCGGAAACGAAGGCTTAGGGTGGATCTGTTTGGTACCATTCTCACTATAGACGGTACCGTCTCGCCCGAAGGCTTAGGTAGCCATCAGCTTAGGTGAACCATATGATACCCATCTCGCCTTGTACCATTTTTGCCAACCCCAGATGGGACGTCACAACGTCGTCCACTTATTCCAGGTACCTATTTACAGCTAGGTGAACTGAGGCTAACACATGAAAGGAGACAAGCCCAATTTGTCTCCGCCCGGTCTGGGATTGAACCCCCGACCCCTCGTCTGTGATACGAGAGCTCTACCTACTAGGCTACGGGCTGTGTGTGTGTGCGTGTGTTTTAGTGTTTTCTTTTCTAAAGGACATCTAGGAAGGCGTTGTTATTTGCTTAGGGGACAAACTAAAAACAAATTGCTTGAAAATATGAGTTACAGAGGCTTGGAGGTTACGATTTCTGGCCTACTATAATACTTTAATTTGTATAGTGATATTTTCTGGAACTTCCAGTACTTTTATAGTTTCGAACCTCGACCGTTTTATAGATCAAGCCTGAGTTTTTCCATTTTTGTATGTGATATGTTATATTTTGACCATATTTTTTTCTCGGAAATCATTTGTTCATCAATGGGAAACAACACTCACCAATCATGCAAACTAGCGACATTTCCGATATAAAACATAAACAAAAACACACACACACATCTTAACGTATCCTAGCCTACCCGAATTATTATAGTCGTGAACTCAGATTAATGAATGGGGCCAAGATCACTAAGGACCGGCCTCGCTAGACATTAGTTCCTGAACCTATAGAAATTAAGGAACACCCCATTCTAAACATTAATCGTTCATTACAAACCCCAATGTGTGTGAATAAACTAATGAAAGCATATAGTCCTCCCGGGATTCGAACTCGGGGCACCACACCCAAAACATAAACAGCTTAACCACCAATACAGTTAAAGGTTGAGTATACGATCACGATTAATATCCATTTTCGAATTTTGGATATCAATCTAATCATGTACTCAGACCCAACTGTTTTTAATGATTTGAATTTGATGAGGCATGAATAAGTGTGTACTGTGCACAGTATTATTTCGAGTGCAGTATGCTCAACACTATTTACCACGAAATACTTATAATGAATTGCTATAAAATATCTAACATGTACAGCCAGTGGCGGATTAAGGGTGTATTGGGCCCAAGGCTGTGAGATGGACTGGGCCCCCCTGACCCTCACCCTGCCTCCACTGATCCCCTTGGATCAGTGGAGGCACAAACATTAAACAAGCAGATTTATTTGATCCCTTACAATCAGGAAACTTGACAATAATTCAGCCTGTTATATGTATTAGCATGGATGATTTTATCAAAAGATAACATAAAAGAAAATCTTAACCCTCTCCGTCATATGTCACAATTTTGAGCTCTATTGGGGATACTTTAACCCTAGTCTATCGGGGCCCGACTTAAGTCTGTATCGAAAAATTTGGACTATGTAACGGGGCCCGACTTAACTCTGTGTGCAATTTTGGCGCAATATTGGCTCTGAGAGAGAGACGAGCGACGGGAGGAGCCTGGGTTACCTCATGACCGCTCGCCACGGCCGCCGTGGACCAACCGAGATGTACTTCACTTACATCCACCCTCACTCCCTCGCTACATACGTAATTATTTAAAGAAATTACCGTATTTTAGCGATTTTCCCCTTCGGTTGCACGATCGTTGCAAGACAACCAGTGATCGTAGAAGGATGGTTCGGGTGTCATTGGAAAGCTCAATTTACGCCCTTTCAGGGACATATACTTGTATTACGTTCTGGGTCTTCTTTATGCATGAAAAAGAGCACGGAAACAACCCCATCTATGGTAAAAAAAAAAACACTGGGCGGCACAGTGAAATATACTCCACCACCCACTCTTAAGGTGTTAAAGCCTTTGTTACCATCAGGGTTATTTAGAAACCTTTAGTTTAGTTACTTCAACCTCTGGAGTTTTCTTTGAGTTAGCTGTGGGTAGAAAACTAATTTTGGAGAGGTAATTATAAGAGTGAGAGAACTCTATTTATTATTGCCAATCTGGCAACCTCTGCATCCTAAATGCGTGAAAGGGTTAATTTAGCCTTCAAAAAAGTTTTCATTCATTGGAATAATGCTACAGCCTACAATGCTCTACATAACGGACAGGCTGCAGGGAAAACAGTAGGCTAAATGTACACTGGATGACTGAGCCATTGTAACTGTGCAGACAAAAAAGAATCAGGCAAAATTTTTAAATTGTAGATACCAAACTAAACCTGCTCTTTATAGAGTTGTCTAGGCTGTTGTCTAGCCTGCCTCAAGTCTAACTCAAACGATCTGAATTATGAAAAGGTCAGGCAGCAGCAGCCTAGGCTAGGCCCATCCTCTAAATATAGTTTATCTACGAAATAAAATTGGTTGATTGATTGATTGAAATATGATACATGATCCCAAGATTATTATAAGAATTAATATGAATATAAAATGTACATATATGCCAATGTTGTCTTCATTTTTGCCAGACTTCATACACTCAATAATCTCAATTTATATTTCCGATCTGCTCATATTTTTAATATTTATTGTCAATATGTCTAATGTTTAGCCTACTTTTGATCGCGATAGGCTTCAATGCATTACAGATATATCCTATATTTCACAAACATATATTGTCTCAACCTACATTAATAAATATCATGAAGCCAGGAGAACTTAATAGTTATTCAAAATTCAATATAGCCTGGCCAAAAGCAATAAGAGGTGGTACTGGCACGAAGCACTAGCCTGTTAGCTGATCTGATCACCAACGTTGACGGTGGCGACGTGACTACAAATATTTAGCTTAAAGTTGATGAGAAAATAAAGATTTAACTGAATAAAGAATGTGTTCGTTTTGGTATTAACGTAAAACTGCATACATATTTTTATAGGCATTAACATAATAACATTGACAAAGGACTAAGAGGGTAATGTCAAAACGTTTGCTGACCATTCTCAGATTTTGACAATATAATAGAAAACCACTTTCAAGGGGCAACTTGCCCTGAGGTTAAAAACAAATCTCAATATTCATGGGCCCCTCCTGAGGCTTGGGCCCAGGGCTACCGTCCCTAAAGCCCCCCCCCCCCCCCTCCCCCCCCCCCTTAATCCGCCACTGTGTACAGCTAACAAATAACTAGCTTTATATACTGGCAAACTTTTTACCGTTTTAGCTAGGTTGTGTGTGTGTGTGTGTGTGCGTGTGTGTGTGTATGTGTGTGTGTACCGACCATTCATACGAGAGAGGAATAAAAGCCAAGTCACACGATGTTTTGTTTTGTTTTTACAACTTCCAAATAATACCGGTATGTTTATTCTAGCAGCGACGTAAAAGGGGATCTTTTGCATTGTTTAGCAGTAACTAGACTAAGGCAATAGATTACACAATATATAAAAAGGTTAAAATGGAATGGGTCAGATAATATATATATATATATTTTATATATATATATATATATATATATATATATATATATATATATATATATATATATATATATATATATAACATATTTGTCATTCTATTTTGGACTGCTTCAGGGAAATTGCAATCCAGCATATACTATATACTGTACTGTATACTGTATTCAGTAGAACCAAGTAGATATTATACTTGATCTCACTTGGCTAAATTACTCAACTTGTAGATTTTAGCTAGACAATTTTATAGCAAAAACTATGTTTATGAATTTAATACTATTTGCTACGAGGTAATTAGAACACCCAGATTAATGTACATGATGCTAGCAAGAAACACAATATGTTAATAGCTTATGCATGTCGCATCATTTTAACTATCACATTTCAATAGATTACATACCGGCTACTCCACGTCAACTTCCCAACCTCCTAATTAATTGATTATTTAAGCAATTCCTCCACATCTTGGAAAATCCTCTAAAAGAATCTGAGTGTTTATTAATACAAAGAAGGAGCATACATATTGTTCTTCGTGCTATCATTTCGTTGAATTAAGTTTGATGCTAGTTATGTATGATGTTTGAGATTATAGTAGTTGATATCAAATTCAAACAGGAATCTGCGTACATATTGTATGTACAGTAATTTGTCTGTGTGACACATTGTCCATATTCAGTTGTTGTTGTTGTTGTTGTTGTTGTTCCCCAGGCTGCCTGGCCGAACAGCCCCAAGGTCCCGAGCAAGGCCAAGGCCATAAAGCGCCCCCACAAAACCCTCCCTGCTTACCACTAACAAAACCCAGGTGACCGAAGCCACTCTAAGGCAGGGAGCTGAGGAGGGCGCGGAAACGCCCGAGAAACCAAAGCCCCACCCAAGGCCCTGTGCCCCTCAGCAATTATGAAGGGAAAGTTGAGGGGCAAGGGAAAAATGTGACGCTTTGGCTCCCAATCTGCCAACTTTTAGGTTGGCAGTAGGGAGGTCGATCCACGGAAAAGACGCCGTCACTTGAGATCTAGAAGATATATAAGTAAAAGGAACAGTCAGAGTAAGCTATGGGTATGGCAGAGATCGCTCAGCTCTCACTCTGATAGACCAGCCCATCACCACTGTCTATATTCAGTTAGAAAGCTTACTGTAATTATTACCCTTTTCTGGTACTTGCCATACGTTTACTTAGTTATGATTCTCAACAATCTGTAAATTGTGAATTGTATTGAAACATGTAGGCAGGAACATAACGCTTTGATTACGGGAGGCCTTTCCTGAACTTAATACAATCGCCTAGTGTTAGACAAAATAATACAAATCAAGATGTACTTTACGAAAAGAGATACTTGGTCAAGGTGGGTTTATCCTTCTTGACTATTAGAAGTCTTATTTATTTTGAAGACGATCGTCTGAAGTTAGCAAGAACATCAGAAGAATAATGTCATTCATACTGGAAGGGTACAGTTCGTATTCCAGATAAAGAATGACATGATATACTGTACCTTAGCTTAACCCCCTCCGACATCTATGACGCGATCGCGTCCTTTGGCAGTATGCCCAAGAGTATCATATGATGCGATTGTGTCATATGAACTTAGTGAAATAGCTCAATAAGTAAGTTATATGACGCATTTGCGTCATATTGTGCTCAGTAAGTTAGTAAGTTAAATCAGAATCTGTCAGTTGATGGCAACCCCAAATACCTCCGACTTCTACCGGTACCTCAGTGTCAGAGAAAGAGTTTTGAGGGAAATACCGGGCGCTCCGCCACCCCAGTTAGCAACTTATGTCTGGGGGGGTTAATGTATGAAGTTTTTTTCCGCCATAAAATATCGGTGCTCTCTCATTAGTGTGTGTGTAGTGTGTGTGTGTGTGTGTGCTTACTTAGGCTACTCTAGTTGTATTTGCGGGAGTGAGCATGCTCGTAAATTCCTGCCTCCCAAAGGATGATTATCGTACTGTTCTTTGAAACTATGCAACGAAGGTGCGGACACTACTTTGGCTGGCAGGTTATTCCACGCCTTGATCGAATTACTTGGGAATTTTTGGCGTTTTAAGTCCTAATTTTTTTGAGGCAGCTTCAGCTTATAACTATATAGGTCCCCTTGTTCGGTCCCCTCTATCACTCTCTACGAAATTAGCCTCATTCACCTTGTCAATTTCCATTACTATCTTCTACATCTGGATATGTGTGTATGTGTGTGTGTATGTGTGTGTGTGTGTGTGTTCACTGTCCTTAAAGGAGCCTTCCCACATCAAAGAGTGTGGAACCGACTGTAACCGAATAGTGAATCTATATGGAGTCTCCATGAAATGTTCAAACTTGTTTGAAATTTGGGTACCGACTGTGAAAAGTCGGATCGAGTCGGTACCGACTCCTAATAAGTCTGTCCGAGTTTTAACGAGTCTTAGTGACTCCTAACAAGTCTGTTACACTCTGTTGTGTCAGAGTGCAGTTATCTCTCGGAACAGTCACAGTCTACAGATATAAGGACTGTGGAAACAGTCACAAGCACGTCCTCCTCGACTCACCACCGCTATGTCACTCGGATTTACACCAGTGAGGAACGGTGCACGGCCAACACAGAAAAGGTCTCATCTACCAGTCACAAAGTCAAACAGATTTGAGATCTTGGTAGAGATGGAAGACGAACCAGAAGAGGCCAGGCTCGTTGGGGACTCCATCCTACGAGGAAAGGTCGAAGAGTTCTGCGACAGAGTCCCAAATCGACAAAAGAGATTTTGCATCCCAGGAGCTGGACTGGACGACATTGTGGAAGCCTTCGAAGATACCACAATAGATGCAAACGAAAATACCCTTTTTGTCATCCATGTTGGTTCAAATGACGTCATGCGCACCAGATCCGAAGAGCTGATAGAAAAATATCGCAAGATGATCCAGCACTACAAAAACAAGACGAGGAATATCATCATCTCAGGCATTCTACGACAAAGCCTTCAGCCCAAACAGCCGACTAAAGTCTTTGTGTCTGAAGGAAGAAGTTGAATTCATCAACCTCTGGGGTAACTTCTATAACCAGCCTACTCTGTTCCGCAAGGAAGGACTCATCTAAACCCTGTGGGTTCAGCACGCATGGGTCGTCTCCTACACGAAGCAGTCCGCAGCCATGGATCAAAAAACGCCATTCGAGAAGAAGAAACAGCAGCGACATAAATCATCCTACGCCAAGCAAAAAACAGAGGCAACCAAGGACCGCCAGCGATGAGGACCAAGGACAGCGAGGACCAAGGACAGCCATGAACATAAATGTAGATCCGACCAGAACCAATTTTTTTATTAAGAAGCGTTCCGTGAGTTCTAAAATCACAAATTTAAAGTTTTTTTATGCAAACGCTCGTAGTATACGCAATACATTTTCAGATTTAGAGGAACTAGTGTTTACAGAAAATTATGATGTGATTGGCATAACAGAATCTTGGCTCAATACAGAAGATAGAGACTTTTTAGCAGAGTATTCACTTCCCGGTTATGTAATGTTTGAGAAAAGCCGAATAAATAGAAATGGAGGTGGCGTTTTATTTTATATCAAAGAAAGTCTTAACCCGACCCGCTTGTCAAAACCTCAAATTGTTAACGTCGACACATCTTTTGTGCTAATACAGAATAATAAAGGTACAAAAATAATACTTGCATTAATATACAGACCTCCAGCTCAATCAGTGCAAACTGACCGAGAAATTTACGAACAAATTGCAGATGTAAGTAACTCACAAGATACCGTAATTATTGGCGACTTTAATTTACCTGTAACCAAGTGGGGCGATAATCTTACTTCACACTCCGGACATGACTTGTATGCGAACTTGCAAGAGTGTTCACTCTATCAATTTTTTCGATCGCCGACCCGACCCGTGGTAATAACGTTCTTGACCTTGTACTTGCAACAAAAGAATTAATAGAGAATTTGAATGTTGGTGATGAATTCAGTAACAGCGTCCATCGTACAGTACAATAACTTTCACTTTAAAGTTTACTAGTAAAGAACCAAGTAGCAGCATCGAAAAAGTCCCTAATTTCAAGAAAGCAAACTTTCATAAACTTAGAGCCATTTTTAAAGAAACTGACTGGAGCTTTTTAATTAACAATAACAACATAAATACATCTTGGGAATTATTCGAAACCACTTACCTAAAAGCAGTGCAAGACTGCATACCATCGAAAATATGGCGTACAGGCCATAATAATAAGCCCAAATGGTGGAATAAAGATAATTCAAACTGTCTGCTTGCTAAAAAGTTTGCAATTGATAGATTAAAATCCTCACAAAATTACGAAGAACGGGTGAAATTTGTAGAGCTAGGACGCAAAGCCAAAAAGTTAATTAAGCAAAGTAAAAAGACCCTGTTGCGAATCAAAGTAAAACAAACCTGAAAGAATTCTATAGTTATATCAGAAAGAAAAAAGTAGTTACTTCAACTGTTGGACCGTTAGTCGATGAAAACGGAGAATACACCGAAGACAGACGAAGTACAAATGAGTAATGCCCTCAATACCTTCTTTGCATCAGTTTTTACAACAGAAGACCTCAGTGATATCCCTACACCATCGCCGATTCAGATTGATAATTCAGATGTTCTAAGCAATATCACCGTTACAGAGAGAGAAGTATTGAATTGTTTAGATAAATTAAAGGTAAATAAAACGCCTGGACCAGATACAATCTCACCTAGAGTTCTAAAGGAAGCTAAGGATGAGCCCTCCAAACTACTGACATTGCTATTCAATAAATTCTTGCAGTCTGGAACTATGCCTGATCAGTGGAAGCTAGCCAACATAATACCGATATTCAGAAAAGGCAGCAAATCCCTACCCAGTAACTATCGTCCAATTAGCTTAACCTCAGTTGTATGTAAAATGCTAGAAACACTCATAAGAGACAGACTCGTAAATCACTTAGAGGAAAATAACATACTTAAAGATACTCAACACGGCTTTCGTAAAAAACGTTCCTGTTTAACAAACCTCTTGGACTTCTTCCACGATATCCTCAACCTTTACGATGAGAGTAAAGCTGTAGATATTATATACCTTGATTTCAAAAGGCCTTTGACAAAGGTCCCAAAAACGTTTACTGCTAAAACTAAAAGCGCATGGAATACAAGACGGTGTGCTGAAATGGATAGAAAATTGGCTCAGCGACAGAAAGCAAAGAGTAGTCATAAACGGTAAGGCATCTAAATGGACCAATGTAAGTAGCGGGGTACCCCAGGGATCGGTACTAGGACCAATTCTCTTTCTAATTTACATCAACGACATAGATGATGGTCTCACCTGTACAATCTCAAAATTTGCTGACGATACAAAAATTGCAAATAGCGTACTCTCAAAATAACAAGTTGATGACATGCAACACAATCTAGATAAGTTGTCATGTTGGGCCCAAAATTGGCAAATGAGATTTAATGCGGATAAATGTAAAGTACTACATATCGGATACCAAAATGAGAAAGCAAACTATTCGATGAATGGCACTCAGCTTATAAATGTAAACAGAGAAACTGATCTGGGAGTTACAATATCGAGTAACCTAAAACCAATGTTCAGAAGTTGTTAAGAAGGCAAACAAAATAATTGGCTTTATAGGCAGGTCATTTGAGCATAAATCCAAAGACGTTATCCTAACCCTTTACAATTCCTTAGTCCGCCCTCTTCTGGAATACTGCGTTCAATCCTGGTGCCCTTATTACCAAAAAGATATAGACAAGCTAGAAAGAGTTCAACGTAGAGTTACCAAAATGATACTTAGCCTAAAGAACAAACCATACGACGAGCGTCTTAGATAATTAAATCTATTTCCATTAACCCAGCGCAGATTAAGAGGCGACTTAATTCAAGTGTTCAAAATCATCAAAGGCATCGACAATATGAACTGTAGTAAGTACTTCACTATCGACCAATCTAATTACACGCGGGGAAACGGTTGCAAAATTATTGGTAAATCTTTTAACTCACACGAATCTAAGAATTTCTTCTTCAATTGAGTTGTCAACTTGTGGAATGGGCTTCCCCGAGACGTTATAGACTGCATCACCGTTGATTCATTTAAACTTCGCATAGACAAATATCTCGCATCAAACCCGCGACTGACTGCGTTTGTAAATGAATATCTTTATTTTATCCCCCCTCAATTACTAACCCATCAGTTCCCTACTAACTTCCTAATCTTGCCGCGGAGTTTAGTTCCAGGGCAATAGTTCCCTTTCCAATGTTCCCTTACCCACTCTAAACCACTGTTTGGACACTTGATCCTCAGTGTTTTAGAGGACAAGCAGCCTAGAAGGGTCACTAGATCTGTTGTTACTTGATTTCATTTGTACTAATAGCATCTATGGTATACACATTAGTACGTTAGTAACGTTACACAGATTCAATATTATATAATACACGCATATAATAACATTTGAGCAAGTTATCTCGCAGTTATTATGCTTTACTACTTATACATACAGTAAACTCAATAACCTGCTGGTGACCATTTCTCTATTAACATAACATAAATAAACGGAAGTCTGCAGAGAGGCGATTGGCACACACAAGGCAGATCCCTTTTAAACACAACTCATCTCTTCCATATGCTGTCATGCCTTTCCCGCCAAAAATATTAACGCCAAAACTCCCCCAGAAAATGTCCTGATCTAATGAAAATAGTCTCACAATAGCCAGAGAAAAGGAAACGAATAGGTAATCGGATCTTGAAAGGGCTAGGCTAAGTAAGGTAGGCTTACATAAGAACATAGGAAATGCGAGCCTGCAGAAAGCCTATTGGCCCACACAAGGCAGATCCCTCTCACAAACAACCCTAATTATAAGCCCAACTTACTAACAAACTAACTCATAGGCCTACTGTATATACGCATATAAAAACATTTGAACAGGTTATCTCGCAATTATCATGCATTACTACTTATAAATACAGTAAACTCAATAACCTGCTGGTGACCATTTCTCTAGAACATAAGAAAATGGGAGTCTACAAAAAGCCGATCGGCCCACACAAGACCGATCCCTGTCACACCCAACCCCTTACATAAGATCATAAGGTCATAAGATCGCAGGAAACTGCATATGGCTATGCGGCCCACATGAGGCAGCTCCCATTCACACCCAGCCCATATCACCCATATGGGAATCCAACTTATGCTTAAAGCTTTCAACTGTTTCTGAGCTAATTACTGTTCTGGGCAGTGCATTCCACATGTTAACAACTCTATTCCCAAACCAGTGCTTTCCTATAACTTTCCTAAATCTAAACTTATCTAACTTTAAACCATTTGAGCGAGTTATGTCGCCGTTGTATAGCTTTAATACCTCATCTATATCGCCCTTATTTAATCTTTATATCCATTTAAACACCTCTATCACGTCTCCCCTACATCTTCGTCTTTCTAGTGAGTGCAAGCCTAAGACTTTCAACCTCTTCTCATACGATTAATTTATAATATTATGTATCTTTTTCCTCATTCTTCTTTGGACTTTTTTCTTTTTTTTTTCCATGTGAGTGAGGGAGGCAAAAGGTAGAACTGCCTATAGCGAGTGCCTTCCCCATAATTGAAAGAGTGACAAGGCCAAAATCAAGGGACGTTCGAGCCAAAATGCCTGGACACACGGAGTTTGAAGCAATTTAAGTCATAGGAAGAGGGAAAGACTTATTCAGGAAGAGAGTTCCAGAGCTCAGCTGTTGAATAGAAGAAAGTTTGAGAGTAACGTTTCACTCTTGGGTTGGAGAGTTGCACAGAGTACGGGTGGGATTGTGTTGCAAGACGGGTACCACGTGCCCTACGTAAAGGAGATGGTATACACTGGGAAAGTTCCGAGGTACACTGATTATTATAGTAGCGATAGAATAGCGAGAGAGATGCAACATTGTGGCGGAGAGAGCGAGATTGCAGAGAGTTGGAGAGTGGAAGGGAGTTAATGATACGAAAGGCCTTCCTTTCAACTTTGTCTAGGAGAGCGGTGTGAGAGGAACCTCCCCTCACATGTGAACAATACTCAATACAAGGACACACTATGCCCGTGTACAGAGCAAGAAGCTGTGCAAGTGTAAAGAACCCCCTAAGGCGGTTGAACACACCCAGCTTCTGGGAGGCTGCCTTAGCAAGACTGGTAAAATGGTCCTTCCAAATGAGAGCAGAAGAAAAAGAGACACCAAGAATATTGAGAGAAGATGAAGGATTGATTTTTGTATTGTTGAAGAATAAGGGATAGTCCGCTGGGAGTTCTGGACGGGTAGATAGACGGAGAAATTGGGTTTTGGAAGCATTAAAGGTAACAAGGTTTTCTCTGCCCCAATTGGAGAAAGTAGTTAGATCAGAATTTAACAGTTCCATGGCTTCATTACGTTTGTCGTTGAGGGATTGCTGGCTGGGGCGTTCTGAAAAACTAATGGAGTAGTGTAAGGTTGAGTCGTCTGCGTATGAATGGATGGGAATTGAGGCACAGTTGAGAAGATCATTTATGAAAATTAGAAAGAGAACAGGAGATTGGACAGAGCCCTGAGGAACACCGGAGTTTATAGGGTGAGGAAGTGAGCGATGGCCATCCACAACCGCATCAATGGAACGGCCGGAAAGGAAATTAGAGACAAAGACACAGATGGAGGGGTAGAAACCGAAGGAGCGTACTTTAGAAATTAAAGATTTGTGCCAGACTCTATAGAAGGCTTTCGATATGTCTAGTGCAACAGAAAAAGTCTCACCGAAGTCCCGAAAGGAGGATGACCAAGAGTTAGTAAGATATGAAAGAAGATCACCAGTAGAGCGACCCTTAAGGAAGCCATACTGGCGATCTGAGAGCAGATTATGAGAAGAGAAATGTTTAAGAAATTTGGAAGCAAGAATAGTTTCTAAAACTTTAGAAATACAAGAGATGAGAGAAATTGGATGATAGTTGGAAGGTTGAGAGCGGTCACCCTTTTTGGGATAGGTTGAATGAGAGCAAACTTCCAGCATGAAGGGAAGACGTTAGAGGATAGACAGAGACGAAAGAGTTTGCCTAGGCAGGGAGTCAGTACGGAAGCACAGTTTTTGAGTACAACAAGAGGAACACCGTCCTGACCGTACGCCTTCTTAGTATTAAGCCCAGAGAGGGTAGAAAGTACATCTTTAGAAGAGATTATGATATTAGGCAGAAGTAAGAGAGAGGAGGGTGGAGAGGGAGGAATAGCATCGGAATCATCCAAGGTGGAGTTTCTAGCAAAAGTTTGAGCGAAGAGTTTAGCTTTGTCAGAGGAAGAAGTGATGGTTGTGCCATCAGAGCAGGAAAGGGGAGGGAAAGACGAGGAAGAGAAATTGTTGGAGAGGTTTTTGGCTAGATGCCAGAAAGCTTGGGAAGAGCTAGAGTTGGATAGTTCAGTTCATTTATTATTGATGAAAGAGTGTTCGGCAAGTCGAAGAACAGATTTGGCTTGATTCCGGGCAGAAACATAGGAAGAATGAGATTCATGAGTTTAAGGCGTCGGTACCGTTTGAATGCTTCCTCCTTATTGCGGACAGCAGTAGAACATGCGTGAGTAAACCAAAAAAAAATAGCATTAGTATGAGAGAAAGAGAATGGAGTGTATGCTTCCATGCCCGATAGGATTACCTCGGTAATGCGTTCAGCATTCCCCGAGGGTCCCCGGCCACGGAAGCAGAAATAATTCCATGGGAAATCAAAGAAGTACTGCCGGAGAGCCTCCCAGTCGGCAGCGCCAAAGTGCCACAAGCCCCGCCGGCTAGGAGGATCGGGTGGTGTTACTGGAGAGATAGGACAGGTGACAGAGATAAGTTTATGGTCGGAGGAGCCCTAAGGAGAGAAAAGATCGACAGTATAAGAAGAAGGGTTAACAGTTAGAAACAAGTCAAGAATGGTGGGCCGATCTCCGAGGCGATCTGGGATACGGGTGGGTTGCTGAACTAACTGTTCTAGGTCATTTAGGATAGAAAAGACGTAGGACTGCCTCTAAAGGGTCGCTATCCATTCTGTAATAAGGGCACCAAAATTGAACAGCATAGTCTAAATAGGGTCTTACTAGTGCTAAGTATAGTTTTAAGAAAACTTTCAGCAGTCCTGTTGCTAAAACTCCTAGATATGAATCCTCGATGAATTCTATATGGCCTATTCCTAACACTTATACATTGTTTTCTGGGTTTCAGATCATTACTAACGAGCACCCCCAGATCCTTCTCACACTCTGAGTAATCCAATTCTACATTGCCTAGTTTGTATTTTGCATCTAAATTACGATTTCCAATCCTTAATACCTTACATTTGTCTACATTGAAAGTCACCTGCCAATTTATGGACTACTCGTGCAAATGATCGAGATCATTTTGAAGACATTCCCAGTCGCTAGCTGACTCTATTATCCTACCTATTTTAGTATCATCAGCAAATTTACTGATCCTACACTTTATGCCTGAGTCAAGATCATTTATGTAGATAATGAACAGAAGGGGCCCCAAAACCGACCCTTGGGGGACCCCACTTTTAACTAATCCCCAGTCCGATTTTACACCATTTATACTAACTCTCTGCTTCCTACCTATCAGCCATGACTTAATCCACTTGAGTAGCATCCCCCCAATACCATGTCCTTCTATCTTCCTTAACAGCCTTTCATGTGGAACTTTATCAAAGGCCTTACTGAAGTCTAAGTAAACTATATCATATGACTTGTCGTTGTCTACCGCTTAATAAACCTCTGAGAAAAAAATGAATAAATTTGTTAGGCAGGATCGTCTTGGAGTGAAACCATGTTGAGAGGGTTTTATTAATTTTGTTTTTTTCTATGTGAATGAGGGAGACAAAAGGCATAACTGCCTGCAGCGAGTGCCTCCCCCAGATTTCAAAGAGCGACAGGGCCGAAATCAAGGGACGTTCGAGCTAAAATGCCTGGACACACAGAGTTTGAAGTAATTTAAGTCATAGGAAGAGGGAAAGACTGATTCTGGGAGAGAGTTCCAGAGCTCAGCAGTTGAATAGAAGAAAGTCTGAGAATAGCGTTTCACTCTTGGGTTGGAGAGTTGCACAGAGTAGGGGTGGGATTGTGTTGCAAGGTGGGTACTACGTACCCTACATAGAGGAGGTGGTATACACTGGGAAAGCTCCGAGGAACACTGATTATTGTAGTAGCGATAGAATAGTGAGAGAGATGCAACATTGTTTCGAAGAGAGAGAGATTGCAAAGAGTTGGTGAGTGGACGGGAGTTAATGACTCGAAAGGCTTTCCTTTCTACTTTATCTAGGAGTGCGGTGTGAGAGGATCCTCCCCACACATGTGAACAATACTCAATACAAGGAAGCACTGTGTCCCTGTACAGAGCAAGAAGCTGCGCAGGGGCAAAGAACCAATTGAGGCGGTTGATCACACCCAGCGTCTGGGAGGCTGCCTTAGTGAGACTGGTAATATGATCTTTCCAAGTGAGAGCAGAAGAAAAAGAGACACCGAGAAAATTGAAAGAAGATGAAGGGTTGATTTTTGTATTGTTGAAGAATAAGGGATAGTCCTCTGGAGGTTCCTGACGGGTAGTAAGATGGATACATTGAGTTTTGGAAGCATTAAATGCAACAAGGTTTTCTCTACCCCAATTTGAAATAGTAGCTAGATCAGAAGATAAGAATTTCATGGCTTCATTACTTTTACTTTTGAGGGACTGCTGGCGGGGGCGTTCTGGAAAACTAATTGAGTAGTGTAAGGTAGAGTCGTCTGCATATGAATGGATGGGACTGGATGTATAGTTGAGATGATCATTTATGAAAATTAGAAAGAGAATAGGAGATTGGACAGAACCCTGAGGAACACCGGAGTTGATAGAATGAGGAAATGGCCATCCACAACCGCAGCTATGGAACGGCCAGAAAGGAAATTAGAGACAATGGCACAGATGGAGGGACAGAAACCGAAGGAGGGCAGTTTGGAAATTAGAGATTTGTGCAAGACTCTATCGAAGGCCTATAATATGTCTAGTGCAACAGAAAAAGTCTCACTGAAGCCCCGAAAGTTGGATGACTAAGAGTTAGTAAGATATGAAAGAAGATCACCAGTAGAGCGACCCTTAAGGAAGCCATACTGGCGATCTGAGAGCAGATTATGAGAAGAGAAATGTTTAAGAAATTTGGAAGCAAGCTTAGTTTCTAAAACTTTAGAGATACAAGAGATGAGAGCAATTGGACGATAGTTGGAGGGTTGAGAGCGGTTACCCTTCTTTGGGACAGGTTGAATGAGAGCTAACTTCCAGCAAGAAGGAAAGACATTAGAGGAGAAACAGTGACAAAAGAGTTTGCCTAGTCAGGGGGTCAGCACGGAAGCACAGTTTTAAAGAACAACAGGAGGAACACCCTCCGGACCGTACACCTTCTTAGTATTAAGCCCAGAGATGGTAGAAAGTACATCTTTAAAAGAGATTAGGATATTAGGCATAACTAGGAGAGAGGGGGGTGGAGAGGGTGGAATAGCACCGGATTCATCCAAGGTAGAGTTGTGGCAAAAGTTTGAGCAACGAGTTCAGCTTTGTCAGAGGAAGAAGTGATGGTTGTGCTATCAGAGTGGAAAAGGGGAGGGAAAGACGAGGAAGAAAAGTTGTTGGAGAGGTGTTTGGCTAGATGCCAGAAAGCTTGGGAAGAGCTAGAGTTTGATAGTTCAGTGCATTTATTATTGATGAAAGAGTGCTTGGCAAGTCGAAGAACAGATCTTGCTTGATTCCGGGCAGAACCATAGGAAGAATGAGATTCATGAGTTTTAAGGCGTCGGTACCGTTTGAATGCTTCCTCCTAGTTGTGGACAGCAGTAGAACAAGCGTGAGAAAACCAAGATTTTTTTGCATTAGACTGAGAGAAAGAAAATGGAATGTACGCTTCCATGCCCGAGAGGATTACCCCGGTAATGCGTTCAGCACTCTCCGAGGGTACCTGGCCACGCAAGGAGAAGTAATTCCATGGGAAATCAAAGAAGTGATTCCTAATTTTCCTGGCAATAATTGATTCTATCAGTTTCCCAGCAAGGCTGGTACATGTCATATTTGTAACATATTATGTGGTACCAACATTGTAAAATGCTAACTGAATAAATATTATTGTTATTATTATTATTATTATGATTATTATTATTATTATTACCTTTTTGAAATATCGGAATTATATTTGCGAGCTTCCATGAATCAGGAACTAAGCCTAAAGCTAGTGAATTATTAAATAGGTGAGTTAATGGGTAACTAAATTCGTCCTTGCATTCTTTTAATACACTACCATACACCTCCTCTGGACCTGGAGATTTCTGAGGTTTTAGTCTATCTATTTACTTAATTACTTCATCACTAGTGACCTGAACTGTGCTTAATATTTCGTCTATAGCCTACTACGTTAAAAACTTTGTTGACTACTGGAACTTGATATAAATTTTCGTTTGTAAAAACAGAAAGGAAATTATTATTTAGAGTATTGCACATTTCTAACTCATCGTCTGTAATCTCGCCTATTAACATAACATAAATAAACGGAAGTCTGCAGAGAGGCGATTGGCAGAACTCTTTTAAACACAACCCATCTCTTCCATATGCTGTCATGCCTTTCCCGCCAAAAAGATTCCCGCCAAAACTCGAGTAGATCGTTTCCTGATCTAATGAAAATGGTCTCACAATAGCCAGAGAAAAGGTACAAATAGGTAATCGGATCTTGAAAGGGCTAGGCTAAGTAAGGTTGGCTTACATAAGAACATAGGAAATGGGAGCCTGCAGAAAGCCGATTGGCCCAGAAAAGGCAGATCCCTCTCACACCCAACCCTAGTTATAAGCCCAACTTACTAACAAACTAACTCATATACACGCATATAATAACATTTGAACAGGTTATCTTGCAGTTATTATGTTTTAATCATTATAAATATACTCAATAACCTACTGGTGGCCATCTCTATTAACATAACATAAAACAACGAAAGTCTGCAGAGAGGCGCTTGGCACACAGAGTGTGTCCTTAATGTGGGAAGGCCCCATTAATAACTCATTTTGAGGTGTGAAGTACCTAACCTTTGGGCCGAATCACACGAACACTACCTCACTGAAGGACCGAGTTATACGTAAGAACATAAGAAAATGGGAGTCTGCAGAAAGCCGATTTGCCCAAACAAGGCAGATCCCTCTCACACCTAACCCTAAATATAAAGCCTTATAATCTGGGCTCATAAAGTCCAGTTCACAAATACCATTAGGACTGATGTCACCGAAATGGTTAGAGGTCAGAAAACGGGGCTTTACAGAGCGCCGATTGGCCCACACCTGACAGATCCCCGTCACACCCAACCCACCTGGTCCATATGCCTATCTAATTTTATCTTAAAGCTCCCTATCGTTCTTGATCCCACTATAGCACTCGGTAGCCTATTCCACCTACTACAACTCTGTTACCAAACCAATATTTGCCTATATCCTTTCTGAAACGAAATTTATCTAATTTGAAACCATTTGTTCGAGTTATTTCGCTATCATTGAGCTTTAGTAAATTTTCCATGTCCCCTTTATTATTCCCACTAACCCAATTGAACACCTCTATCATCTCCCCTCTAACTCTGCGTCTCTCTAACGAATCTAAGCCTAATTTCTTCATATGGAAGATTTCTAATATTATGGATCATTTTTGTCATTCTACGTTGTACTCTCTTCAATTAATTTATGTCCATTCTGTAATAAGGACACCAAAATTGTACAGCATAATCCATAGGGGGTCTCACTAATGGCAAGTAAAATTTTAAGATAACATCAGCAGTTCTGTTACTCACACTCCTAGAGATGAACCCAAGAATCCTGTTTGCCTTGTTAAGAACGCTTATACACTGTTTTCTAGGCTTCAAATCATTGCTAATAAACACACCTAAATCTTTCTCACAATCTGAGTTTTCTAATTCCATATTAGCTAGTTTATATTTAACATTTGTATGCATCTTCCCTATCTTTAATACCTTGCATTTGTCAATGTTAAACTTCATCTGCCAATTTACTGACCATTCGTGTAAGGTATCTAGATCCCTTTGGAGGTACTCCCCATTTTGGTATCGTCTGCAAATGTACTTATCCTACTAGTTATACCTAAATCAAGGTCATTTATGTATATAACAAACAACAGAGGACCTAGTACAGATCCCTTGGGGACACAACTTTTGACTGCTCCCCATTCTGACTTGGTACCATTTGTGCTGGCTCTCTGCTTCTTACCAATTAGCCATGACCTAATCCATCCCAACAACGCCCCACCTATTCCATGCGCCTCAACCTTTCTCATCAATCTCTTTAGGGAACTCTGTGAAAAGCTTTACTGAGATCTAAATATATTATATCATATGACTTGTCATTATCTACTGCTTCATATACCTCTGAAAAAAAACTAAGCAAATTAGTAAGGCAAGAACGTCCCTGAGTGAATCCATGCTGAGAAGAATTTATTAAATAAAATGTTTCTAAGTGGTTTCTAATTTTACTAGCAATAATTGACTCTAGTAGCTTTCCTATGATTGATGTAAGACTAATGGGACGGTAATTGGATGCTATTGATTTATCACCTTTTTTGAAGATCGGAACAACATTTGTAAGCTTCCAAGCTTCTGGAACTAAGCCTGTCTCCAATGATTTGTTAAATAGAAATGTTAATGGGTAACTTAACTCATATCTGCATTCTTTTAATACTCTAGCATATACCTCTCATCAGGACCAGGCGATTTCTGAGGTTTTCGTCTGTCAATTTCCTTAAGCACATCATTTCTACTTAAAGTAACCGTACTTAACCTATTTTCTATACTATCGCTATATACCTTATGGACTTCTGGAAACTGTGCCAAATTTTCATTAGTGGAAACGGAAAGAAATTGACTATTTAATGTACTGCACATTTCTAAATAATGTTCTGTCATTTCTCCTATCGAAGTTTTAAGGGGACCAATTACATCTCTAACCTTGGATTCATATAGTGGGTAAAAAGCTTTAGGAATATTTTTTGAGTCATTGGCAACCTTGATTTCATAATTTGTTTGTTTCTTTCCTAATATCTTTTTTGACCTGTCTTGATAGATTATGATAGTAAGCAAGTAGGTGAATTTCGCCATTCTTAATATTTCTATATATTCCTCTCTGTTTTCCTAGAAGATCTAATAGTCTATTATTCATCCATTTGGGCTGGTTCTGTATTGATCTAAATTTTCTTTTGGGGATATATTTATTTTGCGCATTGAATACTAACTTGATAAAATTATCGTATGTATCTACCAAATTTGACGTCTCTTCCTGACTTAAGCTGACAGGTACCTGAAAAGGGGTACACTCATTTGGACGCCTGAATCGACTTAATATTTTGACCATAGTGTCCGCTAATAGGGCTCTTCTTAACCCACCATAATTGGCTTTTCTGAAGGCAGGTATTAATGTTGTATTCTCTCTGGTATTACCTTTCCATTGTATATTAAAATACACAGAATTGTGGTCGCTATTTCATAGGTGGTCCCCTATCTCTACATTATTTATCATATGTTCATTGTTACTGAAAACTAAATCGAGAATATTATTACCTCTAGTCGGCGTATCTATGAATTGAAATAAAAAACTATCTTGTAATACCTCAACAAACTCCTCAGAATCAGAGTCGCCTATTTGATGCTGCCAATCTATATTCGGAAATTTATAATCCCCCATAATGCACACATTGCTAAACCTTGATGCCATTTTAATTTCCTCCCATAATGACGTTCCGTCATTTCTACTCATATTTGGCGGTCTATACATAACTCCAATAACTATGGTCTCACTACCTTCGTTAACCTCTACCCAAACACTTTCATTATCATTATTTAGTCTAATACCTGATTTAATAAAGCTTTTTAATGTACTCCTGACAAACACTGCTATACCGCCGCCCCTCCTACTTGTTCGGTCATATTTAAACAAACTATATCCTGGTATATCAAATTCTGCTAAAAAATGCCTGGTTTCTGTATTAATCCATGTTTCAGTTAGCGCTATTATGTCTATATTTTCTTTGCTAACAAGTGCTCTAAGTTCGTTCATTTTGGTACATAAACTCCTACAGTTTGCGTAATATACTCTTAATTTAATTATTTTACTTATACCTAATTTACCTTTATTTCTAACTAAATTTCCATCTTCCGTTGCACCATCACTACTATCATTAGCAATATAGTCATAATTTTTAGCATGAGACTGAATATCCTTATCGCTTTCGCCTGACGCTAAACATTTTCCATTTAACCTCTCTTTTACACTCTCAATATCTCTGTTCAAAACCCCACAACCACCCTGTCTAAAGAACTAGCTAATGTGGAAAACCCTAACCGTGAAAGATGAACCCCATCCCTTGCGTACATCCTATCTCTCCCATAGAAACGATCCCAGTTATCAATGAATGGCATTGCTTTTTCTTTGCAATATTTCTCCAACCGGTAATTGATACCAATCGCCCTTTATTGGCTACTTTTGATAGGAATCTATATTTCTGTCAGTATTTTGGGACTCTTTAATCATCGATATACATACTAACGTTAGATAAAGATAGTTAGCTGGATTTACAGTATATGAAACTTTAATTCGGAGGCCACTACACCGGAGTTGATGAGAAAAGAAGCCAGGTAAAAAATGACCGTGTGAATCCTCCTTAATGATTCCACCGACTCCACCCCAGCGATATCTAATGTCCTATCCAATTTGATTTTGGTCCTAACATTCCCACTTTATTTCTGCATATCCATATAATAATTATATTCTTATCTTTGCATTAGCATAAATATACCTAAAAAAAAAAAAAAAAAAAAAAAAATATATATATATATATATATATATATTGCAAAATGTAAGAGTAATTTAATCAGTTGCTCTCTCTCTCTCTCTCTCTCTCTCTCTCTCTCTCTCTCTCTCTCTCTCTCTCTCTCTCTTACCGTAAGAGACAGACAAAGGAAGTATGAAATATGGAAAAGGTCTGCTATTATTACAAGACGACCATAGGATTAGACTATACATTTGCACGTGAGTGTTGAATTTACCTCAACGCTCTGCTCTCCCAGACTCTAGTCATAGTGTAAAATATGAAATAGAATAGTATTAATCGGAAATTAGTTGAAGTTAACCGATTAATGTTACGATATTTCAATTAGGTTATGTTAACTTAACCAATGTTGATATACAGTATATACAGTATATATAAATATTATAGCGCGACTTTTATGTCAGCTTAGCTATTGGTTGAGGTGAGTTCTTTCAAGACTGGAAATTTCAGAATTCATACAATACATGCATATAAACAATAGAGAATATATATATATAACACTGAGATAATATTTTTAAAACAGTTTATTTATCCCAAGCTCTAAGCACATTTATATCAGAGATTATGTGGTTATAAAGTAGATAGGTAATTTTTGTACAGACCTGAATATTGCTCTTCTAGTACGATCGAGGATATAGGCAGAGTTCAGGTATATAATAAGTAAGCTTATTGTGCCGCATTATCTAAAACCACACTCATATAGTAATGAAAAAACTGAAGTGTTGAATTCTAATAGGTATAGAATTAATATTTACATATGATACTAAGTTCACACTAAGAATGGACGAGATTATATTATGAGTCAAAACACTAGACTCTAACTTGGTTTATTATCACCTTGCGCACTGATGAGAATTAAATATAGTCAATATTAGAGACTATTATTTTGTATATAATATACAGTAGTTGGAATTTTAACAGAGTCAATATGGGACTCTAACTTATTATTGTCACTCGGCGCACTAGTGAGAATTAGGTAGAGTCAATTTAGGGGACTCTAACTGTACACACATAGGTAGAATTTTGGACAGAGTCAATATGGAACTATAACTTTTGACTATCACTTAGCGCACTATTGAGAATTGCGTTAGAGTCGATTGATGGGGACTCTAACTATGCACACATATAAGTAATTTTGGCAGAGTTATTATAGAACTATAACTATGTATTATCACCTTGCGCACTGGTGAGGATTTAACAGAGTCGTTTTGTGGAACTTTAATTTATTATATCTCGTCACTAGTATCAACGTCGTTATCAGTTATTATAAAATAACTCCAGTAGTAGGCACTTGGAATTAATGAGTTTTCAAGGGGGGCAGCTTATCATCTTCTGAGTCTCCTTGGGTCGTCCAGGTTGGCCTGTCGTAAAAAGTTTTAGTTACAGATGGATTAATGAAAGTGGGGTCTTAAATGCAGCTCCGTCAATATATAAATATATTTGGGCACCTCATCGGACTAACGCGAGTATGTATAGCATAAAGCTTAGTGATACTCGACTTTCCTGACCTTTATATTATTCGTTGATGAAGTTCTGTTCAGGTACTCTTGATTTAGGGTCTTAAATATAGTGCCCCAGTTATGACGAGTTGGCACTATATCGGGCTAACGCGAGGAGACAATATGGCTATGACCACTCTTGTCTTCTCGACTGCCACTTCTCTTTTTAAGAGGTTCAAAGAACATGGGACAGTGTTTAAGCCTTTTAGTTGTAGAAGTCGAATAGTATGCTACAGACTAATACACCAAGGACGTCTTCTTGCTGAGTGCCAGTTACGGTATCTCGCAGGTCCCTGAACTACACAAGTGGCTTTGGAATGCCAACTTCCACTTGGTAGTCTTACTTTAGTGCGGTTTTAATAATGGAAATTTGAAGTGTGGGTATGCCCTCGTACTTCAGCCTTCTGTTATTAAAGGTGCAGCCTATTCAAGACTCAATATTAGTGATGGTATGCCAACTACTAATAACGATCCCTCAATAGGGAAAGTAACTCCTCAGACCTGTGGGACTAGGTATGCCTATGGTCACCAACTGAATGGGAGGGTAATTTTAGGACTTTGTAAGTTGGTATGCCAATGCTTACTAAGCCCTGAAATTGCTTGCCCTGATCAGTTTCTTCCAGCATAGTGACAACTTAGTCTGATATGTATGGGAGCATCAAGGTCACAGGGGAGGTGTGGCAGAGTGGTCTTGCCACTGGACTGGTAATCCAATGGACCTGGGTTCGAATCCCAATATTTCAATGGAAAGATATTATTGGGATGGAATTTGTGCTGTACCTAGTTTCAGTGCATTACCACAGCACACCAAAATGCCAATAAAAATACCCTCATTGTTCCCTGATTAAATAGCACTGTATGAATATTCCCATATTCAAAATATGCTACAGGGGGGCAATGCCTAGTGAGTTAATTGCTCAATAGGTGGCGTTCTGAGAGTGAGGGTCCGAGTCTGTGGGAGTGAGACTGTGAAGCGCGGAGGCGGAGCAGCTTTAGAGATGGGATTGCTACGAGCCGGGGTGCTTCACATGTCTCACTCCCTAGACTGGAACAAGACCTCGCGGGCCTCACCGTGTTCAGCGGTTGAGTGTGCAGGCTCTCAGCCTATGCTCGAGAGGGAGTAGTTGGAATATATAAAAAAAAAAAAAAAAAAAAAAATGCGTGCAGGGTTAATCTGGGGGATTAGGGAGAACCCTCTAAAAGCTGGTATGCACAGATTTTGACCCTTGTGGGTAAGAAGGGCGTAGATGTTTACTCCTTTGATGAGTGTAGGAGTCCTTTTCATACTGGCTGAACACTAGCTTCCTTTTCTGTGTTTGTGATGAACAGTAGGAGAATTTAATGTTCTTCCCGGGTGTAATAGGGCATCCGGTATTAATAGTGGCAACTCGGGCTTGTCTGCTGGCGGCTAGTATTGGTGTAGTATTATTTTCCTTGGTAATTTGACGGACGCAGGGCGCAAGTGTTGTTTCCTTGTGCGTGTGTTTCCGGGTGATTATTTCCTCCTTTTCTCCTATCTTTGGACTTCTCTTTTTCTCTTGCTTTGTTGTTGGTTGATTTTCTCATGGAATTTTGGGAATACGGGGCATGTTGAAGATCGTTGTATTACTGGCTTCTTTATGTTCTCCTTCCATTTGTTTTGTTTTTGTTTCCCACAGCTCGGTACGCTTTCTTCGTTGTCCGCCATTTTGCTGTCTTCCTTGTTGGTCGCCATTTTTCTGTGTTGCTAGTACACGTGTGATTTCCTTGTGTGTATATTCCGTGGTAGACCTTTCTTCTTGTTTCTCGTCTTCTGGTTCTTCTTCTCTTGTTCTATGGAACGTTGATCATGGTGAGGCACTTTTGGAATATGGAACAGGTTAGTTATTTTGAGGATTAGGGCTTGTTCTCTTTTCTTTTGTTTCTCTTCTGTCTCGCCTGGGCTGGTACGTTTTCTCTTATGTCCTTCATTTTGCTGTCTTCGCCGGTGGTCGCCATTTTGCTGTCTTGTTCTCCTTCTTTGTTGAGCTTCTCTTTCCTCCTTTTCTTGCTGTTGTATGGAAGTATTTCCTTGTGTGTGTTCGGCCGTCTTCCGTTGTTGGTGTGTGGAGGTCTGCTTATTTTTCGCTATTTCACTTCCCTCCCCAATATCGTAGGCACGGCCTCGTGTCCCAAGCGGGAAAACAAAAGAATTTCCTTGTTGGGTGAAGCTGGGTAGTTAATGTAGATATTTCCACTAGTTGATGGAGCGTTGGTCCGGGGTTTTGAGAGGGTTGATGGGTATTGTCAGAAAAGATGGTGCATTTTCAATAATGGCGGCTGTTATGGCTTCCGCATTGAACCGGATTCTGCAGAAGATTTTCTGATCCGTGGACCATTTAACTCGTTTTACGTAGGGAGTAGAGTTCGTCATGGTGGTGGTAAGAGGTAGGTGATGGCTGGTAATTGTTGTTGCTGTTCTGGTGGTGTAAGGGCAAGTGATGACCTGGTCATTGACCTGAGGGGTTTTATTGACGGATACAAACACGAAAGTACTAGGGCTTATCTTCTTGTCAAAAACGTCTTGAGTATGACAAACATCTGTGTTAGTTGCGGAAGAGATCCTTAGAGTTTTAGAAGTGTGTGTGTGTGTTATGTGTTTTGTTCTGGTTGCAGAGGAAGGAAAAACATTTTATGTATGTTTTGTGAAAATAATTGGGGAAAATGGTTGCGGGGGTTGTCTAAGGCGACCTGATCTAGTAGTAAAATTTGGTCTGGATGGAAGTTCTGGGCTGTAAAATGGGGTGGATGAGGGGGTATGGGTTAGGTGAGGGGTAGGTGAGGGGGTGGTTGTGTGGTCATGGGTTTGGGGTGGTGGGTAATGTAGTGGGGTTAGTGTATGGGTTGTTTTGTCGAGAAATGGATGATTCTTTTGAGGGTGGCTAGTTGTGTTGGGAATGGTGGATGGGTAAAGGGAGAGAATGGGAGGGGTGAGGCGAGGTTGGTTGATTTGTTGAGGTTGTTGTTCAGTTGAGGTGGATGGCAAGCTCTGATGATGTTGATGGGGTGGGGTTGATGTTTGAGGTTGCTGGTGGCTAGATGGTGGTGGTTAATGTTGTTTTTTTAGAAGGAGGGGTTGAGGAAGAGTTGATGAAGGTGAGGATGTGGGGGTTTTAGGTTTTGATGGGGGTGTTGTGGGGTGTTGGCGTTCATATAGGGGTTAAGGGAGTTTTTTTCTTGAAGGTGAAGATAGGTTAGATGAAGGGAATGTAGTTGATGGGTGTGGGTAAGAGATGTGGGCGTTTTTGTTTAGGTGATGGGGAAGAGGAATTTGTTGGTGAGGTAGATAAGCGTTTGTGATGAGTTTGTTTGGTGTGGGATGTGGTGGGTTGATTTGGTGTTTGTTAATCTGTTTTTCTTTGTTGAATTTGGTATTTATTGGATTTTGACGAAGATTTAGGCTGTAGGCGTGGACGGAGTTTGCAATGAAACGTTGGTTTGGGGCTACGTTTGTGTTGTGATGTTTTTGTGTTGTAAATTTGTCTAGATGGAGTTGAGTTTGGTGAGGGGGTGTGCGTTTAGGTCGGGGTATTTGTTCGTTAGATTGTGAGTTAGGAATGATTACGCGTGTCGTGGGGTTGGTTGGTGTGTGTGTGTGTTTTCGGGTGTGGTGATGTCCGGGGTGTCAATAGTTGGTGGGGAAGATTCAGTGGGTGGTTTGTAGTCTTCATGGTTGGGCAAAGGATTATAAATCCGGACAAACCGGTTCCAGTATATCCGCGTCTCCTCGTGATAATTTATGATAACTTGATAGGGGTTGGGAACTTGTGTGATTTTGTATGGCCCTACATATCGGGGACCTAGTTTATTTACAATTGGTAGTTTTTCCACTATTATGGTGTCACCTATCGCAAATGGGTTGTTGTGTGTGGTGGTATCAAGTCGCACATCTTGACAGGTTTGAGCCGTGTGAAAGGTGTTTTTCAGATGTTGTAGGGGGTCAGTAGTTATGTCAGAGGTGGATGGTTTAGCGAGGTGGTAAAACTGTAGCAACAGTGAGGCGACGCATAGACTCGTTCATGTGGGGTGATGCCGTCGTCTCTAGGGCATGTGTTCATTCCCCACTGTATCATTTTGACTTGTGCTGGCCAGTCTGATGTATTTAGGGCAATTAATTTTGTTCGTAATTGATTATTGATGGTACGGTGACTGCGTTCACAGACGGAGTTGCCTTGGGGCCAGTATGGTAAGGAGTGTTTTGCCTTTAAACCGCATTTTTTGGTAAAGGCTTCCCAAACTTGTCCGGAGAATTCTGGGGCGTTGTCGGAGAGTAAGGTGACAGGGAGTCCGAACACGGGGAAAATATCAGTGGCTAATACTTCGGGTACCGTCAGGTCACTGTGATCTTTTACAGGGCATGCACTTAGGAATTTAGAGTGCAGATCTACGCAAGTGACAATAAATCTTTTTCCATGGCTTGCTGTAAATAGACCCATCACATCGAGAGATACCGTTTGCCAAGGTTTATGGGCTTAGAGTTTTCCAGTTGGTCCGGGGGTTCTGCTTCTGTCTTTTCCTAATGCACAAGGTTTGCAGGCTTTTTTGACACGTTTCGCGATATTGGAAGGGTGGATAGTCCAATAATGTTGGTGAAATATTTGCAACATTTTGTCTCTGCAAAATGGATTCCATTTCCCTCATGTATGACTATCATGTACTCCTGAGCTATGTGTGGTTCTAAAGCTATGTGCCCAGATTCGGTGCGTAGTTGGTCTCCGTCTTGTGTTAAATTATAATTATAGAAGATGTCTTTAGGAATCCACTTTGGTTTGATTTTTGTTTTCCAGGACTGCAATAGGTTTGGCTCTGAGTTTGGATTCGTTGATGATTTGGGTGTGGTGGCTGGTGTGGACTTCGCTAGGGCAGCTAAATTCATTCGGATGACATCTGATACTGGAAGGCGGGAGAGGGCTCTGCATTCGTGTGTAATTTTACGGGTCGATAATGTATCTCAAAATCGTATTCCTCGAGAGATTCCCTCCATACTAACAATGCTGAATTAGATTCGGATCGTCGTAGCCATTGTAAGGATTGATGATCCGTGCTAATTTCAATCTTGGTCCCCAGCAAAAAAGAGCGGAAATGATTTATGGCCCATATAACACCGAGGCATTCTCGTTTCGTGGCGGCGTAGTTTTGTTGGGCGTTGTTGAGGGTGGAGCTAGCGTATTTAATGACATGTTCCCTTCCATCCTGGATTTGGGCTTGAACGGCTCCTATGGCGTATAGTGACACATCCGTATAAAGCGTTGATGGTAGTCGAGGAAAGATACAGTCGGGGCTTTGACAAGTTGGTCTTTTAGAGTTTCGAATGCTGTATTTCTCTCAGGTGTCCACACGAAATCTGTATCTTTATGGGTGAGTTGATGGAGGGGTCTGCCTATGGCTGCAACATTTGGTACAAAACGTCTGTAGTATGTTGCGAGACCGAGAAAAGATCTCACACCTTTGACGGTTGTGGTTTTTTTTGGCTCTTTTATTGCTGACAACTTGCAAGGGTCAGGAGAGATACCTTTGTCAGATATAACATGGCCTAGGAAGTTTACCGTTGTTCTTGCAATCTCGCATTCGGAGGGTTTGAGCTTTAAACCTGCCTGTCGGATGCGTTCGAATACCTGTCGAAGTCTTTGTTGATGTTCGGGCCAGGTTTTTGCATAGACAATTATATCGTCCAAGTAGGCGAGGCAAGTTTCCCAGGTCAATCCTCGTAATACTGATTCCATTAAGCGGGAGAACGTAGCGGGACCATTACATAAGCCAAAATGCAATACGTTAAGCTCGTATAAATATCCTCCGCTAGTGGAAAAGGCTGTCTTTTGTTGGTGCTTGGCTGTGCTGGGGACTTGCCAATATCCGGCATGTAGGTTGAGGGTGGTGAACCATTTTGAGCTATGGAGGGAGTCCAGAGAATCATAAATCCGAGGTAACGGAGTTGCGTCTTTCACGGTTGCGTCATTTAGGAGTCTGTAATCCACGCAAAACCGTGTAGAACCGTCCTTCTTTTTAACCAACACGACAGGTGAAGACCATGGACTGACGTAGGGGTTAGCAATCCCTGCGCCGAGCATCTCTTGTACTTGCCGGTCCTCTTCTTGCCGTTACAGGGGATTTTTTCTGCAAGACGGTTGACGTATGGGAGGGCCAGTAGTATAGATTGAGTGCTCTTCCATATGGGTTTTTCCAATTTCGGTAGGAGATTTGGCGAATATGTCTGCGTATTCCTGCAGAAGTTGTCGCATCTGATAGTTCTGAAATGGTGTTTATGTGGTGGGGGTGGCAGATAGGGTGTTGGGAATTATGTTTTCATCAAAATTTCATCAAAAGTTTCTAGATCTCCAATTATGAGACCTTTGGGGAGAGTTAAAACTTCATTGGAGATATTAGCAATCAAGATTGAATTCCGGTGGGAGGATATTACTGCAGGCTGGATCCTACATCGATCTTGGCCGTTGTTGAGCTCTGTGGGTGTCAAAATCATATTTTCTTTGGGAATCGGGCGAAGAGGTACCCATTGTTGATTGTGGGGGAGAATATCTATTTTTGTATTAGTCATGGCAGGCCTGATGCTGATTATGGGAGTGGTTATAGGATTTTTAATGGTGTTTGTTGGAGGCTGTTCTTGAATTATGGGAGTTTTTTCTTATATATTTATTTAATACTTCGTCTTCTTGGTAGCGATGGGTGGCGTCTTGGATACTTTCTTCGAGGGGCGGTGTAGTCTCCCTGGTAATTTTGTGTCGAGCGGAAACTGAGCTTGGTTGTTTAGGGAGCGTTGAGGTCGCTGACTTATGAGTTGGTATGGAATATAATGTTGATTTTTGTTGATCAGGGTTTGTCTTCTGAGGAACAAAATTTTGTTGATATGTTCCTGGTGGCTTTTCTTTGAGGTTGGCTGATTTTTGCGAGTTGAGGTCTTCCTATTTTTGATGGAAGAGGGTATGGATACTTGACGTGTGCTTCGCTTTGCTTTTTTTTTTTTTTTTTTTTTTTTTTTTTTTTTTTTTTTTTTTTAACGTCAATAGTCGTTGACCACAATCTAATTGAGCTTCAAGTTGTTGTAAGAGATCTAAGCCCATGTAACCATCATATTGCTGGCATTCTGAATGAAATACTACAAATGGTTGATAACAGGTTGCGTGAGGTTGAGGGGTGGTGACATGTAGAGGTTTGGTCTCTCCTCTAATTTGCAGGGGGGTGTCTCCAGCGCTGATCAAGTTGATGGTGGTTGCTTGCAGTTGTCCTATTTTTGTTTATGCTTGACAAAAAAAGAATTGAATAAACACGAGCGAGCTGCGCCAGTGTCTATTAACAATCGCACTGGAATGTTCTGTATCTTTGCAAAATGGTATATGGGGGGTGGTCTCTCAATGGTAGACTCCCCCGCCGAAGCCATGATGGGCGGGGGAGGTTATAAAAATCCTGGGGTCTTCTTCTGCATCCTCCAGGATTTCCTCTTCTTCTTCCATGACCTGGGCGATGTCTTCGGGGTCATAGTTTTCTTCTATCTCTTCTTCTTCTGTGTTTGTTTCTTCATCGGTGGCTGAGATGCGCGGGGTCATATTTCGAGATTTGGCAGAGCCCGAATGTAGTGCATGGGGCATGTGGAGTTGCAGGATTGTAAATCATATGGATTGATGATTATTAGGGGTTGGTTTCTACTCCTGAAATTAGTGTTTGGGCATGGTGTGAAATGTCCAGCTGGTTTGTTTGTTGGATATATTCTCCTTGGCTGATTGGGGAGAATTTAGGCCGGAATGCTTGGTTTGGGCCAGAGTTATAGTGAGGCTTCTGTGTTGGGAGGTTTTTCTGATGGAAAGGATGTTGGTTTCTGGATTTATTCATTTGGGTGGGTGAGGAACCTCTTTACGGCTGCTAGGGTGTTTGTCTTAGGGCGAACCGCGAGAATTTTTCGAATTGTAAGTATATCATTCTGGAAACCAACAGGGTCATGCATGGTAAAGTGTTCTTGAATGGCAGGGGGCAACTCTTGTACAAGGTGTATAAAAATGTGTTGTTTTTGTTGTTCCACCGTAAGTGTGGGGAACGCAGCTTTTATTTGTTGGCTGACTGTGGCTAGAGTAAGATCTAAGTCACCTTCGCATTTTATCTCTTTAATTTGAAAATGGGCAACAAAAGGGCCCAATGATGGCTTAATAGCATCGATCACAATGGACCTAAATTCAGCCCAGGTAAGTGCTGGCGGTACCTGGCTGGCAACGAGGGAAACGGCTCTTCCTAAGTGCGTGAGTAATACGGCAATTTTTTTGCGGTCTTCGGTATATGTCAGATCAAGCACCGGTTTTACCATATCTAGGTAAACTTCAATCTCATATGTTTCGCCATCGTATTTGGGGATGGGAATGTGAGAGCGATTAATAATGTTTGCAAAATGGTGTCATAATCATTTGATTCTGACTTACAATAAATTATGGTTTTGAGAGCTTTGGAACGATCTCTGGAGGTAAAACAGCAAAACAAAGACTATCTAACCTAACCTTTTGACTCCCACAGGCTTATCCCAAGCTGATTATATTGGTCTAATGATAGCCCCACATCAAGTGTAATATCGAGGCATCGCACTACAGGGGTTAATAACAGAGAATAACATATTATCGAAAAAAGCTTAGGAAAGACCTCTGGGTGTCAAAGGGTTAATGTGAGACTTCTGGTGGACCTTTCATTGTCACCAAACTGATAGTCTCAGTCTGAGGATATACTAAAATGTCTTATTATTAAAGCCATGTCAATATGCTATGTGTTTGTGTCTCGATCATTGTTCTAAATCTAAGCTAAGGCATAGGCACACAAACTCACACACACACACACAACTGGAAGAAACATGTAACTACCACAGTCAGGACCGCCACATACAAGTTGTTTATGCTAAGGCGGTTGAGATCCCTGGGGGCGCCGGAGAATGAGCTGAAGAGTATATATAACACCTTCATACTCCCTAAGCTCACCTACGCCTCTCCCACCTGGTCCTCCTCTCTAACCCTAACACAACAACGTCAACTGGAGAGAGTTCAGAGGAGGGCATGCAGGATCATCCTGGGAGGCACATATCCAGGGTACGAGGAAGCTCTCACCACCCTTAGCATACCTGCACTTTCAACCCACCACTACAACACACTCAAACATTTTGCATCTAAGCTGCTTGTTCACCCACGACACAGAAACTTACTTCCACCAGACGCCCCTAGACCAACACGTGCAGCTCGTCATTTCAACACACTCCAACCAATAAGAGCAAGAACTGACAGATATAAAAATAGTCCTATCCCAACCATTGTTAATATTATTAATAATGTGTAATAACGGCCTGTCACACCATATATACGCGCCCACCTTTAATAATGTATGCATAAGTGTGTGTGCGTGTGTGTATTAGAATATAATTATGTATGTATTTGCTTGAGTTTGTTTATGTATATGTGTATATATGTATATGTGTATCTATGTATGTACAGTATATGTGTATGTGTATCTATGTATGTACAGTATATGTGTATGTAAGTGTGCGTATATGTGTATGTATGTATGCGTTATTTATGTATATATATATGTGTCTATAGTGTATACTGTTTGTGGTTCGAGCCCGGCTGAGAGAATCAGGTAGGATAAGAGAAGAGCATATATGCATGTAATGTGCATATATTTATGTATATGTATGTCTGTGTGTATGTGCTGTCAATGGTTCGAGCCCGGTTGAGAATATAAGGTAAATAATATATATATGTACTGTACGTGCATTTATATGGTCATATGCACATATGTATGTAAATATACGTACATATGAGCGAGAACATATTGCTCACTAGCGCAACTTCTGATTATAAATCTATGCATAAGCATTATCTATTATTAAGTGTTCGCGTATCTTCATCCATGTATTTCCACCCTTAACAATAGAACGCCCAGCTTTTCCATATTTCGCCTTCTGTCACACACACACACACACACACACACACACACACACACACACACACTACCGAGGATTAACCTCCCATTGTAGTAGGCTGTACCTGACTATACGGACCATATACGGACTTGAATTGCTGCACCCTCTTTACCCTTCAACTCTTTACCCTGACCCTACCAAAACAGTTTCTGTATGTATGTATGTTTGTGTGCATACATGAGCGTTTGTGTATACGGACATGTGCACACTTACTGCATGTTCTTATGTTCCTATATATGTATGTATATGTATGTGCGCACGTACGTGTATATACGTATGTTCTGTATATGAGTAAGTAAATAAATGTGTATATGTACTGTATATCACTTACTCTCATGGTTATTTTATGATAATTTGTATTCTGCACATGCATCATTATTGTATTTATTTATTTTGTTTGTAAAATGTGTATTTTCAGCTCATGAGGCTGCCATTCTTTAACCCTTAAAAAGCGGCTCACCACTTAAGTCGAGTTAAATAAAGCTGGACTATGTGGCGGCGCTCGACATAGGTCGAGTGGCAATTTCAGCACGTAATGTGGCTGAGAGAGAGAGACAAGTGGTGGCAGGAGACTAGCGAGCGTATGACTGCTCCAGACCACCGCGGCGAACCTACTGACACAAATCTCAGCTCCCTCCTCCCTCTCTCACTCGCTACATACTCAATTATGTACCGAAAGTACCGAATTACCTGCTTTTTGCACTCGCGTTGCACGGTTATTGCAAGAAAACTATCCATCATACAAGGATCGTTAAGGTGTCATTCGAAAGCTCTGTTTATGCCCTTTCAGGGATAGGTACTTGTTTTACGTTCTGGGTCTTATTTAGGCATGAAAATTATCACGTAAACAGCCCTATTTTGGCTAAAAACACCCCGCTGGGCGGTACACATAAATAAACCGCATAGGCCGCTAAAGAAGGGTTAATAAACCGTTTATTATTATTATTATTATTATTACACACACATCCCCGTGGCGTAACTGATAGCGCGTCTGGCTCACAACCAGAAGGTCCCGGGTTCGAGACCCGGGCGGGGAAGAGACATTTGGGCAAGTCTCCTAACGGTGTAGCCTCTGTTCACCTAGCAGTATAAATAGGAACCTGGTATAAGTGGAAGAAGTTGTGACGTCCCATCTGGGGTTGGTGATCGGTTACAAGGCGAGATAGGTATCATACTGGTCAACCTAAGCTACTGGTCAACCTAAGCCTTCGGGTGAGACTGGTACCGTAGTGAGAATGGTACCGTACAGGTTAACCCTAAGCCTTCGTATCCAGATGTCACCAATTGGCTAAAATACAGACTACACACACATCCACAGCCATTCCAATCGATACATAAAACACTTACCATGCATTTCACGCAATACATTCCCAGTTAAGGAGGCGCGATAATAATGAGCTTAGCTCGCATTGCGTGGATTCCCCTTGACGAACAAGTAACTGAGTAACTAACTGAGTAACTGAGTAACTGAATATACAAGCTCACATATGTACACACTCACACTGACGAACACACACACATATATACAGTAAATCACACCAATATACACACAGTATAATAACGCACGCACACACATGCATAAACTCTCACCAACATACATACACACTCTCACACACATATTACTCAGATTTATTTGTTGACCCATACTACTTACTCATGAACGCATCACAAGAAAAACATATTAATGAAATACTGTCTATAACACTACTGTCTTACCTAGCTAAAGGGTTGGGGAGTAGAGGGTGAAATGGGATGTGATAGTGGGTGAACAGGCGTTGGGTGTAGGGAGGAGTGGTGGGTGTAGGATGAGTGGAAGGGAGTAGGGGAGAGGGAGGGGTGGTGGGGAGAGAGAGAGGAGTGGTGGGTAGTAGGATGGAGTGTGAGGGAAAGGGAGGATTGCTTGGGTGTACAGAGGAGTGGTGGGTAAAGGGAGAGGTAGTGGGTAGTAGGAAGGAGTGTGAGGGGAGAGAGAGGAGTGGTGGGTAGTAGGAAGGAGTGTGAGGGGAGAGAGAGGAGTGGTGGGTAGTAGGATGGAGTGTGAGGGAAAGGGAGGATTGCTTGGGTGTACAGAGGAGTGGTGGGTAAAGGGAGAGGTAGTGGGTAGTAGGAAGGAGTGTGAGGGGAGAGAGAGGAGTGGTGGGTAGTAGGAAGGAGTGTGAGGGGAGAGAGAGGAGTGGTGGGTAGTAGGATGGAGTGTGAGGGAAAGGGAGGATTGCTTGGGTGTACAGAGGAGTGGTGGGTAAAGGGAGAGGTAGTGGGTAGTAGGAAGGAGTGTGAGGGGAGAGAGAGGAGTGGTGGGTAGTAGGAAGGAGTGTGGGAGAGAGGGAAAGGTGGTGGGTAGTAGGAAGGAGTGTGAGGGGAGAGAGAGGAGTGGTGGGTAGTAGGAAGGAGTGTGGGAGAGAGGGAAAGGTGGTGGGTAGTAGGAAGGAGTGTGAGTGAGAGGGAGGAATGGTGGGGTGTTGAGAGTGGTGGGTAGTAAGAAGGAGTGTGAGGGAGAGGGAGGAGTGTGTGGGGAAAATGAGGAGCGGTGGCGTATAGAAAGGAGTGGTGGGAACAGGAAGGAGTGATGGGGTTTAGGGAGGAGTAGTTGGGTAGTAGGGAAGAGATGATGGCAGTTGGAATGGTGCTACATAGAAACAGCCACACACCGAAGCAGCCATAGCCAGAAATGCTACGGTATCTTAACTTATTCATTTTAGCCCCTTATGTACCGGTACCGTCCTTTTTAAATTATTCTGGCTACTATTAGACAATTTTATTCAGTTTTAAAAGGGCCTTCAGCAATTAACATGCTCTGATATATCTCATTTAACCCTTTTCACTACCACAGATCCTTTTTAAGCTGCACAAAATCGCCTAAATATAGCTAAAATAAACTTAGAGAGACGTCGCCGGTACAGAAGGGGTTAAGCGTAACCAGTCTGTAGCTCATTACTGTAGCTCATCCTAAACTATCAGAACACTACCTAAGCTAACCAAGCCCTTCTATAATATAACCTAGTCTGCTTATGATTGTGACCGCTTAGGTGTGTGGCCGTTTTGACCTGTTTTCATTATACAACACAGCGTCACCAATAATATACAAAAGGTTCGTGATAAGGTTTTTGGTTCAACACACGTGCGAATACTCTCTAGACTTTATTATGCGAGAGCAGACGTTGCCATGAGAATATTATCATCGGATGTTAAAAAAGAAAAAAGAAAAAGAAAAAACAAACATCGTATAGAGTAGTATATAAATGGGAATGTTGAAATGTAAATTTGATTCTGGCTAACAGTAGACGATAGTTTTGAGCTTAGGAAGGATCTCTGGGAATATAGCAAGAACAAATACTATCAAAAGTATGCCATTGACTCCCACAGATCTTTCCTAAGCTCAATATAATTGTCTAATGATACCGCCACATAAAGTGTAATAAAGAGGTATCGTACTACAAGGGGTTAGTAACATAAAATTAAATTATTATTCAATGTATAATTAATTAAATAAATATATTTTGGAAAGACTTCTGGGTGGCAACGAATTAATGGGGAACTTCTGGTGGACCTCTCACTGTTTTGAGTTTCGTTCTAAAAGGTAGTTTGTGCTATAGACATCGAGATTTAGAAGAATTACCTGCTAAAATACGATTGTAGTACATTTATACATACATAAATGAAAAATCAGCCCACTTTTTTTCAATCAGAAACCTACAGTATTATTGCATTTAGTTTTAGTATCGATGTTTACAGCCAGTAAATCGCAAGTGGTAAAAATCCTCATTGTTAGACCATACTTCCACCCAGCTTAGAAGTCACTCATTAAGATAACGTTTACTCTTTTTATTCTCAGAGCTTGAGTGTCATACATATATTCAAACTATTTACTCACACCTGAATATGATACCTTGTTTGGTAATGTGCTCAGCTGAATAGATTAATGGTAAAGATCCATCTATTCCTATCAACAGTTGTGACCTGTGGTGCAATGGTTAGCATGCTCGGCTCACAGCTGAGAGGTCCCGGGTTCAATTCCAGGGCAAGGCGAGACAGGTGGGTGGTTTCCAAACACCCAATGCTTCTGTTCACCTAAGTAACAAAATGGTACCTTGTGTTAGTGGACATTTGTGACGTCCCCTCTTGGGAAGTAAACTGTTGGAACCCTCAAACATACAGTAGCAACTGTGATGGGTTAATAAGCAGTACAGACATACTTTTTCAGGGTACGCCACCAAAAGTTTTACCACCAACACCCTCCATTCCTACAAAGCCCCACCATTCCTACCAACACCTACCATTCCTATCAACACCAACCATTCCTACCAACACCCACCATTCCTACCAGCCGGTACTGCTCCTACCAACACCGACCATTCCTATCAACATCCAACCATTCCTACCAACACCCACCATTCCCATCAAAACCCACCATTCCTATCAGCACCCACCATCCACCATTCCTCTCACCACCCACCATTCCTACCAACACCCACCATTCCTACCAACATCCACCATTCCTATTGAAATGATGGGATCCAACCATATTCAAACAACAACCAGATCACCCAGTGCCGTATTGCTAGTATATCAAGTAGATCAAAATCCACCAGACTCCCTCCACCACAGACACCACCTGAACAAGGTCACGTGAGAGAAAATGCATCAAGGCCCCTTCACGTGAGAGAAAACGCGTCCCCTCCCCCCCCCCCCCCCTCCCCCTTCACGGGAGAGTGAACGCGTCCCTTCCCCCCCACCAAGACATTCCTTACCCCAAACCAGACCTAGCCTATTCTGAGGAAATGTTTATGGAAGTTTGCCACCAAACCCCCCAATATCTCTCTGTATCTTCTGCCCAAACTGAACTTGATCATGGCAGCCAAGCAGGTAAACAATTATAAACTCCCTATCACCTGTCCTCCCAAGTCACCTCCATACAACATAAGAATTCTCTATTTACCCCGCAATCAGAAATCCTTTTTTCATCACCCCAGCAGGCTATCTCCAAGCCTAAACTAAAGACAAATAGACAGAGAACGTCCAAGCCATCCCAGAGATATCCCCCTCATAATGTTAGTGCAACTCCTGACATCCAAATAAATAAAAAAAACTCATGACACCATGTCCCTACTGCCCCGAGAGGACAGCCACTTAACCCTAACTGAAAAGTGGATAGGATCTAACCGGACCCAAGGAAAGTGAGGCAAAACTTGCAGTTAACCAGACGAGTACTTCTCCTTCGGACGAACATACTTAACTGCTAACTTCAGTTCGGATAAAAGACATCCGTAGGGGCTAGCCATTCTCCCCTTAAAAACTTTGATAAGCATTGCATGATTAACCAGTCGAGTACTTCTTCTTCGGACGAACATACTTAACTGTTAATCATAATTTGGAACAAAGACATCCGTAAGGGCTAACCGTTCTCCCTTAAAAGTACAAATTATTGTGTACAATTGTGATCCCGAAGAAAAGACGTAGGAGAAGAAAGAGAGCATTGCCTACCTGGAAGGTGTGAAGACGCAGCGTCCCCTTGGTACAACAGGACGGACAACTGAACTTGTCACCACGTGCGCACCAGGTACTCTACGGGCTCCTACCTTGCTTCTCAAACCTTTAAGTAACCTTTGTTTGTAAAGTGTTTTGATGATTACAATAAGGGTTAATAAGATATGTTAAGATTCACATTAACGTAAGACTACAGATAACCCATTCTTCTCTTCTCCTTGTATCAGTACCTCGATTTAGAGAGAACACCACACTTCTAACTTTGGGATAAATATACTTTATATATAATTCTTCGAGTGTAGCCTCCTATATTCTTGTGAAGAGTAATACATATAATTGTTTGGGAAATTATACATGCACCTATTACACGTAAAACCAGTGAACTCTTAGTCAGATCTTGTTTCTATGCTAATAGCATCAGCAGGGTACGTAAGTTATAGATGAGTTGTTCACAGAGTGTTTTACTATTCGGTCTCTTAAATTGACTATTATTATTATCACGTTTCATGACTTATAGTTCACGTAGTGTTCAGTTGGAGTTATTTCCAACTCTGTATTTTCACGTCGCGTTAACTATCCACCCGGCGAGGATATCTCAGTCACGCATAGATGACTATTGTATTTATTTGACCGATTTATGAATTAATATTCATTATTATAACTCTTTGAGTTCTTTGAGTTAAATTTCCTGTAACTGTTGCATTAACGTAAAGGTTAACTATAAATCAAACAGTATCTTATCTCCCTCCGTGCTGTGTGTATGTTGTCGCAGTAACTATTATCTACTCTCAGTGTGAAGCTAACTCGCATTCGCCAAATTCCATTCAGGATACTGTTTATTGTTTGAGACTAAACATCTCTGTGTACGCTTATTTGTGTTTACTATAGACAATCATGATTACAATTTGTACTATTGTATAACCTAATCCATTCTCCCCTAGGTCATTATGATTCTAGGAACCAATACCTTCATATTTTCATAAATATTGTTAGGTCGAAGTGTTCATCCCCATATACGACATTCGATCTTGTATTTGTGTTTATCTTAATGAATATTGTACCGTAGCTGTTAAGGAATAATACTTGTGAACCTTGATTGTGTATTCTGTGTCCATTGATTATTATTGTCGTGTAATCTATAATATTGAAATAAGTTGTGTTCCAGTGAGAAAGTTAAGATTCCCGTTCTTTCCTAAGGTGGAATACGGAATCATTATAAAGCACTTTAATGATAACGTCGTATAACACCTATCAACCCCCCCACCATTCCTACCAACATCCACCATTCCTACCAACACCCACCATTCCTACCAACATCCACCATTCCTACCAACACCCACCATTCCTACCAACATTCCTACCAACACCCACCATTCCTACCAACATCTACTATTCCTACCAACTCTCACCATCCCTACCAACATCTACTATTCCTACCAACACCCACTATTCCTCTCCCCGTTTGTAGTATTCCCCCCCCCCCCCCACCTTTCCCTCCCCTCCCGCTATGAACCATGCGTTAAGTTGGCGTATAAAACTAAATAATTTATCTCACAAAAATATTATTCCCGTCAGACAATCAGTTCTGCACGCCTATTTATTATTATTATTTTGTGTTGTGCCTGCTGGCGTGGTGTGTGTGTGTGTGTGTGTGTGTGTGTGTGTATGTATGTGTGTTGGTGTAGTTTGCGAGTGTGTATATGTGTGTTTAAGATGGTATTGATGAGTGTGTGGGAGTTTTAGTTGGTGTATGTGTGTGTCGGTGTGGTGTCAGTTTATATATATGTGTGTGTGTTGGTGTGTAAGTGTGCGGTTGAGTATGTGTTGGTGTGGTGTGTGAGTTTGTGTAAGTGTGTTCGTGTGGTGTTTGAGTTAATGTGTGTGTTGTTATGAGCGTGAGTCTGTGCATGTATGTGTTGGTGTGGTGTGTGAGTTTGTGTGTGTGTTGGTATGAGCGTGAGTCTGTGTATGTGTGTTGGTGTCAGTTTGTGTGTGTGTTGGTATGAGCGTGACTCTGTGCATGTATGGTTGCTGCAGTTGACGAAGTATCTAAGCTGGCCCCTGCTAATACAATGTACGTCATCCACGTTGGATCCAACGATGTACAGCGAACCCGGTAGGAAGATTTGCTTTTAAAGTACCAGCAGCTGATCAAGTCGTTTAAGGAGAAGTCATCAAGGATCATCGTCTCAGGAATCGTCCCCCGGATTGGTGTAGAGAGCCGATTTTACAACATAGCCACCAGCACAAATCGTTGTCTAGCAAACCTCTGCAGGAAGGAAAACGTGGGATTCGTCGACACCTGGGACAATTTCTACTACGATGACTATTTGTTTTCGGACGATGGAGTTCATCTGAACCAGGTGGGAGCAGCACGTTTTGGGCGTCTTCTCAACGATGCGGTGAAGGATTTTCGGAGAAGAAATCGACTCAGCACAGGACAACCAGGAAGGAGGACCGAAGACAGCGAGGGCGGCAACCTGCGAAGGAATTAAATGCTAATCCGTCAAGAACCGCGAATCTGGATAAGGCTCCACCAACACGACCCAAATTCAAAACCGCCAGGGATAACGACCGAGGACTGATGACAGCCATGAATGTAAATGTAGATCCGACCAGAACCAAAAATTTGATTAAAGAACGTTCTGCGAGTTCTAAAACCGCAACTTTAAAGGTTTTCTATGCAAACGCTCGTAGCATACGCAATAAATTTTCAGATTTAGAGGAACTAGTGTTTACTGAAAATTATGATGTGATTGGTATAACAGAATCTTGGCTCAATACAGAAGATAGAGACTTTTTAGCAGAGTATTCACTTCCCGGTTATGTAATGTTTGAGAAAAGCCGAATAAATAAAAATGGAGGTGGCGTTTTATTTTATATCAAAGAAAGTCTTAACCCGACCCTCTTGTCAAAACCTCAAATTGTGAACGTCGACACATCTTTTGTGCTAATAAAGAATAATAAAGATACAAAAATAATACTTGCATTAATATACAGACCTCCAGCTCAATCAGTGCAAACTGACCGAGAAATTTATGAACAAATTGCAGATGTAAGTAACTCACAAGATACCGTATTTTTTGGCGACTTTAATTTACCTGTGACCAAGTGGGGCGATACTCTTACTTCACACTCCGGACATGACTTGTTTGCAAACTTGCAAGAGAGTTCACTCTATCAATTTGTTCGATCGCCGACCCGTGGTAATAATGTTCTTGACCTTGTACTTGCAACAAAAGAAGAATTAATAGAGAATTTGAATGTTGGTGATGAATTCAGTAACAGCGACCATCGTACAATAACTTTCATTTTAAAGTTTACTAGTAACGAACCAAATAGCAGCATCGAAAAAGTCCCTAATTTCAAGAAAGCAAACATTCATAAACTTAGAGCTATGTGTAAAGAAACTGACTGGAGCTTTTTAATTAACAATAACGACATAAATACATCTTGGGAATTATTCGAAACCACTTACCTAAAAGCAGTGCAGGACTGCATACCATCGAAAATACGGCGTCCAGGCCTTAATAATAAGCCCAAATGGTGGAATATAGATATTTCAAACTGTCTGCTTGCTAAAAAAGTTTGCTAATGATAGATTAACATCCCTACAAAATGACGAAGAACGGGTGAAATTTGTAGAGCTACGACGCAAAGCCAAAAAGTTAATTAAGCAAAGTAAAAAGACCCTGGAGTTACATGTTGTGAATGAAATTAAAACAAACCCGAAAGAATTCTATAGTTATATCAGAAAGAAAAAGGTAGTTACTTCAACATTTGGACCGTTAGTCGATGAAAATGGAGAATACACCAAAGACGAAGTACAAATGAGTCATGCCCTCAATACCTTCTTTGCATCAGTTTTTACAACGGAAGACCTCAGTGATATCCCTACGCCATCGCCGATTCAGATTGATAATTCAGATGTTCTAAGCAATATCACCGTTACAGAGAGAGAAGTACTGAATTATTTAGATAAACTCAAGGTAAATAAAACGCCTGGACCTGATAAAATCTCACCTAGAGTCCTAAAGGAAGCTAAGGATGAGCTCTCCAAACCACTGACATTGCAATTTAATAAATCCTTGCAGTCTAGAAATATGCCTGATCAGTGGAAGCTAGCCAACGTAACACCGATATTAAAAAAAGGCAGCAAATCCCTACACAGTAACTATCGTCCAATTAGCTTAACCTCAGTTGTATGTAAAATGTTAGAAACACTCATAAGAGACAGACTCGTAAATCACTTAGAGGAAAATAACATACTTAAAGATACTCAACACGGCTTTCGTAAAAAACGTTCCTGTTTAACAAACCTCTTAGACTTCTTCCACGATATCCTCAACCTCTACGATGAGAGTAAAGCTGTAGATATTATATACCTTGATTTTCAAAAGGCCTTTGACAAAGTTCCCCACAAACGTTTACTGCTAAAACTAAAAGTGCATGGAATACAAGATGGTGTGTTGAAATGGATAGAAAATTGGCTCAGCGACAGAAAGCAAAGAGTAGTCATAAACGGTAAGGCATCTAAATGGACCAATGTAAGTAGCAGGCTACCCCAGGGATCGGTACTAGGACCAATTCTCTTTCTAATTTACATCAACGACATAGATGAGGGTCTCACCTGTACAATCTCAAAATTTGCTGACGATACAAAAATTGCAAATAGCGTACTCTCAAAAGAACAAGTTGACGATATGCAACACAATCTAGATAAGTTGTCATGTTGGGCCCAAATTTGGCAAATGAGTTTCAATGCGGATAAATGTAAAGTGCTACATATCGGATACCAAAATGAGAAAGCAAACTATTTGATGAATGGCACTCAGCTTTAGAATGTAAACAGAGAAACCGATCTGGGAGTAACAATATCGAGTAACCTAAAACCGAGCCAACAATGTTCAGAAGTTGTTAAGAAGGCAAACAAAATAATTGGCTTTAAAGGCAGGTCATTTGAGCATAAATCCAAAGACGTTATCCTAACCCTTTACAATTCCTTACTCCGCCCTCTTCTGGAATACTGCGTTCAATCCTGGTGCCCTTATTACCAAAAAGATATAGACAAGCTAGAACGAGTTCAACGTAGAGTTACCAAAATGATACCTAGCCTAAAGAACAAACCATACGAGGAGCGTCTTAGAGAATTAAATCTATTTCCTTTAACCCAGCGCAGATTAAGAGGCGACATAATTCAAGTGTTCAAAATCATCAAAGGCATCGACAATATGAACTGTAGTAAGTACTTCACTATCGACCAATCTAATAACACGCGGGGAAACGGTTGCAAAATTATTGGTAAATCTTTTAACTCACACGAAGCTAAGAATTTCTTCTTCAATCGAGTTGTCAACTTATGGAATGGGCTTCCCTGAGATGTCATAGACTGCAGCACCGTTGATTCATTTAAACTTCGCCTAGACAAATATCTCGCATCAAACCCGCGACTGACTGCGTTTGTAAATGAATAAATTTATTTTATCCTCCCATCAGTTACTAACCCATCTATCCCCTACTAACTTCCTAATCCTGCCACGGACATTAGTTCCAGGGCAGTAGTTCCCTTTCCAATTGTCCCTTACCCACTCTAAACCACTGTTTGGACACTTGATCCTCAGTGTTTTGGAGGACAAGCAGCATAGAAGGGTCACTAGACCTGTTGTTGCTTGATTTCCTTTGTACTCCTTTGTACTCCTTTATGTGTTGGTGTGGTGTGTGAGTTTGTGTGTGTGTTGGTATGAGCGTGAGTCTGTGTATGTGTGTTGGTGTGAGTTTGTGTGTGTGTTGGTATGAGCGTGAGTCTCTGCATGCATGTGTTGGTGTGGTGTGTGAGTTTGTGTGTGTGTTGGTATGAGCGTGAGTCTGTGTATGTTTGTGTTGGTGTGGTGTGTGAGTTTGTGTGTGTGTTGGTATGAGCGTGAGTCTCTGCATGCATGTGTTGGTGTGGTGTGTGAGTTTGTGTGTGTGTTGGTATGACCGTGAGTCTGTGTATGTTTGTGTTGGTGTGGTGTGTGAGTTTGCGTGTGTGTTGTTATGAGCGTGAGTCTGTGTATGTGTGTGTTGGTGTGGTGTGTGAGTTTGTGTGTGTGTGTTGGTGTGATGTGTGAGTTTGTGTGTGTGTTGTTATGAGCGTGAGTCTGTGTATGTGTGTGTTGGTGTGGTGTGTGAGTTTGTGTGTGTGTTGGTATGACCGTGAGTCTGTGTATGTTTGTGTTGGTGTGGTGTGTGAGTTTGTGTGTGTGTTGGTGTGGTGTGTGAGTTTGTGTGTGTGTTGTTATGAGCGTGAGTCTGTGTATGTGTGTGTTGGTGTGGTGTGTGAGTCTATGTATATGTGTGTTGGTGTGGTGTGTGAGTTTGTGTGTGTGTTGTTATGAGCGTGAGTTTGTGTGTGTGTTGTTAAGAGCGTGAGTCTGTGTATGTGTGTGTTGGTGTGGTGTGTGAGTCTGTGTATGTGTGTGTTGGTGTGGTGTGTGAGTTTGTGTGTGTGTTGTTATGAGCGTGAGTTTGTGTGTGTGTGTTGGTGTAGTGTGTGAGTTTGTGTGTGTGTGTTGGTGTGGTGTGTGAGTTTGTGTGTGTGTTGCTATGAGCGTGAGTCTGTGTATGTTTGTGTTGGTGTGGTGTGTGAGTTTGTGTGTGTGTTGGTATGAGCGTGAGTCTGTGGTGTATTTGTGTGTTGGTGTGGTTAGTGAGTTTGTGTGTGTGTGTTGGTATGAACGTGAGTCTGTGTATGTGAGTGCTGGTGTGGTGTGTGAGTTTGTATGTGTGTTGGTCTGTGTGTATGTGTGTGTTGGTGTGCTGTGTGAGATTGTGTGCTCCTCTACTGTTATATACACCGTCAGTTCGATGACACCTTCTTACGCATTATTTAGGGTATTATGACGGGGTTTTATTCAGCTACGGTAATGCCTATGGATGCAAAGAAAGAATGGAGATAGTTATTTGCCTTCTTTATTCCTGGAGTTCCTTTCTGAGTTCAATAATATCGGCTAATGTTATTACCAAAAAACAAGTTAATATTACAACACGGATTACAAACTTGTTAATATATTTCTGCCGTACCTATCCCTTGCAGTATCGTATATGAGAAAGCTTGTATATATTATTTTGTTATTCTGATTATCAATAGACGACCTGAGGCAGCCACAAGGTTTGCTAATATGTTATTATTTCTTTGAAATCGTGATATACTTTCTAAGCTTAATAAGATCATGCGACATTGGCTAGATTATAAGCATATAGTTGTTATGGTACTAACAGTTTTAATGACTTGAGCTTTGTGTTGTAATAGATCAATGACTGGGTAACAAGCTACATTATGAAGTCAAACAGTTTACCGAGACTTGTGCTGAGTCTATAAATATATCACTTGCAGTCTTTAACAATATTAGTGATGCAAGAGCAAGCAACGGTAAGCTGTAGTCCTGTGTGTGTGTGTGTGTGTGTGTGTGTGTGTGTGTGTGTGTGTGTGTGTGTGTGTGTGTGTGTGTGTGATGGTTCAGTTCGTACAATCGCCAATATAATTTCCGTTCTAAAACTGTTATTAGCACATTCAGTAAGATTGCATGTAAGTATGATGGCCTCATATTAGTTTGATTTTGGCATTATTGAACTTCGGAAGTAATTCTAAGGCTTAAAAAAACAAATATTATGCTAATTATCTTTTCGACACCCTCAGGCCTTTCTTAAGCTGAATAAAACCGTCTAATGTTACTCTATATACCTTGGACAAGATGTCATCATACTAAAAGGGTTAATAACAGTAGAACAAATATTATGTTGGTTACATTATGAGCCATCACACACACACACACACACACACACACATACACACCAACACACACACACACACACACACATACACACCCACACCCACCAACACACACACACACACACACACATACCCACTCATACACACCAACACACACACACCCACACCCACCAACACACACACACCAACACACACACACTCACACACACACACACACACACACACACACACACACACACACACACAGCCCGTAGCCTAGTAGGTAGAGCTCTCGTCTCACACACGAGGGGTCGGGGGTTCAATCCCCGGCCGGGCGGAGACAAATTGGGCTTGTCTCCTTTCATGTGTTAGCCTCAGTTCACCAAGCTGTAAATAGGTACCTGGAATAAGTGGACGACGTTGTGACGTCCCATCTGGGGTTCGCAAAAATGGTACAAGGCGAGATGGGTATCATATGGTTCACCTAAGCTGATGGCTACCTAAGCCTTCGGGCGAGACGGTACCGTCTATAGTGAGAATGGTACCATACAGATCCACCCTAAGCCTTCGTTTCCGATGTCGCCAATTGGCTAAAATACAGACTACACACACATCCACAGCCATTCCAACAGTACATAAAACACTTAACATGCATTTCACGCAATACATTCTCAGTTAAGGAGGCGCGATAATAATGAGCTTAGCTCGCATTGCGTGGATTCCCCTTGACGAACAAGTAACTGAGTAACACCGGACTGATAGATCAATGGGAGCGTCTTGGGAAGAATACTCATAGTTTTATGTATGTTTTCTGTATGTTACGAGCAGGGAGGTTTTAGGAAGGGAAGAGGATGTGTAGATCAGATTTTTACCCTAAATTGTGTTAGGGAGAAATATCTGGAGAAGCAACAAAAGGTGTATGTTGCCTTTATGGACTTGGAGAAGGCCTATGATAGAGTGGATAGAGCAGGTATGTGGAAATTACTTAGGATATACGGAGTAGATGGCAAGTTGATGAAAGCAGTGAAGAGCATGTATGAGGGTGCAAAGGCGGCAGTACGTGTGGAGAATGAGCAGAGCAAGTTCTTTGACCTGAATGTTGGGTTGAAACAGGGGTGCATGATGTCCCCGTGGTTGTTTACAGTATATATGAATGGAGTCATGAAAGAAATACTAGGAATAGCAGTGGATGTTTGTGTATCGCTGAAAAGGGAGGGAAATAATTGGAAGCTGCCTATACTGCTGTTTGCGGATGATACAAGGTTTTCTCTACCCCCAATTGGAAATAGTAGCTAGATCAGAAGATAAGTGTTTTATGGCTTCATTAAGTTTGATTTTGAGGGACTGCTGGCTGGGGCGTTCTGGAAAACTAATTGAGTAGTGTAAGGTAGAGTCGTCTGCATATGAATGGATGGGACTGGAGGTACAATTGAGAAGATCATTTATGAAAATTAGAAAGAGAATAGGAGATAGGACAGAACCCTGAGGAACACCGGAGTTGATAGGATGAGGAAGTGAGCGATGGCCGTCTACAACCGTAGCTATGGAATGGCTGGAAAGGAAATTAGAGACAAAGGAACAGATGGAGGGATAGAAACCGAAGGAGGGTAGTTTGGAAATTAAAGATTTGTGCCAGACACTATCGAAGGCCTTCGATATGTCTAGTGCAACAGAAAAAGTTTCGCCGAAGTCCCGAATTTCCGAAAGTTGGATGACCAAGAGTTAGTAAGATATGAAAGAAGATCACCAGTAGAGCGACCCTTAACTCTTGTCTAGCGGGGGGTTTGGGCTATTTTGGGCATATTCAGGCCCTCCTGAATGATCAATCAAGTATCTGCATGAAAAGAAATGTATTCAGCAAAAAACTAGGCGCTAAAAGCTTCAAAATGAGACCAGAACGAGCTATGTAGCACTCGTCGTTCTCACGCAGTGGTACCACTAACATGGGAGTTTAGCGTATAGCGGCATATTTTTTCCCGCTACGCTCACTACTGGCAACACTGCCGGCCTCTTAAGAACGAAGGGAGCGTGAGTCAGTGGGCGGCGGTAAGCCCTGGGTGTCGGACGTGTGGCCTGCTGCGCTCCCGGCCATTTGCACTCGATTTTAACCCTTTAAAAACCTTAATAATGCTCCTAACTTGCTGCAAATTGGAGCCCGATTTAAGGCGGGCCCCGCCAGTTAAGCGTTAAGAAAGCCATACTGGCGATCGGAGAGCAGATTATGAGAAGAGAAATGCTTAAGAAATTTGGAAGCAAGAATAGTTTCAAAAACTTTAGAGAAACAAGAGATGAGAGCAATTGGACGATAGTTGGAGGGCTGAGAGCGGTCACCCTCCTTTGGGACAGGTTGAATGAGAGCAAACTTCCAGCAAGAAGGGAAGACGTTAGAGGAGAGACAGAGACGAAAGAGTTTGCCAAGGCAGGGGGTCAGCATGGAAGCATACAAACATATTCCTACACTTACCCACCATATTCAATATCTAACAGACTTTAATACAGCAAAGAGAGAGCCAAACGTAATGACAGTTAAGACATGACTTTTTAGCGGCACTGTACATACCCATAATTAACAATCAGGGAATACGGGTACAAAATATATTGTTTTGTTGCACATAATCAAGCATAAATTAATACTCAGTTGTTTGCTAATTACGGCACCAACATGGCGCCAGAAGAAAAAGAGGACCGCAATCCCTTACTACAATATATCCAGTGAGACATGGAGGGAGCTGGGAGAAATGGAACTTGACCAAAACGTTTTTCACCTTACAACATTACCGGAGAAAATATGCTATATATTTGAAACCCAATACTGTAATAAATTGTTGACATCATAATAACACTTCACCATAAACAAACTCACTTCGATACTTAACACACGGATAAATATTGCGGCATTTGTCTTTTGCTTGCAATTTATGTCTTTTTAGTAAATATCATGCCAGGAAGTGTAAGACTAACTAATTACTAGTGTATTACTTACGGGTGATTGTAATGTAAATATATCTGGATCTAATAGAGGTATAATTCACCACAACCTTCAGTTACACATCTACCACCACCATCACATTACTGCTATGTTGTGTTGACTCTCATCTTATCTCTCCCTCACTTCCTCTCACTCGACTATCTCAAACAGGAACTAACATTTTATCCTAGATGTTTTGTGTGCCATAACATTAAAAATTGTCATGAGTCTATAAATATCCCCACCACTCTCTCTCCCTCGCATATATATTTTTGTCTTTGTGGATGAGGGATACAAAAGGCAAAACTGCTTGTGACGTGTGCCTCCCCCAGAATTGAAAGAGTGACAAGGCCAAAATCAAGGAATGTTCTAGCCAAAATGCCCGGACACACAGAGTTTGAAGCAAATTAAGTCATAGGATGAGGGAAAGATGGATACAGGGAGAGAGTTCCAAGAGCTCAGCTGAATAGAAGAAAGATTGAGAATATTGTTTCACTCTTTGGTTGAAGAGTTGCACAGAGCAGGGGTGGGATTATGTTGCAAAACGAGTGCTACGTAATCTACTTAGAGGAGGTGGTATACACTATAATAGCGGTAGAATAACGAGAGAGATGCAACATTGCAGCAAAGAGAGAGAGATTGCAGAGAATCGGTGAGTGGACGGGAGTTAATGAGACGAAAGGCTGCCTTTTCTATTTTGTCTAAAAGTGCTGTGTGAGACGATCTTCCGCACACATGCAAACAATACTCAATATATGGACACTCTGTACCCCTGTACAGAGCATGAAGCTGTGTGGGGGTAAAGAATCCCCTGAGGCGGTTGAGCACACCCAGCTTCTGGGAGTCCGTTTTAGCAAGAGTGGTATTATGGCCTTTCCAAGAGAGATCATAAGAAAAGGAGACACCGAGATTACTGAGAGAAGATGAAGGGTTGGTTTTTGTATTGTTGAAGTATAAGGGTTAGTCCTGTGGGAGTTCTTGCCAGGTAGTTAAATGTTGAAACAGAGTTTTGGAAGCATTGAAAGTAACAAGATTTTCTCTGCCCCAATTGGAAATGCATGATAGATCAGAAGATAGGCGTGCCAAGGCCCTCTTACGTGAGTTTTGGAGTTATTGCATGCTCGGGCGTTCTGAATAACTAGTTGAATAGTGTAAGGTAGAGTCATTAGCATATTAATGGTTAGACCTGGAGGTACAGTTGAGAAAATCATTAATTGATAGTAGAAAGATAATTGGAGATAAGACAGAACCCTGAGGAACACCAGCATTGATAGTATGGGAAATGAACGAAGGCCTTCCACAACCGCAGCTATGGAACGGTCAGAAAGAAAATTAGAGATAAAGGCACAGATGGAGGGATACAAACTGAAGGAGGGTACTTTAGAAATTAGAGATTTGATCCGTTCGGCCCCGTTCAGCCTACTGTTTTAAGACGTTTACCCCCATCCAGGTTTCAATATTTTCCTGGTGAGCGGTAGCGCCAACATATATATATTTTTGTTTTTGGGTCGTTTTTCTGGTCCCCTTTCTTCCTCATGGTTAACCCAATTAGTTTTAATATTTGGGGGATGGTGGGGGGAAGGTAGAAGGGTAATTGACTCGTGTTACAAATATGAAGCCGATTGGTGAGGTAGTTTCGCCACCACGGATTTTCATTTTTTTCCTTTTCTTCGTACGGATACGCTGGAAGTGGGTGGTGGGAGGGAGGTGGGGGTGTGGTGAGGGGACGACAGAAGGGTAGGGGAACTTGTCACACAAATATGGAACCGATTGGTTCAGTCGTTTCGCCGCCACATATTTTCCTTTTTTGTTTGTGAGGCGACGATAGTCAGCGAGTGGGTGGGGCGAGGGGGTTGTGTTGGTGGTGGCAAGAAGCCAGAAGGGTAAGGGTACTGTGGTAGAAATATGAAAGCCATAGGTGCAGTTGTTTCGCTGCTACGATTTTTTTTTCGGCGAGTCCGTATATATACGGACCTGGCACTGGGCGTGACAAGACCCTAGTCCGTATATATACGGACCTGGCACTCTGGGGTTTTAAGACGTTTACCCCCATCCAGGTTTCAATACGCCGAACCATCGCTTGAATCGCCGAAGACGTCGCAGAACATACGGCGAGTTTTCTTTCATCCTCGCATGATTTCGCAAGATATTTTTGAAAATGTGACATGCCTCGCAGAGGTCATCGGCGAAACATCGCTTATTTCGCCGATAACGTCGCAGAAGGTCGGCGATTGCGTCGCCGACATTGGCGACATCTTCGCTGAGTATGATTTGTCATCTGTTTGTAACGGTCAAAATCATGAACGTCGCACGTATTCTTGCGAATTTGACAAAACTAAGGCATCGGCGACGAAAATCGTGACTTGTCTCACCAGTGGGAAAGGGGCATAAGAGGGAGCTAGTGACCCACCACCGTCTCAACCGTTCATATAACAATCACTACTGTGTCACTTTCACAGTTTGGAAGAGTCGATGCTTTTCCTAACCACATCAGAGGTAGCATTTTTGGTTGTGTTTTTGTTTATACAGTGGTGTCCCTGATAGCCCTAACTCCACTGTGTAGCTTAGTTTATGTGTGTGTGTTAGTTCACAGTTATTGAGTCACAGTAATTGAATCGCAGTATTTTATTCACAGTATTATTATTGGACAGGCACAATAGCATTCTATACGGATTTGATCGACTTTTATCGATATTGTACATACAGTTATTTATTCATAGTTATTGAGTCACAGCTATTGAATCGATATTGTACATACAGTTATTTATGCATAGTTATTGAGTCTCAGTTATTGAATCACAGTAATTTAATTACAGTTATTTATTCACAGTATTATTATTGCACAGGCATAATAGCACTGCATACGGATTTGATCGTCTTTTATCGATTTTTCAATGGACACTTATTTATTCTGTCCATAGTTATTCAGGGTTTTGTGAATGACACCATTGCCAGCAATCAATCACAGTTATTTATTCACTCACAGTATTATTACCATACAGGCACAATGGTGCTGTATACGGATTTGATTGAGTTATATCGATTTTACAATGAACACTTATTTATTCAGTTCACAGTTATTCAGGGTTTTGTGAATGACACCGTTGCCAGCAATCAATGACTAATAAAACCCATACAGTCCAGATAAGTGCATGAAGTGGCTGAATCTGTGCTTGTTTGCTTCTCTTGATTGAAGCAACGGGGTCAGTTGAGGGCTTGATTTAGTCACAGTCACAGTACTGTACACTTCAAAAGTTTGCAAAGGTGTAGTACTCCTCAAAGCAAGGTTCCAAGCGGAGCGCCACATTGCATTCCCTACAGTAGAAGTGACTTTCCTTTCGGAAGTGCCCTCTGCGGGTCGTATGGGAGAAGGGTCGTATGGGAGAAGACGTGACATATTCGTGTGGGCCATTCCTTGTGCTGGGTGGGGGGTAGCTGTAAGGGAAGTGACGGGCTAGCTGGTGGTGCATGGCTGGCCTGGCCAGTGGGGGCAGGTGTTGTGGGGTAAGTGGGTATTCAGCAGCTTGTGCACCAGACTGATCATCAAGTCCTGCATGGTCTCCTTCCTGCTGGTGCACTGCGCGTGGAGGATATGGCCCTTGTATGTGACCATGTCGATGAGGTGGAAGAACATCTTTTTATACCACCACATCGTCTTGAGGGCACAGTCAACCGATGAGATGACTGCATTGGTCTTGTCTACTAGCCTCATGTTTTGATTGTAGTCATTTACAACAATCGGCTTGTGGACTCTCTCGCCAGTACCCCGTTGACGGCGTGTTGATGGCTCGAAATCGGCAGGGTGGATTGTCGTCAGGAGGTTCACATCACGGTTGACCATCCAGGACACCAGCAACATGCTGTGGGACTTCTTATAGATGACACTCCCGGCCTCTTGACGATTCGGTAGGTATGGCACACCCTTCCAGTTCCGCCTGACAGTGCCACACGCACCCGTCTCTCTGATCAAGAGGAAATGCAAGAAAGCTGGGCTGGTGTACCAGTTATCCACTATAGCATATGGCCCAGGTTCAGGTACGGCTCCATCATGGTCGCCACGATTGACCTCGAAAAGCCAATTTTGGAAACGTTGACCACCTCTGGGTTTTATCCAATGTACAGGATCATGTCGAGGATGAAGCCTGTTTTGCAGTCACACACGACGAACACCTTGAAGCCATAGCGCTGTCGCTTCAAGGGCATGTACTGAAGGAACCCAATGTTTCCCCGCCACAGGACCAGGTTTTCGTCAATGTTCAGCTACATGTATGGGTTGAAGCTGCTCCTAAAGATGTCCTGAAATGCCTTGAAGATGGACCTGATCCGGTACATTGGGTCCTGTCATGTTCACCCTGATGAGGGTTAAGTAATCATGGTGTGACACAGGGATGGCATTAAGTGTGAGGATGGGGGTGACTGGAGAGGGGTGGAGGTGCGAGTGGTATCCATATAGCAATTCATAGGGAATGCAGCTGGCTGATGTGTGTACGGCCTGCATTAGGCTCCATTGGACAATGGAGAGAAGGGTGGGCCAATCCTTTCTGTCGTTCTGGATCATTGTTGCACGAAGAACGTTATCAATTGACCGATGAGTAGGCTACGCTCGCATACGCTGTTACTCTGGGGGTCGTACGGCATTGCTAGGGACCTGTCCCATCCACCATAGTTTTCCATTCCTCTGTCACTAAAAAAATATGCCGGCAATGAACTGATGAGTGCCTTCACCGTGGTGATGGTGTCGTGCTGTTTTACTGGGACTGCAACCATGAAGCGTGAAAATACGTCCATGAATTTCAGGACATATCTATTTCCCTGGTATGAATGTAATTGGTCTATTATATCCACTGAAAATAACTTGAAGTGTTTGTTAGCGTGCAGTCTTCCTCGCGCATCTGAAAACTTGACTTAATATTTACCGAGCGTGCCCTCGGCATCCGGAGTCCATAACTTCCGCTAGAAGGTAGCAAGTAACTTGTTTGTGCCCATATTTGCGCTGGGGCTGAATTATAGGAGAAACAACTTTGCCTAGCCTTTAATAGGGGGAAGAACAATTTTGCCTTCACAGTTGGTAACTTGCCCATCCAGGTATACCAGATCACCCTTGGATTTTGCCGGGAGCCAGTCAGGCCAGTCAGGGCGGGTGTCATGGAGAATATGGCGGCTGTCTATTTAGGGTCTAGGGCGATACTAACAGGCCCAGGTAAGATATTTGTCTCTTCGCAAAACAGCACTTAGCCAGTTTCAGGAGTAATCTGGCTTCGCATGCACATGCGAGGACTCAGCGCATTCTATTGAAGTGTTCCTCCCAGGTAGACAAAAATAAAATGATATCATCCAGGTATGCTATTCATATATCTCAATTTAGGCCGCTCAGGGCATTGTCCATTAGCTTGGAGAATGTGGCGGGTCCATATGTGACGATGGCGAATCAACTAAACGACACTGTCCCTCACGCCCTGGTTGGACAGACAATTTTCGACCTAAAGGTCTGGGAAATACAACCAAGGCTCAAATTCATTTGTCTTTGTATCCACACCTAGCAATATTGTGTCACTTAATCGAATAGGCACAACATTTGTGGCAGTGGCGGGATTTAATACAACTATGCCTTCTGCTATGTCAACACCTAACAACACTCATTCTTACCAACACCCACCATTCCTACCAACACCCACCAGATGATCAGGTCAGGTGAAGGTATTGATGGTTAAGCCTTTACAACAGCACCTCTTGGCTATTTTCTACTTTCCTAATTTTTGTTTTGAGAAGTGTAGAGAGGGGAGAAAGGGTATTGGAGAGGAATGAAGCTGTTGGAGTGGCTTTGTTATGTGTGTTATTAGTCTGTATACGTCATCGAGGTGTCCTTTGACTGGGTGCGAACATGTGAAACATGCTAGGACGTACTACCACACCCACTAAATGTCCTCCATGGCTGGGATCGAACCCAGGTCAAGTAGAGTCACACGTGACGGCTAGTAGCCGTCAGTAATGTACTTACCTTGTAACTACCTGTACAAGGCTGTACCTAGTACCATGACTGTTTGAGCACTGCTCTCGATATGGCAACACTTCTCAGCTTATATAAGACCCACTGAAGGGTGGGAGAGCCAGTCTTGCTTCATCTCTTGAGGTGGAAAGTTGTTCTATCTATCTATTTATATATATATATATGTATATATATATATATATATATATATATATATATATATATATATATATATAATTCTCCTAATCTCATAATTGGCTCTCCATAGTAATGTTTCTGTCTATAAACTCACTCAAATGCAACTGCAGGGGTTGAACAAACTAAACTAAAGGTTTCTAAACTCCTCTGATGGTCATAAATTTTTTAAGTATCCCAGGAAATCGCAAGTACATCTTCCCATACACGAGAGGGTTAATACATAGTTATATGAGTTATAGGTGAGTAGAATGAGTCTTGTCTATATATGAGGACTCCACAGCTTCAAAAGATGAATATGATGTAAGAGTTATGAATATGAGTATGACTGGATAAGTAAGTGGCTCGACCAAAGGTTTCAGTTTGAAAGCCTATTTTTTATTTATTCCAACTACTCCCTCTCGGGCATAGGCTTATAGCCTTTACACTCAACCGCTGAACACGGTGAGGGCCCGTGAGGTCTTGCTCCAGTCTAGGGAGTGAGACATGCGAAGCTTCACGGCTCGAAGCAACTCCATCTCTGAAGCCGTCTCGCTTCTGCGCTTCACAGTCTCATCCCCACAGACTCGGACCCTCACTCTCAGAACGCCACCTATTGAGCAATTAACTCACTAGGTATTGCCCCCCTGTAGCATATTTTTGAAAATGGGAATATTCATACAATGCTATTTAATCAGGGAACAATGAGGGTATTTTTTTTGGCATTTCGGTGTGCTGTGGTAATGCACTGATACTAGGTACAGCACAAATTCCATCCCAATAATATCTTCCCATTGACATATTGGGATTCGAACCGGGGTCCATTGGATTACCAGTCCAGTGACAAGACCACTCTGCCACACTTCCCCCTATAAATATATATGAGTCAAATGGAAAGTAAGTGTGACTTAATCGTGACAGAGTGAGTGAAGGGGATTCCTGGGCTGGTGTATAGCAGTGATGAGGAGTTGAACTGGAGTCTGGCGTAGGCAGGGTGTGTTACCCTGGCCAAGCTATAAGATGAAGTGATGACCACACCTCTAGGCTTCTCAGAGGTGTGTTACTCCAGAAAGTGATAATGTCAACTCCCGAAAGGGTGCCCAACTCCGAAAGGAGTTGAAGTAGGGGAGCTATCCCCCCGCCAAAGGCGGCTTTCTAGGGCCTTTCCTAGCTGATGCTGAGAGGATTGGGTTCTAGTCATGTGGTGATGGGCTGGTCTATCAGAGTGAGAGCTGAGCGATCTCTGCCATACCCATAGCTTACTCTGACTGTTCCTTTTACTTATATATCTTCTAGATCTCAAGTGACGGCGTCTTTTCCGTGGATCGACCTCCCTACTGCCAACCTAAAAGTTGGCAGATTGGGAGCCAAAGCGTCACATTTTTCCCTTGCCCCTCAACTTTCCCTTCATAATTGCTGAGGGGCACAAGGCCTTGGGTGGGGCTTTGGTTTCCCGGGCGTTTCCGCGCCCTCCTCAGCTCCCTGCCTTAGAGTGGCTTCGGTCACCTGGGTTTTGTTAGTGGTAAGCAGGGAGGCTTTTGTGGGGGCGCTCTATGGCCTTGGCCTTGCTCAGGACCTTGGGGCTGTTCGGCCAGGCAGCCTGGGGAACAACAACAACAACAACAACCGAAAGGGTAGTTGTTATCTGTGATGTCTCTTGTGGTTCAAATGTATACACAAGAGCAGGAAGGGTTCTATGCAAAACACATAGAATAGACAATTGAAAACATATTATATACACATTATAGAGTAAATTATGTGTATTGAGGTACTGTTGGTTAAAGTTAGCTATGTGTCATAATAAGTGAGTAATGTCCTATATAAGGTACTGAAACTGTCTATATAATTATAATAGTAGTTCAAAGCATATGAATTGATATGGAGATTCACGGTTATATACTGTACATACAAACACATATTGTAGTTGCTGGTGTAAGTGTATAGAATATGTAAGGGTTAAATGAGGACAAATATGAGGATTATACAGGCAAATATTAGGCTTATGGCGTCTTCCTATCAACCAACATCTAAATGACTCGAAACAAATAAATATTGGCAACAAAATGGACGAAAGGTCATATAATCGCCATACTAATGGGTCGAACGTCTTAAAATCGCCAAACTAATAAAGCTAAACATGAGGGAGAAAGTGGGTGAGACTAAACAAATACCTCCCCTTAAGCTACTACATACAAACGTTTGGATAATCTAACTTATGGGGGTAGTACTCGTTTTTTTATGGACGCCCTTCTTCCTCATGTTTAGCATATTAGTTTTGAGGTTTTAAGACGTTTGTTCCATTAGTTTGGCGATTTTGAGACCTTTTGCCTCATTTTGTTGCCAATATTTAGACCTTTCGTGCCCTTTAGGTGTCAAATTTTTCCTGGCGAGCGATAGCGAGCCTCTAATTTCAGAAGGAACCGGCCTTTGGCCAGGACATTTTTCTACCGAAAAATGTACAAACTTATCTTAAAAGGGAATCTAGGGGGTGTTTTTTTAAGCTTGATGGAGGTCTAGCGAAGAAACTCAAAAATACATTAATAAATCAGGAATTCATCCTAACCAATAGTTTGACAAAGGATTAATAAGTAACACCGTATTCACAGTGTTATACATATCTAATAAGTAACACCGTATTCACAGTGTTATACATATCTAATAAGTAACACCGTATTCACAGTGTTATACATATCTAATAAGTAACACCGTATTCACAGTGTTATACATATCTAATAAGTAACACCGTATTCACAGTGTTATACATATCTAATAAGTAACACCGTATTCACAGTGTATACATATCTAATAAGTAACACCGTATTCACAGTGGTATACATATCTAAACATATCTAATAAGTAACACCGTATTCACAGTGGTATACATATCTTATAAGTAACACCGTATTCACAGTGTTATACATATCTAATAAGTAACACCGTATTCACAGTGTTATACATATCTAATAAGTAACACTGTATTCACAGTGTTATACATATCTAATAAGTAACACCGTATTCACAGTGTTATACATATCTAATAAGTAACACCGTATTCACAGTGTTATACATATCTAATAAGTAACACCGTATTCACAGTGGTATACATATCTAATAAGTAACACCGTATTCACAGTGTTATACATATCTAATAAGTAACACCGTATTCACAGTGTTATACATATCTAATAAGTAACACCGTATTCACAGTGTTATACATATCTAATAAGTAACACCGTATTCACAGTGTTATACATATCTAATAAGTAACACCGTATTCACAGTGTTATACATATCTAATAAGTAACACCGTATTCACAGTGTTATACATATCTAATAAGTAACACCGTATTCACAGTGTTATACATATCTAATAAGTAACACCGTATTCACAGTGTTATACATATCTAATTGGTAGGAAAGTCTGCATATTTATATTTAATTAACCCTTTAGGAACCAGCGACGTGTGCTATATTTTATTCTAGCTATATTTAGACGATATTATGCAGCTTAGGAAGGATCTGTGGTAGTTAAAAGGCTTGGTTGAGATAGTTTGAAGCCTTATTATTGCCAGAGGTCCTTCCTAAGCTGAAATAAGTCGTCTAATAGTTGCCCGAATATGATGAAGGACATCCCTGGTACTGAACGGATTAACCCATTCAAGATCAGATTACGCATTACTTTTCTGTTATCTGGCAGTTATTAAACTATTTTATTTAGGTTAGGAAGGATATATGGAAGCCAGAGGGTTAATCGAGATAGTACTTACCCTCATAACTCCCACAGATCCTTCCCAAACCAAATACAATTGATTATTGATAGCCAGAATAAACTGTCATAATCATCAAAGGGTTAAATTTGAGCGAAACTTTACTTAATTAAACGCTCATTCCTCAATAACTAATGGATAACTAGGACAATACTAAATGCTAATTTTCTGTGTCATATAATTGCCATGTTGTCATAATCAATCCTGTTTAGTACTGGTGACGTCTTTTGTATTTTACTTCAGCTACGCACATATACAGCATATTTACTAAGCTTAGTAAGGATATATGACAGCTTAAAAGATTAATTAAGATGGTTTTTAGCCTTTTAACCCGTCCAATCCCAGCGACGGCTACTAGTAGATAAGTCACTCCCCCGTCCCAGCGACGGCTAGGAGCTGTCAGTAATGTACTTTCCTTGTAACTGCCTGTATCAGGCTGTACCTGGTACCACGACCGTTTGAGCACTGCTCTCGATATGGCAACACTTCTCAGCTTATATAAAACCCACTGAAGGGTGGGAGAGCCAGTCTTCCTTCACCTCTTGAGATGGAAGGTTGTTCTATCTTGCCATTTTAGCCACATTGCTTGGGACTGGGGGGGGGGGGAGGACTTTTATTATTGTATCCTCTGGTACAGTGGGGGTTAAGGGGCAGACGTCCTTCCTAAGCTAAATAAGATCGTCTAATAGTTGCCAGAATTTAATGAAAAATATGTCATGGCCTAAAAACACATTTGGGTATTAACCCATAACTAGCGGCGCGCAACATAAGTCGAGTATAATAAATCTGGACTATCTGGCGGCGCTCGACATAGGTCGTGTGGCAATTTCAGCACGTAATGTTGCTGAGAGAGAGAGACAAGTGGTGGCAGGAGAGTAGCGAGCGTATGACTGCTCCAGACCACCGCGGCGAACCTACTGACACAATCCCACCTCCTCCCTCCCTCTCTCACTCCTATATACGGAATTGTATGGGGATAGTGCCGAATTACATGCTTTTTGCATTCGCGTTGCGCGGTTATTTGCAAGAAAACTAGCCATCATAAAAGGATCCTTATGGTGGCATTGGAAAGCTCTGTTTATGCCCTTTCAGGGATAGATACTTGTTTTACGCTCTGGGCCTTATTTAGGCATGAAAATGATCACGTAAACAGCCCTATTTTGGGTAAAAACACCCCGCTGGTGGCTACATATTATATACCGCCTAGGCCGCTCGTAAGGTGTTAAAACATCTTAAAAACTGAATACTTATGATGGGAGCAAGCCACATAGTCGCCAGCTTTAAGGGGGGTCACCGGCTTTTTATATATTTATCTCCTTTTCTCTCTTTCCCTGGCTTGTATCCATTCGGCCCCATTCATCCAACTGTTTTAAGACGTTTATCCCCATCCAGGTGTCAAATTCTTCCTGGCGAGCGATAGCGAGCCAGCATTGTATGGAGAAATCCGGCTTTGCCGGAGAAATTTGTCTATCGTAAAATGTGCAAATTCAGCTTGCTGTTAAAACAAAAATATATATATGCTGGCTCGCTACCACTCGCCAGGAAGATATTGACACCTGGATGGGGGTAAACATCTTAAAACAGTAGGCTGAATGGGGCCTAATGGATACAAGTCAAAGAGAGAGGGAGAGAAAGAGACACAAAAGCGAGGTGGGCTCCCTTAAGAATATAGACTATGGTAGAACTCATATAATACAGTCCTTAATTTTTGCTACACAGTTTAACAAGTGTATCAGCTAAATTTGGTGTTTCTGTGTGAATGTATTCTCCAACTGACGAATTATTAATGTTACTACACACATTAGTTAATAAGACAAGGTTTTTAAGACTATGTAATATTTTAATAATCATGTAAATTAATTGACTAACCACTCAACGTCGTCAGGGATAAACAAGTCATATACAAACCGAGCTTCTCTGTTAAATCTGTTTTACGCGGACTTCTGACGACTTCGTTGTTGACATTTTTACTATTCTCAAAACCTCCCAGCATCCTTTAATCCCCCTGAGACTTTCAGCCTCACTCCGTACCTCAAAGAAATGTCAAAATAACAAACACTCCCCACCCACTGTGTGACACTACACAAGGGCCACATCACCACAAACACTCTCCACAGGAAAAATGCAAGAGTTGAAATCTTGAGAAAACACGGGGTTATGTCACAACAAGAGGAGAGGGGGACGAGGGAGGGAGGTTGAAGAAGAAGGCGAGAGGAAGGAGATGATATATTGAGAATAAAAGAGGTGTGAAAAAAGAAACATGCACAGTTTTGAACAAAAGCTTGAGTGTTATAGAAAGTAGTGAAGGTGAGTAAAAAGGTAAGTGGATTTTTTTTTTTTTTTTTTTTAGAAAGCAAACTATAAACCTCCCCTTATATAATGGTTATTGTGTAATATGGTACAGGGACAATGCTCCCATTATATTTTCTATATATAATCGTATCCACATTTCGTGTGTGATTTCTTTGAGTAACCATTATAGAGAACAGTACCGATGAAGTCCTGTTCAATATATTCTGGCAACTGTTACCTGTCTAACCCCTTCTATACCGGTGACGTCCTTTTCACTTTATTTCGGCTACTATTCGACGATTTTATTCAGCTTAGGAAGGATATCTACCAATTAAAAAGCTATAGACTATCTCAAATAATCCTTTTAGCTACCATATATCCTTCCTAAGCTACATATAATCGTCTAAATCTAGCTGAAGTCAAATACAAAAAACGTCACCGGTACAGAAGGGGTTAATAGTGTCCAGAATATGATGAAAAGGACGTCACCGTTACTGAGTTACCCAGTAAAGTGGGCAGCTTTATGATTGAACAAACACGTATCTTCCATAGTGTGTTTAGAAGGCCACTAAAAATGAGATATGAACCCCTTGAGGATCATGGCGCATTTTGATAGTTTATTATGGCTATCATTAGACGATGTTATCAAATACAGGAAGGATCTGTGGGAATTATATAGGTAAAGACTATCACAATGAACCCCCTGAATTATATAGGTAAAGACTATCACAATGAACCCCCTGAATTATATAGGTAAAGACTATCACAATGAACCCCCTGAATTATATAGGTAAAGACTATCACAATGAACCCCCTGAATTATATAGGTAAAGACTATCACAATGAACCCCCTGAATTCAATATACCTTTCCTAATCTGAATAGAACCGTCTAATGAAGGACACAACACAGAAAAGACAGGCGTATTCAGAACTTGAAAGCTTAAATGTATATACTGTCTGACACTTTGTCATGAATAAATAGATAAATAAATAGATAAATAAGTAAATAGATAAATACAAATGCGAATGCTTTGCCCTCACCACCACTACATTAGGATCGTGAAATCAATAATACATTGAGTAAACAACGATTCTGAACAAGTAGATAATTACATTGATATCATAGCAGTACAGAAAACTAATACGTGGACATATTATGATTGGTAAAAAGGATCGGGGGAGGGTTGTTTATATATGATTTACCATCAGTTTATGGTTTGTGATTATGTACACTCGGATACGATAGCCTCTAGCTGAGTCTAGCCCACTCATAATAACTCGTGGACTTCACCTATTTCTAATCATAAATGTATATCTCAGGAAACGTGTCTATGCACATAATTATCTATACATTAACTACAAAACTATACATACAACTTACTGAAAATCAGGTTCTATCCCAAAATCAATCCAGATAGTCATAATTGCACAGAGAAAAACATAGAGGGTCCATGAATTCCTATGAGTGGGCTAGAGGCTATGGCGTCCGAGTGTACCAATGGCAGCTACTTGTTTTGCGTAAATAAGTTTTTTGCTGATTAACGGAGATACATAAAATCCACTGAATATTGCTTTGGCAAAGGTCAACACAATACAATAAACACAGGCGGAAAACACAACAACTGAGACGAACGAAAATACCTCAACATAAAACACAACAACTGAGACGAACGAAAATACCTCAACATAAAACACAACAACTGAGACGAACGAAAATACCTCAACATAAAACACAACAACTGAGACGAACGAAAATACCTCAACATAAAACACAACAACTGAGACGAACGAAAATACCTCAACATAAAACACAAACAACTGAGACGAACGAAAATACCTCAACATAAAACACAACAACTGAGACGAACGAAAATACCTCAACATAAAACACAACAACTGAGACGAACGAAAATACTTCAACATAAAACACAACAACTGAGACGAACGAAAATACCTCAACATAAAACACAACAACTGAGACGAACGAAAATACTTCAACATAAAACACAACAACTGAGACGAACGAAAATACCTCAACATAAAACACAACAACTGAGACGAACGAAAATACCTCAACATAAAACACAACAACTGAGACAAACGAAAATACCTCAACATAAAACACAACAACTGAGACGAACGAAAATACCTCAACATAAAACACAACAACTGAGACGAACGAAAATACTTCAACATAAAACACAACAACTGAGACGAACGAAAATACCTCAACATAAAAAGAGAGCACTCAAATATAAGTCAGGAGTTCAGTTAAGAAGACAGCCGTTAATACGAGGTTTTTAGTTTGCTCCCTAGACCTCCATCAAGCTTTTAAAAATATCCCCCAAGACCCTCCTTTCGAGATAAATGTGTATCATTTTCGATAGAAACTTTTCCGAAGGCCGATTCCTCCTAAATTACAGCCAAATTTTAGGCTCGCTTTCGATCGCCAGGAAAATAACGACGCCTGAATGACACGAAAGGCATTAACATCGACAGACATAGGGTGAAAGGTCTAATAGTTGCCAAACAAATTGGGCTAACGTTTTAATATATCAAAACTAATGGCGCTAAAAATGAGGGAGAAAGGGGTCTAGAAAGAAACCTTACGTGAAAATCTCCCATTAAAATAGGTGGAGTAGGACGAAGACATGCGAGTCTTAGGGCCAAGAGAGAATGAAAGATGGGATATAAATTGTGGCGAATAATGAGTGACAGTGATACAAATACAATAATGAAGAATGGGAAGGTATGGTGTGGCTAACAAGAGATAGATAGTTACATAATTATAGTTATGTAGAATCACAGACTGCACAGACCTTGCGGTCCCTACTTTTCATTCCGGACGTAATCCTAACATAAGCATTGCTACAAACTGGAAGGTAAAGACAGCAATACAGAAGGCTCTCTCCCCACCCACCACACCCTCTGACCTTGAAGCAGCCTGAAATTTATTTGGGTAAACAATTCCTCCAGCAGAATGAGAACATTTCTACTTGGTATTTCATAGTAAATAACGAGGTTAAGAAACATTGTATACTATTAATATTTGACCTAACTTATAATTTACTTGTTGTTTCTCTTCCTATTTACCTATAATACTCCAACCTCTTCGAAATAAAGTCTTGCCTTCTTGAGAATGTGCAAATTATATTACATTGTCATGTGTGTGTGAGAGAGATAGAAAGAGTTACAAGGAATAATTAGTATCTCAGAGAGCTTGCGGTCCATTCCGAGGAGATACTCGAAGTGGAAGGAGAGAGACTGTTTAGTGCACTGCACTCTTTACAGAGTGTGCAAAATACTATCTACTCTCTTCTTGAACTGTTTTACTGAAGAACTATTTACAACTTCGGAGGGAAGTTTGTTCCAGGTAGAACAGATCTTATATGTGAAAAAGTTTCTACATATACTAGTGCTGAGCCTTTTCAATTCTAATTTCCAGCCATGTTGCGTGGAATAAGTTTTGTAGCCCTAGCTTGTACTCTTTTCAGTCGCTCTATATCTTTCCTGAGTGCTGAGACCAGAATTGAACAGCATATTAGACCGTTGTAAAGTGTGAGGACTATTTCCTTATTTCTATACTTAAATTGCCTCTTAATATAGCCCAATAATTTCTGAGCTTTCTTCTCTACTTCAATGCACTGCTTGGAAAACTTTAGGTCGCTGCTAATCAGAACACCCAAATCCTTTTCCCCAAGTCAGTCACTTCCAGAGACATTCCCAATAGTGAATAGCCTGAATTGGGGTTTGCTTGGCCGATATGCATCACCTTGCACTTTTCCAAGTTTAGAGGCATCTGCCATGTCTCCGACCATTCACCCAGTCTGTTGAGGTCCATCCTGAGCTGTTCAACCCCTTTGGGGTCTTTCACATTCATTCCAAGCTTTATGTCATCTGCAAACTTGGAGATCACGCTCAACAGACCAATATCGATGTCATTGACATATATGATAAACAGAAGTGGGCCAAGGACAGATCCTTGAGGAACTCCAGAAGTGACTGAAGTCCACTCAGAAGAAACACCATTGATTACCACTCGTTGTTGTCTACCTGTTAGCCAACAAGTAGAGAGAGAGCGAGTTACAAGGAAAAGTCGCGCCCAGAGTGGGTGCGGCAGTTTTTCACCCACACACTTGCAAGTGTGGTGGGTTGATGGATGCTCAAGGTCACCATGCCTTGTCATGTAGTCACAGCGCAGGCCACCTGCCAAGACACTTAGCACTAAATGATGTCATAAAACGGGCCCTGTAGAGTGCTAACCTGGAACCACATTGACTTCTCAGAGAAGACGGCAAACGGCCAGATGGGATGATCACTTTCCCTTACAAGAATGGCCGGCACCTCGTGTGGGATGCCACATGTGTTGACACCTTCTCGTTAACCAACATCACCAGAAGCGCCAACGAAGCAGGTGAAGCCGCCCGGATAGCAGAAAGTAGAAAGCGAGAAAAATATCAAGTCATCGGCAGAAGTCATCAGCTCGAGCCTCTGGCATTCGAAACTTCAGGAGTCTTCGGCCCTACCACTCTCAATATGGTGAATGAAATAGGCCGTAAAATCAGAGAAGTTTCAGGAGAACCCCGGGAAACCCTCTGGCTCAAGCAAAGACTAGGGATGGCTATCCTCCGGGGCAATGCCACCAGCATCATGAGGTAAGTACGACTGGGCCATGCCACTGTGTGAGGCCCGGGCATGAGTGGTGTATCCATAGTCTTTCCATGGTAGGGTGTAAAAATAAACATTATTTGTATTTAACATGTTTGATGTACATAAATGAAAGGAGATGTGTCGGATGGTAGAAAGCCACAGTTGCTCGCGCGTTTGGGGCTAGCAACACGTATTATGAAAAACATGTATCCATCATAAAATTCACTTTCTCTCACTTCACTCACTCACCCCTGCAATTTACCGGACGATAACAGGTTTTTCACAATACGTAGACGGAGGTCTTTTGAATACAAAGAAAACAAAAAAAGGAAAAGTTTGTGTCGAAGACCTTACTGTCCACTCCAGGGAGGTATATATTTGTACATTTTTTGGTGTATTTTCTTTTTCCATATTTCTGCAGGAAAAATTTAACCCTGAAACGCCGAGAACACTCTTAAGAGGTTTCGGTAGCCAAAGGCGACGATCCTCTTAAGAGGTAAGGCCTAAAAAAAAACTTTTAAAAGGCCCCAGTAGCACTTTAACACCTTACGAGCAGCCTATGCGGTTTATTTATGTGTACCGCACAGCGGGGTGTTTTTAGCCAAAATAGGGCTGTTTACGTGATCATTTTCATGCCTAAATAAGACCCCGAAAACAAGTACCTATCCCTGAAAGGGCATAAACAGAGCTTTCGAATGACACCATAACGATCCTTGTATGATGGATAGTTTTCTTGCAATAACCGTGCAACGCGAGTGCAAAAAGCAGGTAATTCGGTACTTTCAGTACATAATTGAGTATGTAGCGAGTGAGAGAGGGAGGAGGGAGCTGAGATTTGTGTCAGTAGGTTCGCCGCGGTGGTCTGGAGCAGTCATACGCTCGCTAGTCTCCTGCCACCACTTGTCTCTCTCTCTCAGCCACATTACGTGCTGAAATTGCCACTCGAGTTATGTCGAGCGCCGCCACATAGTCCAGCTTTATTTAACTCGACTTATGTTGCTCGCCGCTAAATAAGGGTTAAAACAAAAAGTATGGTGTTTAAGTGAGAAAATTCCCCTCCATACCTTCTATCACTCCTCCACATGTGTCAAAATCCCCTCCTTCTCACCCCCTCCCTGCCCCCCTTCATTTATCATCTATTATTCCTCTTATTCCCTTGTTTATTGGTGTATATACCCTGCCAATATCTCCAAACCGATCCCAGGGTGTGGTCTTGCGTGTGTCTATGCGTGGGAAAGAGAGAGGGAGAGAGAGAGACAGGCCTCAGTCTCCCTCCAGGCATCGAGAGAGCAGGGTGTAGGCCTTGCGTGTCTCTCACCTCATGAATGAACAGTCGGCAATAATTCACTGTTTTCACCCTCGAAACACTATTCCCACTTGTTTTATAATTATTACATGTTAACATCTTCATATTAAACATAAAATAGGCGCATATGAATAAGTAATAAGGATATTTATCGTAAAGTGACGATTTTAGGTGGGAATGATGCCTAATATGGCCGCCCAGTTGTATGGTGTTCACTACATATAGCTCGCACTTAATAGGTTAAGAGGTTGTACTGGGCAGCTGCGGGAAGACTCTTAAGATCCTAGGTCTAAAAAAAAACAATTTAAGACACCCCAGTGGCTCTAAAAAAAAAGCAATTTGTGTTTAGGTGAGATAATTTCCCTCCATTACTTTCTACCACTCCTACACATGTGTCCCCCCCCCCATTCCCCTCCTCCCCCCTCTTCAATTATCAGGTATTTTCTCTATTATTCCCGATATTTATAGAGTATTTTCGTGGCAGGACGGGTGGGAGAGAGGGAGGAGGGTAGAGGAGTGTAACTCCGACCCTCCAAGCCAGTCTGAAAGCTCCCTGGTCTCTCAGTGCCATGCGAGACACGAGAGAGTGAGGGTGTTAGTCTCTCACTGCTCAAGGCCAGATTACGACCGCGGGGCTAAAATATACAATTTTCACCAGCCAATTGCTGTTACCACTTGTTTTATTGCTTTCCCATGTTCATATGTTCATATTAAAAGTAAAATAGGCGATAAGTATTAATTATATATATGGTAAATTAACGATTTTATTGAGGAATGAATCAGAATATCTTCGCACCGCGGGCACATTCAAATACCATAGCTGCGCAGCTGCCGAGTTAATTAAAGAAAAGTTAGGTATTCTTAATTACAATGACGGAAATTATGTTGGGGTTGGAGCCACTTGTTCAGAGAAATCTTTAAGGGGGGATGGGCCATTTTTAATGGTCCCCCTTCTTCCTCTTGTTTGGCCCTATTGCTTTTCAAGTTTTAAGATGTTCGGCTCATTAGTTTGACGAGCTTAGACTTTACGCCCATTGCTTCGTTAATATTAAGACCCTTCATGCCATTTAGGTGTTTATTTGTTCCTGGCGAGCGATAGCGAGCCTGGAATTTGTACAAAATTATCTTGAAGGGTGGGTCTAGGGCAGGTGTTCTTAAAGTAGTGCCTCAATACCCCCAGGGGGTATCGAAACCGGTTCTTGGGGGTATCCAAAAAGGCATCCTGGAAAATATGAAATTAATAATTTCGTGCACTGAATGGTGACTATGATTAACTGGCAACTACGAGTAAGGAGTGACTAACTGGCAACTGAATGAGCACAAATAGTGTTGTGTACAATAATGTAAATTAAAAGTTAATAGTCGGGAGTAGTAAGCTAATATTGGAGAGGAGGTATCAGGTTGACTTGGAGTTGAACTTTGGGGTATCGGGGCTGAAAAACTTTAAGAACCACTGGTCTAGGGGTTATTTTTAAAGTTTGATAGAGGTCTAGGGAGCAAACTAAAATCCCTTCACCCCCATTACGTAATTTTCATCATATTCTGGTTACAATTAAACGATATTATTTAGTTTATAATCTACCTATACGACTCAAATGGGTAAATATGATCTCAATAAACCCTCTTAGTAACATAGGTCCTTCATAAACTGTATAAAATCATCAAATATTAGCCAGAATCAAAAGTAAAAAGGCGTTATGGTCCTGAAGGGGTTAAGATGGGGATGAGTCAATTTCTCGCTAGCTTAAAAAAGCAGGCTATATATACAGTAGGTCCCTTTAAAGTCAATGGCGGGAAGGCCTGAGGGTGGACTTGCTATTTTGTGGAAAAAACCATCTGCATTTAAAGTAAACTATATTGTTGTAGATACAACATAAATTATGATAAATGTTGACATATTAGGGTAAAATATAATATTGGTAAATATTTACTTTAATAAATATAACAGTGATATATTTGTAAGCTTCACCTCTAAATAGAAATATGGAATCGCTTGCTGCTTTACAAAAATTCATAGATGGCTCTAATTTTGATATTTGATATGATGGAAGGCTTCAATGCTGATCCGCTGTCTGGAAGAGCTTGGCGTAATCTGTCTAATTTTATGCATTGTTATGATGTAGAAAATCTTAATATTAACTGGTTATGGCAATTCTGTATGTCGATGATTTAATGTTTTGGCTTATGCGGACGACTTGCTAATACTTGTTGGATCGAGGAATTATTTGGAACTCAAATGCTCAAAAATCGCAAATGTCAAGATTATTATAAATAACGAAACGATTAAATGTATGATATTTGGTACTAATTCTAGATATATAATTAATACTGTAGTACTTATTTTTCCAAAACTAAGTATTCTACTAAGGTGGGAATAATTCGACAGTTGTTCAGAAGTTCGTATCCTTTATTTAACAAAACTCCCCGGTAGCATTATATCATCATAGCAATCGATTCTCTGTTCGGGCCGGATGAGTTCAATCCATAAATTGAATAATACCGTCGACCCAATATAGATTGTACATTGGAACTCTTAAGTTCCCGTTACCACCTATTTGGATACCCGTTATTCATGCATTGATTCACTCCGACTTCGATCCAAAGGCACGTCACTATTTCCAAAAGAATTTACAAACTTTACTACGCCTCAATATGTCCAATCGTAGGACCAAGGCTTTAATCAATTTAATCTAGACGTTCCTATATTTACAATCTATCTATATATATCATATAATTATCTCAAAACATGTAAATATGTACCCCTAGGCAATTACTTAAATTTAACCCTATTCCGGAGTGTCCCACACTTGTGATTCCTATCTCACAGATGAATTAACACAATACAACTTAACTCTTATACTATATTCAATATTATCAAGCTTCAACTAATATATGTCATTATATAGTTCAATATAACCGCTATTTCAAATGTACCTATATCATCATTACAACATTTTACACTTGATCACTTCGTATATCAGAATAACAATTTCCAACTCAATGTTCAACTCAAATATAACATGACTACTATATCTATCAACGCTTTGTCAACTTATTTCAATATTACAATATCTCTCGCAATAGTCGACTCGACTTGTTACTTATGTCATGATTACAGGATCACTAATATTAGAACTGTATTCCGTACAATAATCTCTTTAGTTGAATAACGATGTTTCCTTTATAACAAAACAATATATTTCATCAAATGGACTAGAGTCCTTTCTAACTATTTCTCAAGCTAGGTCTAACCTATCGGCATATATTATTTATCCCCTATTCTTGAATAATTCTCATAACCCCGTTGTAACTAATAATTATTCAATCAGATTCCCATATGATTCTTCCTTAGTAGTTTCATTTACTTATTACCCTATAAGATCCTATTCTATTGATAGCTAAGTGGCATGGAGCCTTTTCTAACATTGACAGCTATCTTCTCTCAACACTGCATCTTTTTATTTATTCATGAGTCAAATCCTTATTCCCTTTATTTTGTTCTATAAGAACATATCTATTTTTAATGGTTGGTACCACTGGGTTTGTCTAGCATTTCGCTCTCTTTATTAAGTTGGTTGTGGGCCCATAAGGGTCCTTATAAGAAATATTGGGTTTCTTGTCTGGAACAATCTTCACCACCCCAAGGCCAGCAAATAACTCTTCTGGAAATTTTCAGTCCCATCTACCACTTGTCGCCGCCCTTGAATTGCTTGGCTGTAGGTATGTAAGCTAGCAATGTGGTGGCAAGCACCGGGATACTTGTGGTGTATCTGGTCGGCAGACGAAAACTGTGGTGGGCCAGGGGTGCACTTTACTGGATACAGGTAAGCGAGCGGGAAGGCTGGAGCAGGCTTGTCCAAATTCCCATCACTTTGCAAGTGTGGGCGGGAGAGGTGGCTGCTGGCAGGTGAGCCCAGTGGTACCCGTGACAGAAGTCGTCTGGGGCCCTGCCCGCCTCTCTTTATAGTCCCGCCTCACGAAATGGCGCGCTGTGATTGGTCGAGCCAGTCTTCCTGGCCCCAGCCGCGCGACTTGAATGTTTCTCTCTCTCTCCTCCTGCTATATATCATCATAATATATTCCTGGTAGCTTGTTGCAGATGTCTTGTAGTGGCTTACGGGAGTATGAGGCTTGCACCGGGAGAATAGACATATTGCTACCAGGAGAAACGGTTTGTGGATGGAGCGAGAGCGATTTAAAAGGCGAACAGGTAAGCGCGGCTGGCTGTGTTTGGGTTTGAAGCGTCCATGGCGGCTCCTGATTGGTCGAGCCGGAGGGTGTGACAATGTTGTGATACTCGCCAGGAATGTTGGGTACAGCTGGTTTAAAGGGACGGTTCAACGCAACATGTTGATAGACTGATGGCAGGATTCTTACTTCAATTACTATCATACTGGAAAACAAATGTATTGAAGTTGTTGATCATTCTAAATATCTTGGTCATAAAGTTGTGAACATTTATACAGATGCAAAGAATATTGAATGAACACTCTTCATGCTTCATTTAACTCTGTATATAAATTTGTTAATATGTAGATATCAATACACTTTTGTATCTTTTTAATTCATAGGCTACTGTTGTCCAGATTTTGATTTATGTCTCTGGAACCACGATTCATCCCTTAGATCCATAATGTTCAAAACCTTTTAAATTGCCTACAAATTGCCCTGGAAAAGACTCCCTAGAATAATTTGGACCTCCACTTCCTACTCTTCCTATCAAAGTATGCAACATCCGTGATCTTTCTTCTAACTTTCATTCTGTGGAACACCACCTCTCTTCTGCCAATCCTGATCTTCTCTTTCTCACCGAAACCCAGTTGTCTGGGACTACTGACAGCAAACCCTTTTTTGCATGTGCACAACAATCTTGCTTGCTCTTGTGTTCCCAACTTGGATTTTCTGAGTTCTCAACTCTTTGGCTAAGACTTTCTTGTCACTCTCAAACTAAATATACAAGCTGTCCATACTTAGTGTACTCAAACTAGTATGAACAGTCTCGATGTTACGTAATCTGGGTTGATGTAGCGTTACGTATCATTCCGTAGTCTTAAGTTGAACGCTTCCATAACCTTGGTCGAACGTTCCATGATTGGGTAGAATATATTATTCTATAGTAGTATATGGGAAAGTATTGTAGGATTATAATTCCCATATATATATATATTTGTATTATTTAAGATTGTTTATAAGTATCTCATTGTAAAGAAGATGGGATACATTTTCCATATGTTATGCGCGTGCGCGGTATGTCACGACAGAGACGAACATAACGGGCTCGCCCACTCTCCAACCAACCTCCGTCCCAGCTACACACGCTAAGCCTTCTTTCTCCTAGTTATTTCACCAGGTGTTTTCGCTTCACTTTTCATCTCATATTCCATATAGTCATTACATCATCATCTTAGTTAGTTAGCACAAACTTAACGTAAATATCTAGCCTATCCTAGCCTATTGTAGCCTCTTTTCATTCTTTGTTTACTATACTAACCACTTCCAGCTATCTAGCCTATTTTCCGCCATCCTCCAATCACCAGCTGAGTTCATCAAAGGGTAATTATATTTCTATATGGTTAATACTTCTTCATTAGCAAATATACAGTCCACTTATCTAAATTAGCCATACAAGCAATGTTTATCTCTTTCCTAATTCTACTGACTATCCAAAATGTCTCGATTATCTAACTTCTAAAGTAAAGCACATTCTGACCATCTCTTCCTTTGCAGAAATCTCCATCTTGGGTGATTTCAATGTTCACCACCACCAATGGCTCTCGTCTCATTTTACTGACCAACCTAGTGAACAAGCCTGCATTTTTTCTATCCTCAATGACCTAGAATTTGTTTTCCAGTACCCTGCCCATATCCCGGATCGCCTAGGAGATCGGCCCAACATCATTACTGATGTTAACCCGCGGGACGCGAAAATGCACTAGTTGCTAGGGTAGTTATTTGTGAATTTCTAGCCTTCGATTCAGACATATTTCACTATAAAAATTATATAAAGCATTACTTCTTCTCCATGTGCATTTACTTTACTTATATGATGAACATATGAACCTTTAAGAGTGATAAAAGCAATGGGAAAAACATTTGGATGGTGAAAAACTTATATTTTCGCCACCCGGTTGTATGTTGGTGCGGCAGGCTGAGAGAGACATATTCTCCCCTTGCAACACTGAGTGGCCCGGCAGTGATCTCACAGTTCTAAAGGGTCTCTAGATGATGTAGCACTCTCTCTCGGCTTGCTTGACAATAAATCGCACGGAAAATAACCGATAAATGATGAAAACAAGAGGATAAATAGGTGATAATTGAGGAGGGGGGAAAAGAGGGGAAAGTGGGGATTGAGACACATGAGAATGAGTGTTAGGAGGTACTAGAGGGGAATTATCTAACCTAATCACATATTCCTTTGTTTTAAGAGCCCTGGGGTGTTTTGGAAGGGCATTTGTATGGTGACCATTCCGTGAGGCTTATTGCATTTTTTAGGTTAACTTCTAGTCCTTCTAATTACGCTGCAAAACTTTTCCCTTTGTCGGCCTCCTCCGATCACAGCCTTATCTCAGTTACCTATCCTATTTCTCAAGTATGGCCATGTGATCCTCCCAGCTGGCGGCACTTGTGGCATTTTGGTGTCACATACTGAGAGGCTCTGTAGCGGTACTTCTTTGACTTTCCATGGAGCGAATTACTGAGGTAATCCTGTCAGGCATGGAGGCATATATTCCATTTTCTTTATCTCAAACTAACGCACATAAACTTTGGTTTACTCACGCTTGTTCTACTGCTGACCACAATAAGTAGGAAGCATACAGACAGTACCGGCGCCTTCAAACTCAGTAATCTACATCTCTGTATGCTTCTGCTCGGAAAATTGCCACATCTGTTCTTTGACTTGCCAAAACTTGTTCATTAATAGTGAATGTAAGGAACTTTCAAATTCTAGTTCTTCCCAAGATTTATGGCACCTGGCCAAAATACTCTTCAATAACTTTACTTCCTTGTCTTTCCCTCCTCTTCTCCACTCAGGTGGCACCACCGTCTTCCTTTCCTCTGACAAAGCTGACCTTTATACTCCAACTTTTGATAAAATCTCAACCTTGGACCATACAAGAATGAAAAATAAAAATATTCAGTGAATGGTAGTCAACTCCAAGACATTGAGAAAGAAACCAACTTAGGAGTAACAGTATCAAGTATGGCAAAACCCAGCCAACAATGTACCGAAGAATGTAACACAGCAAACAAAATTATTGGCTTCATTGCAAGATTGTTTGAATATCAATCCAAAAATGTTATTCTCACTTTATAGTAGTATTCTATGATTTGCTGCGCAAACCTCAAAATAATGGTTTTGCACTCACCCGGTGTTGCTCGGATGCAACACCGTTACCTTACCAGGGTTAAAGACCACTCTACAAGTGATGTACCTTCCTAGCTTACTAACTCTTGGTCATCGTCCTTTCTGGACATTGGTGAGACTTGTTCTATTATACTAGACATATCAAAACCTTTTTTTAGAGTCTGGCACTAATAAGTTATTTCCAGATTACCTTTTGGCTTTTATCCCTCTATCAATGCCTTATCTCAAGTTTCCTTCCTGGCTGTACAGTACCTTCGGTTGTGGATGGCCATATTTCACTTCTTCACCCTATCAACTCCAGTGCTCATCAAGGTTTTGTCCTATCCCCAGTCCAATTTCTATCTTCTGATTTTTCAACAATTCTTTATTGGGCCAGAGCAATTCTTGTTACTTTCAATGCTTTCAAAAGCCAATTTCTCCATTTATCTGCCAATCACAACCTTCAACACGACTTTACCCTATTCTTCAACAATACACAAAACTCCCCTCATCATCTCTCAATATCCTTGGTATCTCCTTTTCCTTTAAACTTTCCTAGAAACACCATATCACCACTCTTGCTATAATGGCTTTCCAGTTATTGGAGGTGCTCAACCGTCACCAGGGGTTGTCTGCCCCCGCACAACCTATTGCTCTGTATAGGGGTACAGCTCAACCATGTATCGTATATTATTCACATGTGTGGGGAGGCTTCCCCCATACTGCACTTCTCAAAAGGGTAGAGTCAAAATCATTCCGTCTTATCAACTCACCACCTTATACTAAATCCCTACAATCTCTTTTCTACACGCCTCAATTTTGCATCTTTTTCACTCTTCTGTCACTATTAAAACAATTAGTGTTATTCAGAGCTCTCTCAGTTTTTAAGGCCCTTTTACAGATTCATAAACTCTGACTGATACCCTGAGAGTGCCGATGCACATAGGAATTCCTTGTCTCCCTCTCCAGATTATCCAAATTAGTAACGGTGGGCGTATCATTTACAATTGCTGCAGGAGCCCCAGCGACATACCTGTGGGGAGGGACGGTGCATTAGCGGGACATGTCAAGATTGCCAGATGTGTTCCTGTGGTCACCAGAAGTGCGTTGCAGCTGCATCGTGGGTGTGACCGCAAATACAGGTGCAGTGCATCTGTGATGGATGACGACGGACCACTTGGGTCCAGCTGGCTGATTGCCTACGGTGTACCATTGGTCAACACCGGACGGTCACCGTCGCAACAGAGGTGGCCCTCTCGCACATCCTTCCATCTTCTCTTGAGCAACTTATAGTTTTCTTAACCCTTTGAGGATGATGACATGCTTTAGCAGTTCATTTTGGTCATAATTTGTATACACTCTAGGAAAGATCTGTGGTAATTATAAGGGTAGAGACTATCTCAACTAATCCTCTGATTTCCATATATCCTTTCTAATATACATATAATCGTATAATAATAACTAGAAAACAGAAATTTAATGCGTTATAGTATCCTGTCAGGGTTAAACATAAACACCACCAGTTATGCATTAGCCTCAATCATTTTACACACCTACATTATCTTATTAAATGTATGCTCGTTTTCTATTTATTTCTATTTCTCTTATTAATGAACTTAAATCATTGATGTATAGTCTATATTGTCTACAGTATAATTATTGAATATGAGTTTAATGTCGGATGTGATGGCATTAAACATCCCAACAAATCATTATATCTAAAATGAACACAAACATTATTATTATTATATTATAAACTCTTACCCCTTTGTTTTCATCTGCGCTGAATGACGTATTGAATAAATGGATATAAACAACAATACCCTTTGTATGGCAGCACGTTACTGTCATGGATGGAAGTTAGGGGGAACATTTATTATTTGACTCTTGAATAATTGTATTTATAGCGTGTAGGTGGGATGTTCCTGTGTATACTTCCATCACATTATAAACAAATATTTGAAGATTAAATGCATACCCACCAACAATTATGTCTATACAGTAATAAGTAGATAACAAATAAACCGAGAATAACTAACCAACCAAACCAATGTGTTAAGGAACAAGCATGGAAAAATGCCATTTATAGGGATGACATTTATAGGAGGAATTGTTCAATTGTGGTACAGTAGTATTGTTCTAAATTATTACCATTGTCATCACTCTCAATAAACCTAAGCAACTCATTCAAATGCTGCACTCATCACTTGATCTTTCACACTAACCTTTCATGCTCTCGATCTATATCCTGTGTATTATTCCTAGGGGTAGAGGAGAAACGGATATAAATTAAATAACTAAACCTGGAAAGATGAATTGGCTTAGGCTATACAAATGTTATCGGGTCGGCGGTTGACTTACTTTGTTATTATGTATATGTTGGCTATCTGTGGTAGTCCCAGTAATATCTATGAAGTACTTCTAGTATTAAAGGAACTTAGCTGTGATGCTAATAGTGTAGATTAGGTGATGGATGTGTCGGTAGGCAAATATCAGGGAAGTTCTGGTGTTATGTGGCAGCAGCTGGTGGTCTGTAGTTGGCAGGAACAAGTCTGCGTGAAGTGTCTCTGAGATTCCCTTTTGTCGTGACAATATAAAATATATTTAAGGGTTTTATATCGTCCCCCGTGATTAAATAATAAGGGAAACTAAACTAAGATATAATTGGTGCAACCACAGAAATATTTATCCACAAAGATAAATAAAGTAATGCGTATAAACAAAAAGGAACCAGCTGTCGTGAACCCGGGAAATTCAAACTACGGTATCTATACCAGGATTCACGACATACTCCGCCACCAGCTATACAAAGTATTTACAATTGTCCCGTCCCGATCATGGATCGCCACAATTGGGAGGAACCCAAAGCAGCCCGACGTGACGGCCTCTGAGGGGTATCACCTCGGTCCGCTCCAGTAGCAGGAAGGATATTATCAGAGTTTGGCTTGCTGTCGCCATCCACTACTTCTAAATCTATCTCTAGTGGCTATAGCTTAACCACCGGTCTGGTGGTCAAACCGGCTCCTGTTTTTACCTGAACTACCTACATTCGTGGTCAGGACCACGAAGAAGTTTCATTATCCTCCCTATACGCCAAAAAAGTCGGGGGCCGTCATCATGTACTAGAACGACGTCCCCAACTCGCGGCGATGCTATCCCTCTTTTTACCATTAAGTGAGGATGTTGCTCCCTGAGTGATATTAAATAATCAGTGCTCCACCTTTTCCACAGGTCATGTGAGAGTTTTGTTACATATTGGAAGCGTTGATTGACGGAATCGTTGTTACGCCACGTCGTGTCCTTGAGATCTTCATCCGTAACTTCTCGCCTTGGAAAGCTTCTGATCCGCCTCCCATGAACCAGTTGTAAAGGAGTGATGGGTAGAGGGTCTTCAAGATCACTGTACGTGTAGCCAAGCGGGCGATCATTGACTGTGGCCTCGAGCTCCAGTAATACCGTATTCAGTTCCTCTGAGGTAACCAATGCTCGACCCAGTACCTTCTTCAAGCCAGCCTTTAGGATGCCAATGACCCGTTCCCATATGGCACCGAACCATGGCGCCCTGGCCGGTATAAACCGCGACTCGCATTTGAATTCCGCTAGAGTACCTTTTAACCTTGCATCATCCATCAACTCCCGTAATGTACTGGCTCCGCTAACAAATGTGGTGGCATTATCACTCATCATAATCTCGGGGTAACCCCTCCTGATACTAAACCTACGGAACGCATGCAAAAATGATTCGCAGGAGAGGTTAGACACCGTCTCTACATGGACCGCTCTAGTAACTGCACAGGTGAATAAGACTACATATAATTTAATTACAGTACCCCACTTCTCTTTTACTGGCAAGGCACCTGTGTAGTCAAGCCCCGTTACCTGGAAAGGACTCGCTTCCAGAACCCTAAACTCCGGCAATGGAGGGGCCTGTACAGCACGGTATGATGTACCTTGCAATCTCTTGCAGATGATACATCCCCTTAAGGCTTTCTTTAGTACCTGTCTAATCTTGGGGATCCACCATCTTTGCCTTATGTAATTTACAACATAACTAACACCACTAAGGTTACACACTTTGTGGCAGTAATTACTAAGGAGAGTGGCTATACGATGTTTATTAGGGATAAAGATAGGGTACTCAATCACATAAAAAAAAAAAAAAATTGGCGCTATCATGTAAAGCTGACAAGTGTTGCCTACCTCTACAGCGTATCATGCCTCCCTCCATATAGACAAATAGTGGTGTTCCTCAGAGTAAGCTTCTCTCTGAGCTACCTTAATCATGGCTGACTCTGCTGCTCTTAATTCCGGCACCGTCAAGTATGCCGGTTTTGCCTGATAGTTCCCTTGTGTCTTCTCTCTAAGAGTCCTATTAAACCTAAGGACCCATGCCATTACATGCCATGACTTAATATATGAGCCATACCGGTCCCAATTCAATATGGCAGTAGGGGCAACCGGTACCGGCAATGACAGGGTTCCTTCTTGACTCATGTTACAACCCACAGTGGTGTCCCCTCCTATTGAGCCCCCTATTGGGCCATGATCAGGCCATAGCATTTGGTGAGGTAGCCATGTGGGCCCTCCCCACCAAAGCCAAGAAGCAACTAAGGACACATATGAAATCCCTCTGGTGACTAAATCACTGGGGTTGTCCTCTGTGGACACATAACGAAAATGAGCGCCGGGGATTAATGACTTTATCTCATCAACTGTATTCTGAACATAGATAGGCAAAATCTTCTTACTAGACAACCAGCATAGGGTTATCTGGCTGTCCGACCAGAGGTATATATTCTCTATAATCAGCTCGTCCGCATAGACCTCACATATATAACATGCGAGACGAGCTGCGAGAAGAACAGCAGTCAATTCCATCTTAGGAATGGTGAGGGACTTAATAGACGCCTCCTTAGCTTTGGCCATTACTAACCTACTCACCTCATCACCAACCGCATAGGCCACTACACCATATGCTACTGAGCTAGCGTCACTAAATAGGTGCAGCGTAACCCTCTTAGAATTAGTGACCTGACGGGGAAACATGATACCTGTACTATCTATCATATCGTCATATATACCCTGCCAGTTAGCTCTCATGTCATCTGGAATGGGTACATCCCACCCACACTCTAATCTCCACAAGTCCTGTACGAACCTCCGCGCCCGGATGGTTACCGGTAGCAACACTCCTAGAGGATCGAACACACTCGCGGTTAGACTTAGAGCCTCGCGTTTTGTAACCAATGCAGGGCTACTTCCGCGGAAATTAACCTGTAACACATCCTTATCAGTTAGCCACGCAATGCCAAGTCTTAACCCCGTCTTGTTTGGCGGAAGCTATACCCTTCAGGTGCAACAGTTCCCGCAAGCTCTCATTATTTGTGACCCACTCACGTAAAGACAGGTTAGCGCTGGAAAATATTCTACGGGCATCCCAACATTGTTGTTGCAAATCACTTACATCATCAACAGTCCCCTGCAATTTATCAATATACAACCCCCTTTTTAGCTTATTAACTACCTCACTGTTCTCCTGTATCATAGACAGGTGTTTTTGAATGGTAGCATTAAGGAGGAACTGGGAACAGGTGGCCCCGAACAGAACTGCACGGAACCGGTAGACAATGTAAGGACTTGCAACATCCAAGGGATCAACGGGCCACAGAAACCTAGTAGCATCCCTATCCTTCTCACTCAATCCCACCATGAGAAATGCTTTCTCAATATCTCTCACCCAGGCAAATTGATGGCATCTAAAGCGTAGAAGTACCTGGCTGAGGTCAGCCACTAGCGATGGACCTGTATGGAGACAGTCATTCAGACTGAACGCCCTCTCGTCCATCCTAGCCGAACAGTCAAACACTATCCGTACAGGCGTAGTAACACTATCTTTAGTAATACCATGGTGAGCTAAGTAGTGAATGGGATGACCAGCTTGATCCTGTTTTCTACCCTTTCAATAAACCCCCTTTCTATCTGCTCATTCAGAACCTTTGTATACTGTTGACAGTAGTTGGGATCTTTTATAAATTTACGCTGCATTCCTCTCATTCTGCCCAGGGCTAACTTAAAGTTATCAGGTAATTTATCTATGTTATCTCTCCACGGCAGTTCCACTATATACTGTCCCTGTGCTTCGGAATACTGTACCGTTTCAGAAAATCTATTTAAGACTCTCTCCCCACCCTTATCAGTCTCATTAGGACTTATACCAATATGGTCCAAGTCCCATAGAGCTGTCAGATCCTTTAACCCGGGAACTGCGGGGAGACTCTTAAGAGTGAGTGAAAAAAAAAATCAACTTTTGACATCGATTTTTTTTTTTTTTTTTTTTTTTTTTGGCCCCTGGGCCATGCAAAATCTCAGTCCTCTACCTCCCCTCCTTCCCCACTTTCCTCCTCTCCTTCAGTTATCACCCATTTTCCCTGTTATTCCCTTATTCTGAGGTATATTTTCGTGCTAACATTAGAAATCCGGTTGGAGGGTGTGGTCATCACTGATAGCAAGCGAATGCAAGAGAGAGAGAGAGAGTATCGATCGACTGTGTCTCAGTGGCCTTGGGGGAAATTGGCGGGAAAGCAGCTTGCCTCACCCATACATTATACAACTCGCGGGCTATATCTCCGATTTTGACCATCCAAACGCTGTTTTCACTCGTTTTATTGTTGTTTCAGGTTAATACCTTTATAATCAACCCATAATAGGCGCATATGGATAAGTATTAATGCTATTAATGGTACAATGAATATTTTAGTGACGGAAACACCTCAAATACATGCGCACAGGGAGAGGTGTCTAATTACCCCCATGCGCACTTCAGAGGTTAATTCTGGAGATTTCCTGCCAATATCTTCCTGTATCTCCACTAACGGGTCTACTGCTAACTTAAGAACAGTGACTAACTCTACATGGGTCTCTTCTATATCTGACTGATAAGTGCCACTCATTGCATAACCATAAATTGTGGGTAATATAACTATACTTTCTTCCCTGATTGCCTGAATGTACAAAGTGGTAATAAAAGTCCGCCCCAATCAGTAACCCTATCATATCTCCATCAGTGATACCTGGATCAGCTAAATTGTAACCCCGAGCCTTGATAGCATTTACCTCCATCCCTAATCCTCTCCCTGGTTTGTATACTGGTAACTCCTCCACCACAACGGCCCAGCATTTACGCACCGTTCTTCTGTGATGATAGGTTAACTCTACTATTTCATACTCAGTACTACCAAGTGAGCCAGTAAATCCCTGGAGCCTTAGATGTTCCTTACTGACCCTAATGTAATCAAGCTGCGATAAAGCAGAGCGCAAGATGAAGGTACGTTGCGAACATTGGTCCAACATAGCTCTTACTTTACTGGTATGACCGTTTCTGTCGGTCTAGGGAATCTGAATGGTAGATAGCAACACTGCATTACGGCCCGAAGCCACAGCCATGGTCACTGTTGGTTCAGGGGCAACTGCTTGTCCAGTTTGTTCAAGGCGTGGCGTCGGACACAGATAATTAAAATGTTTCTGTTGGCAGAATTGGCACAGCCTAATTTTATGGTTAGTACACCCCTGGCTTCCATGTTCTGACGACAGGCACCCGACGCACAATTTCAACTGCCTTGCTCTATTGGCTTTGGCGGGACTGTTCTTTTATTTAGCACACTTTGCCCAAAAATGTCCTGTCTTTAAACACAACTTACATCCATACTTACATAAGAAGAACATAAGAAAATGGGAGTCTGCAAAAAGCCGATCGGCCCATACAAGTCAGATCTCTGTCACACCCAACCCCAATTACAAGGCCCAATTATAGGCCCAACTCACTAATACCTTGAGTACTGACCCCACCAAAACGGTCAGAGATTAACACAAGATAACGGGGTTCTGCTGAGCGCCGATTAGCCCACACCTGGTAGATCCCCCTCACACCCAACCCATCTCGTCCATATGCCTATCTAATTTTATCTTAAAGCTCCCTATCGTTCTTGATCCCACTGTATCACTTGGTAGCCTATTCCACCCATCTACAACTCTGTTACCAAACCAATATTTGCCTATATCTTTTCTGAACCGAAATTTATCTAATTTATAACCATTTGTTCGAGTTCTTTCGCTATCACTGAGCTTCAGTACATTTTTCATGTCTCCTTTATTTACCGCACTGAACCACTTGAATACTTCTATCATATCCCCTCTAACTCTGCGTCTTTGTAACGAATGTAAGCATAATTTGTTCAACCTTTCTTCATATGGTAGATTTCTAATATTATGAATAATTTGTGTCATTCTTCGCTGTACTCTCTCCAAGGAATCTATATCCATTCTGTAATAAGGACACCAAAATTGGACAGCATAATCCATATGAGGTCTCACTAATGACAAGTAAAGTTTCAAGATAACATCGGCAGTTCTGTTACTCAGACTCCTTGAGATGAACCCCAGAATCCTGTTTGCCTTGTTACGTATGCTTATACACTGTTTTCTAGGTTTCAAATCGTTGCTAACAAACACACCCAAATCTTTCTCGCAGTCTGAGTTTTCAAATTCAGCATTAGCTAGTTTATATTTTGCATTAGTATTCGTCTTCCCTATCTTTAATACCTTGCATTTTTCAATGTTAATATTCATCTGCCACTTTACTGACCATTCGTGTAAGGTATCTACTGTAGATCCCTTTGGAGGCACTCTATGTCGCTATCTGAATCTATTGGTCTCACTATTTTGGTATCGTCTGCGAATTTACTTATCCTACTAGTTATACCTAAATCAAGGTCATTTATGTATATGATAAATAACAGAGGACCCAATACAGATCCCTGGGGGACACCACTCTTGACTGATCCCCACTCTGACTTAGTACCATTTATGCTGACTCTCTGCTTCCTACCAATTAGCCATGACCTAATCCATCCTAACAACGCCCCACCTATTCCATGCGCCTCAACCTTTCTTATCAATCTCTCATGAGGAACTCTGTCGAAAGCTTTACTGAAATCTATATATATAATATCATATGATTTGTCATTATCTTCTGCTTCATATACCTCTGAGAAAAAGCTAAGCAAATTAGTAAGGCACGAACGTCCCTGAGTGAATCCATGCTGAGAAGAATTGATTAAGTTAAATGTTTCTAAGTGGTTTCTCATTTTCCTAGCAATAATTGACTCTAGTAGCTTTCCTATGATTGAAGTGAATTTGATGCTATGGATTTATCACCTTTTTTGAAGATCGGAACTACATTTGCAAGCTTCCAAGCTTCTGGAACTATACCTGTTTCTAATGACTTGTTAAAAAGAAATGTTAATGGGTAACTTAACTCATTCTTTCTGCATTCTTTTAATACTCTAGCATATACCTCATCAGGACCAGGTGATTTCTGAGGCTTCAGTCTGTCAATTTCCTTAAGCACATCATTTCTACTTATAGTAACCGTACTTAACCTATTTTCTATACTATCGCTATATACCTTACTGACTTCTGGAATCTGTGCCAAATTTTCATTAGTGAAAACGGATAGAAACTGACTATTTAATGTACTGCACATTTCTAAATAATTTTCGGTCATTTCTCCTATCGAAGTTTTAAGGGGGCCTATTACATTTCTAACTTTAGATTTATATAGTTGGTAAAAAGCTTTAGGGTTATTTTTTGAGTCGTTGGCTATCCTTATTTCATAATTTCTTTTTGCTGTCCTAATTTCCTTTTTGACCTGTCTTGATAGAGTCTGATAGTAAATAAGTAGGTGAGTTTCGCCTTTCTTAATTTTTCTATATATTCCTTTCCTTTTTCCTATAAGATCTATTAGTTTGTTATTCATCCATTGGTTGGTTCTGTATCGATCTAAATCTTCTTTTGGGGATATATTTAGTTTGCGCATTGTGAAGTGAAGAAATATACTGTTCATATGTAGCTGTCAAGCTTAACTCTGGCTTATCCTGACTTAATTGTTTAACAATAGGGTCCACCCTTAAGGCTCTTCTTATCCCACCATAATCGGCTTTTCTGAAGCCGATTCTGCTTGGTATCGGGTTTCTGATACACCGCATAATTATGCTGTTGTGGTGGTCGCCCCAAACTGTTCTAGTGGATTATGTCTACTTTCTAGATTGCACACTTCAGTCTTAAACACACGAACATATTCATCCACATCCAGCCAGTTGTATTTTAATTCACGCTTAATCACCTCAGAGAGTGCACTAGGAAGTTTATTATGCAACAGTACGGCACACATTTCACATACTGTTACATCCATTGAGCGTAATGACTCTAATGCACACTCAAATGACGCGGACAAATCTACCAGAGCGCTGACCTCCTGGCTAGGATGCGGGAGATTACACAGTTTCGCTATGTGAGCTGCTTTGATGCAATCCTTTTGACCATAACTGTTTTTTAGAATATTGACCGCTGGTTCATAACTTGCAGCGACCAAACTTAACCCACCAACAATTTGTAGAGCCTCACCACTAAGTTGTCCCTTTAGATATGTAAATTTCTGAATGTCAGTTAAGTCTGTTTGGGAGTGAACACTGCAATCAAAGAGCTCCCAGAAACTCACCCACTGTGTTGGATCCCCGTCAAAAACTGGCAACTTCAGGGAGGGTAGCTTAATACCCTTCTGTTTCCTACTTGCTGCGCTATCATGAGACCTACCAGTAGTGGTTGTCTGGAGAGCACTTTCTAACTCAGTTAACTGACTGTTTACTTGATTAACATACTGCATATCTTTCACCATCTCCTCCTCTAACTGATCATCTGAATATAAGCTATACAACTCTACGTTATACGACTCTATATCAGCTAGGGCCTTTTCTACAGTGATTTTCACACCCCTTACATCATGCAGTGTAGCAGCATGTTCAATAACATCAGACAGATTAGAGGTAAGCTTAGTAATCCCTCCCTTCTTGGCGGCCCTGTACCGTCGCAATGACTTTACTTTCTCCTCCATTCTTAAAAAAATTACAGTAACTAAAGCTTAAGGAACAACAATACTAATAGTCACTGTGGGCTAACCTATTCTAATCTATTCTAAAACTAGGCTAACCTACTTACATTGATGATGACAGCAACCAAGTAAATTGAAGCATGCAGATCGCGTGCCCCCTGCGAGTTTACAAATGACAAAAAAAAAGGAAATTTACATGTATCATATTACTCTACTTTACAATATTTACTTTACTATATTAAATTTTAACAAAATACAAAGTTAATGCCTGAAAAGAAAGGAAAAGAAAGAGAAAGAAGGACCAAGACTCCTCTGAAGGAGGAACAGCCGCAGCCGTCGTCGTAGTCATGAGATCTAGCCTATTGCGTCGACTGCTCTTCCTCGGCCCTGTCCTTCTTCTCAAAGAAGGCACGCGCTCTGTCCAGTAGCGTATCTAACACCTTCCGGCTCCCTGGCGCATCTAACCCCGGCTGAGCTCTGCCTGACAGTGTCCACCCTTGCCCCTGGTATATAGAACTGCTTAACAAAAAAAGCAGGGCACTGCACTGGACGGTCCAGCGGAAAATCCCGGACATACGAAAGGCCGAAGAGGGCCACCTTTCTCAAGGGCACAGGGTAACCACCGGACGATGGCTCAAACTCTTGGCCGATGCCCCCTGCCCTTGCAGCCTTCCCCAGTGCGCCCCTCCGCCCAGTTCTACACAAAGGCAGACAAGTCAGGCCTAATACCCCCCCAATTCTTATCAATATATATAACAGATGGCCCAGAATCCTGGTCACGGCACCAATTATATCCTGTTTTGATTTATTATTATGTTCTATCCAACAACCAACTCTGCTCCTAAAATCGATTAATGAAATATTACAAACACATGTGGCAGTCCGTGGATTCGAACCCAGGACGCTCACACCGAATATCAACACCTTATGCATTACACCACGAAGGCAGTTAAAGAATGGTGGACACTGCCTACGATTTATTATGCAACTTCGAATCCTGCATATCAATCTAAGCATTTACACACATCCCAACTGCAACGCATGTAGGCTATGCATAATATGTGAATGGAAAGAGCAATTAATGGGGCCTTAACCACTAGGGAAGTCCTCTCGATAAATTACTCCTGAACCAATATCAATTATTATGTTCTATCCAACAACCAACTCTACTCCTAATATCGATTAATGAAATATTACAAACACATGTGGCAGTCCGTGGATTCGAACCCAGGACGCTCACACCGAATATTAACACCTTATGCATTACACCACGAAGGCAGTTAAAGAATGGTGGACACTGCCTACGATTTATTATGCAACTTCGAATCCTGCATATCAATCTAAGCATGTACACACATCCCAACTGCAACTCACGTAGGCTATGCATATGTGAATGGAAAGAGCAATTAATGGGGCCTTAACCACTAGGGAAGGCCTCTCGATAAATTACTCCTGAACCAATATCAATTATTATGTTCTATCCAACAACCAACTCTACTCCTAAAATCGATTAATGAAATATTACAAACATATGTGGCAGTCCGTGGATTCGAACCCAGGACACTCACACCGAATATCAACACCTTATGCATTACACCACGAAGGCAGTTAAAGAATGGTGGACACTGCCTACGATTTATTATGCAACTTCGAATCCTGCATATCAATCTAAGCATGTACACACATCCCAACTGCAACTCACGTAGGCTATGCATATGTGAATGGAAAGAGCAATTAATGGGGCCTTAACCACTAGGGAAGTCCTCTCGATAAATTACTCCTGAACCAATATTAATTATTATGTTCTATCCAACAACCAACTCTACTCCTAAAATCGATTAATGAAATATTACAAACACATGTGACAGCCCGTGGATTCGAACCCCGGACGCTCACACCGAATATCAACACCTTATGCATTACACCACGAAGGCAGTTAAAGAATGGTGGACACTGCCTACGATTTATTATGCAACTTCGAATCCTGCATATCAATCTAAGCATGTACACACATCCCAACTGCAACTCACGTAGGCTTTGCATTATTATTCCTAATAATGCATTATTATTCCTAGGGGGTAGAGGAGAAACAGATATAAATTACATAACTAAACCTGGAAAGATGAATTGGCCTAGGCTATAAAAATGTTACCGGGGTCGGCGGTTGACTTACTTGTAAACATGTATGTGTAGGTTATCTGTGGTAGTCCCAGTAATATCTATGAAGTACTTCTAGTATTAAAGGAACTTAGCTGTGATGCAAAGAGTGTAGATTAGGTGATGGACGTGTCGGTAGGCAAATGTCAGGGAAGTTCTGATGTCATGTGGCAGCAGCTGGTGGTCTGTAGTTGGCGGGAACATGTCTGTGTGAAGTGTCTCTGAGATTCCCTTTAGTCGTGACAATATAAAATACATTTAATGGTTTTATATCGTCCCCCGTGATTAAATAATAAGGGAAAATAAACTAAGATATAATTGGTGCAACCACAGTAATATTTATCCACAAAGATAAATAAATTAATGCGTATAAACAAAAAGGAACCAGCTGGCGTGAACCTGGGAAATTCAAACTACGGTATGTATACCAGGATTCACGACAATCTATCTCTCAAGGTTATTAAAAGTTTAGTCTCTCCCTCTTGCACTTACAGTTACCGATTACCACCGTAATTGACATAAGCATATCGGTGGCAGACGTGGTGCCAAATTCAAACACAAAATGACCCTGATTACCACAGTCATGCCTGTTGTTGCCAGTGCCTTCATTTGACGTGTCACAGACACACAAACCACGATTTTCGGCGCATTTTTTTTAAGCTTACCGACTGTCTGTGAAAAATTCAACCTCTTGAATTATTTTCACCGCCTTCATGGCACATCTCGGCCAAGACCGACTCGTTCACAGCACCTTGGAATCGCTACTTTTGGCTTTGTGAAAGACACCTCTTAAACAAAAAGTAGATTAGACAATTCAGTAGAATTGTGAGTTTGTTGCGCACATACACACAACATCCACTTTTGGCTTAGAAACTAGGAAAGAGAATGAAGGGATTGCTGGCAGTTGCTTCAGGCACCTGAGTTTCGGTGAGGGAAATACAATTAGGTTTGTTGGAGAAGAGATGGTTTTCAGCAGAGGGAAAGTTAAAGAAAAAGCCGCAAAAGCTGCATACAGTAATAGTATGAGTGATAGTCCAGAGCATGTTGATGAGTCGTCTGGAGAAGGACGGTTAATTTTGGGGGCATGGGATTTAGAGTCGCAAGTTAAACATAATGTTTATAGTGTATTGGAAAAAAGTGTTTTGTGCTTGTTAAGAGTAGGGAAAATATTAGAAGGAGGAGGTGTTTGTGACAATTAGCTAGATTACTCTCTGTGTAGGTGAGACACAAACAGGAACAATGAGGGAAGCCAGACAAATGAAACATAAGTTCCGAGAACTCCTTATCACATGCCTTTGAGGCCTTCCCTGGGTATTGGCAAAATGAAATATCGTCCTTATCAATGTGTAACTTGTACTCAATTAAAAAAAATAAATAAATCCCATATATAACTTTCCTACTTCAAACATTATACAAGTTGGGCTGGAACTCATTAAACTTGATAAAACAAAAGTGTTCCCCCAACTTATAAGTAATGCCTCGTCTAATGATCAATTAAAAGTTTTGCTATCGAGCATCTACTTGCATAATGTTCTTCCCTTCCTCCACGGCTGTTCATCCCTCTTCGTTAATTATTCTAAAAGTGTTTCTATTATATACAGTATCTCTATCTCTCTCTCTTTCTCTGTCCTCTCTCTCTCTCTCTCTCTCTCTCTCTCTCTCTCTCTCTCTCTCTCTCTATATATATATATATATATATATATATATATATATATATATATATATATATATATATACATATATATATATATATATATATATATATATATATATACAGTATATATATATATATATATATTTTATATATAGAGGAAAAGGATGACAAGCGTTGCAACAAACACCATCCTTATTTTCCAGACGTTTCGACACATAACTTTATGTCATCATCAGTGATCTAAAACAAGAAAAAAAAACTACATTACACTCGTATATTTATAAATAAGCAAAATTGTGGGATATTTGTAAACTGAGACTAGACAACTTCAATATTGAAAGTAAATTATAGTAGGAGGATAAACTTGCAATATTTAAAAGGCAATACAGTATAGAATGCCAAAAAAGAAAAAATAGCCATAACTTTATATATTAAAAGAGTAAAAGGGGTAATTCTTCTATGCTCACAAGTTACTGTACAATGCTTAGAGGAACATAAAGTTATGTGTCGAAACGTCTGGACAATAAAGATGCAGTTTGTTGCAACGCTTGTCATCCTTTTCCTCTATAATGTTCGGTTCCCTAGGAACAAACCTATCTCTCATATATAAAACATGAAAAATATTGATTCTTGTGGTAAAAATATATGCGAATATGCTTCCACACTAAAGGTGTGTAGAAAAGGGTAGGTTCACTGCACAAAGTTTAAAAAATGTTAGTGCTAAAATTAAATTGCATCTAAAATATATTGCATGCACAAAATAAGGGTTTACAAAGTATGTCCGAGTTTCTTATTAGAAGGCTCGGACTGTTGTGTACATATTAAAATAATGTTTATGTAAACATAATTTACATAAACATTATTTTAATATGTACACAACAGTCCGAGCCTTCTAATAAGATACTCGGACATACTTTTTAAACCCTTATTTTGGGCATGCAATATATTTTAGATGCAATTTAATTTTACCACTAACATTTTTTTAACTTTGTGCAGTGAACCTACCCTTTTCTACACACCTTTAGTGTGGAAGCATATTCGCATATATATATACATATATATATATACATATATATATACACACTTTAGTCATTTCGTGAAATGTCTGGGCACAACATTCCGTCATTTCATGAAAAGACTAGAATTTTTAATAATTTCATAAATTGACTGACCCTCACAGACATTGCATGTAATGACTGATAGTTTTAGTCATTTCACGAAATGACTGATTTCACACTTTGACTGTAACATTATATATATATATATATTGTTACGTATCTTTATTTAGAAGTGGTTAACTAAATAAATAAAGATAGAACAGTTAATATGAGAGTGTAGCAAACACTTGAAGGCCAATAGAACGTAAAATATTAAAGTTTGTTCTGTTGTTACTTGCTGTCCTTTAGTTGTTGGGACAGTTATCCTTTATACTCTGATACACTTCAATTATATTTAATCAGTAAACTATTTAAAGTTACATTGAATGTTTTAATATGAAAGAGGCTATTAATTACGAATACAAAAGTTCGGTATGTAAGCAAGGTTTTAAGACACTAGAATATCTCAATTAATCTTGATTATCAGCAAAGTATGAAGATATTTTTATATAATTAATGTAAGTTTGTGAATCATTTAAAGATTGTTTTACTCTTTATATTATCTCTTTATTCTTAGTTTATTATTATTCTCCCTTTAGTATTTTATCTTATTTATTCTTATTACTGAAAGACATTTGACTAAATAAAAATGGTAAGGAAATATTAGAAAGTCACATATAAAAAGGAATTGTGTTTATAAACGTAAATAAGGTATTTTACAATTAATCAAAATAATAAGCAATAAAAGTAATGATAGATTTCAGGATCGTTTTGCATACGTTCTGATTTCACTAAAGTACAAATTAAAGTTTAGTAGGCTTAAGTAGACAATATAATTTATAGGACTTAATGCCTATTCCGAATAATAGCTTTACATAAAGTCAGGTAAGTATTTAACTTATACAAGGCTTAATCATTAATTATGAATGACAATAGCTTTACATCAAGTTAGTTAATTGTTAACAGGTAAAGTAGTCAATATTCAATCACAAATCATCTCTGAATCAAACATTAATTCTAATCACCAAAAGTAAACAGTAATTCAAAATATATATCTCTCCAATTAAACATATATGATTCTCCAATCACAAAATCCTAAATCAAATGAGTGTATGTTTCCGACATACCTCTGGTTAATTAACAGTCACGAATAATCCCTAACTAACGAGTAAGAGGTCGCTCCCGGACGCTTCTTAACCTATAAATGGCGAGCAGGGGGTATTGAACTCGATGCCCATGGGCGAGCATATAGGCTCCATTCAGGCCCATAATCGTCATTTTACGATAAATATCGTTATTACTTATTCATATGAGCCTATTTTACCTTCACTATGAAGATAGTAACCTGTAACAACAATAAAACAAGTGAAAATATAATTTTTCTGGTCAAAATCGCGAATATACATGGACCAGCCCATTCATGAATTATGGAGCAAATTGAGGCAACCCCTCCCTCCACGAGGCCTCAAGCCACACTGAGCCTACTCATACACACTCTCGGTTATGTAACACACCCGCTTGGCACGTAAGCACATCCTCCACACAGTTTGCTAATGTTAGCACAAAAATATACCAACTAATTAAGGAATAACAGGGAAACTAGGTGATAATTGAAGGAGGAGGGGAAAGGGAGGAAGGAGGGGATGTGGAGGAGTGATATGAGGTATAGGGGAAAACAAAAAAAAATTCAGTGCTACTGGGGCCGTTTAACCCTTAAAGATCGGGGTCGGACTTAAGTCCGGTTCCAATTTGCAGCAAGTTAGGAGCATTATTAAGGCTTTTAAAGGGTTAAAATCGAGTGCAAATGGCCGGGAGCGCAGCGGGCCAGACAGCCGACTCCCAGGGCTTACGTCCGCCCATTAAGTCATGTTCCCTGTGTTCTCGAGAGGCCGGCAGTGTAGCCAGTAGTGAGCATAGCTGGGAAAAATATGCCGCTATATGCTAAACTCCCATGTTACTGGTATCACTGTATGAGAACCACGAGTGCTACGTAGCTCGTTCTGGTCTCATTTTGAAGCTTTTAGTGCCTAGTTTTTTGCTAAATAAATCTTTGTTCATGTAGATACCTGATTTATCATGCAGGAGGGCCTGAATATGCCCAAATAAGCCCAAAACCCCCCCGCTAGACAAGGGTTAAATATTTTTTTTAGGCCTCCTTCTTAAGAGCTTTGCCACCCTCGCCCAGTAAAACTTCTTATGAGCTTTCTCGCCGTTGCCGGGTTAACATATAATAACCCCTATTATACAAGCCTGTGAAGTCTGTCGCGTCTCCCCAACACACTGCTCGTTTCCCCAGCTAAGAAAGTACTAGTTATAACTATCAAATCTCCGGCTTATATATCATTTCCCAGACCAAGCTAATCCAATCAGAAGTCAGGAAACAGGTGCCGGAACCAATGATTTACAGGCTGCAGGTGTCGGCCATTCATAGGTGAGAAGCAGGTGTGGTAATCCAATGAGGGTAGGTGGGGGGAAGGGGGGCTGCTCACGTCACATCGCCCCGCCCTTCACACGCAGATTTGGCGGGAAAGCGAGGAATGCCAAGAATGCAGGATGTAGCCGGGCTCCCTCTCTCTCTCTCTCTCTCGTCACGTAAGCAGGGTTGAGTCGTGTAGTTGTAAAGTCACATTCAACAGGTTGGTCTGGTCACATGATATCCGGGAGGTACGGATGTTACACCTCCCCCGCTAGAAAAGAGTTCAAGAGGAGGAAAGTATATGACAACATTTTCAGACTCTTGACAAACAATCTGTCAATACATTCTGGACCCCCTTAATATGTTTGACATCTAAGGCGTACTCCTGCAGCAACAAGCTACACCGGGTCAGTCTTTGATTCTTGTTTTGGAACTTGTGCAAAAACTTTAATGGGTGATGGTCAGTATATACAGTAATGGAACCAGGGGCAGATTGAACATAAACACTAAAGTATTGGAATTACAAAATCAATGCTAACAGCTCCTTTACTATTACAGAGTAATTACGTTGAGCAGAATTTAACTTTTTACTAAAATAGCAAACAGGATGCAATACATTACAGTCATCCTCCTGGAGTAACACTGCTCCGACCCCAGTATTACTTGCAACAACAGCTAGGGAGAAAGATCTGGTGAAATCAGGGGCACGGAGAACAGGATAGTTAGATAGAATGTATTTAGTAGCACTGAAAGCCTCCTCACAATCGGAGGACCACTCAAACTTCACATCCTTTCGGAGAAGATCTGTTAAAGGTGCTGTTAACCTTGAGAAATTTAAAATAAACCTCCTGTAGTATCCAATCATCCCTAAGTATCTTTGGATTTCTTTCTTATTGGTAGGCGTTGGGAAATTTGAAATTGACTCTACCTTAGCATGAGGAGGTGCAACCTGACCCTGTCCTACTATATATCAAAGAAATTGGACAGTACTCTTAATGAAAGTGCACTTTTTTAAGTTCACTACAAGATTTGCTTCAGCAAGGTTATCAAAAAGCAGTCTGATTTGTTTGAGATGTTCTTCCCATGTATGGGAAAAAATAAGGATATCGTCAATGTACACCACACACCCAGGTACCCCTTCAGTCACCTGATTCATTAGGTGCTGAAAGGTAGCTGGAGCGTTTTTCAGGCCATAAGGCATTACTTCACAGCAGAAGGCTTGATTGTTTACCACAAAACATGAAATCTCCCTTGCTCGGGGTGTAAGAGGTACTTGCCAATATCCTTTCATAAGGTCAATTTTACTTATATAACTGGCTGTGCCAATCAGGTCAAACCAATCATCAATCCGTGGCAGTGGATAAGCATCATTCTTTGTTACGGCATTGACTTGTCTGTAGTCATACAAAATCTATGACTCCCATCTGGCTTAGGCACAAGTGTGACCGGACTACTCCACTGGCTTAAGGCTCTAGTAATTATGGCATTGGACAACATGAAATCTAATTCAACTTGCAAAATACTCCTGCGCTGTGGCGAGACACGGTATGGAGATAATTTGATGGGTGCTGCATCACCGACATCTATGTCATGCACGGCCAATGAGGTGAGCCCTGGAGTATCACGGAACACACTGGGAGACTGTGATAAAACATGGATTAGTTTGTTAGATTTCTCTGAGGGAAGATGCCATAATTTAGTTGTTAATTCCCCCCATGCTACAGAATTATTTTTAAAGTTGGATAGACCACAAGACAAGTCAAAATCGATACCTTCAGGATCTGGGACAGTCTGCTGCGGGATCTGTGGGTAAGGACTACAAACATCACCCGCAGCAGGATGTCCACAGGTCCTTATTACTGCCACAGCAGGAGAATCTGGAGGAGAGGAGTCAGGGGACCTATGATAGGGTTTTAACATATTTATGTGAAATACTTGGTTAGGCTTCCTCCTGTCTGGGGTAGCCACTAAGTAGTCAGTAACACTCACCCTTTTTACTACTTTATATGGTCCTCTAAATTTTGCTGATAAAGGTTGGCCGAAAAGGGGAATGAGAACCAAGACCTCATCACTGGGCTGAAACTCCCTCACACGGGCTCTTTTATCGTACCATACTTTCATGGTGTCTTTAGCCACTCTTAGATTCTGTGCTGCAAACTCGCACGAGGATCTCAGCCGGGTTTTGAACTCTGACACATACCTGAGGAGATTTTGATTCCCTTCCTGACCAACTAGGCTGTCCTGCAATAGCTGCAAAGGGCCACATACCTGGTGACCGAAAACTAGTTCATTGGGTGAGAAGCCCAGAGATTCATTTGGAACCTCACAGGTGGCAAACAACAGAAAAGGTACCCCCTTGTCCCAATCACCTCCAGTTTCCTCACAATATTTTCTTAACATAGATTTTAGAGTTTGATGGTATCGTTCGAGGACCCCTTGACTCTCTGGGTGGTAGGAGCTGGACTTCACATGGTCGATACCCAATTCCTTCAGGGATTGCTGAAATATATTGGAAGTGAAATTAGTACCTTGATCGCTCTGCACCTCATGGGGGAAACCCATTCTCGTGAAGAATTTGAGCAGTTCCTTAATGACTGTTTGGGCTGAAGTATTTCTTAACAGTATAGCTTCTGGGTATCGAGTTGCCATGTCCATTATAGTTAACATATATATATGTCCCAGGGATGTCTTTGGCAATGGGCCAACGATATCCACTACCACCCGAGTGAAAGGGTTCTCGAACACTGGTAAGGGCACCAGAGGGTGTGCAGGCACCTTTTGATTAGGTTTTCCTGTCATCTGGCAGGTGTGACACACTCTACAGAACTCCACTACATCTGCACGCATTCCTGGCCAGTGAAAGTGAGCTCTAATGCGATCTAAGGTTTTCCTCACACCTAGGTGCCCTGCTAAGGGTAGGCTATACTATGGGCCATTTCTAGTATATCTCTTCGACAAGGTTTAGGAACTACTACCTGATGTACGTCCCATGCCCCGTCATCAATAGGTCTATGTGACGGTCTCCACCTACGCCACAAAACTCCTTTCTTCATATAAAAACATTCACCCTTCTCCTTCTCGCTCTCTTCTTCACTCACGGCACTGGTAGCTAACTCCTTACACTCACCGTCATCTCGCTGCAACTCTACCAGGCCACTAGGACAATTAGGAGGGGTTTCATGATCATTTGGCTCAAGGTTTGCCATAAAAGTTTCAGACAGATCTACTTCAGTCTCCGCATCAGGCACAGTTAGAGCATCATTCACTACTCTTTCATCCCTTTTATCTACCTTCACAGTTTGTACAATTATATCTGAGGGAACTGCTACTTGGGCCATAGATCGAGTGACAGCACACACTGGGAAAACCTTTGGCATCTCCTTCTCGAGCTCACCGGTCAGTGGCTCGTCAACAGGGGAAAGTGACAAAATGGGGTCTGGTCGGACCCTCTCACCAGCCACATCATTCCCCAAAAGGAGTGTTACCCCAGGCACAGGGATGTCCTGAGGCCTACACAAAGCTATACAGGCTTCACCCTTCAGCAAATCACACTCAATCTCACCATTCACCAAGTTAGCAGAAAATTGTCCTCCAGCACCTCTCATTATTACTGATTCGCCAGTTGGGCATTCAGAATAAGGATTCACCATGATGGTGCTAGTAGAACCAGTATCTCTCAAGATATTTACCTCATGTACATAACCATTTATTTTCACACATCCAGATGAAATAAAGGGACGGTAGCTATCCTGAACTGATGGAGACACTAAGACACTAACCCTTGCGGGTTGTACCACACACGCTACTACACCATTTCCTGTCTGATTTACGTTAGCTAGGTACTCCTGCGGTCGGGAGTCCTGCTTCAAAGGCACATTTGGGTGGTTTTGGTTATTTGAGGAGGCAGTTACTGCAGCTACTATCGGCCCCGATCTCTCGGCTCTCCTTGGTGGGATACATTCCCCTTGTAAGCATTATTTGTTTTAGTTTGGGCCCCACCTCTGTTACCATTACCAGGAGTCACATTCTTAGTTGGGGGAGCATTTTTAGTTTGGCTTGCATGGAGAGACGTTACAGGCTTTTGCGAGCGACTAGATTAATCAGATTTGTGATTGGAGAACTTATTATTATCATACGGCTTTTTCCCACAAAATTTGTTGTTTAATACATACGTATCAGCCATGTCTGCAGCTTCGGCAAGAGTTTCTACCTTTTTCCCTCTCAAATGATAGGCTACTGATGAATCTACCTTCCATAGGAAGTTCTCAAGCAAGATTAACTCTTTCAGACCCTTAAACTCAGTGACATTCTTACTTGTTAGCCAGTTATTTAAAGCTTTATTCATGGTCCTGGCAAACACCATATGAGTTTCCTCAATTTTTTTGTGAGTCTTTCTGAAAGTCTGTCTATATGCTTCAGGCAGCAGTTTGTAGGTTTTTAGAATGGCTGCTTTGAGACGGTCATAGTCTTGCCGAACCTCAGACTCTACTGAAATGTAAGTTTCCCGACCTTGTCCTGTCAACGCCGTTTGCAACATAAATGGCCACCGATCTCTTGTCCACCCCATACCTGTAGCAACCTCCTCGAACAACACAAAAAAGTCCTGAACATTGTCTTCGGTGAATGGGGGAATTACACTCATCATGGTTAATCCCGGAGGGGGAGCAAGCACATTGTTTTTGGACTCTGTTTGAGCAGCTAATTGGGCCATGCGAAATTGATGATCTAGCTCTAGCTGAGTTTGTCGTGCCTGTACTTGCAGCTGAGCGTCTGCCTGGGCATCATTTAACCTAGCTAAATCAAGATATTGTTCAGGGGTAAATCCCTCTGGCAAATTCTCACCAAACCGCATCTGTATCCCATTACGGAGTCCTCCACCAACCGTTCCGTTATGCTCTCCGCCCACACCCTCGTCTCCGTGAATCCCACCATTCGCTCCGTTAGGCTCACCGCCCTCGTGAATCCCAAATAATTATGACTTTATTATCTGTGCTATTTCAGGTTTTGTCATGTCCGAGACCGTTAGCTCAAAATACGAGGCTAGTACTATTAACTCTGCCTTGGACAAGAGATCGATGTCTTCGGCAACGGGTGACGATTCTAAGAAATTCTTAACATCTTCCTTATTAATAATTTCAGGCATGATTATCACCTTACGAGCGGCCTATGCGGTTTATTTATGTGTACCGCACAGCGGGGTGTTTTTAGCCAAAATAGGGCTGTTTACGTGATCATTTTCATGCCTAAATAAGACCCAGAACGTAAAACAAGTACCTATCCCTGAAAGGGCATAAACAGAGCTTTCGAATGACACCATAACGATCCTTGTATGATGGATAGTTTTCTTGCAATAACCGTGCAACGCGAGTGCAAAAAGCAGGTAATTCGGTACTTTCGGTACATAATTGAGTATGTAGCGAGTGAGAGAGGGAGGAGGGAGCTGAGATTTGTGTCAGTAGGTTCGCCGCGGTGGTCTGGAGCAGTCATACGCTCGCTAGTCTCCTGCCACCACTTGTCTCTCTCTCTCAGCCACATTACGTGCTGAAATTGCCACTCGAGTTATGTCGAGCGCCGCCACATAGTCCAGCTTTATTTAACTCGACTTATGTTGCTCGCCGCTAATTATGGGTTATGATATGATATGAACTTAGTGAAACTTATACAAAACGTATCCTGGCAAGGTCACCAGTTAATCTGTTACGTATCTTTATTTAGAAGTGGTTAACTAAATAAATAAAGATAGAACAGTTAATATGAGAGTGTAGCAAACAGCTGAAGGCCAATAGAACGTAAAATATTAAAGTTGGTTCTGTTGTTACTTGCTGTCCTTTAGTTGGTGGGACAGTTATCCTTTATACTCTGATACACTTCAATTATATTTAATCAGTAAACTATTTAAAGTTACATTGAATGTTTTAATATGATAGAGGCTATTAATTACGAATACAAAAGTTCGGTATGTAAGCAAGGTTTTAAAACACTAGAATATCTCAATTAATCTTGATTATCAGCAAAGTATCAAGATCTTTTTATATAATTAATTTAAGTTTGTTAACCCTTTAAAGATTGTTTTACTCTTTATATTATCTCTTTATTCTTATTTTTTATAATTCTCCCTTTTGTATTATTTTTATCTTATTTATTCTTATTACTGAAAGACATTTGACTAAATAAAAATGGTAAGGAAATATTAGAAAGTCACATATAAAAGGGAATTGTATTTATAAACGTAAATAAGGTATTTTACAATTAATCAAAATAATAAGCAATGAAAGTTATGATAGATTTCAGGATCGTTTTGCATACGTTCTGATTTCACTAAAGTACAAATTAAACTTTAGTGGGCTTAAGTAGACAATATAATTTATAGGACTTTTACAATGCCTATTCCAAATAATAGCTTTACATAAAGTCAGGTAAGTATTTAACTTATACAAGGCTTAATCATTAATTATGAATGACAATAGCTTTACATCAAGTTAGTTAATTGTTAACAGGTAAAGTAGTCAATATTCAATCACAAATCATCTCTGAATCAAACATTAATTCTAATCACCAAAAGTAAACAGTAATTCAAAATATATATCTCTGCAATTAAACATATATGATTCTCCAATCACAAAATCCTAAATCAAATGAGTTTATGTTTCCGACATACCTCTGGTTAATTAACAGTCACGAATAATCCCTAACTAACGAGTAAGAGGTCGCTCCCGGACGCTGCTTAACATATAATAACCCCTATTATACAAGCCTGTGAAGTCTGTCTCGTCTCCCCAACACACTGCTCGTTTCCCCAGCTAAGAAATGACTAGTTTTAACTATCAAATCTCCGGCTTATATATCATTTCCCGGACCAAGCTAATCCAATCAGAAGTCAGGAAACAGGTGCCGGAACCAATGATTTACAGGCTGCAGGTGTCGGCGGGGCGCCAGCAAAGCGTCAAAACTATTCCAAGGGTGTCAGCCCTATCAATACATCAAAAACCCAATCTTTTCAAAGCATAAAAAAAGTTGGACCTTTTCAATTTGACAAAAGGCTGAAACTGACTGGATGATATCATATCATCAAAAATAGTTAGGGGTTAACATTAGCCTAACCTAACAACCTTACCTAACCTAACCTAGTAAGAATGGGGTTAACATTAGCCTAACCTAACAACCTTACCTAACCTAACCTAGTAAGAATGGGGTTAACATTAGCCTAACCTAACAACCTTACCTAACCTAACCTAGTAAGAATGGGGTTAACATTAGCCTAACCTAACAACCTTACCTAACCTAACCTAGTAAGAATGGGGTTAACATTAGCCTAACCTAACAACCTTACCTAACTTAACCTAGTAAGAATGGGGTTAACATTAGCCTAACCTAACAACCTTACCTAACCTAACCTAGTAAGAATGGGGTTAACATTAGCCTAACCTAACAACCTTATCTAACCTAACCTAGTAAGAATGGGGTTAACATTTTTGATACATCGATGACTTCCAACTTTTGATGCATTGAAGTGATATAAACTTTTTTACACATTGATATGATCTGGGGAAAAACTGGTTTTTGACAAAATGAACACATCTGGAAAATTTGATGTACTGATAGCTTTTTACAGATTTGATGAAATGATAGGATCAGTTTTTGACGCTTTGATGCTCCCCCGTGTCAGCCATTCACAGGTGAGAAGCAGGTGTGGTGGTCCAATGAGGGTAGGTGGGGGAAGGGGGGCTGCTCACGTCACATCGCCCCGCCCTTCACACGCAAATTTGGCGGGAAAGCGAGGAATGCCAAGAATGCAGGATGTAGCCGGGCTCCCTCTCTCTCTCTCTTTCTCTCTCTCTCTCTCTCTCTCTCTCTCTCTCTCGTCACGTAAGCAGGGTTGAGTCTTGTAGTTGTAAAGTCACGTTCAACAGGTTGGGCTGGTCACATGACATCCGGGAGGTACTGATGTTACAATATATATATATATATATATATATATATATATATATATATATATATATATACATACAGTATATATATATACTGTATATATAATTATACGGTATGTTCGGGAATTCTCCCGTCAAATTTACGCAACAAAATAGCCAGAACATAAATTAGTATATACAAAATATCCGTACAATGTACCAATAATGAGTTAGAGAACCTTTAAGTATATTACAAAATGTAGACCTTGTCAAGCATAAAATACTTGGCCACATGTCCGAACATTGGCTTCTCTCCAATGTGTCTCGATTGTAGTCAAAACACCTGTTTCGAAGAGAAGGTTGTGAAGCATTCTAGCGAGAGGTGCTTCGTATGTGGATATGAATCGCTGTTTTTGTATTTGAACAAATTCATTTTAACATGGCTTTACTTTGTTAAAAAGTGCTGCGATTATTATAATGTATTATTGTGAATCCCTCTAGGTTCATGGCACATTTTAGCAATTCATTGTTGCTAACATTATACGTTTGTTTATATGATCAGGGTATAGGAAAGTCCATTATTAGACAATATTTGTAGCTTATGAAAGAGGTATATCAATTAAAAGGCTTCAAACTATGTATTTAACCATTTTAACTATCACAGAACCTTCCTTAGTTGCATAAAATCGTCTAAAATGGGTTGACATAACACAAAACATATATGTTAAAACATCACGTAACTCTTTTCTAGCCAATATGAATATGATCATGTCCGACCTTTAAGCTTCAAGTTAAGTTCTATTAACTCTCTGTATCCTTCTACTGAAGTGAAGTTGGGGAAAGCACTAGGTATAGATGGAGTGTGTGGGGAAATGATGAGGTATGGTGGTGAGAGAGTGATCGAATGGGTATGTAAAAATGTGCAAACTAGCAGGGGAGAAGGGGAGTGCACCTGATGACGGGAAGATAGGCATAATAGTCCCCCTATATAAGGGTAAAGGGGAAAGAGGACTGTGTGGCCACCACCGAGAAATATGTCTTCTAAGCGTAGTAGGGAAGGTGTACAGTAGGGTAGTGATTGAGAGAGCGAGAGCGATAAAGGAGAAATGGATAAGTAACTAGCAGGGTGGTTTTTAGGAAGGGAAGAGGATGTATAGATCAGATATTTACATTGAAATGTGTTGTGGAGGAATATCTGGAGAAGCAGCAAAAGCTGAATGTTGCCTTTATGGACTTAGAGAAGGCCTATGACAGAGTAGATAGAGAAGGTATGTAGAAAGTATTTAGAATATGCAAAGTAGATGGCAAGTTGCTGAAAGAAGTGAAGAGCATGTATGATGGTGCAAAGGCGGCAATACGTGTGGAGAATGAGCAGAGCGAGTTCTTTGATCTGAATGTTGGGTTGAAACAGGGGTGTGTGATGTCCCTGTGGTTGTTTACTGTATACATGGATGGAGTCATGAAACAAGTATAAGGAAGAGCAGTGGATGTTGGTGTATCGCTGATAAGGGAGGGAAACGAGTGGAAGCTACCTGTGCTGTTGTTTGCTGATGATGCAGTTCTGATGAGCGATAATGAATGGGAGTTGCCGGTTCTGGTAAATATGTTTGGAACAGTGTGCGAAAAACGGAATCTGAAAGTAAATGCGGGGAAAAGCAAGGTTATGATTTTCGAAAGGTGTGAAGCCACAGAGTGTGAGGTGAAATTGAACAGTCAGGCTATGGAGATTGTCAGCTCATTTAAGTTTCTGGGCAGTGTGAGTAAAGATGGAAGTATGGATGAAGAAGTGCAGGAGAGGGTGTAACAGGGAAGAGGGTTGTAGGAATTCTGAAAGCATTAACAAGAAATAGGGTGGTCAGCATGGAAGTGAACAAGTCCTTGCATGACAGTGTGGTAATCCCGACACTGACTTACGGAAGCGAAGCATGGACATTGGTGGAGAAACTCAGACCAAGAGTGAGAGGGGTGGAAATGAGTTATTTGAGAAGTGCGTGCAGATATGGAGACATGGAGGGATAGACAGACGAATGAGGAAGTAAGAGGGAAATGGGTCGTGGAGGTAGATGTGCTGAAAAGTGTGAAAAGGAACACCTTGAGATGGTTCGGCCATATGGAACGTATGGGAAGCGAGAAAATGACTAAGAGGGTGTACGAGAGCGAGGTGGAAGGACAGAGAGGGAGAGGTAAACCGAAAGAGAGGTGGAAGGATGGAGTGAAGAAGTATATGGATGAAGGCGGTGCTGTTTGGGAGGAGGGGCATCGACTGACTGGGGACAGAGGTGCATGAGAGCGTTTCTTTCATGACCGCCCCTTCGGGGATCATGGCGTCAGGCAATAAATAGATAGATAGATCCTCCTACTTTCTCTATCCTAGTTTCAAAGCCAAAGGCGGATGTTGTGCATATGTGCACAACAAACTCGCTTGCTCTCGTGTTCCTGAATTTGACTCCTCTGAGTTCTCAACTTTATGGCTCGAACTTTCCTGTCACTCTCTTACTAAATATTCCTGTGCTGTCTATTTTTTCCCTAGCTCTACCGACCTTCCTCAATTTTTTGACTATCTAAACTCTACAGTGGAACACATTCTATCTATTTCTCCTTTCTCAGAAATCTCCATCTTAGGAGATTTCAACGTTCACCACCGCCAATGGCTCTCCTCTCACACTACTGACCAACCTGATAAGCTAGCCTACGTCTTTTCTATCCTAAATTTCCTAGAGCAGTTGGTTCAGCAACCCACCCGTATCCCGGATCACCTCGGAGATAGGCCCAACATTCTTGACTTGTTTCTAACTGCTAACCCTTCTTCTTATACTGTCGATCTTTTCTCTCCTCCAACCTCTCCTATCTCTCCACTACGGCCACCCGATCCTCCTACCCGGCGGCGCTTGTGGAGCTTGTGGCACTTTGGCGCTGCTGACTGGGAGGCTCTCCAGCAGTACTTCTTTAATTTCCCATGGAATGATTTCCTGTTCCATGGCCGGGGACCCTCGGAGAGTGCTGAACGCATTAGCGAGGTAATCCTATCGGGCATGGAAGCATACACTCCATTCTCTTTCTCTCAGGCTAATGCAAACAAATCTTGATTTACTCACGCTTGTTCTACTGCTGTCCGCAATAAGGAGGAAGCATTCAAATGGCACCAACGCCTTCATACTCATGAATTTCATTCTTCCTATGTTTCTGCCCGGAATCAAGCCAAATCTGTTATTCGACTCGCCAAATACTCTTTTATCAATAATAAATGCATTGACCTATTCAACTCTAGCTTTTTCCAAGCTTTCCGGCATCTAGCCAAGAACCTCTCCAACAATTTCTCTTCTTCGACTTTCTCTCCCCTTTCCCACTCTGATCTGTTACGTCCCTCGAAACTCCGAGCCTGCTCAACCCTTCCTGAAGCCTCATCCAACCAACTCTACCTCTACATGGAGCTTCAAAGCACCACACTCCGAGCCTGCTCAACCCTTTCTGAAGCCTCATCCATCCAAATCTACCTCTACATGGAGCTTCAAAGCACCACACCAGCGCCATGAACCTTTGTATATACTCTGCAGTGATCGTTAACTAGCCACACACCACTAGGGGGCGAGTTCTTTTCTTAGTGACCAGCTGTTTCCCGAGTCTATGAGTGATCTTATTTTTAGTCTAACTTCAGTGTTACTTGGACTATAGCTCGGGGTGGTGTCTCTGGGAATACCTGGAGTACAGTCGGGTTGTTACTTACCTTCTCTTCAACCTACCAACTAGAGAGTGTGACGCCTAGGCTAACAATCTTCATTAACCGGGATTGAGCACGTGACTATATTTCAATGTCATAATTTCATGTTTTTAGTTTATAATATTTTGTTTATATATTTATATTTATTTGTTTTTTTATTTGTAAGAGTTATAACTAATATTTAACTTTTATATTTAATCTCTCTGTAAATAATTCAATTAGTAATTCAAATTTATTGTAATTATATTAATCTTTAACTTTACTTTACTTTAATAACAATAATAATAATAATTAAATTATTTCTTGGTTTTGAAATCCTATTAGAATAGGCATTAATGAAGCTTGGTTGGTTGACCCTTGAACATTATACTATAAAACTAGCTAAGAACTGGAATATTAATGAAGTAACTCTATAAGAATAATATCCCTATAAGAAATCTACCCATACCATATCTACTGAATACCTATCTATCAAATTCAGTCTCTTGTACGATTTGAAGTTTCCATACCTCTAGAGTCTTGAGGCCAAATAATTTAAGATTACAATATCTGTTGAACAATACTTCGGATTGTTACAAGTGGGGGCCTGTCCGGGATCTCTTGTTCATATGATCAATTAATCAATTTTCATTTAGTCTAATTGATATAATTGTAATATTTTTTGTTTTTTCTTAAGATTTGAACATTGAAATTTATCACTATGCTTTAGTCCTTTTGTTTTATTGTTCACGCTGCTTAAATAATTCCTTCTTTTATGTTGGTTTACGTAGCTGGGTAATATTACATTATTGTAGAAATTTAAGAGACTATAATTTATTCACCATTTGTAGTTTCAAAGTGACACTCATCAAATCCCTCATACTCATCCATACCCGTTTATATATTAAATACCTTGACAGACGGTAGCGGGAATATCCGAGTATCCTCATGTGACGGTAGTTAACCCACCGCACATCGGTCATCCACCTGAATCCCCATTTAATGTCGGAGTAGGATGTACCTCTCATACTCGTCTTCCTAAGAATACGAAACTATGGATAGACCGAACATGATCACCATCTTCTAATAATTTGAATAAGTAGAAGTAGGATCTTGCTGCATATAGCTCTCTCATGCCACTCCTCTTATTCTATTGTTTTGGGATCGTGTATCACTTTTATACTTTTGTTTAAGAAATGCGGGATAGTTCAGAGTTTACTTTCTTGCGTTCTTGTCTGTCGGTTTTCACATTAATTATCTTTGATTGGAGGAGATTAGTGTCTTTGCCTGAAACATTAGTATGAAAATCATTACTGGTATTATACTTGCCCAATATCCTTGCCTCTGATCCATAGTTATCGTAGCAACTGTTGAGTATCTAGTATGTACCAGTCTGTGCTGCTCATATCCAATTCATGTGTAGGTTTTGAGATTTTTGTTTTTTTTAAATTTTGCCACACACTTATGTTTAGTTGAGCGGTAGCCTTCGCAACCCTAATTAAATCTTTCAAAATGACTGACACGTTTAGATTAAAAGCGTTTTGTAATGAGCCCTCTCTTGACAAACTCTTAAATCAAGTGATTTCTAAGGATGAATGGAAGTATATTGCTTTTCACTTTGACATACCTTTCGAGAGTTCACATACTAAAGAAATTATCAAAAACAGTCATAGAAGAATTAGTTTCTAGAGAATTCTTACCGTCTGAAGCCGTAGATGAGTTTACTCCAGCTAGTCTTTCTATGCATAAATCTATGATAGATGATGAGGATACACAAAGTGAAACACCTGAGAGACTTGATAGATCAAATCAGGATGTATGGTCAGGAGAGCGCCTAGCCTTTGAAAGGGAACGGTTAGCCATACTTCAGCAGGAAAAGGAAAAAGATAGGCAGTTAGAATTGCTGGAAAAGGAAAAAGATAGGCAGTTAGAATTGCAGGAAAAGGAAAAAGATAGGCAGGAAAAGGAAAAAGATAGGCAGTTGGAACTTCTTAAGCTACAAAAGCAGGAAGAGTTTGAGAATGCAAACTGACAGTTAGAAATAGCAAAAATCCAAAATCTAGAAGAAACCAAAAATCTCGAGGCAGAAAAGCTAGAGCTAGAGAAACTGAAAAAGTCTTTCAACTTAGCTAAGAATATCTCCTTAGTTCCAACTTTCAATGAGAAAGATCCGGAAGCTTCTTTCCAGACTTTTGAAAAGACCGCTGCACACCTTAAATGACCTAAGGAGGAGTGGACGTGGCTATTTCATCCTAAATTAGTAGGAAAAGCTTCCACTATTTCCTCTAACCTTGAAAACATTGATGATTATGAGTTTGTAAAGAAAGCAATTCTTGATGCATATTCTATAACCCCTGACAGTTATCGTATACAGTTTAGAAACTACTGCAAGCCTGAAACGCACACATACTTAAAGTTTGCAATGGAAAAGTTTCGAATGTTTAAGAAGTGGCTGGACTCTTCCCGTATCACCACATTCACAGACTTAGTTAACCTGATGGTTCTTGAAGAATGGAATCGAAGACTACCACTCAATATCCTGGTGTACGTTGAGGAGAAGGGTGAAAGTGACCTCACTAAGAGTGCCAAGTTGGCAGATTCTTATGCTTTAATTCACAGGGGCATTCCAAACCAAGACAAGTCTAGGACACCAACTGTTAGATTCCCCTCTAGTAATTACCCCGTGTCTGAAGTCAGCTCGCTGCAAAGTTCTTCAAATCCCACACCAAAAGATCAAAAAAGAAATGAGGAATTGTGTACATATTGTAAAAGGACAGGGCATAACATCCTTCAATGTCCACACCCTAGCTGTAAAACTTCATCTGCCTACAAACTCACTATTGCCACTTCTCGTTCACCATCTGTCATACCTCCTGGGAAACCAGTGACATGCATTCAATCAATTGAGTCATCTGATCTTTTCTCTGGTTTCAAGGTTCCAGGAAGCTTTCCCTTTGCAGAACATTAAGGTCAAAACCATTGCCTCTCACTTATTGCATCTTTTCACTAAAGTAGGCATTCCAAAAGATATCCAAAGTGACCAGGGATCTAACTTTACCAGTGGGCTGATGTGTCAAGTAATGACAGAGTTAGACGTGCAAAAACATTTGTCCACAGCGTACAGACCTCAGACACAGGTTTGCCTTGAACGTTTCCTTCAGAGTTTTAAGAGTATGATAAAGAAGTACTGTTTTGAGACGGAGAAAGAGGGGGATGAAAGCATTGACTTTCTTCTTTTTGCTGTCAGGGAATGCCCCCAGGAGTCGCTAGGTTACTCCCCCTTTGAGTTGTTGTATGGACGTCAGATCAGAGGCCCTTTGAAGGTCCTGAAAGATCAGTGGTTCAATACAGTTTCTGATAACCCCTCCCGCACTGTGTCAGAGTACATAAATGCTTTGAAACTTAAAATGTCTAAAGTGCGAACTCTTGCCCTAGATAATTTGGATAAAAATCAGTCAAAAATGAAAAAACGCTATGATCTCAAATCTGAATACCGTACTTTCAATTCTGGAGAAAAGGTGCTCCTTTTTCTGCCCATTCCAGGTCATCCTCTTAAAAGTAAATATTCTGGACCATACATCATAACTCAGAAGTTGTCTGATCTCAATTACGTAGTGAACACTCCAGATCGTCGGAAAAATAGCTGGCTTGTCCATGTCAATCAAATCAAACCTAACGTTGAAAGGTTACTAGAGGAGAATACACCTTGCCTAATTGTAAATACTGCAATGAAGTCTGAGGAGTTGCCTAAGGAGAGTGATGCTGAAGTGATTGAGGAGGTTTATCTTCCTTCCCCTTGTGGCAATCCCCAAAATAATGAAGTGTTGCAGCATTTAGATGGGTACTTGCATGAGATATCACCTTCTCATAGAAATGACCTTCAGTCGGTACTTTTGAAGTTCCCTTCGGTCACCTCAGATATCCCTGGCTTTTGCAATTCCCAGCTTCACGATGTAGTCCTACTTTCCTCAGATGTTAGACCTATTAAACAATCCGCTTATAGGTTAAATTCTCAGAAGCAAAATATCATGAAGAAAGAAATTGAGTTTATGCTGGAACACGACCTTATAGAACCAAGTCACTCACCCTGGGCATCACCCTCCTTGCTAGTCCCTCAGTCAAATGGCACTTCTAGACTTTGTACAGATTATAGAAAGGTAAATTTTGTGACTGTGCCAGATGCTTATCCTCTTCCCCGTATAGATGATCTAATTGACAAAGTAGGAACCGGTCAATATGTATCCACCATAGACCTTCAAAAATGATACTATCAAATAGGTATGACCGAGAGAGCAAAGGTTATTTCAGCATACATAACCCCTTATGGTTTGTTCCAGTATAATGTGATGCCTTTCGGAATGATCAATGCCCCTGAGACTTTTCAACGCATTATTTCCTATTATATATTCAAGATTTAGAGGGTGTTGATTCCTACTTAGATTACATTGTGATTACTTCAGGTACAGTTGGTCAAGGATGAAAGTTTACAGTTTTTCGTCTGCTATAGCCACACATAGTTTGTCATGTTGGCAGCCCTGGTAGCCATATCTCAGAGCCCGCCCACCTTATACAGAGTGTTTAAAAACGTGTTCCTGGACTTAGTTGTCAGACGGAAATATGAATATATTGCTCTATAATCTTTGACGTGAATATCACTTCGGAGATATTAAACACTTAATGTTATTGATAGATATACAAGAAATGCGAGAGTGGAAACGAAAATTAAAACGTCTACCTATATACGATATTTCAGTGGAATACAGGTCCATTTTCACACGTGGTAATATGTGGCTAATAATGTAGGGTATGGTGATATCAATGTTGCAGTTGGTTTGCAGGTGTTCTGCTGATAAAAATTAAAATAATAATAATAAATAAATAAATAAATAAAAATCACAAGTAAAGCCTCATTATGCTTCGAGGACTGACTCATAAAGCAATGGCGCTCGCAAGATGAGTAAAATTGCTGGGTCATTACCCTATTGAACACACAGGCTTCCTTACGTCCACGTTTAGGAATTAGATTTTTGTGTATCTAAAGTAGACGAATATGGAGTGGCTATAAAAGATATTACGATATACACTTAAGATTATAACATTCATAATAAATAATGAGTAGAAAGAGGAATCTAATAATACTTGTTAATTAATAAGTAGGTAAATATTGATATTTCACTTTCATCCCCAAGACTGGATTATATGTGATCCAAAGGGCAATGAAACGGAGGCGAGCGTCGCGGATACGCGCTGTTCCAGCGTATGCTCCCAGCTTTGTTTTGCTATCTCCATAACAGTATTTAGTCACCCTGAAGGTTTATGAATAATTCTAACTTTTTATATTTATGGAAACGCTTTTTCGAAGCACTCCGTATATAAATTAATGTATCAATATAATATAAAAATACATAATGTAACTTAACTATATATATATATATATATATACTGCAAATTGGTCTAAGGTATTGAATTACTGGACGAAATAATGAATCACCGAATAACCCATTGTTCAGTTATACTCTAATGGTGTTCTTCACGAGTTTATGTCTGTTGTAAAAAATGGAAGCAGGTCAGTCAAAGATGAACGCACACCAGGGACGCATCGCTAAACGTGCTAAGATTGTAGCACTTCACGAGGCTGGATTCAACCCTACCGAGATACAACGCAGACTTGGTGTCACCAGAAAAACCGTCTATAAATGGATAGAGCGTGACGAGGATACAGGAAACTTGGCCGACCTACGTAAGAAACCTACTTTACATAAATGTGTTCATCAACCAATCGAGACACGGTCAATCGGAAAGACTTTTCATGCGTTATTTCGCTCGGCCATGGCGTGGACTAAAATTAACATGAATTAGTTCTGATTGAACGTGGTTCGAATGTTGGTTAAAAAAACTTAATTATATATATATATATATATATATATATATATATATATATAAACACTATATTGTTTTCCCGTGTCATTTAGATAATTTGTATACTTTATAATTATTCACTAACACACACGTATATATTTTTTCGATTTAATTTATGCTATATGACATAACATTTGTTTTGATTTTTAGCTAAAGGGTGTCCTCCGAAGGTGACTACTGCCGAGGATGATCAGACAATTGTGGCCGAGGTGGAGCGAGCTCCTTTCACCAACGCCGTGAAAATACGTGCTAGCCTCGGGCTTACATGTTCAGCTGAGATTGTGCGGAAACGCCTCAGAGGGGCAAACATTAAACACCGCGTCCCAGCTGTTAAAGGCAAGATTTGTTTTTTCGTAACGAAAACCGAAAACTACATGTTGTATATAACCAACATTCTTTATTCAGTGTTTAACTTTATTGATGTCATAACTTTCACTTAACAGAGGCATTGACTGATCAGCACCGAGAGGCGAGGCTAACGTTTGCCCACCAGTACTAAGTCATTAGTGAAGAAGACTCTCTCTTTTGGAAAAGGGTTATCTTCACCGATGAAAAGACTTTTTCTAGCACCACACATGGAAAACTACATATCTGGCGCAAAGATGGAACAAGGTATTTAATTGTGGCAACTCGATATAATTTGCGATAAATAATCGCATAGACGTTGGATAACCCCTTAAACCTTTTTATGATCAGTTTCACCATTATAGTTTGCCTATCAGTAGACAATATTTATCAGCTTAGTAAGGAATCGTGGTAGTGATGAAGAATGTTCGAGATGGTGTTTACCCCTTAGTTTACTTGATAGCCTTCCATAACTGAACAGTGATAATGATAGCCGGAGTAAACTGTTAATTTCCTCATACCGGTAATATTTAAGCTTGCAGTTATGCTTGTAGTTATGCTTGCAGATACGACCGGGATCATATTTATGAACTCAAACGATCTGGCCACACCACATGCAATGTGTGGGGGTATATGTCCGCTCATGGTGTTGGAGATCTGGTGAGGATCCAGGGCCGCTTCACTCAAGATCGCTACTTGCAAATCCTCAGCGAGGATCTGCCAGCTTCCCTTGCGAATCGGGCCTATAATTTCCCCTCTGGTCCAATCTACATTCTACAGGTAATTCGTAAAAATGGCTGTGATATGCCAACAATATTTTCACCAAAACTGTGTAAACAAGATGCTCACCATAAGTGTATCTGGAGGTGAAACATGGACAATGTCTAAATTTCAACACACACATTTTGGGACCAACAATTGGGATATCCTTATTTGGATTTACGCATTGTTCACTACATCTCTCTGATCCTAAAATCAGATCGATAACCATGTTATTTTTCATTTTTTGTAGGATCGGTGCCCGATACACACAGCACGTAGAGTACGAGAATGGTTCGCCATCAATGACCGATTTCGCTTGCTGGAACTCCCCTCGAAATCCATGGACTGTAACCCCATAGTTAATATACTCAAGTTTAACAAAGGGTGTCTAAAGGCGGCGTCACACTAGCACGTTTCCCTCAATCAAGCGGCCAGCTGTGGCTAGTCGAGTTGTTCAGTCGGGGAATTGTTTCCCCAGCGATACATTAAACATTAAATTACGTTTCATTCGTAGCCTAGAACATCAAATGACAATGAGAATACATTTAGCAGGGTGATGAGCTTCCTGGCAAGAGCAATAGGCCTAATAGTAAGATCAAATTGCTGACTAACGTAAACAAAAAATGCAAGTAAACGCTTTGTGGCAATTTTCTTAATTGTTTGTGACAAAACAATACATCAACAGCTGGCAAAATTGGACCATCAGAAAGGGTTTATATATGGCGTCAGAAATAAATGGGCACCAATTGACCAAAATTACCAATATGTATACATATATTTTGAAATAAACTGTTGCAAACAATTTGTAAAATTAAACAATAACCAAATTAACTTTAAAACCTTTTACAATAGATGTTTTGCAGTTGACATGCATGATATGATTTGAAGATACCTTCAAATCATATCATGATTTGATTCATTGCATCATGACGTCATTACTTGCATTATGACGTTTGTGTGATAGCATAGGCAGGTCAATCGTTTTATGGTCTTTTATCGTACTGGTCGTTTGTGTTCCTAAAATAGGGGATTGATATGCTTGTGAGTTAGCTGAGGGCATGTTGTAAATTGTTTGTGAATGGATTTAATGGATTTACTCGATAGCGTAAATAATCAGTTTCTTAACAAGATATATTTTATATGTGCTACTCCATCCATACAGACAATATAGCTCTAGAGTGTGACTATAGAAAATGAGGATATATGAAGTATTTTGGTTGTGAGACGGTTTTAAGCATGTTGTGAAGTTCTTTGGATAGATGCATTGGGTTCATTCGATAGGTGAATAAATCAGCCTCTTGCCCATTTTGTTTTCGTTTGTGACGCTACATTATTGTTGTGTTGAAATTATAGCTTAGAGTCTCATGCAGTGATGCAGTTTTTACCACCTTACACTCCCAGCTCAACAGATAGGCTAGGGTGGGTGCCCTACAGGGAGGTAGGGACTTACGTGAACAGTTGCCACAGATTGCTAGACCGCGCTGTCCACCACAGCACTGACATCCACCAGTAACGTTTTTGGCCTGCTGGGGGACTCGAACCTACGTCCCTAGGATTGGTAGGCGAGTGATCTACCGACCGCCTTATGGCCTGCGGCACCCATGCGGCACGCAGTGTCTGACTCTGGTTAATATTTTGTCAGCATGTTATGAAGTGTTGTAGGGTGTAATGGATTTATTCGAAAGCCCACTAAATCACCTTAATGAATTATATTTAATTTGTGCCACTTGAAAACTATGGACAATATAGCTAAGAGCGTGACTGTGGCAAATTGGGAAATAGGAATTTATTGTGATTGTAAGTCGGTTGTGAAGTTATGAGGTTCTTTGAATAGAATTAATGGGTCAATTTGATAGCTTAATAAATCAGTTCCTTTATAATTATGATATAGTTCATGTAATCCACCTGACAAATATCGAACATACAGCTCGGAGTGTGACTATGGCAAATAATGAAAATGGGCATTTTTGTTATTGTGATTTGGTTGTGGGCATGTTAAATTCTTTGGATGGGTGTAAGGGGTTAATTCGGTAGTTTAATTAACCAGCTTCTTAATGTGATACATATAGTTTCTGCCACTGCAAACATATAATGCAATATAGCTCAGGGTGTTACTATGGCGAATACGGATATGGGAATGATTATGGTTGTGAGTCGATTGTGGGCATGTTGTTGTTGTTGTTGTTGTTCCCCAAGCTGCCTGGCCGAACAGCCCCAAGGCCCCGAGCAATTCCAAGGCCATAACCGAGCACCCCCACAGAACCCTCCCTGCCGACCACAATAAAGCCAGGGTGACCGAAGCCACTCCATGGCGGGGAGCTGAGGAGGGTGCGGAAACGCCCGGGAAACCAAAGCCCCACCCAGGGCCCTGTGCCCCTCTGCAATTATGAAGAGAAAGTTGATGGGCAAGGGAAAAATGTGACGCTTTGGCTTCCAATCTTGGTAGATTGGGAGGTCAATCCACGGAAAACACTTGAGATCTTTGTGGGCATGTTGTAAAGTTTTATGAATGGATGTAATGGATTCATTCGAAATAGGGATTAATGATAATAGACAAAGAAGTGGGGATAACAAGGATATTGTATCTTCAGATGAGGATGAAAGTTCGAAAGAGAATTACTAAAAGTGTCCATCAGACATTGTTATTCAGGCTGAAGTCAAATAATTACCAGACAAGCGTGGGTAATTTAAGCATCCATCTGACTGTTTTGATGGCAAACTACGGAATTTGACTAAGGCTTCTTACAGTGGGTTGCAAACAATTTCCCAACTTGTTATTATGTTGTTCAGTATGTCCGAAAGAACAAGAAACTACCATATTTTTTGTTTTGAGGTAGACTATATTGACCCTACTACAAGGTCTGGCAGGATTAGATAGTAGTAGCTCAGACGGGTGGGGATACGTATTCAGCGTAACGCCACCTGTAGATGATCTTGCAGTTTTCATATCAAACCATTAGAGTGGAAGAAAACTAAATAAATCATCATATATTCATATATTTTCCTTGAGTTATATTCTAACACATAAATATTATTTGGACAGAAAACATGTGGGCCAACGTAGTCAACAGCTGGGAGCCGGAAGAAGAAAGACACGGGGAACAGTTGTGGGTCCACACACAGCGCCAGTGGGAGATGTTCCGAAACCGACCTGAGACCGCTCGGAACCATGCTCTGTCCATGCCCGATAGGCTTCAGGCAGTGATAAACAGGATGGGGGGATGGGACAGATATTGAATATATAATATATAATGAACAAAAACAATTGTATTTGTATTTCTTACCTACGTAACATATATTTTAAGCTATAATTCGTAAGTGACAGTCTATCAGAACGAACCAAATAACTCTTATATAATTTACGAATCCGATTTATTGCTTGCACACCAAAGGTTAGTCCCTAACCTTAGTAACTGTCTTCTAGTCAAGGAATTTTGTCTACTGAATATTTAAAGTAACTGGTCAAGAAGAAGAATCGCATATTTCTAAATACTTAACAATAGTATTAAATATACATTATAAATATTGATAAGTTATATCCTACGATTAATATATTATTAATTGCCTTAACAACAATAATAATGATCATAATATTAACAGTAAATATATATAATACACCATTAAGAATAAGAATAAGAATAAGAATAATAATACATTTATATTGTTAATATTTTATATAATATAAACCTAGAAATATTTAATAATAACCGAAATTATTGTAATAATGATAGTAATATTATATATTAATAGTAGTAGTGCATCTCCGTTACTGAACAAAGCTGTAAGTTTATGTTACAGTTCTTCACAACTGCTAAACAACTCTCCTCCTAATGGGCGTCACTAGAAAGTTATCTCTGCCAATGAAAACCCTATGTGTGTTAGGATGGTTTGGGCTAGTGGAAAGGCTGTCATGGCTGCCAACATGATAAACCATGTGTGGCTATAGCAGACGAAAACCTGTATACTTTCATCCTTGACCAACTGTACATGGATGGACCATCTCGCCAGACTGGAGGGACTGCTGTCTCGTCTCGCCTATACTGGCTTCACAATCAACCTAGCCAAGTCGTGTATTGGACGAGGGACTGTCACCTACCTCGGCCATGTGGTGGGACGGGGTATCGCTCGCCCGAGGGATGCAAATATTGTGGCCATCACCACCTTTCCCCAACCAGCAGACCGCAAGTCCCTGATGCGGTTTTTGGGGATGTGTGGTTTTTACAGGAGGTTCTGCAGCAACTTCGCCACCATCTCTGCTCCATTAACTGACCTGACTAGTACTAAAGTTAGGTTTGTTTGGAGTCCCGCCTGTGCTGCAGCCTTCGTCAACCTCAAACGCCTTCTCTCCTCGCACCCTGTGCTCCAAACCCCTGACCACACCATACCTTACCATCTCCAGGTTGATGCAAGTGACCAAGGAGTAGGGGCCGTTCTTCTTCAGAAAAACCTTGCAGATGGTGTCCTACATCCCGTCTCCTACTTCTCGGCCAAATTGAAGAAACACCAGCGGGGTTACTCTACAGTTGAAAAAGAAGGCCTCGCATTGGTGTCTTCAATCAAGAAGTTTGAGTGTTACCTGCCTCAACAGTCTCCCAATTTCATCTACACCGATCACAACCCTTTAACTTTCATACATAAAATGAGGACCAATAATCAGAGGATTCTACGGTGGGCCCTGCAGCTACAAGAGTACCTACTCATTGTTCGGCATATTAGAGGTGTGGACAATCTAATTGTCAATACTTTGTCCAGGAGTACGTCCACAGTCTCAGTTACTGTCCGGGATCTCTTGTTCATTTGATCAATTCATCAAGTTTCATTTAGTCTAATTGATATAATTGTATTTTTTTTTTTTTTTTTCTTAAGACTTGAACATTGAAATTTATCACTATGCTATAGTCCTTTTGTTTTTATTGTTCACGCTGCGCTTAAATAATTCCTTCTTTTATGTTGGTTTACGTAGCTGGGTAATATTACATTATTGTAGAAATTTAAGAGACTATAATTTATTCACCATTTGTAGTTTCAAAGTGACACTCATCAAATCCCTCATACTCATCCATACCCGTTTATATATTAAATACCTTGACAGACGGTAGCGGGAATATCCGAGTATCCTCATGTGATGGTAGTTAACCCACCGCACATCGGTCATCCACCTGAATCCCCATTTAATGTCGGAGTAGGATGTACCTCTCATACTCGTCTTCCTAAGAATACGAAACTATGGATAGACCGAACATGATCACCATCTTCTAATAATTTGAATAAGTAGAAGTAGGATCTTGCTGCATATAGCTCTCTCATGCCACTCCTCTTATTCTATTGTTTTGGGATCGTGTATCACTTTTATACTTTTGTTTAAGAAATGCGGGATAGTTCAGAGTTTACTTTCTTGCGTTCTTGTCTGTCGGTTTTCACATTAATTATCTTTGATTGGAGGAGATTAGTGTCTTTGCCTGAAACATTAGTATGAAAATCATTACTGGTATTATACTTGCCCAATATCCTTGCCTCTGATCCATAGTTTTCGTAGCAACTGTTGAGTATCTAGTATGTACCAGTCTGTGCTGCTCATATCCAATTCATGTGTAGGTTTTTGAGATTTTTTTTTTTTTTTTAATTTTGCCACACTCTTATGTTTAGTTGAGCGGTAGCCTTCGCAACCCTAATTAAATCTGTCAAAATGACTGACACGTTTAGATTAAAACCGTTTTGTGTTGAGCCCTCTCTTGACAAACTCTTAAATCAAGTGATTTCTAAGGATGAATGGAAGTATATTGCTTTTCACTTTGCCATATCTTTCGAGAGTTCACATACTAAAGAAATTATAAAAAACATAGTCATAGAAGAATTAGTTTCTAGAGAATTCTTACCGTCTGAAGCCTTAGATGAGTTTACTTCAGCTAGTCTTTCTATGCATAAATCTATGATAGATGATGAGGATACACAAAGTGAAACACCTGAGAGACTTGATAGATCAAATCAGGATGTATGGTCAGGAGAGCGCCTAGCCTTTGAAAGGGAACGGTTAGCCATACTTCAGCAGGAAAAGGAAAAAGATAGGCAGTTAGAATTGCTGGAAAAGGAAAAAGATAGGCAGTTAGAATTGCAGGAAAAGGAAAAAGATAGGCAGGAAAAGGAAAAAGATAGGCAGTTGGAACTTCTTAAGCTACAAAAGCAGGAAGAGTTTGAGAATGCAAACAGACAGTTAGAAATAGCAAAAATCCAAAATCTAGAAGAAACCAAAAAACTCGAGGCAGAAAAGCTAGAGCTAGAGAAACTGAAACAGTCTTTCAACTTAGCTAAGAATATCTCCTTAGTTCCAACTTTCAATGAGAAAGATCCGGAAGCTTCTTTCCAGACTTTTGAAAAGACCGCTGCACACCTTAAATGACCTAAGGAGGAGTGGACGTGGCTATTTCATCCTAAATTAGTAGGAAAAGCTTCCACTATTTTCTCTAACCTTGAAAACATTGATGATTATGAGTTTGTAAAGAAAGCAATTCTTGATGCATATTCTATAACCCCTGACAGTTATCGTATACAGTTTAGAAACTACTGCAAGCCTGAAACGCACACATACTTAAAGTTTGCAATGGAAAAGTTTCGAATGTTTAAGAAGTGGCTGGACTCTTCCCGTATCACCACATTCACAGACTTAGTTAACCTGATGGTTCTTGAAGAATGGAATCGAAGACTACCACTCAATATCCTGGTGTACGTTGAGGAGAAGGGTGAAAGTGACCTCACTAAGAGTGCCAAGTTGGCAGACTCTTATGCTTTAATTCACAGGGGCATTCCAAACCGAGACAAGTCTAGGACACCAACTGTTAGATTCCCCTCTAGTAATTACCCCGTGTCTGAAGTCAGCACGCTGCAAAGTTCTTCAAATCCCACCCAAAAGATAAAAAAGAAATGATGAATTTTGTACATATTGTAAAAGGACAGGGCATAACATCCTTCAATGTCAACACCCTAGCTGTAAAACTTCATCTGCCTACAAACTCACTATTGCCACTTCTCGTTCACCATCTGTCATACCTACTGGGAAACCAGTGACATGCATTCAATCAATTGAGTCATCTGATCTTTTCTCTGCTTTCAAGGTTCCAGGAACCGTCTCCACTCTTGAACATTCCAGGGAATATCCAGTCACAATTCTGAGGGATACAGGCTCGGCCCAGAGCATATTAGTAAAGAAAGCTTTGCCCTTCGTTGAGACTGGATATACAGGGGAAGTTAGCCATCTTAATTTCTTGAATTCAAATAAAGTAGTTAACATGGCTGAAATAGTGCTTAACAGTGGGTTACGCCGGGGAACGATTAAAGTAACCATCCTTGAGCAGGACCTTCCTCTGCCTGGAGTTTCCTTCCTTCTGGGAAATGACTTGGCTGGAGATGGGCTGATTCCTGCCTTGAAGTTGAGAGAAGCTCCCTTACTTACCAGTCCTACAGAGAGGATGGATAAAGAGACCCCTCATATATTCCCTGTATGTGCAGTTACTCGTTCTCAAAACGTAGTATTCCATGACTCTCCCTCTACATCAAGTCAGGAGACATTGTTCACTCAGATCATGTCTAAAGAGAATCTCATTAAAGCTCAAGAATCTGATGAAACTCTTGCAAAATTTAGGCATGTTGCTGATTACACTTCTGCGAATGGAAAGAATCCAAGCATTTACTATCATGATGGAGTTCTCATGCGTAGCTTCCACACACCTGATAAGCCTGACACAGATACATGGTCTAATACACATCAAATCATCATCCCTTCATCCATCCGTTCTTCTGTCATGGAGCTAGCTCATGATAAACTAGCAGGACACCTAGGTCAAAACAACACCTACAGGAAAATACTAAATCATTTGTTTTGGCCAGGAATGAAGAAAGATGTGTCTAACTTTGTCCGTTCTTGTCACACTTGCCAACTGGTGGGTAAGCCAAATGAAGTAATCTCCAAAGCACCTCTTAAGCCTATCCCTGTCAAGTCAGAGCCCTTTGAAAAAATAGTCATAGATTGTGTAGGACCCCTTCCCAAAACAAAGAGAGGAAACCAATATCTTTTGACTGTCATGTGTGCCGCTACCCGATACCCTGGAGCTTTCCCTTTGAAGAACATTAAGGCCAAAACCATTGCCTCTCACTTATTGCATATTTTCACTAAAGTAGGCATTCCAAAAGATATCCAAAGTGACCAGGTATCTAACTTTACCAGTGGGCTGATGTGTCAAGTAATGACAGAGTTAGACGTGCAAAAACATTTGTCCACAGCGTACAGACCTCAGACACAGGGTTGCCTTGAACGTTTCCATCAGAGTTTTAAGAGTATGATAAAGAAGTACTGTATTGAGACGGAGAAAGAGTGGGATGAAAGCATTGACTTTCTTCTTTTTGCTGTCAGGGAATGCCCCCAGGAGTCGCTAGGTTACTTCCCCTTTGAGTTGTTGTATGGACGTCAGATCAGAGGCCCTTTGAAGGTCCTGAAAGGTCAGTGGTTCAATACAGTTTCTGATAACCCCTCCCGCACTGTGTCAAAGTACATAAATGCTTTGAAACTTAAAATGTCTAAAGTGCGAACTCTTGCCCTAGATAATTTGGATAAAAATCAGTCAAAAATGAAAAAACGCTATGATCTCAAATCTGAATACCGTACTTTCAATTCTGGAGAAAAGGTGCTCCTTTTTCTGCCCATTCCAGGTCATCCTCTTAAAAGTAAATATTCTGGACCATACATCATAACTCAGAAGTTGTCTGATCTCAATTACGTAGTGAACACTCCAGATCGTCGGAAAAATAGCCTGGCTTGTCCATGTCAATCAAATCAAACATTACGTTGAAAGGTTACTAGAGGAGAATACACCTTGCCTAATTGTAAATACTGCAATGAAGTCTGAGGAGTTGCCTAAGGAGAGTGATGCTGAAGTGATTGAGGAGGTTTATCTTCCTTCCCCTTGTGGCAATCCCCAAAATAGTGAAGTGTTGCAGCATTTAGATGGGTACTTGCATGAGATATCACCTTCTCATAGAAATGACCTTCAGTCGGTACTTTTGAAGTTCCCTTCGGTCACCTCGGATATCCCTGGTGTTTGCAATTCCCAGCTTCACGATGTAGTCCTACTTTCCTCAGATGTTAGACCTATTAAACAATCAGCTTATAGGTTAAATCCTCAGAAGCAAACTATCATGAAGAAAGAAATTGAGTTGATGCTGGAACACGACCTTATAGAACCCAGTCACTCACCCTGGGCATCACCCTCCTTGCTAGTCCCTAAGCCAGATGGCACTTCTAGACTTTGTACAGATTATAGAAAGGTAAATTATGTGACTGTGCCAGATGCTTATCCTCTTCCCCGTATAGATGATCTAATTGACAAAGTAGGAACCGGTTAATATGTATCCACCATAGACCTTCAAAAATGATACTATCAAATAGGTATGACCGAGAGAGCAAAGGTTATTTCAGCATTCATAACCCCTTATGGTTTGTTCCAGTATAATGTGATGCCTTTCGGCATAACATATACTATATAACTCTCAGAGAGATGGTGGCGAAGTTGCTGCAGAACCTCCTGTAAAAACCACACATCCCCATGTCCCGGACAGGCCCCCACTTGTAACAATCCGAAGTATTGCTCAACAGATATTGTAATCTTAAATTATTTTGCCTCAAGACTCTAGAGGTATGGGAACTTCAAACCGTACAAGAGATTGAATTTGATAGGTAGGTATTCAGTAGATATGGTATGGTTAGATTTCTTATAGGGATATTATTCTTATAGAGTTACTTCATTAATATTCCAGTTCTGAGCTAGTTTTATAGTATATGTTCAAGGGTCAACCAGCCAAGCTTCATTAATGCCTATTCTAATAGGATTTCAAAACCAAGAAATAATTTAATTATTATTATTATTATTTTTATTATTATTATTAAAGAAAAGTAAAGTTAAAGATTAATATAATTACAAGAAATTTGAATTACTAATTGAATTATTTACAGAGAGATTAAATATAAAAGTAAAATATTAGTTATAACTCTTACAAATAAAAAACAAATAAATATAAATATATACAAAAATATTATAAACTAAAAACATGAAATTATGAGATTGAAATATAGTCACATGCTCAATCCCGGTTGTTGTTGTTGTTGTTGTTGTTCCCCAAGCTGCCTGGCCGAACAGCCCCAAGGCCCCGAGCAAGGCCAAGGCCATAACCGAGTGCCCCCACAGAACCCTCCCCGCCGACCACAATAAAGGGGTGACCGAAGCCACTCCATGGCGGGGAGCTTGAGGAGGGTGCGGAAACGCCCGGGAAACCAAAGCCCCACCCAGGGCCCTGTGCCCCTCAGCAATTATGAAGAGAAAGTTGAGGGGCAAGGGAAATATGTGACGCTTTGGCTTCCAATCTTGGTAGATTGGAGGTCAATCCACGTTAGAGACGCCGTCACTTGAGATCTAGAAAATATATAAGTAAAAGGAAAAGTCAGAGTAAGCTATGGGTATGGCAGAGATTGCTCAGTTCTCACTCTGATAGACCAGCCCATCACCACATGACTAGAACCCAATCCTCTCAGCATCAGCTAGGAAAGGCCCTAGAAAGCCGCCTTTGGCGGGGGGATAGCTCCCCTATTTCAACCCTTTTCGGGGTTGGGCACCCGCCATGAAGATTAATCCCGGTTAATGAAGATTGTTAGCCTAGGCGTCACACTCTCTAGTTGGTAGGTTGAAGAGACGGTAAGTAACAACCCGACTGTACTCCAGGTATTCACAGAGACACCAGCCCGAGCTATAGTCCAAGTAACACTGAAGTTAGTCTAAAAATAAGATCACTCATAGACTCGGGAAAGAGCTGGTCACTAAGAAAAGAAACTCGCCCCCTAGTGGTGTGGGGCAAGTTAACGATCATTGAAGAGTATATACAAAGGTTTATGGCACTGGTGTGGTGCTTTGAAGCTCCATGTAGAGGTAGATAAGGTTGGATGAGGCTTCAGGAAGGGTTGAGCAGGCTCGGAGTGTGGTGCTTTGAAGCTCCATGTAGAGGTAGAGTTGGTTGGATGAGGCTTCAGGAAGGGTTGAGCAGGCTCGGAGTTTTGAGGGACGTAACACCTCCCCCCTATGTCCCTGAAAGGTGTTGAAGAGGACTGAAACAAGAAGGAGGGAGAGACCCTGAGACTGTGGACGTACTCCTGGACAAAGTATCGGCAATTAGATGGTCCACACCTCTAATATGCCGAACAATGAGTTGGTACTCTTGTAGCTGCAGGGCCCACCGTAGAATCATCTGATTATTGTTCCTCATTTTATGTATGAAAGTTAAAGGGTTGTGCTCGGTGTAGATGAAAATGGGAGACTGTTGAGGCAGGTAACACTCAAACTTCTTGATTGAAGACACCAATGCGAGGCCTTTTTCAACTGTAGAGTAACCCCGTTGGTGTTTCTTCAATTTGGCCGAGAAGTAGGAGACGGGATGTAGGACACCATCTGCAAGGTTTTTCTGAAGAAGAACGGCCCCTACTCCTTGGTCACTTGCATCAACCTGGAGATGGTAAGGTATGGTGTGGTCAGGGGTTTGGAGCACAGGGTGCGAGGAGAGAAGGCGTTTGAGGTTGACGAAGGCTGCAGCACAGGCGGGACTCCCAACAAACCTAACTTTAGTACTAGTCAGGTCAGTTAATGGAGCAGAGATAGTGGCGAAGTTGCTGCAGAACCTCCTGTAAAAACCACACATCCCCAAAAACCGCATCAGGGACTTGCGGTCTGCTGGTTGGGGAAAGGTGGTGATGGCCCCAATATTTGCATCCCTCGGGCGAGCGATACCCCGTCCCACCACATGGCCGAGGTAGGTGACAGTCCCTCGTCCAAACCACGACTTGGCTAGGTTGATTGTGAAACCAGCATAGGCGAGACGAGACAGCAGTCCCTCCAGTCTGGCGAGATGGTCCATCCATGTACCTGAAGTAATCACAATGTCATCTAAGTAGGAATCAACACCCTCTAAATCTTGAATAGTATAGGAAATAATGCGTTGAAAAGTCGCAGGGGCATTGATCATTCCGAAAGGCATCACATTATACTGGAACAAACCATAAGGGGTTATGAATGCTGAAATAACCTTTGCTCTCTCGGTCATACCTATTTGATGGTATCCTTTTTGAAGGCCTATGGTGGATACATATTGACCGGTTCCTACTTTGTCAATCAAATCATCTATACGGGGAAGAGGATAAGCATCTGGCACAGTCACAGAATTTACCTTTCTATAATCTGTACAAAGTCTAGAAGTGCCATCAGGATTAGGGACTAGCAAGGAGGGTGATGCCCAGGGTGAGTGACTGGGTTCTATAAGGTAGTGTTCCAGCATAAACTCAATTTCTTTCTTCATGATATTTTGCTTCTGAGGATTTAACCTATAAGCTGATTGTTTAATAGGTCTAACATCTGAGGAAAGTAGGACTACATCGTGAAGCTGGGAATTGCAAACACCAGGGATATCCGAGGTGACCGAAGGGAACTTCAAAAGTACCGACTGAAGGTCATTTCTATGAGAAGGTGATATCTCATGCAAGTACCCATCTAAATGCTGCAACACTTCACTATTTTGGGGATTGCCACAAGGGGAAGGAAGATAAACCTCCTCAATCACTTCAGCATCACTCTCCTTAGGTAACTCCTCAGACTTCATTGCAGTATTTACAATTAGTGAAAAGATGCAATACGTGAGAGGCAATGGTTTTGGCCTTAATGTTCTTCAAAGAGAAAGCTTCAGGGTATCGGGTAGCGGCACACATGACAGTCAAAAGATATTGGTTTCCTCTAGATTTTGGATTTTTGCTATTTTTAACTGTCTGTTTGTATTCTCAAACTCTTCATGCTTTTGTAGCTTAAGAAGTTCCAACTGCCTATCTTTTTCCTTTTCCTGCAATTCTAACTGCTTATCTTTTTCCTTTTCCAGCAATTCTAACTGCCTATTGGTTTGTTCCAGTATAATGTGATGCCTTTCGGAATGATCAATGCCCCTGCGACTTTTCAACGCATTATTTCCTATACTATTGAAGCTTTAGAGGGTGTTGATTCCTACTTAGATGACATTGTGATTACTTCAGGTACATGGATGGACCATCTCGCCAGACTGGAGGGACTGCTGTCTCGTCTCGCCTATACTGGCTTCACAATCAACCTAGCCAAGTCGTGTTTTGGACGAGGGACTGTCACCTATCTCGGCCATGTGGTGGGACGGGGTATCGCTCGCCTGAGGGATGCAAATATTGTGGCCATCACCACCTTTCCCCAACCAGCAGACCGCAAGTCCCTGATTCGGTTTTTGGGGATGTGTGGTTTTTACAGGAGGTTCTGCAGCAACTTCGCCACCATCTCTGCTCCATTAACTGACCTGACTAGTACTAAAGTTAGGTTTGTTTGGAGTCCCGCCTGTGCTGCAGCCTTCGTCAACCTCAAATGCCTTCTCTCCTCGCACCCTGTGCTCCAAACCCCTGACCACACCATACCTTACCATCTCCAGGTTGATGCAAGTTACCAAGGAGTAGGGGCCGTTCTTCTTCAGAAAAACCTTGCAGATGGTGTCCTACATCTCGTCTCCTACTTCTCGGCCAAATTGAAGAAACACCAACTCTACAGTTGAAAAAGAAGGCCTCGCATTGGTGTCTTCAATCAAGAAGTTTGAGTGTTACCTGCCTCAACAGTCTCCCATTTTCACAACCCTTTAACTTTCATACATAAAATGAGGAACAATAATCAGAGGATTCTATGGTGGGCACTGCAGCTACAAGCGTACCTACTCATTGTTCGGCATATTAGAGGTGTAGACAATCTAATTGCCGATACTTTGTCCAGGAGTACGTCCACAGTCTCAGGGTCTCTCCCTCAGTCTGCACAGTCTGCAGGAGGTTCCGGGTTCAAATCCCGGACAGGCCCCCACTTGTAACAATTCGAAGTATTGCTCAACAGATATTGTAATCTTAAATTATTTGGCCTCAAGACTCTAGAGGTATGGGAACTTCAAATCGTACAAGAGACTGAATATGATAGGTAAGTATTCAGTAGATATGGTATGGGTAGATTTCATATAGGGATATTACTCTTATAGAGTTACTTCGTTAATATTCCAGTTCTTAGCTAGTTTTATAGTATATGTTCAACTATATCCTTGTAACAATTGTAACTTGTAACAATTCGAAGTATTGCTCAACAGATATTGTAATCTTAAATTATTTGGCCTCAAGACTCTAGAGGTATGGGAACTTCAAATCGTACGAGAGACTGAATTTGATAGGTAGGTATTCAGTAGATATGGTATGGGTAGATTTCTTATAGGGATATTATTCTTATAGAGTTACTTCATTAATATTCCAGTTCTTAGCTAGTTTTATAGTATATGTTCAAGGGTCAACCAACGAAGCTTCATTAATGCCTATTCTAATAGGATTTCAAAACCAAGAAATAATTTAATTATTATTATTATTATTATTATTATTAAAGTAAAGTAAAGTTAAAGATTAATATAATTACAAGAAATTTGAATTTTTGCGATAATAATAGCGAATAATATCCCTATGAGAAATCTACCCATACCATAATCTACTGAATACCTACCTATCAAATTCAGTCTCTTGTACGGTTTGAAGTTCCCATACCTCTAGAGTCTTGAGGCCAAATAATTTAAGATTACAATATCTGTTGAGCAATACTTCGGATTGTTACAAGTGGGGGCCTGTCCGGGATAATTATTATTAAAGTAAAGTAAAGTTAAAGATTAATATAATTACAAGAAATTTGAATTACTAATTGAATTATTTACAGAGAGATTAAATATAAAAGTAAAATATTAGTTATAACTCTTACAAATAAAAAACAAATAAATATAAATATAAAAACAAATATTATAAACTAAAAACATGAAATTATGACATTGAAATATAGTCACGTGCTGAATCCCGGTTAATGAAGATTGTTAGCCTAGGCGTCACACTCTCTAGTTGGTAGGTTGAAGAAAAGGTAAGTAACAACCCGACTGTACTCCAGGTATTCACAGAGACACCACCCCGAGCTATAGTCCAAGTAATACTGAAGTTAGTCTAAAAATAAGATCACTCATAGACTCGGGAAACAGCTGGTCACTAAGAAAAGAAACTCCCCCCCTAGTGGTGTGTGGCGAGTTAACGATAATTGCAGAGTATATACAGAGGTTCATGGCGCTGGAGTGGTGCTTTGAAGCTCCATGTAGAGGTAGATTTGGTTGGATGAGGCTTCAGGAAGGGTTGAGCAGGCTCGGAGTGTGGTGCTTTGAAGCTCCATGTAGAGGTAGAGTTGGTTGGATGAGGCTTCAGGAAGGGTTGAGCAGGCTCGGAGTTTCGAGGGACGAAACACCTCCCCCCTAAGTCCCTGAAAGGTGTTGAAGAGGACTGAAATAAGAAGGAGGGAGAGACCCTGAGACTGTGGATGCACTCCTGGACAAAGTATCGGCAATTAGATTGTCCACACCTCTAATATGCCGAACAATGAGTAGGTACTCTTGTAGCTGCAGGGCCCACCGTAGAATCCTCTGATTATTGTTCCTCATTTTATGTATGAAAGTTAAAGGGTTGTGATCGGTGTAGATGAAAATGGGAGACTGTTGTGGCAGGCAACACTCAAACTTCTTGATTGAAGACACCAATGCGAGGCCTTCTTTTTCAACCGTAGAGTAACCCCGCTGGTTTTTCTTCAACTTGGCCGAGAAGTAGGAGACGGGATGTAGGACACCATCTGCAAGGTTTTTCTGAAGAAGAACGGCCCCTACTCCTTGGTCACTTGCATCAACCTGGAGATGGTAAGGTATGGTGTGGCCAGGGGTTTGGAGCACAGGGTGCGAGGAGAGAAGGCGTTTGAGGTTGACGAAGGCTGCAGCACAGGCAGCACTCCAAACAAACCTAACTTTAGTACTAGTCAGGTCAGTTAATGGAGCAGAGATGGTGGCGAAGTTGCTGCAGAACCTCCTGTAAAAACCACACATCCCCAAGAACCGCATCAGGGACTTGCGGTCTGCTGGTTGGGGAAATGTGGTGATGGCCACAATATTTGCATCCCTAGGGCGAGCGACACCCCATCCCACCACATGGCCGAGGTAGGTGACAGTCCCTCGTCCAAAACACGACTTGGCTAGGTTGATTGTGAAGCCAGTATAGGCGAGACAAGACAGCAGTCCCTCCAGTCTGGCGAGATGGTCCATCCATGTACCTAAAGTAATCACAATGTCATCTAAGTAGGAATCAACACCCTGTAAATCTTGAATAGTATTGGAAATAATGCGTTGAAAAGTCGCAGGGGCATTGATCATTCCGAAAGGCATCACATTATACTGGAACAAACCATAAGGGGTTATGAATGCTGAAATAACCTTTGCTCGCTTGGTCATACCTATTTGATAGTATCCTTTTTGAAGGTCTATGGTTGATACATATTGACCGGTTCCTACTTTGTCAATTAGATCATCTATACGGGGAAGAGGATAAGCAACAATTGAAACTACAAATGATTAATTTCACTAAGTCTAATTGATATAATTATATAAAAAAAAAAAATATCTTAAGACTTGAACATTGAAATTTATCACTATTCTATAGTCCTTTTGTTTTATTGTTCACGCTGCTTAAATAATTCCTTCTTTTATGTTGGTTTACGTAGCTGGGTAATATTACATTATTGTAGAAATTTAAGAGACTATCATTTATTCACCATTTGTAGTTTCAAAGTGACACTCATCAAATCCCTCATACTCATCCATACCCGTTTATATATTAAATACCTTGACAGACGGTAGCGGGAATATCCGAGTATCCTCATGTGACGGTAGTTAACCCACCGCACATCGGTCATCCACCTGAATCCCCATTTAATGTCGGATTAGGATGTACCTCTCATACTCGTCTTCCATAAGAATACGAAACTATGGATAGACCGAACATGATCACCATCTTCTAATAATTTGAATAAGTAGAAGTAGGATCTTGCTGCATATAGCTCTCTCATGCCACTCCTCTTATTCTATTGTTTTGGGATCGTGTATCACTTTTATACTTTTGTTTAAGAAATGCGGGATAGTTCAGAGTTTACTTTCTTGCGTTCTTGTCTGTCGGTTTTCACATTAATTATCTTTGATTGGAGGAGATTAGTGTCTTTGCCTGAAACATTAGTATGAAAATCATTACTGGTATATACTTGCCCAATATCCTTGCCTCTGATCCATAGTTTTCGTAGCAACTTTTGAGTATCTAGTATGTACCAGTCTGTGCTGCTCATATCCAATTCATGTGTAGGTTTTGAGATTTTTTTTTTTTTTTTAATTTTGCCACACTCTTATGTTTAGTTGAGCGGTAGCCTTCGCAACCCTAATTAAATCTTTCAAAATGACTGACACGTTTAGATTAACCTGACAAGCGCGAAATAGACCTAGGGGCTAGGGTAGTTATTTGTGCATTTCTAGCCTTGGATTCTGACAGAATTCGTTATATTTACAATATAGAGCATTATTTGTTTTCGGTATGCTTTTATTTTACATATATGATGTATATATGAACCTTCAAGAGTGCCAAAATAAGTGGGAAAAGCATTTGGGTCTCAGGCGAGAGAGAGCCACAGGCAACCCTCCTCTCTCGCTGTCTGTGAGGTAACTGAGACAAGCGGGGCGGTGTGGGCCGGTGTCTGGGTGTTACATAACGATCTTTTCTGCAACCCACTTGTGCTACATTATCGCGGGAGAGAAAAATAACCGATAAATGATGATAATAAGAGGAAAAATAGGTGATAATTGAGGAGGGGAGGGAGGGGGGAATAAGGTGGGGAAGGAGGGGAGGGGGGTGGGTGAGATTTACATGGATGAGTACTGGAGGGGAATTATCTCACCTCGAGACAAATTCCTTTGTTTTTATAGGCCCTTTTTTTTTTTTGGAAGGCTTTTTTTATGGTCTTGCTTCTGTGAGGCCTATCGCGTTCCCTATAGGAAGCCTTCTGTGAGGCCTATCGCGCAGCGTTTTGTAATGAGCCCTCTCTTGACAAACTCTTAAATCAAGTGATTTCTAAGGATGAATGAAAGTATATTGCTTTTCACTTTGACATACCTTTTGAGAGTTCACATACTAAAGAAATTATCAAACACATAGTCATAGAAGAATTAGTTTCTAGAGAATTCTTACCGTCTGAAGCCGTAGATGAGTTTACTCCAGCTAGTCTTTCTATGCATAAATCTATGATAGATGATGAGGATACACAAAGTGAAACACCTGAGAGACTTGATAGATCAAATCAGGATGTATGGTCAGGAGAGCGCCTAGCCTTTGAAAGGGAACGGTTAGCCATACTTCAGCAGGAAAAGGAAAAAGATAGGCAGTTAGAATTGCTGGAAAAGGAAAATGATAGGCAGCTAGAATTGCAGGAAAAGGAAAAAGATAGGCAGGAAAAGGAAAAAGATAGACAGTTGGAACTTCTTAAGCTACAAAAGCAGGAAGAGTTTGAGAATGCAAACCGACAGTTAGAAGTAGCAAAAATCCAAAATCTAGAAGAAACCAAAAAACTCGAGGCAGAAAAGCTAGAGCTAGAGAAACTGAAGAAGTCTTTCAACTTAGCTAAGAATATCTCCTTAGTTCCAACTTTCAATGAGAAAGATCCGGAAGCTTCTTTCCAGACTTTTGAAAAGACCGCTGCACACTTTAAATAAGGGTTAAATGACCTAAGGAGGAGTGGACGTGGCTACTTCATCCTAAATTAGTTGGAAAAGCTTCCACTATTTTCTCTAAGCTTGAAAACATTGATGATTATGAGTTTGTAAAGAAAGCCATTCTTGATGCATATTCTATAACCCCTGACAGTTATCGTATACAGTTTAGAAACTACTGCAAGCCTGAAACGCACACATACTTAGAGTTTGCAATGGAAAAGTTTCGAATGTTTAAGAAGTGGCTGGACTCTTCCCGTATCACCACATTCACAGACTTAGTTAACCTGATGGTTCTTGAAGAATGGAAGCGAAGACTACCACTCAATATCCTGGTGTACGTTGAGGAGAAGGGTGAAAGTGACCTCACTAAGAGTGCCAAGTTGGCAGATTCTTATGCTTTAATTCACAGGGGCATTCCAAACCGAGACAAGTCTAGGACACCAACTGTTAGATTCCCCTCTAGTAATTACCCTGTGTCTGAAGTCAGCTCGCTGCAAAGTTCTTCAAATCCCACACCAAAAGATAAAAAAGAAATGAGGAATTGTGTACATATTGTAAAAGAACAGGGCATAACATCCTTCAATGTCAACACCCTAGCTGTAAAACTTCATCTGCCTACAAACTCACTTTTGCCACTTCTCGTTCACCATCTGTCATACCTACTGGGAAACCAGTGACATGCATTCAATCAATTGAGTCATCTGATCTTTTCTCTGCTTTCAAGGTTCCAGGAACCGTCTCCACTCTTGAACATTCCAGGGAATATCCAGTCACAATTCTGAGGGATACAGGCTCGGCCCAGAGCATATTAGTAAAGAAAGCTTTGCCCTTCGTTGAGACTGGATATACAGGGGAAGTTAGCCAGCTTAATTTCTTGAATTCAAATAAAGTAGTTAACATGGCTGAAATAGTGCTTAACAGTGGGTTACTCCGGGGAATTATTAAATTAGCCATCCTTGAGCAGGACCTTCCTGTGCCTGGAGTTTCCTTCCTTCTGGGAAATGAATTGGCTGGATATGGGCTGATTCCTGCCTTGAAGTTGAGAGAAGCTCCCTTACTTACCAGTCCTACAGAGAGGATGGATAAAGAGACCCCTCATATATTCCCTGTATGTGCAGTTACTCGTTCTCAAAACTTAGTATTCCATGACTCTCCCTCTTCATCAAGTCAGGCGACATTGTTCACTCAGATCATGTCTAAAGAGAATCTCATTAAAGCTCAAGAATCTGATGAAACTCTTGCAAAATTTAGACATGTTGCTGATTACACTTTTGCGAATGGAAAGAATCCAAGCATTTACTATCATGATGGAGTTCTCATGCGTAGCTTCCACACACCTGATAAGCCTGACACAGATACATGGTCTAATACACATCAAATCATCATCCCTTTATCCATCCGTTCTTCTGTCATGGAGCTAGCTCATGATAAACTAGCAGGACACCTAGGTCAAAACAACACCTACAGGAAAATACTAAATCATTTTTTTTGGCCAGGAATGAAGAAAGATGTGTCTAACTTTGTCCGTTCTTGTCACACTTGCCAACTGGTGGGTAAGCCAAATGAAGTAATCTCCAAGGCACCTCTTAAGCCTATCCCTGTCACGTCAGAGCCCTTTGAAAAAATAGTCATAGATTGTGTAGGACCCCTTCCCAAAACAAAGAGAGGAAACCAATATCTTTTGACTGTCCTGTGTGCCGCTACCCGATACCCTGAAACTTTCCCTTTGAAGAACATTAAGGCCAAAACCATTGCCTCTCACTTATTGCATCTTTTCACTAAAGTAGGCATTCCAAAAGATATCCAAAGTGACCAGGGATCTAACTTTACCAGTGGGCTGATGTGTCAAGTAATGACAGAGTTAGACGGGCAAAAACATTTGTCCACAGCGTACAGACCGCAGACACAGCGTTGCCTTGAACCTTTCCATCAGAGTTTTCAGAGTATGATAAAGAAGTACTGTTTTGAGTTGTTGTATGGACGTCAGATCAGAGGCCCTTTGAAGGTCCTGAAATATCAGTGGTTCAATACAGTTTCTGATAACCCCTCCCGCATTGTGTCAGAGTACATAAATGCTTTGAAACTTAAAATGTCTAAAGTGCGAACTCTTGTCCTAGATAATTTGGATAAAAATCAGTCAAATATGAAAACTCGCTATGATCTCAAATCTAAATACCGTACTTTCAATTCTGGGGAAAAAGTGCTCCTTTTTCTGCCCATTCCAGGTCATCCTCTTAAAAGTAAATATTCTGGACCATACATCATAACTCAGAAGTTGTCTGATCTCAATTACGTAGTGAACACTCCAGATCGTCGGAAAAATAGCTGGCTTGTCCATGTCAATCAAATCAAACCTTACGTTGAAAGGTTACTAGAGGAGAATACACCTTGCCTAATTGTAAATCCTGCAATGAAGTCTGAGGAGTTGCCTAAGGAGAGTGATGCTGAAGTGATTGAGGAGGTTTATCTTCCTTCCGCTTGTGGCAATCCCCAAAATAGTGAAGTGTTGCAGCATTTAGATGGGTACTTGCATGAGATATCACCTTCTCATAGAAATGACCTTCAGTCGGTACTTTTGAAGTTCCCTTCGGTCACCTCAGATATCCCTGGTTTTTGCAATTCCCAGCTTCACGATGTAGTCCTACTTTCCTCAGATGTTAGACCTATTAAACAATCATCTTATAGGTTAAATCCTCAGAAGCAAAATATCATGAAGAAAGAAATTGAGTTGATGCTGGAACACGACCTTATAGAACCCAGTCACTCACCCTGGGCATCACCCTCCTTGCTAGTCCCTAAGCCAGATGGCGCTTCTAGACTTTGTACAGATTATAGAAAGGTAAATTCTGTGACTGTGCCAGATGCTTATCCTCTTCCCCGTATAGATGATCTAATTGACAAAGTAGGAACCGGTCAATATGTATCCACCATAGACCTTCAAAAATGATACTATCAAATAGGTATGACCGAGAGAGCAAAGGTTATTTCAGCATTCATAACCCCTTATGGTTTGTTCCAGTATAATGTGATGCCTTTCGGAATTATCAATGCCCCTGCGACTTTTCAACGCATTATTTCCTATACTATTCAAGATTTAGAGGGTGTTGATTCCTACTTAGATGACATTGTGATTACTTCAGGTACATGGATGGACCATCTCGCCAGACTGGAGGGACTGCTGTCTCGTCTCGCCTATACTGGCTTCTCAATCTACCTAGCCAAGTCGTGTTTTGGACGAGGGACTGTCACCTACCTCGGCCATGTGGTGGGAAATTAAAAAAATAAAAATAAATAATAATAATAATAATAATTTAAGATTACAATATCTGTTGAGCAATACTTCGGATTGTTACAAGTGGGGGCCTGTCCGGGATGCATATTTCCGAAGTCGAGACTAGTATATATCATAGGGGAAATTAGGACCAATCAGAGGCCGCAGTGTCAGTGACGTCACCCACAAGGGGAGGAGCCAGTCTGTCTCTCTCTCTCTCTCTCTCTCTGGGTGAGGAGCCTGCCAGCCTCTCTTTGGTTTCTCTCTCTCTCTCTGGTAAATAGAAGAAGTAAGTCACCTAGTATAACAAGTTATTTCAAATATTAACTACATTAACGATACATTATGGTTGTGCTATGTTATGGTTATGAGTAAATAAGAGTAGCCTACCGTATTACGCGTATTGCACAGCCATGGACAGAAATTCCTTGACAATTTTAGAAGGCACAATATTATTTCACTGGCAAACTATATTGATTCCTGTGACACTTAAGCAGTTAACCTGTGCTGATAATTTCAAGAAGGAACTTAAGTCACTCATATATCTAAAGGGTTAATATATACAGTATATACATAGCCTATACATTACTTTATTTTAAATGTCATTAACGCATTAACATTATCAGATAGTACAAAATATATTAAGCATCAAATGTTATGAAATAGTTAATGGTTTAAGTGCATAAGGTAGAGCCAAAGGCTAATTAGTAGGCTATATAATTATACGATACGTGTTAGTGAGTTGGGCCTAGGCCTATAGGCTACTTAGGCCTTATAATTAGGGTTGGGTGTGAAGGGGATCTGCCTTGTGTGAGCCAATTGACTTTCTGTAGACTCCCATTTTCTTTTATTCTTATCTATGACAGCTATTTCTATATTTTGCTAAATATTACTTTTATTGTAGTCGATATGTTATGATGTGACAATGTTAATGAATATTTATATAAGTACAGTAGTGGTTAGGGCTACTTGAACACCTCTTAACCCCATTATATCCAGGGCGGTACAATATTGTACCGCCCTCGGTACTTTAAGCCAATATAATATGTCATTTTTAAATAAAGCACAATGTTACAAATAATCCTGATCAAGACACTGGGAACACAACAAATAATGATTTTAAGCAAAAAAACAATGAGTTCAATCAGCCTGTTCTCTAATATTAACGATTTTGATCGTGAAAGACGCTGAACATAAAGAAACTATACGATATGAAGTGAGACATTTGGCATAAAGGTTACACTCACCTGTAAGGTTGGAATGTGATTCCATATGTACGATGAGATATAATTGTGAATTTTGTTATTCCCTTCATATCAATCTATCACTTTCTCTCCTATCATTGATCATTACTTATTCCCTTAGTCTATGTCTCGATTCAGCCACCCCCAGCTATGGGGTATGTGCCTGAGTGTATACATACATACATCCATCCATCCATACATACAGACATACATCTGTAGGCCTACATACATAATATTATGGAATGAGATCATTACATATGCGGAGAGAGAGAGTGAAAAGTGACCATTTATAGTTTATTTACGTTGTGCATGAATGGATGGAGTTATGAAAGAAATACTATCAAGAGCAGTGGATGTTGGGGTATCGCTGAAAAGGGAGGGAATTGAGTGGAAGCTACCTATACTGCTGTTTGCGGATGATACAGTTCTGATGAGTGATAATGAATGGGAGTTGCAGGGTCTGGTAAATGAGTTTGGAACAGTGTGCGAAAAACGGAATTTGAAGGTAAATACGGGGAAGAGCAAGGTTATGGTCTTCGAAAGGGGTGAGTCACAGAGTGTGAGGTGAAGCTGAACGGTCAGGCTATGGAGATCGTCAACTCTTTTAAGTATCTGGGCAGTGTGTTGAGTAAAGATGGGACTATGGATGAAGAGGTGCGGGAGAGGTACAACAGGGGAAGAGGGTTGTAGGAACGCTAAAAGCAGTAACAAGAAATAGGGTGGTCAGTATGGAAGTGAAGAAGTCCTTGCATGACAGTGTGGTAATCCCGACACTGACTTACGGAAGCGAAGCATGGACGTTGGTTGAGAGACTCAGACCAAGAGTGAGAGCAGTGGAAATGAATTACTTAAGGAGTGCGTGCGGAGTTACATGGAGGGATAGACAGACTAATGAGGAAGTAAGAAGGAGGTGTGGTGTGGAGGTAGATGTGCTGGAAAGTGTGAAAAGGAACAACTTGAGATGGTTCGGCCATATGGAACGTATGGAAAGCGAGAGAATGACTAAGAGGGTGTACGAGAGCGAGGTGGAGGGACAGAGGGGGAGAGGTAGACCGAATATGAGGTGGAAGGATGGAGTGAGGAAGTACATGAACGAAGGCGGTGCTGGTTGGGGGGAGGGGCGTCGACTGACTGGGGACAGAGGTGCATGGGGGCGGTTCGTTCGTGGCCACCCCTTCGGGGATCACGGCGTCAGGCAATAGATAGATAGATAGATAGATGAATGTAAATTTAAATGATAATGATAAATAAAACAGGAACTATTTGAAACAATTTAACTGTCTAAGGAGAACTGGCAACACCCTCCTCCTCAAATCTTGGGACGAAAGATGCCAGAATCGCAAAATTTTCATTGTTTACTCATTGCTTTTCAAGTAAAACCATAATTAATGGGAATAACATATTGTACTCTGGATGCTTATTTAATCTAGACAGAAACTATGCGAATAAATATTGATAACTTGTTATACTAGGTGACTTACTTCTTCTATTTACCAGAGAGAGAGATAAACAAAGGAGAGGCAGGCAGGCTCCTCACCCAGCGAGAGAGAGAGAGAGAGAGAGACAGACAGACTGGCTCCTCCCCTTGTGGGTGACGTCACTGCCACTGCGGCCTCTGATTGGTCCTAATTTCCCCTATGATATATACTAGTCTCGATTTCGGAAATATACGTCCGGGATATAGGATTGTAACAATCCGGAGTATTGCTCAACAGATATTGTAATCTTAAATTATTTGGCCTCAAGAATCTAGAGGTATGGAAACTTCAAACTGTACAAGAGACTGAATTTGATAGGTAGGTATTCAGTAGATATGGTATGGGTAGAATTCTTATAGGGATATTATTCTTATAGAGTTACTTCATTAATATTCCAGTTCTTAGCTAGTTTTATAGTATATGTTCAAGGGTCAACCAACCAAGCTTCATTAATGCCTATTCTAATAGGATTTCAAAACCAAGAAATAATTTAATTATTATTATTATTATTATTAAAGTAAAGTAAAGTTAAAGATTAATATAATTACAAGAAATTTGAATTACTAATTGAATTATTTACAGAGAGATTAAATATGAAAGTAAAATATTAGTTATAACTCTTACAAATAAAAAAACAAATAAATATAAAAATAACAAAAAATATTATAAACTAAAAACATGAAATTATGACATTGAAATATAGTCACGTGCTCAATCCCGGTTAATGAAGATTGTTAGCCTAGGCGTCACACTCTCTAGTTGGTAGGTTGAAGAGAAGGTAAGTAACAACCCGACTGTACTCCAGGTATTCACAGAGACACCACCCCGAGCTATAGTCCAAGTAACACTCTGTCACCATCACCATCACCATCACTCCTTCCTCTGACAAAGCTGAACTCTTTGATCAAACTTTCGCTAGAAACTCCACCTTGGATGATTCCGGTGCTATTCCTCCCTCTCCACTCCCCTCTCTCCTACTTATGCCTAATATCCTAATCTTTTCTGAAGATATACTTTCTACCCTCTCTGGGCTTAATACTAAGAAGGATTGCGGTCCGGACGGTGTTCCTTCTGTTGTACTAAAAAACTGTGCTTCCGTGCTGACTCCCTGCCTAGGCAAAATCTTTTGTCTTTGTCTCTCCTCTAATGTCTTCCCTTCTTGCTGGAAGTTTGCTCTCATTCAATCTGTCCCAAAGAAGGGTGACCGCGCTTAACCCTCCAACTATCGTCCAATTGCTCTCATCTCTTGTATCTCTAAAGTTTTTACAACTATTCTTACTTCCAAATATCTTAAACATTTCTCTTCTCATTTCTACTCTTAGATCGCCAGTATGGCTTCCTTACAGGTCGCTCTACTGGTGATCTTCTTTCTAATCTTACTAACTCTTGGTCATCCTCCTTTTGAGATTTCGGTGAGACCTTTTCTATTGTGCTAGACAAATCGAAGGCCTTCGATAGAGTCTGGCACAAATCTTTAATTTCTAAACTACCCTCCTTTGGTTTCTATTCAATTCAATTCAAAGATCTTTCTTGTCACTGTACTCTACATTACTCAACTAGTTTTCCAGAACGCCTATATCAGCAATTCCTCAAAAACAAAGGTAATGAAGCCATACAACACTTATCTTCTGATCTATTTTTGTTTTCCAATTGGGGCAGAGAAATCCTTGTTACCTTTAATGCTTCCAAAACCTAATTTCTTCATCTATCTACCCGCTATGAATTCCCAAAGAACTATCCCTTATTTTTCGACAATTCAAAGATCAGCCCCTTATCTTCTCTCAATATTCTTGGTGTCTCGTCTTTTCTGATCTCTCTTGGAAGGACCATATCACCACTCTTGCTAAGGCGGCCTCCCTGAAACTGGGCATGCTCAACTGCCTCAAGGGGTTCTTTACCCGTGCACAATGTCTTGCTCTGTACAGGGGCACAGTGCGTCCTTGTATTGAATATAGTTCACATGTGTGAGGAAAATCCTCTCACACAGCACTTCTACACAAAGTAAAAAGGAAAGCTTTTCGTATCATTAACTCCTGTCTACTCACCTACTCACTGCAATATCTCTCTCTTTGCCGCAATGATGCATCTCTTTCGCTATTCTATCACTACTACAATAATCAGTGTTCCTCAGAGCTCTCTCAATGTATACCACCTCCTCCACATGGGTATGTAGTACCCATCTTGCAAACACAATCCCACCCCTATTTTGTACATCTCTCCCACTCAAGAGTGAAATGATAATCCCAATCTGTCTTCTATTCAACAGCCGAGCTCTGGAACTCTCTCCCTGAATCCATCTTTCCCTCATCCTATGACTTAAATTGTTTAAATATATGTGTGTCTAGACATTTTGGCTAAAACATTGTTTGATTTTGGCCCTGTCACTCTTTCAACTCTGGGGGAGGCACTCGTTACAGGCAGTTTTGCCTTTTGTCTCCCTTATCCACATATATACAAAAAAGGATACGTGAACTTACATCCGAATCACCTTGAATATTTACCAGTAGTTGATCGAAAAGTTTCACGGTATCGTAACTCATAGTTGTAGGTTATTATACGATAGCTAATTGATTTGTAATTCTCGTACTTCATAACTCTAAAGTACTGTACGATAGACATTTCGTTTATATAATTATCTTGGTTACTTATTTCCTTAATTTGGATTTAATGGGATTCGTAAGTAGATTAGGCCTATACCAAATTTATATAACCCTTTGGTGAAGGTATTAGGTAATAAGGTATTTTGATATTGTTATTGGATGAAAGGAATCAACCCTCAGGCGTGACGTTTTGTGTTGATATAACCGCCGCTATCTCTCTCTCATCAGATTCTGTTCCGATAACACCTGACCTGCCTGTACCCCCTGGACCTGCTTACACCATCCCAGATTACGTGATGTGTATTCTTAAACCACTTTATAGTTTTCCGAGGCCTTAGAACTCTATGTGTTATGTGGTTAGGATGATTTATTAAGGGGTTAAATCGTACAAGGTAAATTTATAGAACCTCCTCTTTACTCCCTCTCTTAACTTTATATTACCCATCATTTATTGCATTTAACGTGATTTGCTATCTCCCTGTTTGTGTTACAGGTCTCCGATACTGCTTAGAGTCCCTGCAGTGACTGCAAGCTTCAAATGTCTAATATTATTTACAAGAAACAGTTATGAATTCAAATGTTGATCTCGTTCCAGTCCCACATCTCCTCTTGCGAAACGAGGGATTGAACTACAGGATGTTTTGATAGGGAACACTGACTTTGGCTATACATATTCATCTTCACGAGTGATGCAGTCAGCACTGCAATTTCCACAAAATAATTGTTGCTAGCATGTAGCTATTTTTAACTAACGATCGCTGAAATGTAGTGAACAGCATTATACTGTATATGTGTACATTGTCAAGTTGTTTTTAATTATCACATAATATAAGCGTGTTGTTTGTATTTCGGTGAACTCCGTACTTTCTTTTGGTAGAAAATATATAATACAAATTTCAAATTTTTGCGCTATTCTTGCAACCCTGCTTATGCAACAATTATATCGAGGCAATTATCTCAGTACTGCTACGATTAGGGATATAGATTATTTTAGAAAAAACGTTTTATTAGGTTAGCTGATCATGCTATTATCAGTTTGACGGGAGAGTTCCCGAACACTTTGTATATATAAATATAAATATATATAAATAAATAAATAAATATACAAATAAATATCTTATATATATATATATATATATATACATATATATATATATATATATATATATATATATATATATATATATATATATATATATATATATATATGTACTGTATATATATATATATATATATATATATATATATATATATATATATATATATATATATATATATTATATAAATATATATATACATATAAATACCGGTATATATATATATATATACCGGTATATATATATATATATATATATCTATGCCTCCTAGCAACCCACCACCCCTTCATCTACTGCCGCTACATTGATGACATCTTTGTATGGGTGAAAGACCTCGACGAACTGAGAGAGCTTCAACAACGCTTCATCATCGCAGCATCAGGGCTCAACTTCACCTATGAAGAAACCACTGAAAGAAAACTACCTTTCCTAGACGTCCTAGTCACCAAACACTACATAGGCTTCAAAACAGCAGTCTATACGAAGCCCACAAAAAATGGACTTTGCCTCAACGGCAAAAATTAGTACCCCAAAAGATATCTTATCTCCACCATCTCTGCCTACGCCAGGAGGGCATTCTCTCACTGTTCATCATGGCGGGACACTCACCTTGAACTGAACCGCCTTACTCAAGTTATCATCAACAATAGCTACTCCAGCTTCGACGTTGACAACACCATCAAGAAGAACTTAGAAAAATGGTACAACAATGAAACCCCCAACACCACCGGCCCCGGAGACAAAAAAATCTACTACAGAAACTACATATCCTCCGACCATAAAACAGATGAAGCCGCCATAAGGCATATCTTCCTTAAAAACGTCCAGCCCAGCAACACCGACAACAAAATCAAACTTATTATATTCTATAAATCCCCTAAAACCTCCCAACTAGTCATACGTAATCGCCCTGCCAACGACAAAAAACAACTGAGTCTGGATCATGTAATATACCAACACTCCTGTACCCATGGGGACTGTGGACCCCGGACTGCGTATATTGGCTTAACCCAGACCCGCTTGAGCCATCGCCTTACCCTCCACCTACAATCCGGCTCTATCAAAAATCACTACAACACTCCATGCCACCCCAAACTAACTCGCAAAGACCTAGAAACCAGCACCTCAATTGTAGATCATGAACCAGACCCCAGTTGCCTTCCCATTCTTGAAGCCTTCTACATACAGACCCTCAACCCTACTCTGAATAACCAGACCTCCGACTTACAAATTCTTCCCACAGCGAGGAGAACCTACCCCTACAGACGTCAAGAAGAAAATGGCGACACCAATAGCGAGCACCTCACAACCTCCTGCCATTGCCCAACTGAGGATGCCCGGGTACCCAGCCAGCCAATCAACAGACGAAGCGCGAGGTTAGCAGCAGCCAGCCAATCACGACCGCAGTCCACCGACTAGCCCCGCCCACCTGAGCATAACAGCGACTCGTGATCCGGGTAACCACTATAAAAGCCCTCTCAACACATATGCTAATCAGAATCAACTATGTGATCATGGCTAACGAAGTAGCCAAAACGTTACAACAAACAACCACAACTCAAGAACCTTCTGAAAACTACGGTACTCTCCTACACCAACTCAATGAACAACAACGAAAGATTGCGAGAGACATTGAATCTCACCTGCCTTCAAGAATATATATATATACCTGCATTTATATGTATATATATATGTATATATATAGGAATATATATATGTGTAAATATATATATATATATATATATATATATATATATATATATATATATATATATATATATATATATATATATATTCCTTATAAATACACGTAAGCTACTGAATGTTTTATACTCCCAAACGAACTTGAACCACCAACAAAAATGCATGAACATTCGTCGTAACTGTCCCAGCAACTTAGGATCAGTCCTGCTCAAAGATGCATTTCCAATAAGCTAAATTGATTACTTTGTTATTTTCCTACTTCTAAATAATGAATTATAGCTTCCTCAATATATTTATTATGCAATTCCACAATTGTTAACCGCTTGAGGATCGTGTTTTTTGCTTGCATTATATTCTGGCTACCATTAGATAATTTTGTTTACATTTTAGGATGGATACTTGCGAATTAGCATGGTAAAACCTATATCAGTTTACCCTCTGACTTCCATATATCCTTCCTAATCTAAATAAAATAGTTTAATAGTAACCGAAAAGGAGAAAAAGAATGCGTCATCTTATCTTGAAAGGGTTATAGTATATAATATTGGCTCTTGCACAATCTATCTATCTATCTATTGCCGGACGCCGTGATCCCCGAAGGAGTGGCCACAAACGAAACGCCCCCATGCACCTGTTCCCAGTCAGTCGACGCCCCTTCTCCCAACCAGCACCGCTTTCACGCATATACTTTTTAACTCCAGCCTTCCACCTCTCACTCGGTCTACCTCTCCCTCTCTGTTCTTCCACCTCACTCTCGTACACTCTCTTAGTCATTCTCTCGCTTCCCATACGTTCCTTATGGCCGAACCATCTCAAGGTGTTCCTTTTCACACTTTCCAGCACATCTACCTCCACACCACATCTCCCTCTTACTTCCTCATTCGTATTTCTATCCCTCCATGTAAGTCTGCAAGCACTCCTCAAGCAACTCATTTCCACCCCTCACTCTTGGTCTGAGTTTCTCCACCAACGTCCATGCTTTGCTTCCGTAAGTCAGTGTCGGGATTACCACACTGTCATGTAGGGACGTCTTTACTTCCATTCTGACCACCCTATTTCTTGTTACTTTTTTCAGCGTTCCTACAACTCTCTTCCCATGTTGCACCCACTCCCTCACTTCTTCATCCATACTCCCATCTTTACTAAAAAATAACTGCCCAAATACTTAAATGAGCTGACATTCTCCACCGTTCAACCTCACCTCACACTTTGTGGCTGCATCCCTATCAAAGAGCATAACCTTGCTCTTCTCCGCATTTACCTTCAGATACAAATTATAAATAGTTCAATACTACTGTATCATGTTACCTTACCACAAATCGTTCATTTCTCATTTATTCATATTATCAGAGCAGTATATTATAATAATTGTGTCCATATGTAGCCTCTTATCTGGTTCGCATGTGCCTCCTTTCCCCTGGAGCCCCAAGCTCTAGGCAATAGAACATTATAGTAGTTGCTATACCCTGTTCCAAATATGTGGGCCAAAACTATTAAATATTAACTTCTGTAACTCACAAACGACTAAAGTAATCAAGGTAATATTTCTACCATTTAAGGAGGGGTTTGAGAACAGAGGTTAGGGTTCACGATATCTGACCTACCTATTTAGAACAGGGTAGGGGTGTGGAAAGGGGACAGGGATGGAGTCGAGTCGATTTTACTGTGTAGAACAAAAGTGTATGTTCCCTATGAGAGTTGTATTGGCGATAAGGTTTGTATGTGTGGTCGAGTAAAGGGGTTACCACATTGGCCTCACCCCTTAACCCTTTGAGGATCATGACGCATTTTGGCAGTTTATTCAGACTCTCATTTGACGATATTATACAGCTTAGGATGGATCTGAGGGAATTATAAAGGTAACGGCCATCTTAATTAACACTCTGACTTCCATATACCCTTCTCAATCTGAATACAATTTAATAATAATTGTCATAACATAAAATTAATGCGCCATAATATCTTCTAAGGATTAAGCCGAGGAAAAGTATGCTGGTAGTTTCTCTCCGAGTTATATCCATACTTGGCAGAGCCCTTGCCAGTCGGGTTTTTAGTACATATGTTTACTGCCACTGTTAGGCTTAACGACCTTACAAATGGCCCAACGACTGCTTATGTTTCTAAGCTTGTATTTTTCGTATACTTTTTCTTTGCTAGAGACACATCAATACTCATAATACAAAATGTATTCCCTATTGGAAATTATAAGTGAATGATTCATGCCTGATTTATGTGTACATAATGGTATGTGTTAGGGAGAGCACATACAGGTCTCTGCACCCTTTTAAATGTCAAATCTGGAAGGTCTTCATCCTAGATGGTGATGTGAAGCGACTCTTTTGTGGATTATGTTTAACATCTGAGCTGAAGACAATGATTATATATAGGGACTGGTGAATAAATGGTGTTCCGAATGCTAGAGTGCCTGCTTATGGTTGGCATTTTTTTTTTTTTTTTTTTTTTTTCATGTGGAAGAGGGAGGCGAAGGGCAGAATTGGCTGTAGCGAGTGCCTCCACCAGAGTTGAAAGAGTGACAGGGCCGAAATCAAGGGACGTTCAAGCCAAAATGCTGGGACACACGGAGTTTGAAGCAATTTAAGTCATAGGAAGAGGGAAAGACTGGTTCTGGGAGAGAGTTCCAGAGCTCAGCTGTTGAATATAAGAAAGATTGAGAATAATGTTTCACTCTTGGGATGGAAAGTTTAACAGAGCAGGGGAGGGATTTTTCTGCAAGACGGGTGCTACGTTGTCTACGAAAAGGGGGTGGTATACACTGAGAGAGCTCTGAGGAGCACTGATTATTGTAGTAGCGATAGAATAGCGAGAGAGATACAACATTGCGGTGAAGAGAGACAGATTGCAGAGAGTTGGTGAGTGGACGGGAATTAATGATACGAAAGGCCTTCCTTTCTACTTTGTCTAGGAGTGCGGTGTGACAGGATCCTCCCCACATATGTGAACAATACAAGGACACACTGTGTCCTTGTACAGAGCAAGAAGCTGTTCAGGGGTAAAGAACCCCTTGAGGTGGTTGAGCTACCCCAGATTCTGGGAGGCTGCCTTAGCAAGACTGGCAATATGGTCCTTCCAAGTGAGAGCAGAAGAAAAAGAGACACCAAGAATATTGAGAGAAGATGAAGGATTGATTTTTGCATTGTTAAAGAATAAGGGATAGTCCTCTGGGAGTTCCGGATGGGTAGTAAGATGGAGAACAAAAAATAGGGGCAACAAGGTTGTCTCTGCCCTAATTGGAAATAGTAGTTAGACCAGAAGATTAGTGTTGTATGGCTTCATTACGTTTGTTTTTGTGGGATTCCTGACTTGGGCGTTCTGGAAAACTAATTTAGTAGTGTAAGGTAGAGTCGTCTGTGTATGAATTGATGGGACTGGAGGTACAGTTGAGAAGATCATTTATGAAAATTAGAAAGAGAATAGGAGATAGGACAGAGCCCTGAGGAACACCGGAGTTGATAGGATGAGGAAGCGAGCGATGGTCGTCCACAACCGCAGCTATGGGACGGCCGAAAAGGAAATTAGAGACAAAGGCACAGATGGACGGATAGCAACCGATGGAGGGTAGTTTAGAAATTAAAGGTTTGTGTCAGACTCTATGGAAGGCCTTCAATATGTCTAGTGCAATAGAAATGGTCTCACTGAAGTCCTGAAAGGAGGATGACCAAGAGTTAGTAAGCTATGAAAGAAAATCACTAGTAGAGCAACCCTTGAGGAAGCCATACTGGTGATCTGAGAGCAGATTATGAGAAGAGAAATGCTTAAGAAATTTGGAAGCAAGAATAGTTTAAAAAACTTAGGAGACACAAGAGATGAGAGCAATTGGACGATAGTTGGAGGGTTGAGAGCGGTCACCCTTCTTTGGGACAGGTTTAATGAGAGCAAACTTCCAGCAAGAATGGAAGACGTTAGAGGAGAGACAGAGACGAAAGAGTTTGCTTAGGAAGTTGGTCAGCACGGAAACACAGTTTTTGAGTAGAACATGAGGAACGCTGTCCGGACCGTACGCCTTCTTAGTATTAAGCCCAGAGAGGGTAGAAAATACATCTTTAGAAGAAATTAGGATATTAGGCATAAGTAGGAGAGAGGCGGGTGGAGAGGGAGGAATAGCACCGGAATCATCCAAGGCGGAGTTTCTAGCAAAAGTTTGAGCTGATAATTGAAATTTCCTATGATAGATATTTCAGAGAAAGTGGAGGTTGATAGAATGTGTTCCACTTTAGAGTCTAAATATCCAACGAATTTATGAAAGTCAGTAGAGTTAGGGGATAGATGGACATCACAGAAGTATTTAGAGTATTTATATAATACTGTATATATATATATATATATATATATATATATATATATATATATATATATATATATATATATATATACAGTATATATATATATATATATATATATATATATATATACATATATATATATATACAGTATATATATATATATATACAGTATATATATAAAGTATATATATATATATATATATATATATATATACCGTATATAATATTGTTTTTATTATTATTATTATTATAGTACCCTCCCTAGACCTCCATCAAACTTAGAATACATCCCCCATATCCTCCTTCGATATACAGTATATGTTTATTTTAATTTTTTAGTAGAAAACTTTACGGCAGAAGGTCGGATCATTCAAAATTACAGCTCACTATCGCTCACCAGGAAAAACAATGACACCTAAATGGCACGAAAGGTCTTAATATTGACAAAGAAATGGGGCGGAGGGCCTTAAAAGCAACACATTAATAGGGCGAACGTCTTTAAATCTCAAAACTAATAGGGCTAAGCATGAGGGGTAAAGGAGGGTCCCAAAAAAACTATATACCTCTCCTTAAGCATTTCACCTCAAAGTTAGTAACATTATTTTTATAGTAGATACTGTAATACATGTTAATACTTTCAAGATCCGATTACGCACTCCTCTGTTTTCAGACTATTATTAGATGATTTTAGTTAGATTAGGATGGGCAAATGGAAGTCAGAGGGTTGATTGGACCAGTCTTTACATTTATACTTTCCACAGATCTTACCTAACCTGTATAAGATTGCCAAGTTTACATCTTTAATTTCCACAGATCCTTCCTAAGTTGTATAAGATCGTGTAATGATAGCCAGAATAAACTGCCACATTACGTCATAGTAAAGAACAATTAGAAGTAGTAGAGAGTTATCTGCATATGACGGAATGAATATAGCTACCGGCGAAATGGAAAGATAATAGGAAAAGGCATGTAGGAGGTACAACCATGCAATATAGGTGAATAATGATTACGGGTACACACACACACACACACACATACACACACCCATACACACACACACACAACCACACACACACAGACACACACACACACACACACACATACACTTAAAGACAATTAGATAGAGTGATATATCTATATCTGTCTATCTATCCATATATTTAAGAATGCGTTGAGCTTAGTAAAACGAAACGAGGCACACCTCGGGTAAATACATTAGCAAATTCACTATGCAACAAAAATTTAGAATTATTTTGGAAAGGGATTAGAAAATTAAAACAAACAGAGTTCTACTTAGTATGAAAATTGAGGGAGATCGTTAAGCTACCCGTATTCTCGATGATACGTGGTCAGCTCACAGAGTTTTGCGCCAGAGCACCTAAGACCAGGAAGCGTTTTTGTATCCCTGGTGGTGGTGTGGACGACGTAGTTGCTGCAGTTGACGAAGTATCTAAGCTGGCCCCTGCTAATACAATGTACGTCATCCACGTTGGATCCAACGATGTACAGCGAACCCGGTCGGAAGATTTGCTTTTAAAGTACCAGCAGCTGATCAAGTCGTTTAAGGAGAAGTCATCAAGGATCATCGTCTCAGGAATCGTCCCCCGGCTTGGTGTAGAGAGCCGATTTTACAACATAGCCACCAGCACAAATCGTTGTCTAGCAAACCTCTGCAGGAAGGAAAACGTGGGATTCGTCGACACCTGGGACAATTTCTACTACGATGACTATTTGTTTTCGGACGATGGAATTCATCTGAACCAGGTGGGAGCAGCACGTTTTGGGCGTCTTCTCAACGATGCGGTGAAGGATTTTCGGAGAAGAAATCGACTCAGCACAGGACAACCAGGAAGGAGGACCGAAGACAGCGAGGGCGGCAACCTGCGAAGGAATGAAATGCTAATCTGTCAAGAACCGCGAATTTGGATAAAGCTCCACCAACACGACCCAAATTCAAAACCGCCAGGGATAACGACCGAGGACCGATGTCAGCCATGAATGTAAATGTAGATCCGATCAGAACCAAAAATTTGATTAAAGAACGTTCTGTGAGTTCTAAAACCGCAACTTTAAAGGTTTTCTATGCAAACGCTCGTAGCATACGCAATCAATTTTCAGATTTAGAGGAACTAGTGTTTACTGAAAATTATGATGTGATTGGTATAACAGAATCTTGGCTCAATACAGTAGATAGAGACTTTTTAGCAGAGTATTCACTTCCCGGTTATGTAATGTTTGAGAAAAGCCGAATAAATAAAAATGGAGGTGGCGTTTTATTTTATATCAAAGAAAGTCTTAACCCGACCCTCTTGTCAAAACCTCAAATTGTGAACGTCGACACATCCTTTGTGCTAATAAAGAATAATAAAGGTACAAAAATAATACTTGCATTAATATACAGACCTCCAGCTCAATCAGTGCAAACTGACCGAGAAATTTATGAACAAATTGCAGATGTAAGTAACTCACAAGATACCGTATTTTTTGGCGACTTTAATTTACCTGTGACCAAGTGGGGCGATACTCTTACTTCACACTCCGGACATGACTTGTATACGAACTTGCAAGAGAGTTCGCTTTATTAATTTGTTCGAACACCGACCCGTGGTAATAACGTTCTTGACATTGTACTTGCAACAAAAGAAGAATTAATAGAGAATTTGAATGTTGGTGATGAATTCAGTAACAGCGACCATCGTACGATAACTTTCACTTTATACTTTACTAGTAACGAACCAAATAGTAGCATCGAAAAAGTCCCTAATTTCAAGAAAGCAAACTTTCATAAACTTAGAGCTATGTTTAAAGAAACTGACTGGAGCTTTTTAATTAACAATAACGACATAAATACATCTTGGAAGTTATTCGAAACCACTTACCTAAAAGCAGTGCAAGACTGCATACCATCGAAAATACGGCGTCCAGGCCATAATAATAAGCCCAAATGGTGGAATAAAGATATTTCAAACTGCCTGCTTGCTAAATAATTTGCTAATGATAGATTAAAATCCTCACAAAATGACGAAGAACGGGTGAAATTTGTAGAGCTACGACGCAAAGCCAAAAAGTTAATTAAGCAAAGTAAAAAGACCCTAGAGTTACATATTGCGAATCAAAGTAAAACAAACCCAAAAGAATTCTATAGTTATATCAGAAAGAAAAAAGTAGTTACTTCAACTGTTGGACCGTTAGTCGATGAAATGGAGAATACACCAAAGACGAAGTACAAATGAGTAATGCCCTCAATACCTTCTTTGCATCAGTTTTTACAACAGAAGACCTCAGTGATATCCCTACACCATCGCCGATTCAGATTAACAATTCAGATGTTCTAAGCAATATCACCGTTACAGAGCGAGAAGTATTGAATTGTTTAGATAAACTCAAGGTAAATAAAACGCCTGGACCTGATACAATCTCGCCTAGAGTTCTAAAGGAAGCTAAGGATGAGCTCTCCAAACCACTGACATTACTATTCAATAAATCCTTGCAGTCTGGAACTATGCCTGATCAGTGGCAGATAGCCAACGTAACACCGATATTAAAAAAAGGCAGCAAATCCCTACCCAGTAACTATCGTCCAATTAGCTTAACCTCAGTTGTATGTAAAATGCTAGAAACGGTCATAAGAGACAGACTCGTAAATCACTTAGAGGAAAATAACATACTTAAAGATACTCAACACGGCTTTCGTAAAAAACGTTCCTGTTTAACAAACCTCTTAGACTTCTTCCACGATATCCTCAACCTCTACGATGAGAGTAAAGCTGTAGATATTATATACCTTGATTTTCAAAAGGCCTTTGACAAAGTTCCCCACAAACGTTTACTGCTAAAACTAAAAGCGCATGGAATACAAGACGGTGTGTTGAAATGGATAGAAAATTGGCTCAGCGACAGAAAGCAAAGAGTAGTCATAAACGGTAAGGCATCTAAATGGACCAATGTAAGTAGCGGGGTTCCCCAGGGATCGGTACTAGGACCAATTCTCTTTCTAATTTACATCAACGACATAGATGAGGGTCTCACCTGTACAATCTCAAAATTTGCTGACGATACAAAAATTGCAAATAGCGTACTCTCAAAAGATCAAGTTGACGATATGCAACACAATCTAGATAAATTGTCACATTGGGCCCAAATTTGGCAAATGAGTTTCAATGCGGATAAATGTAAAGTACTACATATCGGATACCTAAATGAGAAAGCAAACTATTCGATGAATGGCACTCAGCTTAAGAATGTAAACAGAGAAACCGATCTGGGAGTAACAATATCGAGTAACCTAAAACCGAGTCAACAATGTTCAGAAGTTGTTAAGAAGGCAAACAAAATAATTGGCTTTATAGGCAGATCATTTGAGCATAAATCCAAAGACGTAATCCTAACCCTTTACAATTCCTTAGTCCGCCCTCTTCTGGAATACTGCGTTCAATGCTGGTGCCCTTATTACCAAAAAGACATAAACAAGCTAGAACGAGTTCAACGTAGAGTTACCAAAATGATACCTAGCCTAAAGAACAAACCATACGAAGAGCGTCTTAGAGAATTAAATCTATTTCCTTTAACCCAGCGCAGATTAAGTGGTGACTTAATTCAAGTGTTCAAAATCATCAAAGGCATCGACAATATGAACTGTAGTAAGTACTTCACTATCGACCAATCTAATTACACGCGGGGAAACGGTTGCAAATATTGGTAAATCTTTTAACTCACACGAATCTAAGAATTTCTTCTTCAATCGAGTTGTCAACTTGTGGAATGGGCTTCCCCGGGACGTTATAGACTGCAGCACCGTTGATTCATTTAAATTCCGCCTAGACAAATATCTCGCATCAAACCCGCGACTGACTGCGTTTGTAAATGAATAACTTTATTTTATCCTCCCCTCAGTTACACTCCACCACACCTCCCCTATGTCACCATATGTCCCCTACTAACTTCCTAGTCCTGCCACGTTAGTGGCAGGGCAGTAGTTCCCTTTCCAATGTCCCTTACCCACTCTAAACCACTGTTTGGACACTTGATCCTCAGTGTTTTGGAGGACAAGCAGCCTAGAAGGGTCACTATATCTGTTGTTGCTTGATTTCCTTTGTACTCCTTTGTACTCCTATGTATTGTGGAAAAGTTCTCAAAAAAGTTTTACAATATTTTTATTGACAGTAAGTGTCAGAGTGATTGTGATTATCTACATATTTAGAGACCACTGTACGCAATGGTGAAATATATGGTAAAATAAATGCTGCAGATGTGTTGAGAGCAATATCAAAACTGAAATGTGGCATTGGCCCAGACAATGTTCATTCAAATCATCTAAAGTATTGCTGAAATTAAATTATACATGTAATTGCAATACTGTTTTCAACTTGTATTATGCATGGTTATGTTCCATATAAAATGAGCTCAGGTGGAAAAGATGTTCTGGAAAGAAGTCAATCAAGTTAGGGAAGGTAGCAAGAGAAATAGTAAGGGTGTGAAAGATAAGAATGGGTGAGTGCTAGTCGAGAAGCAAGAGAGAGCCGAAAGATGGAGGGAGTACTTCAACGAATTGCTGAATGTAAGGAATGAAGTGCCAGCAAACATAGTTAGAGGGGGTATGGAAGGGAGAAGTGGAGAAGAGGAGAAGTAGTGGAGAAGGAGGTGGGGATCAGGAGGTCAGAAGTGTGTGAAGCCATGAACAAAAGTGAATATGGGGAAAGCATCAGGAATAGATTGAGTGTGTGGGGAAATACTAAGGTATGGTGGTGAGATGGTGATCGAATGGGTATGCAAAATGTGTAAACTAGCATGGGAGAAGGTGAGTGCACCTGATGACTGGAAGACAGGCATAATAGTCCCCCTATATAAAGGTAAAGGGAAAAGAGTTTGTGTTAACTACTGGGGAATATGCCTTCTAAGCGTAATAGGGAAGGTGTACAGTAGAGTAGTAATTGAGAGAGTGAGAGCGAGAACGGATAAATGGATAGGTGACAAGCAGTGTGGGTTTAGGAAGGGAAGAGGATGTGTAGATCAGATTTTTACCCTGAACTGTGTTGTGGAGAAAATAATCTGAAGAAGAAACAAGAGCTGTATGTTGCATTTATGGACTTGCCGAAGGCCTATGACAGAGTGGATAGAGAAGGTATGTGGAAAGTACTGAAAATATACAGAGTAGATGGCAAGTTGCTAAACACAGTGAAGAGCATGGATGAGGGTGCAAAGGCATCAGTACGTGTGGAGAATGAACAGAGCGATTTCTTTGATCTGAATATTGGGTTGAAACAGGGGTGTGTGATGTCCCCATGGTTGTTCAATATATATATGGATAGAGTCATGACAGAAATACAAGGAAGAGCAGTGGATGTAGGTGTATCGCTAAAAAGGGAGGGAAACTATTTGAAGCTACCTGTACTGCTGTTTGCTGATGATACAGTTCTGATGAGCGGTAGTGAATGGGAGTTGCAGGGTCTGGTAAATATGTTTGGAATAGTGTGCAAAACACGGAATATGAAGGTAAATGCTGGAAAGAGCAAGGTTATGGTCTTCGAAAGGGGTGAAGCCACGGAGTGTGAGGTGAAATTGAACAGTCTGGCTATGGAGAATATCAGCTCATTTAAGTATCTGGGCAGTGTGATGAGTAAAGATGGGAGTATAAATGAAGAAGTGTGGGAGAGGGTGCAACAGGGGATGAGGGTTGTAGGAATGCTGAAAGCAGTAACAAGAAATAGGGTTGTCAGCATGGAAGTAAAGAAGTCCTTGCATGAAAGTGCGGTAATCCTGACATTGACTTACGGAAGCGAAACATGGACGTCGGTGAAGAGACTCAGACCAAGAATGAGAGGTGTGGAAATGAGTTACTTGAGAAGTGCTGGCGGAGTTACATGGAGGGATAGTCAGACGAATGAGGACGTAAGAGAGAGGTGTGGTGTGGATGTAGATGTGCTGGAAAGTGTGAAAAGGAACACCTTGAGATGGTTCAGCCATATGGAACTTATGGGAAGCGAGAGAATGACTAAGAGGGTGTACGTGAGCAAGGTGGAAGGACAGAGAGGGAGAGTTATTTCGAGAGAGAGGTGGAAGGATGGAGTGAAGAAGTATATGAGTTAAGACGGTGCTGGTTGGGAGGAGGGGCGACGACTGACTGGGACAGAAATGATTGGGGGCGTTTCGTTCGTGGTCACCCTTTCTGGGATAACGGCGTCAGGCAATAGATAGATAGATACATGTAATTGTGCCCTTGGTTAAGGATAATTATGTATAAGGATATTTCATCAATTGATAATTATAGGTCAATTATAATTATTATCTCCAATTTTGCTTAAATTGTTTGAAAATTGTCTATAACTCAAAATTATATAATATGAAAATTTTACTGACACTCAGCATGATTTCAGATAACAAAGAATTCTACTTATACCGCATGCATGATGTTGAAGAAAACCAGTCTGATATATAAACGTGAAGGATCAATGTATATTCATGTTTTATTGTTCTTACAATAGCATTTGATAAAGTTAATGATTTTAAGCTTGTAGAAGCTTGTTAAGGCAAGGAATTGATATTGTAAATGTTATATTTAATTTGTATAGACATGAACATGTAATTGTAAAATACGCAGACAATTTATGGAAGGAATGGAAAATAAAAAATGGTGTAGTGCCGGGAGAGGTATTTTCACTACTTCTATTTTCAATTTATTTAATAATATTTTAGATGAATTAACATTATAGAAACGGGGCTGTAGACTTGGTTAACAATTTAGTAATGTAATTGCCTATGCGGATGATATTGTTCTAATGGCTCCCTCTGCTAAGAACTTGCAATACTTAAATATTCTAGAATGTGAAATAAGAAAAATTGATCTATCCATTAATTTGACTAAATCAGTATGCATGTTCTTTAAATGCAAGGATGACAAGTACAACAAAACGAATATGATTTTAAATATGAATTTAGATTTGGTAACTGATTACAAATATCTTGGATAGATTATTGATTGCAATCTTAATAATGATTTTGACATAATAAGGTGCAGAAACAAGTTATATACTGAATGTAATTGTAGTCTAAGGAAGCTTATGAATGCAGACACAAATGTGGTACTTCAATATTTTTGTTTGAATTTTTATGGGTCTGAATTACAGTTTAACAATAAGAAATATTATGTAAGAAAGAAACAATTTACTGTTAGTTACCATAAAGCAATACAGAACATGTTACATATGAGATACTGGGAGTGTAATCACACTGCATGTAGTAGAGGTGGACTATTGATTTTTAACGATATTATCAAGTGGATCAAAATTAGATTTGTGCATAGGATACTATTGAAACCATGTGTATACATTGAAAAGGGTTTATAATATTTGTTTAATAAATATTTTATTGTAAAGGATGTGGAGAGGACGCTATTGAATTAATATGGATTTGAGAACTTGATAATAAATTATACTGAAGCCATAAAATCAAGAATATATTAAGTGCAGAATACAGAGTCCATAATTATTACGTTAAGCAACATGTGTATGTTTATAATGTTAGCATTATAACTATATATATATATTGTTACGTATCTTGATCCTCAAGTGGTTAACTTGATGAAACTAGATAGCACAAAGATAGATATTAAGGTATCAGTGAGCTGAAGGCAAAACGAAAGTAAAATCTAATAACATTATTTCCTGTTGTTGCTTCCTTTCCTTTTGGATCTTAGGACTTGTTATTCTTTATTGACTGATACTCTTTAATTATTGAAAAATACTGAAACTAATTAAAGTCATGTAGTATTTATAAAGAATTATTATTTAACCGAAGCTTAGTAGGCTATGGTTATGAACCGAATAAGTTATATCTAAAGAAGGACTATTAATTATATATCAAGTCTTGAAAGATAAATATTAAGGTAAGAATATTTCTGTCTCTTACCCTTTTTGAAATGAATAGATAGTTTTCTTATATCATGTCCTTTTATTTATATTTAATGTAGTTATTATTCTTGGTTCTTGTCTTACGTTAATAGTATTATTTTATTATTATCCGGATTAATATCAAACTCACATAAAAAGTTAGATATATATTTAATAATTAGATAAATGTATTTTCTTAACCACGTAACATTGAGGTTTGATTATGAGTAAATTAAGTTACAGGATCGCTTCATAGATTCGATTCAGGTTTCACTTAAATAATATGAAAAGCAAAAATAATATTTTGAAGCTAAAATAATTTTCTTCAGCTTAGGAAATCACTAGAAGTAACATTAAAACAGCCATGTTAGTCTAAGACGATATTACTAATATGAGACAATAGTATCACCGTTCTTGTTCTTACCAGCAATGAAACCTTAATTAAAAGAAAATGAAAGAACTCGCAAGTATTAATATAAAACAATAGTATTACTTTTATCATAACCCAATTACTTAAAGAGTTGCTTTAGTCCACAAGTCAGTCAACTAAAATAGTTAAGTACATAATAGTAGCGTTAACGTTAATTCCCAATCACATATCTCACTAACCAACATAAGTGTTTACACCGAACACACTTAACACACACTTATATAATCTGACTGACAGTCACAATCCCATTATAATACTTTACCCCGGTCTTCCTCCAGCTGCTAATTGTTCACCTTCCCTACTCCAAATGTGACTGATTTGAATGCCCACTACTCGGGTCTTATATACTATGCAATGATGGTGTAGGAACGAATCAGGAGGCGGGGATGGTGCGCGCCCCAATCACAGCTCCTCTAGTTGCGTAGCAGATGCGTGGTCCAATGGCATCGATCATCGTCATAGCGTCGGGTCATCGAAGTAGTTTGCAGGGTCCCATATGACGCACGTAGGTGTGAAGGCTTGTTTGCTGATATGCAGGCGAGCTAGTTTCCACTCGCTGGTTCGCTCGCTGGTCTGCTTCGCCGCCCGGGTAATTCGGCACTCCTTCAACTCTTAACTCTAACTCTTAAATAAACACATACAGGGCTCCGTATGTCAGAATATATATATACTGTATATATATATATATATATATATATATATATATATATATATATATATATATATATATATACAGTATATATATATATATATATATATATATATATATATATATATATACTGTATATATATATATATGATGAGCCAAGGGAGGGAGGTGGCACACTATGACGTCACAGAATCATTAGTCAGGCTATAAGTGGCGACAATACTATGCTCATTACATCTATCACATGCACTCAAATTTTCAACACTCATATATGCCTCATATTAACCATGTTTCATATAGCTAAATACATAAAATCAAGTATTATTTGCTATGCGTTGTCTGAAGTCCTTTGCAAACACTTTCAAATTACAGAGAAACTGTTTATATACAGTATATATCTTGTTCTCTATATTCCAACTACTCTCTCTCGGGCATAGGCTGGGAGCCTGTACATTCGACCGTTCTACATTGAACGGTGAAGCCCGTGAGGTCTCGTTCCAGTCTAGGGGGTGAGAAATGTGAAACACTTGTTGCTGCAACCAGCCCCTGCCATCTTGCCTTCGCAGTATGCATGGGGCTTAGGTGCATACTCATGGCTCGAAGCAGCCCCACCTTTGACGATGCCTTGCTCCAGTGCTTCACTATCTCACCTCCTAGACTAAGACCCTCCCTTTCAGAATGCCACTTATTGAGCAATAAACTCACTAGGCAAACCCCCTATATATATATATATATATATATATATATATATATATATATATATATATATATATTCGTATAGCCGGGTAGTAGATTTTCTTGTAGACAAACGAGCTTAAAAGAAGCAGCAATTTCAGCATAAATAAGTTTATTATTTATTACTTCAATATTTCTGGCAATTTTCCTCTGATGTTCAGGTAGTTGGTAGAGTATATCAGTGTTTTGGCCTCGACATTTCGACTTATTCACAAGTCATCTTCAGGAGAAGGAATTATGAGTGATGAACAAGGGGTCATATTTATAGGGGTCATGTAGATCTGGTAGGAGAAATGGGAGGAGCTAATGCTAGTTCTGTGGGTCCTGATTAGTGGTGTGCTGGCGCAGGGCGACGCGTTGGCTGCGTCTCGTTGCTGGTTGGCTAGAGGTGGCCACGCTGTTATCCTACGAGGTGGTAGTGGTGGGGGGGGGGGGCATGGGAGCACTTTGGCGGAGCTGGTGTAGGGCACGGAGCTCCTGGGTCAGTATTTGCAGGTCTTGTGTTTGAATATTAATGGTGGGTCTCAGAGAAAGGATGTGTAGTGCTTCGAGAATAGCGAGTCGTCTGGGGTAATTTTCTCTATCAATAACAGTAATATGTTTTTCTAGGTCAGACCTGCTCAGGTCTTGTTGGTGTTTCTGTTTGTAATGTTCATTGATAGCTCCAGATTGAAGGTGTAGAGTTAGCCGACGAGATAGACGGGTTTGTGTCATACCAATGTATTGTTGAGCTCCACAGTTCACAATGTTGCATATATGTGTGTATATGACGTGGTCGTCACTCATCGGGCTCTTTCTGGTGGTGGTGGGGCGGTACTTGAGGATGAGATTGAAACTATTCTTGCTTCCAAATTTCTTGGAGCATTTCTCTTCTCATAATCTACTCTCAGATCGCCAGTATGGCTTCCTTAAAGGTTGTTCTACTGGTGATATTCTTTCATATCTTACTAACTCTTGGTCATTCTTCTTTCGGGACTTCGGTGAGACCTTTTCTATTGCACTAGACATATCGAAGGCCTTCGATAGAGTCTGGCACAAATCTTTAATTTCTAAACTACCCTCCTTCGTTTTCTATTCCTCTATCTGTGCCTTTGTCTCTAATTTCCTTTCTGGCCGTTCCATAGCTGAGGCTGTGGACGGCCATCGCTCACTTCTTCATCCCATTAACTTCGTTGTTCCTCAGGGCTTTGTTCTATCTCCCATTCTCTTTCTAATTTTCATAAATGATCTTCTCAACTGTACCTCCAGTCCCTTCCATTCATACGCAGACGACTCTACCTTACACTACTCAATTAGTTTTCCTGAACGCTCCAGCCAGCAATCCCTCAAAAACAAACGTAATGAATCCATGCAACACTTATCTTATGATCTAACTACTATTTCCAATTGGGTCAGAGAAAACCTTGTTACCGTTAATGCTTCCATAACCCAATTTCTCCATCTTACTACTCGTTCAGAACTCCCAGAAGACTATCCCTTACACTTCAACAAAACAAAAATCAATCCTTCATCTTTTCTCTATATTCTCGGTGTCTCTTTTTCTTCTGCTCTCACTTAATGGACCATATTGCCAGTCTTGCTAAGGCAGCCTCCCAGAAGCTGGGTGTGCTCATCCACCTCAAGGGGATCTTTACTCCTGCACAGCTTCTTGCTCTGTACAGGGGCAGAGTGCGTCTTTGTATTGAGTATTGTGTTGGAAGGATCCTCTCACACCGCACTCCTAGACAAAGTAGAAAGGAAAGCCTTTCGTATCATTAACTCCCATCCACTCACCATCTCTCTGCAATCTCTCTCTCTGCGCCGCAATGTTGCGTCTCTCCTACTATTCTATCGCTATTATAATAATCAGTGTTCCTCAGAGGTCTCACAGTGTATACCACATCCTCTAAGGAAGGGCACGAGGTACCCGTCTTGCAACACAATCCCACCCCTACTCTGTGCAACTCTCCAACCCAAGAGTGAAACGTTACTCTTAGAATTTCTTCTATTCAACAGCTGAGCTCTGGAACTCTCCCAGAATCAGTATTTCCCTCTTCCTATGACTTAAATTGCTTCAAACTCCGTGTGTCCATGCATTTTGGCTTGAACGTCCCTTGATTTTGGCCCTGTCACTCTTTCAACTCTGGGGGAGGCACTCCCTATAGACAGTTCTGCCTTTTGCCTTCCTCACTCACATAGAACAAAATATATACAGCATATACAGTATATATATATATATATATATATATATATTCTTGAAGGCATGTGAGATTAAATAAAACAGCATATTTAGCATTTGTATGTTTTTTATTCAGAGATTCAATGTCTCGTGCAATTTTGCGTTGTCGGTCATTCAATATGTACAGAAGGGAACCGAAGTTATCAGTGGGTTGCTTGGTTGTAGAGGTTGTAGTAGGTTGCTGGGTTGTAGAGGTTGTAGTGGGTTGCTGGGTTGTAGAGGTTGTAGTAGGTTGCTGGGTTGTAGAGGTTGTAGTGGGTTGCTGGGTTGTAGAGGTTGTAGTAGGTTGCTGGGTTGTAGAGGTTGCAGTAGGTTGCTGGGTTGTAGAGGTTGTAGTGGGTTGCTGGGTTGTAGAGGTTGTAGTGGGTTGCTGGGTTGTAGAGGTTGTAGTGGGTTGTAGAGGTTGTAGTGGGTTGTAGAGGTTGTAGTTGGTTGCTGGGTTGTAGAGGTTGTAGTAGGTTGCAGGGTTGTAGAGGTTGTAGTGGGTTGCGGGGTTGTAGAGGTTGTAGTAGGTTGCTGGGTTGTAGAGGTTGTAGTGGGTTGCTGGGTTGTAGAGGTTGTAGTAGGATGCTGGGTTGTAGTAGGTTGCTGGGTTGTAGAGGTTGTAGTGGGTTGCTGGGTTGTAGAGGTTGTAGTAGGTTGCTGGGTTGTAGAGGTTGTAGTGGGTTGCTGGGTTGTAGAAGTTGTAGTAGGTTACTGGGTTGTAGAGGTTGTAGTGGGTTGTAGAGGTTGTAGTAGGTTGCTGGGTTGTAGAGGTTGTAGTGGGTTGCTGGGTTGTAGAAGTTGTAGTAGGTTACTGGGTTGTAGAGGTTGTAGTGGGTTGCTGGGTTGTAGAGGTTGTAGTAGGTTGCTGGGTTGTAGAGGTTGTAGTGGGTTGCTGGGTCGTAGAGGTTGTAGTAAGTTGCGGGGTTGTAGAGGTTGTAGTAGGTTGCAGGGTTGTAGAGGTTGTAGTGGGTTGCTTGGTTGTAGAGGTTGTAGTAGGTTGCTGGGTTGTAGAGGTTGTAGTGGGTTGCTGGGTTGTAGAGGTTGTAGTAGGATGCTGGGTTGTAGTAGGTTGCTGGGTTGTAGAGGTTGTAGTGGGTTGCTGGGTTGTAGAGGTTGTAGTAGGTTGCTGGGTTGTAGAGGTTGTAGTGGGTTGCTGGGTTGTAGAGGTTGTAGTGGGTTGCTGGGTTGTAGAGGTTGTAGTAGGTTGCTGGGTTGTAGAGGTTGTAGTAGGTTGCTGGGTTGTAGAGGTTGTAGTGGGTTGCTGGGTTGTAGAGGTTGTAGTGGGTTGCTGGGTTGTAGAGGTTGTAGTGGGTTGCTGGGTTGTAGAGGTTGTAGTAGGTTGTTGGATTTTAGAGGTTGTAGTGGGTTGCTGGGTTGTAGTGGTTGTAGTGGGTTGCTGGGTTGTAGAGGTTGTAGTGGGTTGCTGGGTTGTAGAGGTTATAGTGGGTTGCTGGGTTGTAGAGGTTGTAGTGGGTTGGTGGGTTGTAGAAGTTGTAGTGGGTTGCTGGGTTGTAGAGGTTGTAGTAGGTTGCTGGGTTGTAGAGGTTGTAGTGGGTTGCTGGGTTGTAGAAGTTGTAGTGGGTTGCTGGGTTGTAGAGGTTGTAGTGGGTTGCTGGGTTGTAGAGGTTGTAGTGGGTTGCATTGTTGTAGAGGTTGTAGTGGGTTGCTGGGTTGTAGAGGTTGTAGTGGGTTGCTGGGTTGTAGTGGGTTGCTGGGTTGTAGAGGTTGTAGTGGGTTGCTGGGTTGTAGAGGTTGTAGTGGGTTGCTGGGTTGTAGATGTTGTAGTAGGTTGCTGGGTTGTAGAGGTTGTAGTGGGTTGCTGGGTTGTAGAGGTTGTAGTGGGTTGCTGGGTTGTAGAGGTTGTAGTGGGTTGCTGGGTTGTAGTGGGTTGCTGGGTTGTAGAGGTTGTAGTGGGTTGCTGGGTTGTAGAGGTTGTAGTAGGTTGCAGGGTTGTAGAGGTTGTAGTGGGTTGCTGGGTTGTAGAGGTTGTAGGGGGTTGCTGGGTTGTAGAGGTTGTAGTGGGTTGCTGGGTTGTAGAGGTTGTAGTAGGCTGCTGGGTTGTAGAGGTTGTAGTAGGCTGCTGGGTTGTAGAGGTTGTAGTAGGATGCTGGGTTGTAGAGGTTGTAGTAGTTCGGGATGTAGAGGTTGTAGTGGGTTGCTGGGTTGTAGAGGTTGTAGTGGGTTGCTGGGTTGTAGAGGTTGTAGTAGGTTGCTGGGTTGTAGAGGTTGTAGTAGGTTGCTGGGTTGTAGAGGTTGTAGTAGGTTGCTGGGTTGTAGAGGTTGTAGTGGGTTGCTGGGTTGTAGAGGTTGTAGTGGGTTGCGGGGTTGTAGAGGTTGTAGTGGGTTGCTGGGTTGTAGAGGTTGTAGTAGGTTGCTGGGTTGTAGAGGTTGTAGTGGGTTGGTAGGTTGTAGAGGTTGTAGTGGGTTGTAGTGGGTTGTAGAGGTTGTAGTGGGTTGCTGGGTTGTAGAGGTTGTAGTGGTGTGCTGGGTTGTAGAGGTTGTAGTGGGTTGCTGGGTTGTAGAGGTTGTAGTAGTAGGTTGCTGGGTTGTAGAGGTTGTAGTGGGTTGCTGGGTTGTAGAGGTTGTAGTGGGTTGCTGGGTTGTAGAGGTTGTAGTGGGTTGCTGGGTTGTAGAGGTTGTAGTAGGTTGCTGGGTTGTAGAGGTTGTAGTGGGTTGCTGGGTTGTAGAGGTTTTAGTGGGTTGCTGGGTTGTAGAGGTTGTAGTGGGTTGCTGGGTTGTAGAGGTTGTAGTAGGTTGCTGGGTTGTAGAGGTTGTAGTGGGTTGCTGGGTTGTAGAGGTTGTAGTGGGTTGCTGGGTTGTAGAGGTTGTAGTGGGTTGCTGGGTTGTAGAGGTTGTAGTGGGTTGCTGGGTTGTAGAGGTTGTAGTGGGTTGCTGGGTTGTAGAGGTTGTAGTGGGTTGCTGGGTTGTAGAGGTATAGTGGGTTGCTGGGTTGTAGAGGTTGTAGTGGGTTGCTGGGTTGTAGAGGTTGTAGTGGGTTGCTGGGTTGTAGAGGTTGTAGTGGGTTGCTGGGTTGTAGAGGTTGTAGTGGGTTGCTGGGTTGTAGAGGTTGTAGTGGGTTGCTGGGTTGTAGTGGGTTGCTGGGTTGTAGAGGTTGTAGTGGGTTGCTGGGTTGTAGAGGTTGTAGTGGGTTGCTGGGTTGTAGAGGTTGTAGTAGGTTGCTGGGTTGTAGAGGTTGTAGTGGGTTGCTGGGTTGTAGAGGTTGTAGTGGGTTGCTGGGTTGTAGAGGTTGTAGTGTGGTTGCTGGGTTGTAGAGGTTGTTGTAGGTTGCTGGGTTGTAGAGGTTGTAGTGGGTTGCTGGGTGGTAGAGGTTGTAGTAGGTTGCAGGGTTGTAGAGGTTGTAGTGGGTTGCTGGGTTGTAGAGGTTGTAGTGGGTTGCTGGGTTGTAGAGGTTGTAGTGGGTTGCTGGGTTGTAGAGGTTGTAGTAGGTTGCTGGGTTGTAGAGGTTGTAGTAGGTTGCTGGGTTGTAGATGTTGTAGTAGGTTGCTGGGTTGTAGAGGTTGTAGTAGGTTGCTGGGTTGTAGAGGTTGTAGTAGGTTGCTGGGTTGTAGAGGTTGTAGTGGGTTGCTGGGTTGTAGAGGTTGTAGTAGGTTGCTGGGTTGTAGAGGTTGTAGTAGGTTGCTGGGTTGTAGAGGTTGTAGTAGGTTGCTGGGTTGTAGAGGTTGTAGTGGGTTGCTGGGTTGTAGAGGTTGTAGTGGGTTGCGGGGTTGTAGAGGTTGTAGTGGGTTGCTGGGTTGTAGAGGTTGTAGTAGGTTGCTGGGTTGTAGAGGTTGTAGTGGGTTGGTAGGTTGTAGAGGTTGTAGTGGGTTGTAGAGGTTGTAGTGGGTTGCTGGGTTGTAGAGGTTGTAGTGGGTTGCTGGGTTGTAGAGGTTGTAGTGGGTTGCTGGGTTGTAGAGATTGTAGTTGGTTGCTGGGTTGTAGAGATTGTAGTGGGTTGCTGGGTTGTAGAGGTTGTAGTGGGTTGCTGGGTTGTAGAGGTTGTAGTGGGTTGCTGGGTTGTAGAGGTTGTAGTGGTGTGCTGGGTTGTAGAGGTTGTAGTGGGTTGCTGGGTTGTAGAGGTTGTAGTGGGTTGCTGGGTTGTAGAGGTTGTAGTGGGTTGCTGGGTTGTTTTAGGTTGCTGGATTGTAGAGGTTGTAGTGGGATGCTGGGTTGTAGAGATTGTAGTGGGTTGCTGGGTTGTAGAGGTTGTAGTATGTTGCTGGGTTGTAGAGGTTGTAGTGGGTTGCTGGGTTGTAGAGGTTGTAGTGGGTTGCTGGGTTGTAGAGCTTGTAGGGGGTTGCTGGGTTGTAGAGGTTGTAGTGTGGTTGCTGGGTTGTAGAGGTTGTAGTGGGTTGCTGGGTTGTAGAGGTTGTAGTAGGTTGCTGGGTTGTAGAGGTTGTAGTGGGTTGCTGGGTTGTAGAGGTTGTAGTGGGTTGCTGGGTTGTAGAGGTTGTAGTAGGTTGCGGGGTTGTAGAGGTTGTAGTGGGTTGCTGGGTTGTAGAGGTTGTAGTGGGTTGCTGGGTTGTAGAGGTTGTAGTAGGTTGCTGGGATGTAGAGGTTGTAGTGGGTTGCTGGGTTGTAGAGGTTGTAGTGGGTTGCTGGGTTGTAGAGGTTGTAGTGGGTTGCTGGGTTGTAGAGGTTGTAGTGGGTTGCTGGGTTGTAGAGGTTGTAGTAGGTTGCTGGGTTGTAGAGGTTGTAGTGGGTTGCTGGGTTGTAGAGGTTGTAGTGGGTTGCTGGGTTGTAGAGGTTGTAGTGGGTTGCTGGGTTGTAGAGGTTGTAGTGGGTTGCTGGTTTGTAGAGGTTGTAGTAGGTTGCTGGGTTGTAGAGGTTGTAGTAGGTTGCTGGGTTGTAGAGGTTGTAGTAGGTTGCTGGGTTGTAGAGGTTGTAGTGGGTTGCTGGGTTGTAGAGGTTGTAGTGGGTTGCTGGATTGTAGAGGTTGTAACGTTTCGACTATAACATTAACCATATTCATACAAGTGGTTTATGATAGGTAAAGGGGAGAACAGGGGTATATATATAGGGAGACTGGGATCACGCGCCGCGTATTCTGCACAGGTGGGCAGGGCTATTCGGCATTCTGCGTAGATCGCCGACTAGCCCCGCCCACCTGTGCAGAATATGCGGCGGCGCGTGATCCCAGTCTCCCTATATATACCCCGGTTCTCCCCTTTACCTATCATAAACCACTTGTACGAATATGGCTAATGTTATAGTCGAAACGTCACAACCTACTACAACCTCTACAACCAAGCAACCCACTGATAACATCGGTTCCCTTCTGTACCTATTGAATGACCGACAACGCAAAATTGCACGAGGCATTGAATCTCTGAATAAAAAACATACAAATGCTAAATATGCTGTTTTATTTAATCTCACATGCCTTCAAGAAATTTTACTACCTGGCTACACTAACTTCCAAATATATATATATATATATATATATATATATATATATATATATATATATATATATATATATATATATATATATATATATATATATATATATATATATATATACCGGTATATATATATATATATATATATGGATATATAATATTCTCTCCAGCACACCCTTCCCTGGTCTCCAAGGGGCAATCTAGTTGATGGCCATACACTAAGTTTCCGTCATATTCACAAGAGGGAAGACACGTGACACATTCCTGCTCTACGGCCTCTCTCCTTTATTATCTCGCCTTCATCCTGCATTCCTTTCCGTTCTCTCTTCTTTATTACTTAACTTTGGCTCGTCCTTCATTGCTTTACATTCTCATTTCCTTCAGTACATTACACTATCTTCTCATTTAACTCTTTATTCAACGCATATTGTCATTTGCCCCTTCCCCTAACTCATTCTGGTCCTCAATTCTTTACTCTTTCTGCCTTGTTTTAGTCCATTATATGTATAAACAATTTAGTAAATGGTATATTACAATGCCCTGCAAATATTTCCCGCCTTGAACGTACAGTATATCGAGCGCTGAGCTCGTATTTATTGACGGTTGGTCATGGAAATCAATAGTTGGTCAATATTAGCGGTAGGTTCATTGGTAAGGGATCAGCAGCTTCAACTGATTGAGATGATTTGAGAATATAGGAGGAATTAGTTAGTGAGAGTTTTATTATTATGGAATTTCTCTGCACGTAGATATGTTTCAAAGGAGTCATGGATGGAAAGATCTGGCTCATGTCTCGGTCATCAACCTCAAAATGGGTATGGATTTGTCCAACTTACTGCTCCATACGATCAACTATTTTACAGAGATCCTATTGGGAAGGTAGAAGGCTGTTTGTTGGACTAGTAGACTTTGAAGTTTAGGTTCTCTCGACTGTTTTGATACTTTCGTTCTTGGGGGAGTTTGTAGGTACTAGCTGGCCACGGAAGTACTCCCAGAGAGAGCTTTATGGGATGTATACAGATTGCGAGACTTTCTCACTTGACATAAGTTGCGGATCTTCAATACACTGGTGCTCCCTGTCTTGTTACATAGTTATGAACAGGACACTTAACAGTGATTTGGAGAGCCACATCAACTTCTTTGATATCAAGTGTCTACTCAGGATCGAGGAGTAGCACTGATGACCACATATCAAATCAGCGCCTACATTTTGAACTTGTCTTGAGACATATTTAGTGTGTGAGCTCCAGTTTCAGTTATTTGGACATTGGTCTACCTACCTGAAGTCTACCCTGCTTATGCGCTGGTTTCGTGGGTGCCTTGACTGCGTGGAGTAGAGCACTTGACTCATGGTTGAGGAGAGTCAAGGATACATGTCGGTAACTACATAGGGTGGACCGAATCGTGGCCTGGGAACTCGCGAAGAGGCACATCCGGGGTTGGAGGTGGAGTGTGAATACAGCTAAGCACTGCTTTGGCGTTATCCCCCTGTGAGTGGATAGTGTTTTATACAATTTTGACCACTTTGCCTACCTATAGGGAATAATTTTTAGCTTGTATGCGTCTGTAGAGTCAGTGGTGATCTTCTTGACTTCCAATTTTCTTCAAGATTGAGGATGTTGATTTAATTACTTCTGCCAGGTATAACACAAGTTGATGCCATGGTTCTTCATTTCAACAAAGTATTTGCAAATGTCTTCCACCATAGACTGAGCAAAAATAGATGACAGTGGAAGCTGAGGCCCATTTAATCACTTGATGAAAACTCCCATGCATATTCTGTTTGTGTAAAATGAGGAGTACCCCAATACACCATCCTGGGTACCCTTCTTTTTCTCTTATAGATCATTGACCCTTCCATTATCATTAATCTGTTTTGCAAATACTGTATCCTAGGCTATACACAAATGATAGCTTAGTATATCGACCAATAGTAGATAAGAAAGATTCTTTTCGATTTTAAGACTACTTGTCTGCCCATGAAGACTGGGTAAGCCAAGTGGCAGATGATCATCAATCCATAGAAATGTTACCATATAAATTTTACCCGATCAAACAAAATTACAAATCAATCCTCTTTGCCTATGAACTCCACAATAACATTACATCTACCTTCCATTCACAGGGTCCTCGCATATCAGATAATATAGCCTTAGAAAGATATCAGATAATATAGCCTTAGAAAGATATAGGCTCAAACGGGTGATGAAGAAAGAGTAAACACTTGCACGGTGAAGGCTATCTTATCACACCTAATGTTAAGCTTCCAGATGCCTTGAAGAATTAAACAGAGAAAGGGAAATGTGCTGAAATATTTTCCTAGAACAGATATAATAGCACTTCGAATCTGACCATTCAGAATGTTCTCCATGGGTTGTATAACTATAAAGTCTAAAGAAAAGGACAATTCAATATCTGCGTGTAAGACGCCATAGAAGGAATGAGTAGCAAATATTGGTAGTACCGGAACTACTCTACATATACAGTACAACTGACAATGGGGGACATTCACACCACCAGATATCAATGTCATCTCTTTAACCCATTGCCTGTG